>OX940901.1:3767500-4967500 GCA_954871355.1 Cabera pusaria | reverse complement strand
TATTTGTAAAGGATTTCTTTTATAATTTTTAAACTGCAGTATATTGGTCTTACTAATATTAACTCTTAGATTTATGTTTCTTAACCAGGTCGTGACTAGTTGTAATGTGTTGTTGACCTTTTTTTCAAATTCATTTATGTTGAGCTCATTTTGAGGAATAAAAATAGTTGCGTCATCAGCAGACATAACATAAGTATTTTGTGTAATTTGAGGGAGTTCATTTATATATATTAAGAATGGGCCACACCTAAAACAATTTCTCCTGGTTCCGATTCTACCTGTTCTATAGATTTTGTTGTGAGATTGTAGTTTTGAATAACAGTTGATTGACTCCTGTTGCTTAAATATGATTTTAGTAAAGATAAAGACGTCCCTCTTATACCTACTGCTTCTAATTTTTCCAATAATATTTCGCGGACAACACAATCAAACGCCATTGACAAATCCAGGAATAAAGCAATTCCTGTTTTTTTTATTATTGATCTCTTCCCATACTTCAATTAACATTTTAAAGATAGCTAGTGTCGTATTTTTGCCTAGGTAGGTACATCCTTATGTTAAAAGTCAGTCAAACTGTAGTGAAATTATAACAGTAGCACAGACAGGTCATTGGTATTCTCAGGCCAGCTAAAAACCGCGAAGGATGCCTTACATAACGGTAGTGTACTGTCGTTGGACACGCTTTCACACTCTTTACATAATAACCGTGCACATGGGAACATGCTCTACTGAATTACAATTAACGTTACGTTTTACTAGTTTACATGTATTGATAATATTTGTAATTATTCTATAGGTTATGTCAGCATGCGTAACTGAAGTTGGAAAGAATTTATGTTTGAATTGTAGGTAACCCAATTATTTTGATATGCACACTTGTTACCCATTTAGCCGACTTCACAAAAAAGGAGAAGGTTCTCAATTCAATAGCGGCAATAGCCCAATGGATAAGGTGTCGGACTGTTGATCGAGAGGTCGTGAGTTCGATCCCCACCTATTGTACTATTGACGTGAACCCACTCCAGCCACAAGCATATTTAGCTTAGTTGGAGGGGTTAACGAGAATACTAGTAATGTGCAATAGACAGACACTGCTAGTAAGCTTTTTTTTTTAAAAAAAAAACGCGTGTTTTCGTTCGTGTTTCGTGTGTTTTTTTTAATGTTTGTTACCTCATAACTCCGTCAAATCTCAAGCGATTTGAAAAGTTCTTTTTTTGTTTGAGAGATTATGCCTCCAGTTTGATCCCACTCAAATTTTATCAAGATCTAATAATCATCTCCGGAGATATGGAGTTAAACAATATAAACAAATTTGTATACCTTGATGACATGATTATGGCTACTGGCTATTTTGACTATCGCGGCATGTGAAGTCGGTTTTTTCGTTTATGATCAATACAATACAAATACATTATTAGTTTCACTTAGACCCACTTGGACAGACCAGAGTTAACACATAGTTTTATAATCCATATCTATAATTGGGTTATATATCTATAAAATCTACGATCGAATTATTTATGAGTCATTTCACTGTTTTCCTCTATTTCCTGCTATAATATTTTTAACCGAATTCAAAAAAAGGAGGAGGTTTCTCAATTCGACCGTATATATATATATATATATTTTATGTTTGTTCGCGGATAACTTCGTCGTTTATGAACCGATTTTGATTATTCTTTTTTTGTTCGAAAGGAGATATCCAAAGTGTGGTACCATGGTAATTTTATTGAGGTATGATAAGTATCTCCAGAGATATTGTGATAAACATCTCAAAATTGGTACTGAAAATTAATAGCGCGGCATTGAAGTCGGTTGTTTTTTAGTTTTTAAACGATATTATAGATAAGTCAATTCTTTTTATTACTATTTATCGTATTTTGTCGTTTTATGTTGAGTTGTGTAATTCTTGTGTATTACTTAACTCTAAATTATAAAACGTGTTGTGCAAGTGGGCCTTACATACAAGTAAGTACAAGTTAAATACAGGCGACATTTTAATTACAAGAAAAATAAAGACGAATTAAGAACCTCCTCCGTTTTGAAAATCGGCTGAAAATTGAGATATTAGTAAGATTTTATTGCCTGAATTACGATAAATGCAGATCTAATAGACCCGTAGACAAGGTATATATTAAAATAGACCTGGCATAAATAACACTTAGTTGTCTTTGTTAGTTTGAATACTCTGATCTATTTGAACGAATTCCTCTTGAAATGAACTGACCTTAACATCATTAAGAACATGACGCATCAATTAACATCAATTTCGAGCCCATATCTTACAATAACAGCCTTTGTTTCACTTCCACTGAGAGTACGATCATTAAGAAACATAAAAACCTCATAAAACACATGCAATTTTACATTCTATCACTGTTGAAACTAGGTCGATAATGGATTATGTCTTTGTGTGTTTTGTAAATATCTAAGAGATATTTACCGTAAAATTAGCCTTGAACTGTACACAAAGGAACGTTTCGAAAATGAAAGTCATATAGAAGGTATCTTGATGTACCGGCCTCTCGTATCTTGAAACTTCGAACGATCTTATTAATCAATGTGACATAAGAAAATATTCTGTTCTTTCTTGCTAAGGAAATTGGCAAAATTGAAGGCGAAACAAACAAACTTAAGTTAAGTTCATCATCATCAGCCTATCTCTGTCCACTGCAGGACATAGGCCTCACCTATGGCACGCCACTGAGCTCAATCTTCAGCTCCTTGTTTTCAACCGCTGCCAGGCAGCTTGCGTATATCATCGCTCCACCTAGCTGGATGGCGCCCTACACTACGTTTACCGAGCCGTGGTCTCCACTCTAGAAAACTTCTACCCTAACGGTTATCGGTTCTACGAAAGAAGTGACCAGCCCACTGCCACTTCAGCTTGCTAATCTTTTGAGCTACATCGATAACTTTGGTTCTCTGACGGATGACCTCATTCCGAATTCGATCCCTCAGAGATACTTTGAGCATAGCCCTTTCCATAGCTCGCTGAGCGACTTTGAATTGGTGAACCATTCGCACTGTCAGTGCCCACGTCTCGGCTCCGTACGTAATAACAGGTAGGACGCACTCGTTAAAGAAATTCATATTTAGGGTTTGTGGTCTATACCACAAACCCTAAATATGAATCGCCTATGCGATGAAAAGACTCGACAAAGTTTTCCAAATGCTGCCCATCCCAGCTGTATCCTTCTGCGAGCTTCCTTCTCGAAGTTGTTTCTACACAATTGCAAGACTTGCCCAAGGTAGACCTATTCGTAAATTAAGTTACGCGTAAGCAATTATGTATATTAATAAATGTAGATACATAAGGCCTTAGTACAAAAAGAAATCCCGACGGAATAAATATGTTGATTGAATTTAATGTCTATTTTTAAAACTTAAGTCGAGATATTTACCATGTAGGTATGTTACGCGATTACTCCGTCAATTTTATTCCGTGAGTTTTTTTTTAATCGGTAGGGTACGTTTCTGAGGTGGTCCCATTGTAATTTCATCGAGATCTAATAGGTATCTCCAGAGATATGACGATAAACGTCTCAAAGTCAGTAGCAAGCTACTGAAATTGACTCGCGGGGCATGGAAGTCGGTGGTTTTAGTCTTTAAACTATGAGCATCTGGGTACGAGTAAATTTATGATAGGGTTGCAATAAAATTAAGCAGAAATTAAATTTGATATATGTAGGTACTTAGTGCGAATAATCAGAATAAGCGCTATATCCGCTATGTTATTTTGGAAAGTCTTCAAAAGAGTTTTTAACTTTAAAATATTTAATGACGAAGCAAGTCCTAACATTGCAGAAAATATCGTTTGCACGATGCAGGATCTCATACATTGAGGCAATATTTACAAGGAGAACGATGCATTATGCTTTAGCGCCATCTAGATATCTCATTTATCTTTTTATCTTCTTACTATATTCGAACTCATCATCCCTTACCTTGCCATCAGGAGAGATAATGGTAAAATACTAGCCTATCAGCTATAAAAAAAACTGGCCAAGTGCGAGTCAGCATCGCGTTTCTTATCACACACTTAGGGAGGGTTCCGTACAATACGAAACATAACAGAGTTTCAACCTCATATATTTGATTAATTGATATTACCAAGAAAGAATATGTGGTTTGGTCGTGATCTAGAAAGATGGCGCTCGTTTATTAGCGCCATCTATGTCATTTTGCCGAAACGAATTAGATAGATGGCGTTTAAAAACACGTTTTTTGTATGGGGACCCCTTTAATTTTGATCTTTATTTTGTTTTTAGTATTTGTTGTTCTAGCGGCAACAGAAATACACCATCTGTGAAAATTTCAACTGTCTTACTATCACGGTTAATGAGCTATAGCCTGGTGACAGACGGACAGACAGACAGACAGACAGACAGACGGACAGCGGAGTCTTAGTAATAGGGTCCCGTTTTACCCTTTGGGTACGGAACCCTAAAAAGAAGTTTTTTGTATTCAGTCAATTTGGTGAGTGATGGCTGTTAGTTACTCTGTCACGCAAAATCGGCTTCTAATAATAATTTAAATACTAATTTAAATATTCCTCCTTTCCAGGTATTAATGTGCGAACACGTTTGTAATTAGCCCCACCAGTCAATAAAGGTAAGCAAGAATACTAAATTACTTATAACTTTAATTCATCATATACAGTAATAATATAAAATAAGAACTTCAAAAATGGCACGATGCTACCATATTATTGCTTTGTCAACGAAAACACGCAAGCATACTGATGCCCGTTTGCACTAAACTTAGGAATCGCCTAAGATTTAAATATATCTCAGTTAGAGCAACATCGGGAATCAAAATCTCAAAATATATTTTGCAGTTAGGCTAATGATCCTATATTTATCTATATTTAGAGATTTTGGTAGCCGGATTTGTTTATTTTGTGATATTTGGACAAGCTAAGGTGATTCTTAAGTTTAGTGCAAACGGGCATCAGTCTAATAATCGAACGTCGGAAACCTTAGTACGAGTTTTCATCGTAAACGCTTTTGACAGATCTCACATAGTTTTCTACTTATTCTTCTTTACTCATGTGTTCATAGGTCTAAATTTAGTGATGTGTGAAAACCACTAGAGGCGCTGTACTGTTTTTCATACAAAATTTGTTCGGTAAACGATATCGAGTTTGGTGTGAAAACTCGTAATAACGGTACATAAAGTGGTAGTCCTACATCTAAAATAAGTATGTCCAGCCCCCGTGCTTGAATTAATATTATAAAAACGTTTGTCACTTTGTCACTTTGTCTGTTTGTGACCTAATCACGCCTAATAGGACGATCCGATCTTATTGAAATTTAACAAGGACATCTAAAAATACGGGACTTATCGCGCTTAAACAAATAATTTTAATTTAACTCGACATTTCGACCAAGTTGCATTGATCGCGGTCCCGAGACGACGATCAATGCAACTTGGTTGAAACGTCGAGTTAAATAATAATATCGTTTAAAAACTAAAAAACAACCGACTTCAATGCCGCGCTATTCATTTTCAGTACCAATTTTGAGATGTTTATCTCAATATCTCTGGAGATACGTATCATACCTCGATAAAATTACCATGGTACCACACTTGGGATATCTCCTTTCGAACAAAAAAAGAATAATCGAAATCGGTTCATAAACGACGAAGTTATCCGCGAACAAACATAAAAAAAAAAAAAAAAAAAAAAAATATATATATATACGGTCGAATTGAGAAACCTCCTCCTTTTTTTGAAGTCGGTTAAAAATGAATGTTTTAAACGCGATGAGTCCCGTATTTTAATATATTTACTATGTGTTTAAGTTGCGAAAGTTTAAAGTTTACTATTTAACAAGGTGTTACTTTATAGCATCAGGATGAACATAGGCTAGTGTATGTGAAATTAAAATCACTCAGCAAATTTATGTCGCGGGGTATCAACTAGTTCAATGTATAAACAAGTTTATTTCCAAAGTATAATATGAAAATGTGTTTTATATTAAAGTACATTATTCAACTATTAGTATTAGGTATTAAAATTAAGCTAAATTGTTGAACACAGTCCAAAATTTCATCGTATATTATGTTTCTTATAAAGTGTGTAACTCTTCTAGAAACATAATATTTGATTTACGCAGTGCAAACAATCATCTCTCGTCGGATTTGAAAACTGTAATGATTTCTTCCGAATGATTAACTTTCGTAATAAGTAATCATAGATGGCGCCACCAATGCATATTTGGGTTAAAAAATGCAATCCATTTTCCTCGTATCGACGGATCGGACCATGGCTTAATTGGCAGAGCACCTGGACGTGTTATCCGGGGGGTGAAGGTTCGAGTCCCGTCGGTACGAGGATATTTTGGATTGGGTTTAACAATTCAGAAAAATGTAAAGTAACGCACACATCTCTATTAACTGGTTTTTACAATTTTATACAATAAAGTTTTCTGACTTAGATTCGACTGAAAAAAAAAAATTAAGTACTTCGACGTTCTCAATTATCCCATTTAAACATAAGTTCACCATTAAAAACATTAATATTAATGACTTGAGGTACCTACACCATAGTAGGTAGTCATTTAGTTTCTGGTCCACTTCCGAGCCACAATGTTATCGTGGCCATTAGTCGACGCAGAGGATGTGCGCGCGCGCGCAATGTCAACGTCAGACACAATGGGTATTAAATTATATTTTGATTATTCTGCATGAGTTTAACCGTTTATTCTGATTAAAATGGTGTCTGAAACTGACCCCAATTTAAACAATTCAAATTGTTTTTGCTGCAGATTTTGTTGTTGCTTTTTTAGTATTAAATATTAAGTTTTATTTTTAATTAGTATCGACTGACTTTATTAAGGTTAAATATACAAACAAAATGGTATATCTGTCCACCACTAAGAACTGTCCTCACGTGGTGGCAGACAGGAATACTTATGCCTATCTGCCACCACTTGCAGGCAGGGAGTCTTATTCTTTTATGCAAAACATTGTTTTTGTGCATGTTAAGAATATATTAATTGCGTTTAGTGATCATAAGTGTGCTGGATCGTTGTTGTGTATTTCAACTCAATAAATAAAATACGACATTACGGAAAACTAAAACCAGACCGAATAATGCACCCTAAACTAAAAGGATCTTTTTCGGTGCCTTGACACCTTATTTACCAAAATCGTATAAAAAGTTAAGGCAATTAGTAAAATTGAAAAAAAAACTTTATCTTACCGTAGCTGTTAGAACAAAGGTAAATATTTAAATAAAACTTCTTTAAAATAACCCTTTTTTTGCTTTGTCATAGTCGGTTAAAACATGGTCTTCGCTAGTGTCTTCATGAAAGGCTTATAAAGATTAGGTAGCCCAAAATAATAGATGTATTAGTCATTTTTATTTGGACTGATAAATTTTTATTTGTACTGATAAATTATGATATCACATAATAGATTAGATAGTTAAAAAGGTAAATTACATGCATGCTTTTATAGTATAGAAATCCCCAACATAATGAAATATAAATCTTAATCTCTTGGCAAATTAATGAATCATATTTTATATTTGCATATTTTATGTTTTATTATATTACAGTAGTTTTTGAAAAGTGTTTCATAATAATTTAAGATTGTATAAAAAATTAAAAGAACCGACTCAAACGTCGCGCTAGTCAAAGTAGCCTGCAGTAGGTAGCATGTCGTCGAGGTATATAAATGCATCGTAATACAAATGTTGATATATTAAAAACGGCTCTACCGATTTCTTTTAAATTTAAATGAGATCATAGTTATAAATAAAATATCTAACTGGAATATTTAACTGTAATATCTAACTGAAACACTCAACTGAAATATTCAACTAAAACATTCAACATAAGTATCTAACTGAAATATTAAACTGAAACGAGTTGGGAGCGAAATATTTTTTTTTTAATTAAATGAGATCACCTGGGAAGGGTACCCTTTGAAACAAAAAATAATTTTTCAAATCGGTTCAGGCATCTTCGAGTTATCGGTGAACATACATAAAAAAAAGATTCCGACGAATATTTTTTTATTATGTTTTTATTTACGGACAACAAAAAGATCAATTTTTGTTAGTAACTTACTATCTTTGAATTGCGAACCTCCTCCTTTTTTCTGAATTCGGTTAAAAAGTGGGTCAGAACAGAAATCTGGTTGTATTGCGTCTTTCTATACAAGATTTCCTTAAGAGGTCCATAATATCAGGTTTCTAGTACACACGTTCCAGCTAGAGTTATTTCTGCACAAGAATGCTATAAAAACTAACTTCGCACCTAATCTGGTTAAGACACTTGCAGGGCTTTGCAATACTGGCAGGTATACTCAAGGCCTTACAAAACATACTTACTACCTATATTAACTGTAAACTGTAGCAAAAATACTTAATAAATACAAGGAAATGTTTTATTTGTTTTCTTTTTGTATTTGGGATAAGATGCGTTACCACAAAATTATCTCAATCTTAATTAAAGTAGATTTTTATGTAATTAGGTAATATATATTACATATATTCTTTTGTTTTATAATTCGCTCCACACGATTAGTTTATTTAGCCAGTGTCAAGTGTTGAAATTCTTCAAGTTTTTATGAATTTAGGTCGTAGAGATGGGTCAAAGTCACATTTCAGCTCAGTTTTCAAGTAAAAGTCTAGTCGAAGTCATACCTTCAGTAAAGATGTGGAGTTCACTAAAGATTTTCAGTGACATTTTGGTGAGAACGCAAATAGCATGTTTTTAAACATTGTGCTGTTACCTTACACTCGCACATAATCACCGGCACTTAATAGTTAATAAGCCACAATTATTACTCATTAACTCGCGGAAGAACACAAGTTTAAGGAAAAAATACAATGAGACCACACACACTTTTCCACGTTCCCGCCAAAACTCCCGAATATACTCGTATATACTATTCTGTGAGCTACATAATTATTCGCGAAAACCTTTCCGATTAGAATCACAGATTTTTCGAATTAAAGTATTTAGAGTATCCGATCGAAGCATTCTGAATTGCAAAGATCCAAGTCGAAGGAGAGACAATTTCCGAATCCAAATTTGCTTTCGAATGATTGAGAATAACCCTACTGGTCTGGTCAATCTATATTTCTAACTGCCAATATGCCTTCTCCACTAAATCGAGGCAAGCAATTAGTAAATCTCAAAGCGACATGCACTTACTATTTTGAGCCATATTTCTAGCATTAGATTAGAACGCAGCTGCTGAGTTAACTTTCTACTAGTGTGTATGCAACAATAAATTGCATTTGTGTTGGTTGCACTCTATTTCACAAACATTTGAGAGATTAGGTATAAAAATATGAGTGTGTGTGTTTGTGTGTATTGTTTTTTTTTAGTGAATTATGGAGCAGAAAAACTTTCAGCACTACAGCTCCGGTATTGGTTTCTATTTTGCGATATAGCGATATGTGCATTCAAAAATGTTCTTTGGTGCGTAAGCCATCGCCAACTTTCTGGTAAGTAATCTTTTTTAGGGTTCCGTAGCCGAATGGCAAAAAACGGAACACTTATAGATTCGTCATGTCTGTCTGTCTGTCCGTCCGTATGTCACAGCCATTTTATTCCGAAACTGTGAGGACTACAGAAGTAAAAATTGGTAGGTAGATGTGTTCTATGAACCGCTTTACGATTTTTATACAAAAAAAAAAATAGTTTAAGGGCATCCCATACATGGAACTGAAACAAAAAATCATTTTTTTCTTCAAACCTATACGTGTGGGGTGGCTATGGATAGGTCTTCAAAAATAACATTGAGGTTTCTAAAATAATTTTTCTCAAAGTCAATCATTTGAAAGATAGGCGCGTCTAAAGTGGTTAAATGTGTGTCCCCCCCTCTAACTTTTAAAGTATGGGAGTGAAAAATCTAAAAAGAAATATATCATGGAGATTTCAATAAAAACTAACAACGAAAATTGGTTTGAACGAGACACAGTCAGCAGTTTTAGAGATATGGCGACCGCAAAGATAACTTTGTTTTTCATACAAACACTATGAAAAACAAAGTTAATTTTGTAGATGCGAAAAAGTATAGTTATGAAATACTTAACTGTGTTACGGAACCCTACGAGTGCGAGTCCGACTTGCACTTGGCCAGTTTATTTTAGACTGAAGTCTGAAATAAATAGCTATATGCTACGCGGATTGTTTTTCTTTATTATCCAAGAAATATTTTCATTCATAAGTGAAGTAAATTATGCTTTTTAGCGGTACCAATAAATTATAAATTGTATGGAAGTACTATATTGACTGAGTAGTCAATTTAATTTTAAAATTAATTTTTGTATGTAATTAAATCTGCTATTCTATTAATGATAGTTATTTTAAGATCTTTTGCAGTAAAGGTATAAGTAAAAAAAAATAATGCAATGGTGTACCTATACTTATAATGTAGGTACTCAAAACTGTAAGTAAATCTTTATTTATTGTAAAATAAAAATAAATTGCCGAATGTATGTGCTGATGGAGGTGATGAAGAAGCGCATGATTCCAGAACGGCTGGAAAGAAGAGCCTAATATGTTTTGTTTTATTTGTTTATGTGTTTTTTGTTAATATTTTTTGTTGTTTGTAATTGTCAGGATAAAGTTTGTATGGATGAAAATATTGTACTCTTACACGCGGGCGAAGCAGCGAGACACATCTAGTTGGCACATAGTATATTCAGTTCATATTATAGAACTAACTGATTTCCTTTCACAAAAAAAGGCCACCACTTAAACAAAACAACCACAAAAAATCTACAGAATTTTAATCCTTTCGCTTAATTATTGACATTACTTACTTAACTTACGATGACATCCACTAAAATTATCCAAACATTACGTTGAGTTATAAAATTCAAGTGGTCATAAAAGAGGTGAAACTGTTGTTTTCACTGCATCTGCCAGTGAAAGTATTACCGTCAGCCGTCAGTGCCGACAGCGCCATCTTACTTGTCACAGTTGAACATCTTAAAGTGGGTAGATTTTGTGTGCATGACTTTGGCGTTACGGGATCTTGGACTATGAAATTAAGTTGATGGTATACCGTGAGAAAGTTGGCTGGGTAATGATAACACAAGCTGTGCCCCGTGGTTGCATCTATGTTGCGATACTGATGGTGATGATTATTTTATATAATAACCATTGATCATATTTCAAATTTTAGTCGTTCGAACCTGAATAAGTTTCCGAATAATTGTATCTATAAAGTTTATTTAGAGATTATAGGTATATTATATACAATATATATTTTTTAAATACCTATATCTGATGAGCTAGCAAAGGCTACTATCTCGCCTGGTGGTAAACGATGATGCGATCGAAAATGGCGAACACTCTAGGCCTAGAATGGCTGTCAAGAGCTGTTAAGTTATGGCGTCAAATTTTCTCCTTGATGATGGTAAGCTACATTTTGGTAGCAAGTTAGGCGGAACATCGATATAATGTTCCTGCTACCACCTATGGACGCATACCCTAGGCTAGTTTTTGAACCAGCAACCTCTCGCCTACAAGTCAACGCCAACGGGCTGTCAAAATCATATTGTATATATTTTTTACATATAATTATGCATCTATGCATTTATTATAGTAGTAAGTAACGTAGGACGTAGGTCAACCTTGAACCGTCACGGTTTGGGCAAAGATAGACAACGATTATTGTAATGGAATGTCATGGTCTTCACCTACTCATTTTAATTATTTTATACGACGATCACACATATTAAAAAAATTTTAAACTATTTAAAAACTATTAACTATATATTGTTTAACTAACGATCTTTGAGTATTTGTTATGGTAAAGTAGGTCGAGGCTTTTAAAATTCCTGCGACATCCACTTTTCAACTACAATTCAAGACGAATGTGCTATGTTATGTAATTATACATATAAACCGGCCAATTACGTGTCGAGAGCCATGCGCAGTGTAGGCTTCCTTCCGTAGTTGCTTGTCACAATCTCACAATTTGTTTTCCGAGTTTACATTTTTAGGGTAGGTACATATTTGAAAATCGAAAGTTAAAATATCTACGGATAAAATATCGATGTTAAAAACATCGAAAATTAAAATATCGACTCTATCAATGATCAAATGATCAGCTGATTTTAATTAATATTTTGTGTTACGGACTCCTAAAATACATTATCACTATCACAACCAGCCGATATTAGTCCGCTGCTGGACATAGATGCCCAAGATACACCACAGGGCCCAATATTCGGCTCTTCCTTTCCATGATCACTTGCAACCATCCACCACCTTGCAAGTCTTCGGTCAGTTGGTACACACTGTCGGTAACACACTGTCAGTAACACACACTGTCGGTGACACATACTCGGTAACTCGCTATCGGTAACACACTGTCGGTAACACACTGTCAGTAACACACTGTCGGTAACACACTATCGGCAACACACTGTCAGTAATACTAACTATCGGCAAAACGATGTCGGTAACTCACTGTCGGTAACTCACAGTCGGTAACACACTGTCAGTAACACACACTGTCGGAGACACACACTCGGTATCTCACTGTCGGTAACACATTATCAGTAACGTGTGTGTTACTCGGCAACACACTGTCAGTAATACTTACTATCGGCAAAACGCTGTCGGTAACTCACTGTGGGTAACACACTGTAGGTAACTCACTGTCGTCGGAGTCACCAGTGACAGCGCGTCTACGCTACATTTATAATGCGACCAATATATGCGGTCTCAGAAACAGTATACCTCAACTAAAATATCACGGTAAATACCAGTATTACATCTTCCTTGTTCAACAAATATGCTGTGATCATGGAAGTCATGGAAACAAAAGCAATTGTACTATTAATCCATTCGTACAAAGGCAACATTGTAATATTGTTAACACCGTTACAAAAAAAACAATCAAAAGCCTGAAACACGCTAGTTATAGTAAATTGAGATAAAACAATAATAGGAATTACGGCATTTGTTTTGAAGCACCGAACATTTGTTCCGTGGATTCCGCGTAGAATTTTTTTTATAGTTTTCCAATAATACTTAAATTTAAAATTACCACCCCCGTCTGATTTGTATATATATATATATATATAACTAGCTGTTTCCGCGACTTCGTCCGCTTGGAATAGTCTTTTCTTTACTCATGTGATAGTGCTTTGGGTAGCATTTTTAATTATTTAGGCTAATTATTTTCCAATTAAGACACATACGTATAAATACTTTATCGTCGTTTGTCTGCCCGTACGGATAAGCACACTTAGGTATATTTTCCCACCTACACCGCGCCGTACCGTGTATTTTACAGCCTTGAGGGTAAAACTTTTACAAACTTTGAATGTCATATTTATTTACATCGAATCAACAGCCTAAAAATAAGTTTCAAGCTTCTAGCTCTAAAAATGATACATACATACATACATACAATCACGCCTTTTTCCCGTTGGGGTAGGCAGAGACTACTTCTTTCCACATGCTACGATCCTGACATACCTCCTTCGCTTCTTCCACTTTCATGAGCGTCTTCATACATGCTCGCCGGTTATAGGTACTTTTGACTTGGCCTTTTTTTAAAACGTCTCCGATCTGGTCGTGATACGTTCGCCTAGGTCGGCCTCTACCAACTGGCCCATTCACACACGTCTCATAAATCTGTTTCGTCAATCTTTCTTCATCCATCCTCTCTAGATGTCCAAACCATCTAAGCATCCCTTTCTCTATCTTTGTCACTACATCTTCTACCACACCACAACATTCCCTTATCACGCTGTTCTCCAACTTATCCATCAGAGTCTATCTAAAAATGATGATTCTTCTATACAACATTTCAACCCTTTACAACCCTTGTTTCGCATTAAAAAGTAGCCTATGTCCTTTCTCATGCTCTAGACTATTTGTGTACCAAATTTCATTTAAATCGGTTGGGTAGTTTAGGCGTGAAAGCGAGACAGACAGACAGACAGAGTTACTTTCGCATTTATAATATTACTAGCAGCCCGCCCCGGCTTCGCACGGGTAGAACATATATGCCTACAAATTTTGCATCAGTTTGTTGCATCGAATATAAAATATGAACATATTTAACAACCATCGTCATATTTCATCCAATTTACACAAAACCTTAACGAATTATGCACCTAAACCTTCCTTATAAACACTCTGGCTATTGGTGAAAACTGCATGATAATCCGTTCAGTAGCTATTGAGATTATTGCGAACAGACAGACAGACGCAGTGATGAACTTTGTTTTATAATACTTACGTATTGATATTGGACGGCCCTTTGGCGTAAAGGATAGTTACCCTGATTCTGACCCGACGGTCGTTGGTTCTAATCCTAGTACCTACTAGTACCTACCAATGAAAGTTTTATGTGCATTCATGAATCATGAGTTTTCGTACAGTGGTAGTGGAATCATTAAATCTACCAAAAAGTAGGTAACCGCCAAGGAGTACATCTGCCGCCGTAACCTTACGGCGTTCCCCGACGCAAAATGTAGGGGTAATATACGTTTAACGTGTGTATCTGTGTGTCTGTCTGTAGCATCTTAGCACCTAACCGGATGAACCGATTTTGTTTTTATTATTGATAGTTTTTTTTTGTTTGATAGATGTCTTCATCGAGAGTTTTCTTAGCTTTGATTCATGAAAATTCGTTCAATCGTTATAAAATTATGAGCTTTTTTCTAGTTAATTGCGCTATGAAATCAACTTTCATAGGTCTGATCAATTCGAAAATCTTCTTCAACGATATTGTAAGAACATGGAAGCCTCCTGGACTCTACAGAATACTCAAATCCTCACCAACTTACAGCTAAGATTTTAAATGTCGTGTTTAGAGTCATTGGAAAAAGCTATTATACATAGATCAGTCGGGGTGGTTTAAAATATTATATTATATTATTATATATATAGATGAATATTATTTTATACAATAGATCATATTATTATACTATATTGACTTCAAATTGATTGTGATCGGTGGGGATCTACAGCATAGCTAAGCTTATAATAATATTTTCGCAGTAACTATGACCTAATCTGTGGTTTCACTGCAAATATTTTATTAATTATGCGATGCGTGTTTGTGAAATTCGTGATATCTTCTAGAGTTTTCATTTGAATTATATACTGTAAAGGACAATTTTAATCTATAATATGTGGCCAAGCTAATTAACGTAATTATTTGGATAAGGATTAATACTATATACTTGAAAATAGCCTTGGAAGTTATGTAATATTTTTTAACAAAAATTTTAAGATTAAAATGGTTACTGGGAGTCAACCTTAAGAGATAGACATATGCTGTCGCGGACTTTTTTGTAGGTCTTATTAAGTTGTACAACTCTTGCATAGAAAATATTCTTCTATCTATTTTCAATTAAGCAGCGTTCGTAAGAAACGTGTTTTTTCGACCGTTTTTTTGCCGACTTAGGTTGCAAATTAGGTCTCCACGAATGTACCTTTGATTTAAACGGATAATATATAGCCTATTTTCATTCCGAAAGTCCATTCTATGTATTAGTGAAAGATTTTTTTAAATCGGTTCAGTAGTTTTTGAGCTTACTCATTACAAACATACAAAAATACAAAAATACAAATGTTCACTCTTTATAATATTAGTATAGATTAGTATATTAGTATTAGTATATTAGTATGGATTAGTAAGGAAGTAAGGATTTGTTAAGCGAGACCAATGAGTCTAAACACGACATCTCAAACGGAGAGTTGACAGTATTCTGCAGATTCAGGAGACATCAGGAGATGTGTCAGCATTAGGTCAAATTAACTATATTTTTGCAATATCATTGAAGTAACAGGATACTGAATTTTAAATTAATACATCCCATCAAAAACATTATTACATGTAAAAAGTTGCAAGTCTCGCAACGCATTTCTGATACTGCAACAGAGTTTCTTAAACCAAGTTATTATTGTTATCGTAATTATTATGTAATATGTGAACATGGAATGATACGTTCGCAGGTATCTTTTATTGTATAATGGAGTCAAATGAAATGTGAGGTTAATAATGTATAACTTGCGCAGGAGTATGACTTCAACTTAACCTGAAACGTGATTTTGAGCTATGACTTGAATTCACAAAAACTTAACGAATTTTAATACTTGACACTGGCTTAATACACTAATCGTGTAAAGCCATAAGAAAAATTAAAAAAAAGACTTTCGTTTGGACCGAGCCACAGATTAAATTGTTAGTGGGTACTACAATATATCCGAGCCATATATTTATATTTTCTACAAATCAGTATATACAGAAAAATATAACTCTATACAATCTACTTACCATGGCTACCCCTGTTGAAACGATTTACCTAGTTACCTTATTTTTTTAGTTAGAAAAATGTGGAATGGGAAAACGGACATTAGCTACGCCTACAGCGACAAAATGTGACGAATTGATTAACACCATAAAGTTCCGGTGTAGATATTTATACGACAAATAAGTCAAGGTCTAAATAAGTCTAGCAGTTATACTTTATATTAGGTTACAAACATATTCTCTATATTTAATTTAATTTAATTAATTTAATTTGAATTAATTTTTTAAATTTATATACCTATATTTTTCTTTTTTAGGGTTCCGGACTTAAAGGGTAAAACGGGACCCTATTACTAAGACACCGCTGTCCGTCTGTCTGTCTGTCTGTCACCAGGCTGTATCTCATGAACATAAGAATAGTTAGACAGTTGAAATTTTCACAGATGATGTATTTCTGTTGCCGCTATAACAACAAATATTAAAAACAGAATAGTGTTAAAAATAATAGGGAGTCCCTATACAAGAAACGTATTTTTTTTCGGCATTTCAATATAACGCCATCTACGATCGCTTAGGTAAACGTCCATAGATTGCGTTATATTGAAATGCCGATCCATAATACATTTGTTAGACGTTAGATGGCGCTATAAGAAATAAAATGTTTATTAATTATTATTTTTGCTGGCGAAAAATGATAGTGGTATTTTTTGCTCGATCTTATAAAATACTGTAGTTTGGTACGGAACCCTACTAGTGCGAGTCCGACTTGCACTTGGCCAGTTTATTATATTTCGATTACAGAAGAAAAACGTAAAAAAAAATTTGAAGGCATGTAGACGACGTAAAATTAAATACATATTTTGTTTCTGCACAAAAAAAATAATTCCAAGTCATTTCTAAGTAGCTTACTTATAAACGTTGCTTATTTGTGTGACATGTTGTTAAATTAATATGTGTCCCGTTCTCACGTTCGACAATATACGTTACCGAAAAGGTGACAGAACTTTTAAGTATCGATATTAGTTTTAACTGCCGTTTCTGAATAAGATTTAGAGTTTTTTTGACGTCTTAATTAAGTTGATACCATGAAGTGTTATTTCAGGTGTTTCAATTTAAAAACGGAAATTATCTATTTGTTGTTAGTTTATGAATACGGTGTACCTGGACATAAAGTAAATGTTTCGAAAGTCAAGGATATTCAATTAGAGTCACTTTTACTTCCTGTTTTCGATGTTATCAATTATATAAAATCTCTAATGTTAATAAGTTTTTTTATTTTTGTTGATAGTTATATAATATTAAGGCTGAGTGGCACCATCTTACTTTAACTATAACAAACGTCAAAAATCTGTCAAAATCCATATAAAAACACCGGTTAATAGTTATAGTTACGGTTAAAGTTACGATAAAGGTACCCGACATTTCTTTAGATTTAGATATAATTTCTGCATGTTAGCTTATAATTTGAGCTAGATAGCAATGAACGGTAACCTATTATAATAAATAGATAAGGCATAAGATTTTTATGCTTATTAGAAATTAAGTTTCACTACCTAAGAACAGCATATAAGTACCATAAATAGCTTAACAATATAAGTACCTCATATAATTATATACAATTACGTTTTTAGATACAGTTGGTTTAGTTAATTTGATGTATGTATATATATCTATATAGTAAATTTACTCATATTAACATTATATTAGGCAAGCCAAACACACATTGTCATTGTATTAATTACTTACGGCAGAAAATGATATGTAATTGAATGCACTGGTATTATCGAGGGGAAGCGTTAACACCATAACACAGGTTTTTACCTAGCTTGGTTTTAACGAGTCTTTGAAATGTTACCTCAAAGTATTAATAACATTTTATGTTTACTATTGCCTCAATGAGAATAACAAAATAATGTTTAAGCGCCTACCTAAAATGTAAATTACCAGAAATATCCCTAACATTAGTTATAGCATTATTCATAAAATATTAAGTTAGAATAAAGGAAAATGTATTAGGTAACATACCTTATGAAATAAATAAATAAATTATTAAATTATTATTAAATTATTAATTAAAAAAAAAAGTCAGATGGTGCTACTCAGCCTTAGATGTTTATAAAAACTAAAATAACCATGGAGGTAAATGAGTACATTTACACTGACGGAGTCATAAACTGAGAGCCTGTCAAATTCAAACCGGAAGAAGTTCATAACAGATAGGTACTCTAAAATGCGATATGTTTGAATAAGGAAGGAAACGAAGCGGAAATAAGAGAGAATCGAAGACTTAGCAGTAATTAAAAAGCAGTTAACGAGTTCACTAAGGAAATGTAGTTGATAATAGGTACTATAATTTTTTCGTCACAATCTATATAATAATAATACATAATTATTCTTAGACAATATTGGACTTATATCTGGGTTTTCGAGGTACGTATCGAGTCAGGCGGAACATTGATATAATGCTCCTACCACCACTGTCGAATGTATGTTTGTTTTGTGTGTATACGAAATTTACATGTAGCGCCTAAACCTCTTAACCTCTCCTCCAATTTTCGAAAACAAATTCAAATGTTTGATATTCAGAATGCTCCAATCGGACACTTATGTCAATTCGAAAAATCAGTGATTCTAATCGAAAAGATATTACTAGATATTACTAGATTTCATCACTGTCGAATAAAATAAATATGCTTGTGTCTGGAGTAGGTTCACGTCAACAGTGCAATGGGTGAGGATCGAACTTACGACCTCTCAATCGCGAGGCCGACGCCTTAGCCGTTAGGCTATTGGCGCTTATGATTATATTATCACAAACATTGTTATTAATTAAAAAAAAACCGTCTAACACTACTAAGATTTATTTACTAAACTGCAAAGTGTACCGCTCAACAATTAACATCAGAAATTGGCACAGCATTGCCCCATCAGCATTCTAGGTCGACAGAAACTGTACTTCTACCGACTATAGATTAGAAACTGTGGAATGACTGAGTATAGGTGCAGGCAATGACTGGCAATGGAGACCTAAGCTGTTAGTAATTTAGTAATGATGGTTTGTACAGATGACACGCGCTTGTGTGTGATCTTAGTTGATGGAAGGTCGTGTTTGGCTGAAGTGGACGATGGTAAGTTTGTGCTTGACAGAGGCGTTGAATAGATAAATAGATAGATCGCTATATGTTGAAGACCCAGTGGCGTAGAGGGCCCAGCAGCGCAACAATGGTCGGTTTTGAGTTTGACGCCAGGGGTAGAGGATTTAAATCTCCAACATGCGCTAATTAATTTTTCTATCGAAAAATGTAAGTGCGCATTATGCACAGTGGTCTTCCGGTGAAGAAAACACCGTTATGAAACCCCCCAATCAGCGTGGTGCTGAGGCATTATTTAGTTTCCGCCTGGCCAGCTAACACTCTCAAGTTGGGAAATATGTCGCCAAACATCTAATGTATTCCGGCGGCTGTGCTTGAGAGCCAGTTCCCATTCTAGGCCTAACGTGCTACCATCATTGACCGTATGCTCACTTACTAACAGGTGAGAACGCGAAAGTGGTGAGTGGAGACCGCGAAAGTCCATAATTTCGTGGGCGTCAGGGTAGTGTAAACAATATCTCCAAGGCCGCATTTAGAGATAAAGTAAAGTGTAAAGTGCCTAGGGCCCCTAGGCACTTTACATTTGAGGCCTACATCCCGAAGCTATTTTGGAAATTTGTTTTACTGATTACATACAATACAAACAAGAGACTACGATGTATTGTTGTATGGAAGGGGGAAAGGGAGGCCTTTGCCTTGCCCTGCAGCGGATCAAAATAGATTGATTTAAAAAATCTGTTGCGGTAACTGGATGGCCCTTGTGGATGCTGGGCCCCTAGGACAGTGCCTTGTAGGGCTAGGTGGGAATACGGCCCTGAATATCACGCGCTGGATGCTTTATGATTCTTGAGTTTCAGCATTATTTATTCGGAACTCGTAAGCAATAGAACAGCTCAATACCTATCTAGTAAGCGGTTAAGGGCTGCGTCAGCCGCCTAGCGGATGCCATTAAAACGTTATGGTTTTCGGGTGGGGATGTAAGGGAGCAGGGATGTAAGGGAGCACCTCAGTGCTCCCAGCCAACCTCACCTGCCCGTGGTGCATCCTGCTGGCCAACAAACGAGGCTCTGGCGTCCGACAGATGGCGGTATAACCAATTCAAAATTATGGCGTAGCTAAGTACTACAGGCCGGTGACGGGCAGCAGCGTCACTGGTGCGAGGAGCTACGTCCTGCGATCGCCAACCCGCCTGCCCAGCGTAGCGATTAAGGCATATCCCTCCCAATGAGCCTAAGATCGGGCTCAGTGTCGTATCTTGGGAGAGGCCTACGTTCAGCAATGGACTGACACAGGCTGATTATGATGATGATGATGGTTTTCGGGTTTCATCGCGAATCGGCAAACGTAGCGTGGGACACCCTCACACTAGGTGGAGCGATGATGTTAGTTTCTTGAAAATACCTATTTTCACAGGTACTGCGAAAATATAAAGTTTTCATTTGATATTAATATTCGCCTCAAAATGGAGTTGAGAGAAGTTATCACAGCCAGCAGTACAACATAGATTGAAGTGACTGTGTCTATTTCTAAATTGCTCTAACAGCTATATTTTTATTGCACTTTAACCAAATCTTTTTCACAACAAAACTCTAATTACGACATTTTATAGACGTAATTAAACACAACACTGTTATAGTAAGTGGGCTAACAGACTGCAAAAATGGTTATATGAAATACTCGGCCTAGCCGACATTTGTTTCAACCAACTTCCAAAAAGGAGGAGGTTCTCAATTCGTCTGTATGTTGTATTATTTTTTATTTTATTTTTTTTTGTATGTAGGTATGTCACGCGATTTCTCCGTCTTATGAACTGATTCGAATGATTCTGAGTTATTATATATATTAGTTAGATAATGAGTTTAAAATCTAAAACAACCGACTTCCATGCCCCGCGAGTCAATTTCAGTAGCAAGTTTGTGACGTTTATCGACATATCTCTGGAGATACTTATCGGATCTCGATGAAATTACAACGAGATTACCTTGGAAACGTACCCTACCGACATAGAAAAGATAACTACGGATTAAAAAAGAATCATTGAAATCGGTTTACAATTGACGGAGTAATCGCGTAACATACATAGGTACTTACAAAAAAATAAATAAAACTGGCAAGTGCGAGTCAGACTTTTGCCCCGCACACGGAGGGTTCCGAACGCCATCTTACGAATATCTAACGAACTTCTAACACCAACTAAGTAAACTTCTAATACCAATTCGTTTTCGCCTTACCAATTCGTTTTCGCCGGAACACTCATATTCTTTCTCTTCTTTTCAGTATCTCTTTATACCCTCTTTTCCCCACTATCTCAAGGAACGATTAAATTTTTTGCATTGTTCTAATCAGCATAATTTGAGGTCATCAGAAAATGTATCCTTAAGTATTCCACAACACTCGAGTTCTTTCTACGATAAATCTTTTACGGTTGTTGCAGCACGGCTTTGGAACTCGTTACCAGTGGAAATACGAACATCTACTTCTTTAAACATATTTAAAAACCGTGTCAAAAACTTCTATCTGTCCCAGTGCTAATAGTGATAATTTTATTGACGCTGTCGTTTTCTATCTGTAACGTTTAACTATCATACGATTACTGTAGGTATATATATATTTATTAACCGACTTCACAAAAAAGGAGGAGGTTCTCAATTCGTCTGTATGTTTTTTTTTTTGTGTGTATGTTACGCGATTTCTCCGTCAATAGTGAACGGATCCAAATGATTATTTTTTTAATAGGTAGGATACGTTTCCGAGGTGGTCCCATTTTAATTTTATCGAGATCTGTTAAGTATCTCCAGAGATATGGAGATAAATACCTCAAACATAGGAGAATGTACTGGTTTTAGTAGAAAAGTCCCAAGAAGATTATACACAATAGAGGTTGCTATTGGATATACTTTTGAAGACTAAAAAATATGACCTTGAATGTTTTTACATCTTTCTTCTCGTTGATTTTGGTTTTTGACAGATATTCTTACAGTAACTGTGAGCGAGATAGAAATAAAGGTGGGGATAATAATTTTTTTTTTTAATATCTTATAGGCTAGCGTTTGACCACTATCTCACCTGTTGCTAAGTGATGATGCGGTCGAAGATAGAGAAGTGGACTAGAATGGGAACTGGCTCTCAAGGATAGCTGCCTGAACACATAAGATGTTTGGAGACAGATTTTCTAACTTGAGGGTGGCCAGGCGGACACTAGATATATACTACCACCATGCGGGGGTTGTTGGTTTCTTAACGATGTTTTCCTTCACCGGAGGGCAACTGTGAGTAGCGCACATATATTTTTCGATCGAAAAATTCATTGGTGCACGGCGGTTTGAACTCGGTACCACGGCATCAAAGCCGACCGTTCTCCCAATTACGCCACCGGGCCCTCAATAAATAATTATATATTAATAATTATAATAAATAATTATATATAAATATAAATAATTTGTCTTCACAGGAATGTTCTACCGGGAAAAGTCTTGTTAGGGTGCAAACTTTTTTAAACATACCTAAGATTTTTTGACATGACATGACGTTTGCCGAAGATGGCGGCCATTTCAGTCCCGCGACACTGCATACATTATTAAATAACTCAGAATTATGAACGTACTTTGTACCAACCAACACTGCAAAAAAAAAAATTATAAGCATAATACCACAGATTATATAATAGTTACTGCGTAAATAATACTTTCCGTTGTTAGGTTGGCTACACAGTGCTTTCATAATTCGGGTTTCAAAAATATAGGGAAGTGCCTCTTATAACGTAGTAGAGTGATTCAGTACTCTGTTGGCCATATGGCGGCAAGTAATGTTAATAATCGCAAATAGCCTGTTTGTGATTATGAAGTCGGTTATATTTTTTGTTGAAAAATAACTCATGTAAAAACGATTCTATCATTCAATACATCAATTAAGAATTAGCCAAATCGGTTCGCCTGTTTTCATGTTATCGCGTGACTAAGGCAAATAAATAATTTATAAAACCCGAAAAACCCAAATTTCCAGACATTGTTACCTACCCCATTTCGAAAAAACCTACAACACGTACTTACTTATTTATTTACAGAAGTACTTATGTGTAAAGTTTCGAATATTCATTATATAACAGAATAAATAAATATAAATATATAAGAGTAACAGACTCATATTGTTTCACCATACAAACTTTGAATCCCCGTTCCGTATCCGAGAGGAATTTTTAGAAAATCCTTTCTGAGCGGATACCTACGTCAAAATAACTATCTGCATGCCAAATTTCAGCGCAATCCAAAACAATATTGATTTCGGACTTTGTTACCCCACATGACCCTTTTAGGGGTAGAATTTCAAAAAAACCTGAAACACAGTATTTACTTATTTTTTTTTACTGGAGCACTTGTATGAAGTTTCAAGTAGAAAATACTATCTCATATTATTTCTCCATACAAACTCAAAGTTTGTACCCCCGTTTTTACCCCCGGTTGTTACCTTTAAGGGGTGAATTTTAGAAAATAATTTCTCAGAGAAAACTAACGTCATAATAACTATTTGCATACCAAATTTCAGCGCAATCCGAAACAATATTGTTTTTCAGATTTTGTTACCCCATTTTACCCTTTCATGGGTGGAATTTTGAAAAAGCCTGAAACGTATTTACTTATTTTTTTACTGAAGCACTTGTGTGAACTTCCGAATTGAAAAGACTATCTAATCTTGTTTCTCCATACAAACTTTGAGCCCCCATTTCATCCCTTAAAGGGTGCATTTTGGAAAATGCTTTCATAATACACACTGACGTACTAAGAAAAATATACCCTCCAAATTTCAGGTCTCTACGTCCAGCGGCTTAGGCTGTGCGTTGTCTATCAGTCAGTCAGTATGTCAGGACAAAGATTCTTATAGTATTAGATTCTGTGAGTCAACCTTAAGAGATAGACATACATTTCATTACGGACTCATTATAAGTATTACTATGCCCCGCGGCTTCGCCCGCGTTAAAAACTACTTTCATTTATTTAAAACTTTTCTACTATAAAAAACTTTATTTCGTAAAAACACAAAAATAACTAACCAAATTGGTCCACCCGTTCTCAAGTAATGGCGTGACCAAGGGAAATAGGCATTAATTGTAAAAAAAACCGAAAATCATATTCATTTTCAGATTTTGTTACCTACTTAATTTTACGCATTTAGGAGTTGAATTCTGAAACATGTTTTTACTTATTTTTTTTACATAAGTGCTTGTGTGAAGTTTCGAATAAAAAATACTATCTCGAATCCCTTGAGGGGTGAATTTTGGGATATACTTTCTTAGCGGATACCTACGTCATAATAACTATCTGCGTACCGAATTTCAGCACAATCCGTTCAGTGGTTTAAGCCTTGGTTGATTGCCTTTTGTACATACAGATGTAGTTGTAAAATTTTTATAGACTTTTTTCATTTATCTTTAACCGTAAAAAGCAGCGTTCGTAAAAAACATTACTTCGCACCATGGCTTAATTGGCAAAGCACCGGAACATGTTATTCCGGAGGTTGCGGGTTCAAGTCCCGTTGGTACTATGAAATTTTGGATTGTGTTTAACAATTTACAAAAATATTAAGTGTGTAACACTTCAAAGAAACATAATATTTGATTTACGCAGTGCAACATCTCTCGTCGGATTTGAAAACTTTAATGATTTCTTCCGAATGATTAACTTACGTAATAAGTAGTCATAGATGGCGCCACCAATGCATAATTGGGTTAACAAATACAATCACTAATTTCGTCGTAACGTTACTTCGCACCATGGCTTAATTGGCAAAGCACCGAAACATGTTATTCCGGTGGTTGCGGGTTCAAGTCCCGTTGGTACGATGAAATTTTGGATTGTGTTTAATAATTTACAAAAATATTAAGTGTGTAACACTTCAAAGAAACATAATATTCGTAAAAAAACATGTTTTCGCGACCGTTTTGTTTTCGACTTAGGTTGCGAAATAGGTCTCCACGAATAAGTATATCTATTATTTAAACCGAATAATATGTAGCTTATTTTTGTTCCGAAAGTCTAATCTAAGTATAAAAAAAATATTTTTAAATACGCTTCAGTAGTTTTTGAGTCAATTCGTTACAAACAAACAAAAATAAAAATGCTTTCTCTTTATAATATTAATATAGATCAAAATCCGACCAAAGTTATAAATGCGAAAGTCAGTTTATTTGTTTGTGGGCTCTTCTCTGTCAAACGTTTCGCTGATCAAAATGAATTTTTGCACGTGGATAGCTTATGTGATGGAGTGGAAAACGACATAATTATGACATTTTATAACACGGGCTAAGCAACATTTTTTAACACGCATGGCGCAGCTAGTATAATATATATGTTGTTTTCAAACACCTTAAAATGATATTGTGTGAAACCCTTTATTTTTCACTAGGAGAACTTCTGTATTGCAGAATCTAGTGATTTTTTCAAAAAAATCTTAAATAAGGGTTCGACGGCCCGGTGGTGTAAGTGGGAGAATGGTCGGCTTTGATGCCAGAGGTACCGAGTTCAATCCCCGCCGTGCACCAATGGATTTTTCTAGAGAAAAAATTATGTGCGCTTTTCACAGTGGTCCTCTGGTGAAGGAAAAATATTGTTGAGAAACCACCATGTGGGGGTCCAGATGGTGGTAGGACACTATCTAGTGTTCGCCTGGCCAGCTACCACCCTGAAGTTAGAAAATCTGTCGCCAAACATCAGATGTGTTCCGGCAGCTATCCTGGAGAGCCAGTTCCCATTCTAAGTTTAGCGTGCTTACCATATTCGACCGCATCATCACTTACCAACAGGTGAGATAGTGGTGAAACCTATAAGATAACCTAGCCTATAAGATAAATTGAAAAATAAAAGTGTGCATATAATAATATTAAATTTTCAGGATGACGTAGGCTCGCTAATTGTCTGCTCCGGCTTGCCCAGGCTATGATGACCTCCCAAATGGTAGACCGGCCCTGCGGCGTGGGGTTCTTAGACCTCACCAAGTATCACAAGTTCCTAACTTGCGGCGTTGACGACTCCCGTGACGTCATCGACGACGACGAACCGATGTCCTTTGATGTCGCTACTGAGACTCAGTCTCCTTCTACCATCTTTCTTGCCACACCTTCTATTACTGATTCCGATAGCGAATGTTTAAGTTGTAAATTAGATTTTGTAAATTGATCTGTAGTAGTTTGAGCGACTATTCCTATTTTTCGCACGGAAGTGATGGTATCGCTCGAGTTTTCATGCGTTGTTAGTATCACCATAGAAACCTTAACTATTATACTAGTTGAGAATAAAGGATCATTTACTAGATCATCATTGTGCATTACTTGTACTCGTACACCGAATTAGAACATTCTGAACAATTAAATTAGTGCTAATTTTAATTTACCTAATTAAGTACTTAAAATTGATACAAATATATATATTTTTTACAATAAAATGTATTGTGTTTAACAGTATAATATAACCCTAAACCAGAGATAAACAAAACACATCCTTCCCTCGTTTCCTATACAAAATACCCACTTTGCGCGCTCTTTTATCGAGGAACAAATCGAGGTTTTTCTAATAAATAGATGAAATAGTAAATTGTATAACAAGGCCGCAAAACAGTACGATTCTGCGAAGGCCGCTATTTTGAAATCCAGCGTAGCAACGGATTTAAAGTACGTCAGCCGAGAAAAAAATATGTTACGGCCGAGTTATACTCTCTGCTTTTCATACCCCATTTATTAAACAACATATTTAAGGTTTTTAGATTTTTGCCTTCATTAGTGTTGACAATAAGACCTGCTTGCTTCTTTCCAAATTTCACGATTCTATGTCTACGGGAAGTAGGTACCCTATAGGTTTTAATTGAAATCGCTTAATATGCGAAAATATACGACATCAACGGTTATATCTTATATTCGCGTTGACTTACAAGTTGCATTTTTTCACAGCTGAAAGATACCGTAGACTCGAATATCTATCTATATATTTTTATATAAGTTATTTTTCAAAAAAAATAAAACCGACTTCATAACCACAAACAGGCACGAAAATACCTACATGTATCTACTTACTTACTAACCTACATGTACCTACTTACTACTACTACATACATAGTATCTATCTACTATCCAATAGACTTGGCTGGCACCGACTTCAAATAGATAAGTGGGTAGCGCTTATAATAATTTTAAGTAATTTATTTTTCGCTTTTGAGTGCCTGTTTATGGTTATGAAGTAGGTTTTTTTTTTTTTAAATAACTTATACATATATATTTATATTTTATATATTTATATTTGTGTGTAATTATGTACCTATATATTTGTGTATTTGTATATATATATATATATATATATATACATATATCCTATATATTATGTAAGGTTTAAGTAGGTTTATTATTAGAGGTATTTACACATATTTTTCTGTATTTTACGGATTTTGTCATAATTAGTTCAATAAATTACGTTTGCACTCCTACCACTCATAATGAGTATCTATTGTGTCTCTTATCAACCCACGGTTGCCTGGAAGAGATCGCTGCTTAGTGATAAGGCCGCCGATTGTACTCTAGTTAAGTGTTCCTTTTATCATTAATTACTTTATTTAATAAGTGCAATAAAGCGTATTCTATTCTATTCTATTCTAAGTAAACGTTAACACAAAGGTAATATATATTATTAAATATCTGGTAGACCGAGCTTTGCTCAGTATCTGTTGCCACTTAAACAGAAAAATATGACTCTTCCCGACATCTATTGGCGAATAATATAATACAATTTTTTTAATTGAGAGCAATTTATTGTTTTATATACACAATAACACTAAAGCTACTTCTACTCGCCAATAGATGTCGGGAAGAGTCATATTTTAAGTTGATTATCGATAAATTTGATTATTGAAAACACGAATGAAACAACATTTTCTGAAAATGAATCCTAGCTAGATCGATTTATCGCCCTCGAAATCTCGTGTATACTAAATTTTATTTAATCGTTGGAACCGTTTCCGAGATTCAGGTTCAGATTCCGAGATTAAGGTAAACACGATATACACTGTCGTAAAAAACACGTTTTTTGTTTTAAACCATTTAATTTTTAACTTTGTTTTATTCTTAGTATTTGTTGTTATAGCGGCAACAGAAATACATCATCTGTGAAAATTTCAACCGTCTAACTATCACGGTTCATGAGATACAGCCTGGTGACGGACAGACGGACAGACAGACGGACAGACAGACAGAAGGACAGCGGAGTCTCAGTAATAGGGTTCCGTTGGTACCCTTTGGGTTCGGAACCCTAAAAAAACGTACAGACGAATTGGGAACCACCTTCTTTTTGGGAAGTTGGTTGAAAACAGCTTAAAACACTCGCGCGGCATGTAAAGGCGGTTTAAAACGAATTATTTTGCAGATCACGATTTTACCCAGTGAGCTGGTTGGATGGTTAACTTATTTTGGTAACGACTGACTTAGTTACGTGGAGGAATCTTGAATATTGGCAAAGAAGTTCGTTACTAAGATATGACCTTCTTAATGCTCTATCCATCTGCGGTTTCCAGATGATGTTCTATTTGAATAACGCCATACCATTAATTAATAGAACAAGTTTTATCTCCACATCTCTGGAGATACTCATCAGAACTCGATTTAAAAGGAATTAAAAAAAAAATACAATCCAATTTTTGAGCCTTCTTTTTGGGTGTCGGTTAATAAAATTGATTCAAAGTCACATCTAAGTCGAAAAGAAAAGGCTAGGTCAGTCCAGGTCAAGTCATACCAGTAAAGATATGGATGCTTTACTGAAGGTACTTACGAAGGAAGGCTTTCACAGAAGTATACAATATAAAATTATTTTCCAACATTGTGGGAATTCCCTACACTCGTTAGGAATGACTCAGTGCATAGTCATCGCTGTTAAATTATTAATAATCCACATTAATTACACATTATAAAGTTAGTCGTTTGAGTATCTACGTAATTTGAACCAGTTTAAAGTTATAACATGTAGGTATATATTTTAGATAAAACACCGACTATTATACTCACTACTTTTTGCTGTCGACTCAGTGCTCGTCGCGATCTCGCTGCGTGAACTCCCGAGGATGTGCATCGGATCGGACATGCACTCAAACCTAGGTCGAGACAGTCAACAATAAACAGTAGTGAGTATAATAGTCGGTATTTTATAATCATGTAGGTATACAGTTCATAATACATACGTACTTATGTTATTTGGAAGGCAGGTTGAAATTGTAACGCTATTTGGAAATAAACTGGCCAAGTGCAAGTCGGACTCGCACTCGTGGGGTTCCGAACCACACTACAGTATTTTATAAGATCGAACAAAAAATACCACTATCATTTTTTGCCAGCAAAATATAATAATTATTAAACATTTTATTTCTTATAACGCCATCTAACGTCTAACAAACTTACTTACTTACTTACTTACTTTACTTTTTTTAGATGTTTTTCAACTTACTACAAATTGTTAATATTACACTGCTGTTCATGTCATATTTAAGAATGCTTCAAAGGAAGTCACTAGATTCTGCGACACAGGATATCCTAGATTATCATATATCACAGGATATCCTAGATCATTAGATAAGGCTGTAAATGTTATCTAGAATAAGACTAAGTTACGAAATGCCTTGTAAAGTTTACAGTAAATAAATAAATAAATAACAAAGGTGCTAGGAATCGACATTTCAATATAACGCCATCTATGGGACGTTTACCTAACTAAGCGTTCATAGATGGCGTGAAATGCCGAAAAAAACTCGTTTCTTGTATGGGGACACTCTATTATTTTTAACTTTATTCTGTTTTTAGTATTTGTTGTTATAGCGGCAACAGAAATACATCATCTGTGAAAATTTCAACTGTCTAACTATCACGGTTCATGAGATACAGCCTGGTGACAGACGGACAGACAGACAGACAGGCAGACAGACAGACAGACAGACAGACGGACATCGGAGTCTTAGTAATAGGTAGTAAAAGTAGGTAATAAAATAGGTACGGAACCCTAAAAAGGAACGCAGGGTGCACTTTTCCATGGACAAATGTATTCCCCCGTTGCCTCCCTGGAAAATGCTTCTAGAGCAAAATTTATTTCCACAAAAAATCAAGGTCTGCTGTAGCTACGCCCCTAACATTTTCTTTTTTGACCAACCAATTGTAAATTGAAATATGACACTTGAAAAAATCTCAAAGAGGAGATTAAAAGGCTTATAAAACAATATAAATAAATTTGTATACCTTGATGACATGATTATGGCTAGTGGCTATTTAGACTATCGCGGCATGTGAAGTCGGTTTTGTCGTTTTGTACGCTCATAAATTATAATAATAACAGGTAACAGGACAAGTGCGACGCTCGCCTGAAGGTAAAAGTAAACGATGACGTCAACCTATTATAGATACAGCGGCGTACAAAATTCTGATTAGCTAGAATTTTGCATGTCACAGCTCTGCGTCTGTTACTTTGATACGTACCCTGTATCTGTAATTTCACTGGACACTTTGCCATTTAAACCGAAAAATATTTTTTATTTCACTACTGAATTAATTGGCAAAGTAGTTGTACCTACTGCCCGAGGCGGACTAGCAGAAGTCCTACCTACTGCTACGCGTAGTATTATTATCTTTTCTATGCTACCGCTACAAAATCATATTATTATTGACACTTACCGACAGGTGAGATACGTTGATCAAACGCTAACATAATTATGCTCTAAAAATATCAGATTTCCTAAACACAACCGAGCAAGACGAACAGCGGCATTTTTATTGGACTAAATAATTGAATTTTTCGTTTCGCATTACCGTATTACAGTTTTCTGCACGAAACGTAGAGCAACGACCTTTAGGGTGTGTTCACACAAGGCGACCATGGTACTTTTACTATTATCTGTGCCCATGGGCTATATTAGAGTTTTTAGGCCCTTTTTAACCGACTTCACAAAAAAGGAGCAGGTTCTCAATTCGTCGGAATTATTTTTATTTTATTTTTTATGTATGTCCACCGATTACACGAAAGTGACTGAACAGATTTGGAAAATTCTTTTTTTGTTTTATGGTTGTTTAAGGTTTTTCCCAGGTGGTCCCATTTAAATTTTAAGGAATTCAGTCTAGCCGTTTTTAATATATCCATTTAATATTACGACGCATTTATATATCTCGATGACATAGGTACTAACTGGCTCAGATTATACTGGCACAGATTATATAATAGTTACTGGTTCTACTGGCAACTTTGACTAGCGCGACGTTTGAAGTCGGTTCTTTTAGTTTTTGAAACGATCTTAAATTATATTTTTATAGGCTTATTGTAGTTAGACAGACAAGCACGTGATTAATATCTTATCTGATGTTAAATGACGATGCGTTCTGGAAACGTCCTGTCTGGAAGTAAAAACGGCAGTTAGCCAATGCTGGATAACTGATATTTATCCAATCCATATTATCATCATTATCAGCATATATTAGTTCACCGCTTGACATAGACCACTTCTATAGCACGCCACTGAATCCATATGATGTAACTACTGTTTGTAGAGATGGGCGTTGATTAAACGAACTAGTTGAAAAAACCGTCCATCGACTGTCAACGTTTCGACCGTTAATCGTTTACCGATCAACTAGTTGAATCCATAGACGGCAAATTTCAAGAGTATAGAGAAACGTATCAGTTGCTGTCAACGAACGGAGGCGCGTTGCGCGATTAACTGTCAACGTGATTTCGAACGGTAACATTCGTTTTTAGTCTGAGGGAATTTCAACTGCGTAAGTATTTTTTATAGAAAAAAACAATTGCTCTTTATTCAAAGACTTAGTATTTTAATTTCTTAGAAATTTACGTCATGAGTAAAACTAAAACTTAAAATCTAAATATATTTATTGTTAAAAATATTAAATTACAATTAACGTACAGCGCTATTTGGATTAAACGATTACTACTTCGTTAGCGGTTGAATTCATACGAGCATATGTGAATTCGACTATAGTTGAAGCATTAACTAGTTAATCAATTCAACTAGTTAATCGACTAGTTGACGGAGGTTAATTTAACGGACTAGTTGCGTTAACGAAAAATACGTCAACGACCCATCGCTAACTGTTTGTACTATTATTTATTATGTGCTACTGTACCAAACTGTTTTGCAAACAGAGTGACTATCAGTGCAAGTTTCCTAAGATTACATCTTTACTTACTCTCGAACACGTTAAAGTAAAGGCAGATTTTTTAGTTATAGTACTATTAATTGTTCTGTGGTTATAGGGGCGATTCACGAAAAATCGAATCGTTCCACTCCGACCCAAGGGCGGATCGTCGCTGGGCGGATTGGTGCATACTCAGAGTAACAATTACTATACTGTAGTAATTGTTACACTGACGGTGCACAACTATCGTTCTAGACCGTCCTGAGTCTGATGAGAACGTAGCCTAACATTTCTAGAACTGTAATTTGCGTAATTACAGCATAATTTCGCCAACAAAATTACAATCTAAATTAATTAACGTTAGTAATAAGGTGTTATTAATTCCTGTTTTCACGTAGTTTTATTTAAGTTTATTGTTGCAACTTTGAAAGTTTGATAATTTGTGTCGGTCAAAAGAATCATCATTCTTTCAGTTACCTGGGAAAATTAGTCGGCCTATAGTAACAGGCAGAATTATACTTAAACTAATAAAAAGCCAAGTATTTTTTTTAATTGTATTTTTTTGTTTTTGTCTGGTTTTGTTCTAATTATGACGTAATAATTAATGTTCTATTCCGTAGTACCTACAAGTTTTTCCTGTATTGTAACAATACTCTAAGTCTATAAGCTAATTTGATGCAGTCCATCTCTCCATTTATGTAACATAAAAAATGTAATCAAAAAGATAATATAAATCTTTTTGTTTACATGATATTTCTCTAAGGGATCGAAATAGTTCATCAGTTAATCAGGAACGAAATAGTTCGCTTTATAACTAAAGTGAGCGATAATTGACATAGCTCAACGGATTAGCAAACTGAAGTGGCAGTGGTCATATCTGCCGCGGGATTGATAATCGTTGGGGAAGACTGGTCCTAGAGTGGAGACCGTGAATCGGCAAGCGTAGCGTCGTCGTAGCGTAAGTCCTGTGACCACGTGGAGCGACGACATACGCAAAGCGGTGGGCAGTGACTGGAAAAGAAGAGCCGATGATCGGGCTCAGTGGCGTGTCTTGGGAGTGGCCTACGTCCAGCAGTGGAATGACACCGTCTGATTATGATGAAATCTATTTTATTAAAAAAATATTCATTTTTTATCTTTTATACATTTTCAATCTTGTTATTCTATTGACTCAGTCGGTTCTTTCGTTTAACGATTTTAAATATCAATGTTTATTAAAAATACATTACACTAGTTCTAACAGATATGTGAGCGACTGGGAAGTATTTCCACAACAATGAAGAGTTTCCGGCGAGTAGACATCGAGGTCTCTAGGTAACAGTACCAGATCTTTGCTCTTAATATCTTTATTACGCTTTGTCTGGGAAACTATTACATGACACAGTTATTTAAATTACACATTACTGAATCCTACTAGTATTATAAAGGCAAAAGTTGGTCTGTATGTTTGTACTTCTTCGCGCTAAAACTACTCATACCTATCTAGACCCTGGAATAACACATGGGGTACTTTTTATCCCAACATTCCCATGGCAACGATGTCTACGCGGGTAAAACCGCGGAGCACAGCTAGTATAATAATAATAGCAATTAAAAATCATTTCACTATAATGTTTAACAAAAAAATGTTTTATTCTTGTAATGCCGGTTTTTTTCTACTTACCTCACAATCGAGATGTAAAGCAGAGTAGTTAGCTCGGGTGTAAGCATCAATTGCACCCTCGAACTATAGGCGCCCTCGCTGCGCTCGTGCGCCTAAATATCTCGGGCTGCAATTGATGCCTTACAGCCCTTGGCTACTAATCTACTATTTATTTACATCCATGAGTCTATCAACATAATAATTAGCATATATCAAACCACAGAAGTCTAAATAATAAGACACTATTAAGACTACCATAGCCATAGCAATCACGGTAATATTATTGTATTATATGTATAATGATATTAACCGTGTCGCAGTCCGAGTGTCACAATACCTTGTATACTCGAAATATGGTGCGATTGCGCTTTAAAGTTTTTTTCTTTTCACGCATCGATATAACCTCCTTTTTTAAAGTCGGTTAATAAAAAGGTAGATGTGGTACTCACTCTTATGGCACGTAAACGTAATGGAACTAGAAACAACTACATGAAAACAAGAATGTCTAATGTCGAGCTTGATTGATGTGCATGAAGACCAGAGGAAGGCATTGTTGCTAATTATTTAAATGGATCTGCGATAATTGCACATGTAATCCTGCACGTACTACACAAACGCCAGTTTGATTGTGACTAAGGTGGAATTAGGTTCGCGAACCTAATTCACATTGAGGAGTGGGGACCCTTATCTCCCTTTTAACCTATTTAACAAAAATGGAGGAGGTTCTCAATTCGTCGGAATCTATTTTTAACCGACTTCAAAAAAAGGAGGAGGTTTCTCAATTCGAAGGTATATTTTTTTTATTTTTTTTTTATGCCGTTTTACCCTTTTGCCCATTACCCTTCCCAGGTGGCCCCATTTAAATTTTAACGAAATCGGCCGTAGTTTTTAATATATCAACATTTGTATTACGATGGATTTACTTATCTCGACAACATACTACTAACTACTGGCGCAGATTATATAATAGTTACTATGTCTACTGGCTACTTTTACTAGCGCGACGTTTGAAGTCGGTTCTTTAAGTTTTTAGTCTTAAATCTAATATATAAAATTCTCGTGACACAGTTTTCGTTGCCATACTCCTCCGAAACGGCTTGACCGATTTTGATGAAATTTTTTGTGCTTATCCGGTATCTATGAGAATCGGCCAACATCTATTTTTCATCCCCCTAAATGTTAGGGGTAGCCCACCCCTAAATTTTATTTTTTATTTTTTAGACAAAATTTTTAATTTCTATTTTTTTATGATACAACATACAAATATACATACAATCCTCAATTTTCACCCTTCTACGATCAACCCTTATTTTTTAATAGCCATTTATTTATACGGCAAAACAACGTTTGCCGGGTCAGCTAGTTATTTATAATAATATGTCGATGCTCGCACGTGTGCGCAAAGCTTTACTTACATGTTCTGACAAGCCCATACGAGTAAATACGTTGGTTTATATTAAAATTCCAATGGTGTCGAATCTATTATTAGAAAAAAACGATGGTCAACGGATTCTGATTTGAACGAATTATGTATGTAGGTATGTACCTATGTCTATATTGTTAGCATATTTTTGATATAAAATTCTTATAACGAGATGTCCTTGAGTTTTAGATGGGTAGGTAAGTTACCTACTTACCGAGTATATTTTGATTACTTATTTAAATTTAATATTTATAAGGAAGGCCTACTTGCAAAGACCAGAGTTGAGAAATATTTTTATAATCCAATATAGGTAAAATCAAAATTAAAAATAAACCAATTCATATATATTAATAAAAAGGATTGGCTTATCTAAAATATTGTCGCGAGAAATAGAGAAAAACATTGCAATTACTCATAATTCGATTGTAGATAAGGTGGCTCCGTACGTAGCCATTGTCGTGGTTGTATAGCTAACTTTATTTTTTTATTCGAATAGCTAAAGGTACGCTAAATATGCTTGTGTCTGGAGTGGGTTCACGTCAATAGTGCAATGGGTGGGGATCAAACCCCCTTAAGGTACGAACACACCGCAGTGTCCTGCGTGCGCGATCTAGGCGGCGATCAGATAGCGCAGTAGTATTTGTATTTGTACCGACTGGTTCACACTAAACGCGATCAGAAAACAACAAGTACTGAGATCGCAGGACGCCGCGGATTGTACGTACCATTATCCATTTTGCTATTGCTGCTCTAATATACCGTGGTGTTAATGCGGTAATCTTGTTAATCCGCGGTTACAATAATACTTAATTCCAACTTAAACTGAGATAGTGAATAAGTAGGCATACTTAAAATGCTGACTTATACCCACTAACCTACATTTATAATGCTGACTTATACCCACTAACCTACATTTATAATGCTGACTTATACCCACTAACCTACATTTATAATGCTGACTTATACCCACTAACCTACATTTATAATGCTGACTTATACCCACTAACCTACATTTATAATGCTGACTTATACCCGCTAACCTACATTTATAATGCTCACTTATACCCAGTAACCTACATTTATAATGCTGACTTATACCCACTAACCTTCATTTATAATGCTGACTTATACCCACTAACCTACATTTATAATGCTGACTTATACCCACTAACCTACATTTATAATGCTGACTTATACCCACTAACCTTCATTTATAATGCTGACTTATACCCACTAACCTACATTTATAATGCTGACTTATACCCACTAACCTACATTTATAATGCTGACTTATACCCACTAACCTACATTTAAAATGCTGACTTATACCCACTAACCTACATTTATAATTGAATTTATTTAACCAAAACAATACTTACCTAGTTACGTACTTAAAACTGTTCTTACGTTTTTTGTGTAAGTAAGCATTTATTCACACGCATGTTATGTATGCTATGTAGAATGAACAGTAACTTGATATAACGGAAATTTCATTGTACAATAAATACAATAGAAACATCTTTATTTGCACGCCATAATTGTTGTGGTGTGGTAGAAGATGTAGTGTAGTGACAATAATAGAGAAAGGGATGCTTAGATGGTTTGGACATCTAGAGAGGATGGATGAAGGAAGGCCAGCCGTTAGAGGACGACCTTAGCGAACGTATCACGACCAGATCGGAGACTTTTGAAGAAAGGCCAAGCCGGCCAAGCAAAAAAGTACCTATAACCGGCGAGCATGTATGAAGGCGCTTGTGAAAGTGGAAGAAGCGAAAGAGGTGTGTCAGGATCGTGGCATGTGGAAAGAAGTAGTCTCTGTCTACCCGAACGAGAAAAAGGCGCGATTTTATGTATGTAATATATAAAAATACAACATCAGACTCATTTATAAAGTAGTACAAATAGTGGTGTTATCGCTAAAGCGATTTCTGCCGGACAACCGGGTCTATATTACCGTATAACCGGGATATAGAGGAATAGAATTTAAGATTTTAATTATAAAACGAAATAATAATAACTTAAACAACCGACTTCAATGCCCTGCGAGTCAATTTCAGTAGCAAGTTTGAGACGTTTATCGTCATATCTCTGGAGATACTTATTAGATCTCGATGAATATACGATGGGACCACCACGGAAACGTCCCTACCGATTGCAAAAATAATCATTCGAATCGGTTCAGAATTGGCGGTGTAATCGCGTAACACAAAAAAAACATTTTAAAAAAAACATACAGACGAATGGAGAATCTCCTCATTTTTTGTGAAGTCGGTTAAAAAACAGACTTCAAGTGCCGCGGTAGCCATTTTTTTAATATACATACTAGCTGATACTCTGTCCCGCGACTTTGTTCACGTGCAGCAAGAATTTAGTAGCCTATGTTCAACCTTATGCTATAAAGTATCTCCTTGTTTAATTTCAGTAAGATCGGATCGTCCGTTTAGGCGTGATTAGGTAACAAACAGACAGAGTTACAAACGTTTCTACAATATTACTATGGAAGTATGTGGAAATGCGAAAGTCAGTTTGTTTCTTTATTTTTTTGGGACTTATTCACGGTCAAACGGCTGGACCGATTTAGCTAAAATTTTGTACAGGGATAGCCAGTGTTATGAATTAGGCTATAGGATACTTTTTAACGCGAGCGTAGCCGCGGGACACAACTAGTTAACAATAAACTGTACTTCCCTCAATTATTTTTGTTGGAGTTTCTTCACACGATGTTATGTATACAGTAGCAACAACGTACCTACAGTTGCGATGACGGCAATTTGTTAATACCTACCGTGAAAGTGATAATTGCTGACACGAAAAAAAATCTGCAAGTTTGTCTACAGTCAGAAAGCTTCGATCAATAAGTTTAATAAAGTCGACTGGACAGCAAACAGTAGCTATGTCGTGACGTGTTTTCCATAATTTTAAATATTTTACGAATCATTTATGATCGTACAAAACGAAATAAAACCGGCAAAGTCGAGTTGCCTCGCCCACCGAGGCTTCCGTACCAACCAATTAAGCTAGACCTCTAAATTGTATCAGTGCTCATATAACTCAGAGGCTTATCTTAATTGGCTAAAAACTATGTGTGTTATGGGGACACCCTTTAATTTTCAACTTTTTTTATTTTTTGGGAATTTTTCCTTTATTTGTGCTATAAGACCTTGCTTCTTGCCAAATTTTATGATTCTAGATCAACGGGAAGTACCCTAAAGGTTTTCGATCCAAAACCTATAGGGTACTTCCGGTCGACCTAGAATTGTCAATTTTGGTGACAAGCAAGGTCTTACAACACAAGTAAAGAAAAAAATTTTTGGTACTTACAAGTTTTCGCGAAAATCTAAATTTGCCCATATATTTTTATCGTGCTGGCTTAGGACCTTGATTTTTATACACCTAATAGGGACTATAGACCTCAGTATCTGGTATAAATTTCAACTTGCTAGGTCCACCCGTTTCTGAGAAAATTGGTGGTGACACAAGGACAGACGGACAGACAGACGGACAGACAGACGGACAGACAGACAGACGGACAGACAGACAGACAGACAGACAGACAGACAGACAGACGGACAAAAAAGTGATCTTATAAGGGTTCCTTTTTTACCTTTTGAGGTACGGAACCCTAAAAACCGAATTCACATGCCGCGTAAGTCAAAGTAGCCAGTAGTCAGCATCATGTCATCAAGGTATACACATTTGTTTATATTGTTTATCTCCATATCTCTAGAGATGATTATCAATCTCGATAAAATTTAAATGGAACAAAACGGGAGCCATAATCTCTCAAACAAAAAAATAATTTTTCTAATCGGTTAAAATTTGACATCATTATTACTACATCATTTACAACCGACTTACAACAATAATATCGTTTAAAAACTAAAAAACAACCGACTTCAATGCCGCGCTATTCATTTTCAGTACCAATTTTGAGATGTTTATCTCAATATCTCTGGAGATACTTATCATACCTCGATAAAATTACCATGGTACCACACTTGGAATATCTCCTTTCGAACAAAAAAAGAATAATCGAAATCGGTTCATAAACGACGAAGTTATCCGCGAACAAACATTTAAAAAAAAAAAAAAATATATATACGGTCGAATTGACAAACCTCCTCCTTTTTTTGAAGTCGGTTAAAAAGGAGTTTGGTTTCAATTTGCCTGTATGTTTTTTTGTATTGTATGTAACGCGATTACTCCGGCAATTGTGAACTGATTCGAATGATTATTTTTTTAATTGGTAGGGTACATTTCCAAGGTTCCATTGTAATTTCATCGAGATCTGATAAGTATCTCCCGAGATATGACAATAAACGTCTCAAACTTGCTACTGAAACTGACTCGCGGCTCGCGGGACATGGATGTCGGTTGTTTTAGTTCATAAACCATCTTAAATTTTATTGGAAGTCAGTTAAAAATAAAAACACAACATCTTCAAACTAATACTACTTCTTAATTTTAAGAGATCTAATTTGAAAATTTACTGTCGTTTTTTAACTAAATTATACCTTAGCCAATTGCATTCGAAGTATAAAAGCTTTGCAAATATGCAATCCGCAAGCGCGAGCTTTGCAGCCAGCTGGTTGCCCTTGACCTCGGAATGATGTGCGGGCATGCACTTTCTTATTCATTGCGTATTGCGCACAATGAGGTCTTGTAAGGTTTCTAGTGGGATGTTTTGGAACGTATAATTTAATAGTAGTTTTGTAAGCTGTAGACTTTGCGATTCTGTCTCTGCAGAGCTTAAAACTGAATCAAAGAATCAGAATCAAAGCATTTATTCAGTATGTAGGCAGTATTAATATATGCACATATACACGTCAAAATCAGAAATCATAAAATAAATCATAACCAATTATCAAGTAAACATAGCAAAAGCAGAATTTTAACGCTTTGAATTAGAAAAACAAAACACAAGTAATGAACCATTCAGCTGTCATCCAATCGTTTACGTCAGAATATTAAAAAATATATTAAAGTAGGTTAAAACCAACCATACATGTAACTGTGTGTTTCAGTACTTCAGACAATTTTTATATAAAAAAAATAAAAAATGTGATATAGTGAAACACAACTTAAAGAAACGCATACCGATCACAGCACATATCATGATCCGAATGGAACTGATAGTCCGTCTGTCAGCTGCATAATATTGTTTAAATAAAAAAAAATGGCTGAAATATGCTTTTTCAACCGACTTCAAAAAAGGAGGAGGTTCTCAATTCGCCTGTATTTTTTTCGTATGTATGTAACGCGATTACTCCGTCAATTGCAAACCGATTCGAATGATTCTTTTTTTAACAGACTTTAAAAAAAAGGAGGAGGTTTCTCAATTTGACCGTATATATTTCTTTATGGGTGTTCGTGGATAACTTCGTCGTTTATGAACCGATTTCGATATTTCTTTTTTTGTTGGAAAGCAGATATCCCAAGAGTATTAGTACCAAAGTAATTTAATCGAGATCTGATAAGTATCTCTAGAGATATGGAGATAAACACCTCAAACTTGGTACTGAAAATTAATAGCGTGGCATTTGAAGTCGGTTCTTTTTAGTTTTTTAAACGATCTAATTAATTTGCAGGGTACATTTTCAAATGGTGCCTATGTAATATCATCGAGATCTGATAAGTACCTCCTTAGATATGTCGATAAACGTCTCAAACTTGCAACTGAAACTAACTCTCACGCCTTGAAAGTCCGTGGTTTTAGTTTTTAAACTTAATTATTTTTATCTTAATTATTTTTTTTTACGTTTCATTTTAGAAAATTTTCATCATTACTGAATCGAAGAAAAATCCATATAATTATCGAAACTGCGCACAACATTTGAAGAGAATCGCCCTAGTCATTTTCAGTACCAAGCTTAAGGTGTTTATCTCCATATCTCTAGAGATAGTCATCAGATCTCGATGAAATGGGAGCTGAGAAGTATACCGTTTCAAAAAAAGAAGAATTTTTCAAATCGATCCAGATCTTTGAGTTATCGGAGAACATAAATAACCGGCCAAGTGCGTGTCGAACCACGCGCATTGTAGGGTTCCGTAGTAGCCCGTTATTCAATGCAAGTCTTTACCCGTTATAAACAAGCAACTAGGTACTTCGCCTTTGTCACTTTAAAGGATTTATTCTCCTTAGAATAAATCCTTTAAAATACAAAATCCTTATTTTGTATTTGGTACAAAATTATCCAACACCCAAGTTCAACGACTATTATTGCTAAACTAATCAAGTTATCTTAACCGCTATAGTTTTCCTTTAAAGTTCATGAAATGCACTATTATCACGAATTTTTCCAGATTTTTCAAGCCAGCAGTTTAGCTTTTAGAGGGGGGGGGGGGGGGGGAGGCTTACAAAAACAACTGGGAACAAAAATTTGCACTTTAAAGTGCAATATTTCGTAAATGGAACATTCAATCGAAATGGTATTAGCAACCCTGAAGATATTTTAAATGACCTATTCAACGATACCCCACACGATGGGGCAGACGACGAAATAAAATTCATCCCCACTTCTCATGTAGGGGAGCTACCCTAAAAAACATTTTTTTCTATATTTGTTTTCACCACGTTGTCGGCGTAATTTATATACATACCCTACAAAATTATAGCTTTCGAGTATTAACGGTCTCTTAGCAAAACCTCGGACAGACAGACGGACATGACGAAACTATAAGGGTTCCTTGTCAGGACTACGGAACCCTAAAAAAATATTATGAAAAATATCCTCGTTTAATTGAAGTGGTTTAAAAATGACATTGCTACTAATATGGTACTTGTGTTGCGTAATTATAGGTGCCAATAGCCAAAAGCATCGGACCTTAGAGATGAGCCATTTACTTAGTTATAGTAATTATGTTTTTATTAGCTGTACTCAAATACCAAGTATCTGTAGGCACTAAGCGTTTTATGCCTCGAGTAATACAATATCATAAACACAAAAGCTTGAGGCTGTGGCATTTGAAGTTTACCTTCACTTTTGAACTATACCTTCTAGGCTTCTAGGCTTGAACTGTTGAGTCATTTATTGTAAACTTTATAATGTTTAACCAACTTCACGATACAGGAGGAGGTTCTCAAATTGTCGGAATCTTTATTTTATGTATGTTCCCCGATTGCCTAGTTTTTTTTAAATATTTGTTACTTTAAAACTCAAAAATTATTCATTTTATTTGAGAGGGTAGGTATTTGCTTCTCGTTTGGCCCCATTGTAATTCTATCGAGAGCTGATAAGTATCTCCAGACATATGTATGAAGATATAGGTACACCTAAAACTCAAAGTACTTACCTAATGTATGCGAAATCACATAATAATTAATAGTAGGTATGGCAAAGTGGGCAATTTGTAAAGATTTTTCGATAGGATATTTACGGTGGATTGGATTGAAGTTGGTTGTCCCCTGATTCTCAATTATTCGAAAACCTTTTCAATTTTGGAAGCTTTATTTTTAATTTTGAATATTGATAAATCCGGGAGCTATTTAATCGCCGAAACCTTTTCAATTAGAATCACCTATTTTTTTATTGAAATATGAAAAGTAACCGATCGGAGCATTATGAATTGCAAAGATCCAAGTCGAGGTAAAGGCAGTTTCCGAATCCGAATTTGCTTTCGAATGATTGGGGCGTGCTTCTACTTCAAATGAGAACGGAGCATATTGTAAAGAGATAACCTGAGAAGCTGTAAGGCACAAAATGTCAGCAGCAAGCATAGGTAAAATTATTTTCAATTTTCAACGACATGCAGTGAAAAACTGTTAATACACATGCGGACACATGGTCGCAACACAAGTCGTGGAACGTTACGTACCGGTGACAAGATTTGGCACGATTAATCTTCCGAATAGTGTGCTGCACACATAATGCCTTCTTCGACCACATCATCGCTTACCACCAGGCGAGATAGTGAATATCAAACGCGAGCCTTTTAAAAAATTACAACAAATATTGTTACACAATCATAATAAAAGTATAGTAGATATTTTATGTAATTTTAAATGAACAAGTTTTCATCCACCCGTTGGTTGAGTTCGGTTACTGCAACATCAAGTTGTAAAAAGTAAGCCAGTTGTACGTCGATGACAAAAAGTTGTCTGGAGCACAGATATGACAGGTTAGGTAGGAAGGAGGTTACTACGTAATCTGGTATTTGAATGTTTCTTTTTTTTTAGTTTCTTTATGTCTCCACACGATTAGTGTATTTAGCCAGTGTCAAGTATTGACATTTTTCAGTTTTTATGAATTTTAGTCGTAGAGATGGGTCAAAGTCACATTTCAGGTCGGTTGTCAAGTAAAAGTCTATTCTAAGTCATTCCTTCAGTAAAGATGTGGTGTTTACTGAAGATTTTCAGTGGAATTTTGGTGAGAACGCAAATAGCATGTTTTTTAACATTGTGCTGTTTCCCTACACCTTTGAAAAATCCTTTCTGAGCAGATACCCACGTCAAAATAACTATCTGCATGGCAAATTTTAGCGCAATCCGAAACAATATTGATTTCAGACTTTGTTACCCCATTTCACCCTTTTAGGGGTGGCATTTTGAAAAGTCTTAAACACGTATTTACTTATTTATTTACTGAAGCACCTGTGTAAAGTTTCGAATAGAAAAAACTATCTAATCTTGTTTTTCCTTACAAACTTTGAACCCCTGTTTCATACCCTTAAAGGGTGAATTTTAGAAAATCATTTCTTAGAGGGAACTAACATCGTAATAGCTATATGCATGCCAAATTTCAGCACAATCCGAAACAATACCGAATTTCAGAGTTTGTTACCCAATTTTACCCTCTTAGGGGTGGAATTTCAAAAAAGCCTGTAACACATATTTACTTACTTATTTATTGAAGCACTTGTGTGAAGTTTCAAATAGAAAATACTATCTTATCTTGTTTCTCCATACAACTTTGAACCCCCATTTCATCCCTTAAAGGGGTGAATTTTGGAAAATTCTTTACGTACTAAGACAAATATACCCTCCAAATTTCAAGTCTCTACGACCAGTGGTTTAGGCTGTGCGTTGTCTGTCAGTCAGTCAGTCAGTCAGTCAGTATGTCAGGACTAAGATTCTTATAGTATTAGATTAACACGCGGAAGAACACAAGTTTTAGGAAAAAAATACAATGAGATCACACACACTTTTCCACATTCCCGCCAACACTCCTATTCGAATGTTTGTTTATAATTATACTTAGATTCGCTTCTGCCTGCGGCTTGCACGCGAGCCTTACAGGAAACGAACTACATATTTGTCTTTAGAAACTAATATTTTAAGCGCTCTCACTCCAACTATAGGTATTAAATGAACATACTGACAATATCCCGAACGAAGAAACAAAGTTTTCCGTCCTGTCATTTTTAAATTGGGATTTATTATTTATCCCAAACTGTCATTAATTGACATAAGTATCGTTTTAATTGACATTGTAATATTATAAATTGTATGACAGCTGTCATCAGGACCATGTTACTCAGAGGCGCTGCCTGGTTAGCGGGGAAACGGCAGCCCCAATTATTGTCTCACACTTATCGTCTTTTATCACAGAACACTTAATAGTACTACGTACTTTTATACGCATAAGTCGTGATCTAAAACAATAATCTCCGATCTACATGCATGTTACCTGCTATTTCATCTGTATCCTGGGGCTCTACCACGAATACTGAACTTTATAATTTAAGACTGTTTGAAAACCAAAAGAGCCGACTTCAAATGTCTTGCAAGTTATTGTTAGTACCCAGTTTCAGGTTTTTCTCTCATCTCCATATCTCTGGAGATACTGATAATGGTTGGTGAATATAGGGTCGCGTTGGCAGCTTTTAGGTACGGGACCCTAATATTTATCCTACGATCTTTATGCCTTCAATAATGGCTATTTCTGTGTAAAATTGCAGACAAATTGCTCAAGCCGTTTGGACGTAAAGAGGAGGAGACGAAAACAGAAAAAACAAACTGACTTTCACAATATATATTAATGGTTTTGAGGCGTTGATTGCAGATTTTCAATTATTAATCTTTTGTCTCCCTCTCGCTGTCTTGGAAACATTGAAATAAAAATGCTTAAGAAATGTGGTAGGCCCCAGGACATAGATGAAGGTCGCAGTAACAGGGCCTCAGATGTTGAAATACCTCGTCACGAGTGCTTTTGTACTGTCTGTACGAATCAAATCTCAATGTTGCTTTGCTACGAAATGGTACAAGGCTTAGATCGTGCTAATGTGAATATGTTTGAAGCTTTTAAGCTGTGCAGAGTGATTTGATTCGATGGCACAAATAACAAATAGTTAAAAATAAAAAACAAAACCTAGGTCGCTGTCTACCGGTAACGCTCCCAAAAATCTGGCGACGTTACCTCGTTGAATAGCTAGGCTATGGTTGCTCTACTCATTGTCATCATAATCAGCTAGTATCAGTCCACTGCTGGACATAGGCCTCTCCCAAGACACATCACTTAGCCTGATCTTCGGCTCTTCCTTTCCAGTCACTGTCCACCGCGTTGTGAATGTCGTCGCTCCATCTGGTCACAGGGCGTCCTACGCTACGTTTGCCGATTCGTGGTCTCCACTAGAAATCGAACTAGGGATGGTTCTAGAGTAGATATTCTCCATTCTAGAACCAGTCTACCCCAATGATTATACGTCCTGCGACAGATGTGACCAGCCTACTGCCACTTCAGCTTGCTAATCCTTTGAGCTATGTCGATAACTTTAGTTCTCTGGCGAATTACTTCGCTACAGCCAGGCTATTCTGTAAGCTAGTTTACGCATCTCGCAAGCGGAATCCGCGGTGAGTCGTACTACGAAATTCAAATCGTAACGCGATTGTAATACGGTAGAATTTCGTAACACGACATTCAAATCTCACTGCGAAGTTCGCTTCCGAGATTAGCTTACAGAATAGCCCTACAGATTCGATCCCGCAGAAAACCGAGCATAGCTCTCTCCATAGCTCGCTGAGAGACTTTAGAGGTTATTTTATATTATATTTCATATTTAAAGGTTTATAGGATATACAGATAGAAATATAGATGTTTATATCTATATTTCTATGGATATGGAGCAACATCATTATTTTGTGCCCGTAGTCGTGGAGACCGCCTACCCAGCCCAGGGTGTACTATTATTTATTCTGTGACCCAGGAGACAATGGGCTGTTGGGGCGCTGACGCCAAATATTTAACCAAAGACGTAAGATTTGTTGAAGTGACTGGTATTGTATTACCGATTGTATTACCGAAATATTTCTGTAACTTTAAGTTTTGTATATTCTTGGTACACAATAACAGTTATTATATTGTATTTTAGATTTATAGTTATCGTGAGTTTGAATCATGATTATAAACTACCGACTATTATCCTCACTACTGTTTGCTGTCGACTGTCTCGACCTAGGTTTCGTGCATGTCCGATGCACTTCCATCGAGAATTTACGCTGCAAGAGTAGTCGTTCAGTGGTCGTTGCGATCTTGCTGCGTAAATACCCGAGGAAGTGCATCTGCCATGCACGAAACCTAGGTCGAGACAGTCGACAACGAAATTGTATTTTAGATTTATAGTTATCGTGAGTTTGAATCATGATTATAAACTACCGACTATTATCCTCACTACTGTTTGCTGTCGACTGTCTCGACCTAGGTTTCGTGCATGTCCGATGCACTTCCATCGAGAATTTACGCTGCAAGAGTAGTCGTTCAGTGGTCGTTGCGATCTTGCTGCGTAAATACCCGAGGAAGTGCATCTGCCATGCACGAAACCTAGGTCGAGACAGTCGACAACGAACAGTAGTGAGTAAAATAGTCGGAACATTATAATCACGATTGATGTTCATTTATTTGTAAACTTAAATTCATGTCAAATCGAAGTGATCGTCTAGTCCGAGTCATACCGCCAGTAAGGATGTGGACTAAAGATTTTCAGTGCAATTTTCGTGTAAACGCGAAAAGCATGTTTTTCAACATTGTGCTGTTTCCATTCACTTTCGCAATTATTGGTTAATAAATGAAAAATTCACATTTGACATAAAAGTTTAATTAAAAGAAAACTATCATTAATATGTAAAGGAGTGACAGAAATCTCCAGATAAAGTAGCAGCTACTTACCGATGCAGACGGTTATATGCCGTATCCTGCCATAGCGTTCGTTCCACTCGATTTCCTTCCAACTTATATCTACTTATGTTCCTATAATGTGCTAAGGTTGGTAATACACCTGGGGTGGAAGTCTCTACATTGATAGCGCTGCGTCCTGTCATCGCAAACGTCTGCTAGAAAGAGATGCAGCTAGACAGTTTTTATCTGCATCTCTTTTCGTATCGACGATTACCGGTCGAAATTCTTCGCTATGCATGTAGAGACTACCGGCCCTGGGTAGTTATGAACACACCGTAGCTGTGCGATAAGCGCAAGTTACATTCGTGGCTCTTAAACGAGATTAAAGTGTGCAGTGTGTTCCCAGCCTTATATCATATGCAGTAAGTATGAGAAAAACGCCCACCCACCTACTTACGATTCCACTGTCAAGGTTTATGCAGTTTGTTGTTACTTTTGTATCAAGTGACCTTTCGCTTTTTATTGCTTTTTAGAGAAGAACTATTAATACCTATTGTGTTGGTAAATTAAAATTGTTTTATACAAGGGCGTGTATTGTAACGAAGACAAAGGTAAAGAAGAATAAATACTTGCTTGAATCTGAAATGTAGGTGAGTTGGTAATTTTTAGGGTACCGTACTAAAAGCAGCCATATTACTGAGGTTTCGCTATCCGTCCGTCCGTCTGTCTGTCCGTCTGTCATAGAGCTATAGTTTCTAAGCTGTAATAGGTAAGCACTTGACATTTTTACAAATATGTACCATCGCGTACAGTTGTGTGTATCCAGTTTCAAAACATTTTCGGTTGCAAGTGTTGATTATTTTTCTAACCAATCAGAAGAGCCAAAACCAAAAAAAAATTCTTACCAATCAGAAGAGCCAAAACCAAAAACAAGACATAATTTTTGGCTTAGTCCCTTCTTGTCATTGGTCAACAATGTCAACAAAGACAGAAGCAAGATGCCAGTTCAATAAGAGTGCACAGGAAATTATTCCTTAAGGTGGATACGCACAAATGAATGCGATTGTACATGTGCCTGTATAACAAAAAATACTAAAAATAGAATAAAGTTAATAATTGAGGGGTCGCTCAAGAAACGTGTTAACAGGCATTTTTTGCTCGATCTTAAAAACTGTAATATATAGGCACTTTAAATTTGATTATGGTGTGTCTGTGAATTACCCCAGAATAAATAAAAGTACAAGTAGCATTATTATGGCTGCTATAATAGAGAACATTCTACTTTTTTGAAGTCGGGTAAAAAGGAATGTTCCCGAGTCTCTGAACGCCATTAAAAAGTCATATTTTTAACAATGCGTTTCCATAAGCGCAGGCAGGACGATCTGAATTATTCATACTACGTATGTGTCTGCGTCATCTACTTACATAAACTCACAAAGGCATACGTTCAGACTGATTTATGTTACTTATAATAATGTTGATTGTTGATGTATGGGTTCCTTTTTTAACTTTTGAGGTACGGAACCCTAAAAAGTATAATATCACAACATAACATATCTTGTCCCGTCCCGTCGGTACGATGAAATTTTGGATTGTGTTTAACAATTTACAAAAATATAAAGTGTGTAACACTTCAAAGAAACATATTGTAACATAAAAATAACATAATATTCGCTGATCATAACATAAAATAACATTCACAAGGCAATAAATATTTTGTTTTTTTTTGCATTTTTATTCCAAATATATTGGATGGTTGGTTATATATATTTTTTGGTTGCATATATTTTTATAAGCCATTTATAAAAAAAAATAAGTTCAAAGTTCGGTTCTAAAACCGACTACTGAAACGTCACGCTCTAAAAAGTATGAAACATGAAAATATTCTTAACTGAGATCGCTATGTACAAACTATTCAATATGTATCGTGTATTACATAAACAAATTGCTTGTAATACATATTTTATTGTATTTTATACATATTCATAGTGGGGTGTGTGGTGGAGTTCAGAGGATAGCCGCTTATTGTGGTTAAGCTCTAGCCCGTCAGATATAGTATATAATAAAATAATAATTTTGCCAAAGTAAAGTACCATCAATGCCCATGGAAAGGGTTATTTAACATAAACACACAATGTTACAATGTATGTGAATATTGTGTAATATTCAATCAGTATGCGTCCGAAGTTTGACATAACGACTGCCGAAGCCTTTGTTTTTGTTTATAGTTCTTAGAAGCGCACAAAGGACCGCATCGATTATGCAACGAATATTCAACAGAGTCCGTCATTACGTGCACCTGACTATTCACTGAAACACAGTTATTTAGTTACTAGCAGAGCCTCGCGGTTTCACCCACGTAGTTCCCGTACCCGTGAGAATACGGGGATAAAATATAGCCTATGTTACTCGCTGATAATGTAGCTTTCCATTATTGAAAGTATTTTTGAAATCAGTCCAGTAGTTTTTGAGTTAAATCGTAACAAAAAAAACACAAATCTTTTCTCTTATATTAGTTTAAATTCGGGTTATTGAAAAACTTTGTTTTTGCGTTGCATTTGTAGGTCTCAGTCAACCTCATACCAAAAACAAGACTGGTAAAAAAAAAAACTTTTTGTATTATCCTAAATTGTGCTTTTGCTGGGCAAGTATCTAATTCTATATTAATCAGGGGAATTAAGTGTGACGTGTTCGACGTCTAGATGTAAGCTGAATGGATCACCTTTGTTTTTTTTGTAAATTCAAAGTAATAAGTTATGTTTCTGTAATATCTATAATATTTTTATCGAATATGATCTATTTAATGTTATTTGACGTGTGTAAGTGCAAATTTTAATTTGCCCATATACTGAATAAATGCTTTGACTTTTGACTTTTGACTTGACTATATTTTACATAATTTCCAATTATCTCTGTCCACAATACATAGGTTTATTGTTTATTTCACCTGTAGTGTCCCACTACGACCCCCCTCCCATTTCCCTCCAAATCTTTCCATTGCGAGTTCAAGTCAATTACCTTCCTATCACGTGTCACGTCGTGGTCCCGCTATCGCTTCCTAGGACGTCCTCTTTGCCGTCCGTCTTTTATAGTTACCCAATGTGTTGTAATAATTGCCCATCTCTGGGGTTTCATTCTGTAGTTACCCAATGTGTTGCAATAATTGCCCATCTCTGGGGTTTCATTCTGTCAGTGTGACCCGCCTGCAATAATTGTCCATCTCTCGGGGCACCACGAGAGATTCAGCCGATGTAGCCCGCCAAATTTAACTGACAGACTGTCAGTAAAATTGTCAGTAAAAAGTGACAGTAGATGATTTTTTTGTACTAAAATATTAGTATAATAAAAAACTTAGAAGATCATACATATTTTTTAAAATCGACGATCATTATGACAATGTGTCTAAGTGACCGTCACGTCCCTTGACTCAATACGTTATGTTCGTTAGCGCACATGACAACTTCACAAAAACAATTTTAACACGGAGAAGACTCTACTCTTGGTAAATTTTAAGCAGTAAAGGTCCACAGCATAAAAGTAGCATTCTAATACTATGCATATGTACATCTGTAGACACGCTTTACAATGACTGCACAAAATAGCTAACATCGTAAGCTGTTAGCTATTTATTATATTATCACTACATATTATCAGTGAATCTAATGCTTTCGTTTCCTAGTCATCACAGCACCTTTTACGACAAATCTTTTGCTGTACAAGCTGTCAGGCTATGGAATGAACTTCCATTGGAAACCAAACAGTCACAAACTATTTCCACCTTCCACCAGTTTAAGGAACGCGTTTAGACTTACTATCTTGCTAAACAGTAATCATTGTTGTATTTATTTGTCACTAACTCACTTATTTACATAAACGTATTGTTTTCTTTTATCATTTAGTCAATTTCCATATATATACTTATTTATTTATTTTACTTTAAAAGCGTATTTACATACATATACCTATTTATTATGTATTATATATTATATATATATAATTTGATAAATCACCATACACCGTATCACGTTAATTGTTTCTCCATCAGAAGGTTGTCTGGAAGAGATCGCTCTTAGCGATAAGACCGCCTATTGTTACACTTGTTTTATTTTTATTTATTGTATTGTACTGTTTCTTTATTATGGTGTTCAATAAAGTGTTTTCTATTCTATTCTATTCTATTCTATTATCATTTTCAAGTGTATTATTTAGAGTTGTACTGTTTTAGCTGCGTAAGATTAGTTTTCGCTTAATATCTGAGTCACTAATAGGTACTTATATAAGATACTTAAGTTTATTTATAGGTATATATGTAAGTGATTAGTGTTTAGAGTTGTTAAATACACCCGTCATTAGTCACATGTTCTATCCTCTCCATCCTAAGGTTGTCTGGAAGAGATCGCTATTAGCGACAAGAACGCCCATTGTAACACATTATTCTTAATTTTTAACCGACTTCAAAAAAAGGAGGAGGTTTTTCAATTCGACCATATATATATACATATATATATATTCAAAATTGGTACTGAAAATGAATAGCGCGGCGTTGAAGTCGGCTCTTTTTTAGTTTTTAAACGATATTTAACGAAACAATATTAAACGAAAATTAAACGAAATAATATACCTACTATGTAAGTTAGTTTTAAGAAGGTGTAACAATTAAGAGTTTATCTATCTATCTTTTATAAAACAAAGTCCCCCGCCACGTCTGTCTGTCTGCCAGTTCGCGATAAACTCAAAAACTACTGATAAGCGGATTTTACATGCTGTTTCGACCAATAGTCAGAGTGATTTACGAGGAACGTTTAGGTACAAACAGCCCTTGAGAGTCAGACCATTCTGGGTCTAGCATGTTCACCTCATCGCTAACCACCAGGCGAGATAGTGGTCAAACTCTAGACTACCAGATATAACAAATAATTTAAGATCGTTTAAAAAACTAAAAGAACCGACTTCAAACGTCGCGCTAGTCGAAATAGCCAGTAGTTATAAGCATGTCATCAAAGTATACAAATTTACTTATATTGTTTATCTCCATAACTCCGGAGATGATTATCAGATCTCGATAAAAAGGGACCAAACGGGAGACATAATCTCTCAAACAAAAAAATATTTTTTCAAACTGGTTAATATTTTAATATTATGTTTCTTTGAAGTGTTTCACACTTTCACTGGTTAAGATTTGACGGAGTTCTAAGGTAACAAACATAAAAACAACAAAAAAAAACATTCGAATTGAGAACCTCCTCCTTTTTTGAGAAGTCGGTTAAAAATATACCACACCACCAATCCCACTACCCACTAAAAAACACTCTGGGAAATAATAATATCATAATTAAATTTAATATTACATATATTATATCATATTTTTAAGGTCTCCAAAAACCATTAATAACCTAAATCTGCGTGAATTTGACCTGTTCAACATATCTCCAAGTAAATATCGACATTTAATGTCCAAAAATTGGTTTGAAGGAAATTCCTAACTGTCGAGTTACATAAATTATACTTTTCCATACATATTTTTAGGGTTCCGTACCCAGGGTATAACGGGGCCCTATTACTAAGACTCCGCTGTCCGTCTGTCTATCTGTCTGTCTGTCTGTCCGTCTGTCACCAGGCTGTATCTCATGATCCGTGATAGTTAGACAGTTGACATTTTCACAGATGATGTATTTCTGTTGCCGCTATAACAACAAATACTAAAAACAGAATAAAGTTAAATATAATAGAGGGTCCCCATACAAGAACCGTGTTTTTTTTCGGTTTTCGGCATTTCACGCCATCTATGAACGCTTTATAGTTAGGTAAACGTCCCATTGATGGCGTTATATTGAAATGTCGATCCCTAACTCCTTTGTTAGACGTTAGATGGCGTTATAAGAAATAAAATGTTTATTAATTATTATTTTTTGCTGGCGAAAAATGATAGTGGTATTTTTTGCTCGGTCTTATAAAATACTGTAGTGTGGTACGGAACCCTACTAGTGCGAGTCCGACTTGAACTTGGCCAGTTTATTTTTTGTTTAAAATTCACTTTGATGACTAGAAGCAAAAAAGAAAATTAGATGCAATATGCGAAAACTAATAAATAGCGTATAGATACACTTTAATTTATAATTTAGTTAATGAATTACACTGTAGTTTCTAGGACTAAGTATAGACTCAAATTTAAATTGGAAACATCACGTCTGTTATATAAATAATAAAATTTCACAATTTTCTTACGCATTATCAGTGTTAACGAATATATCAAATAAGGCAACTGCACTCAGTGCATATTTTGGTTACATTTATCCCCATTTGAGCTACGGAATCATATTTTGGGGTAATTCTGTCGATGTTCAGTTAGCTTTTCTTCTACAAAAATGATGTTTGCGCACTATATTCAATATACATAGCACCCAGTCACTTCGCAATATTTTTAAAGATTATAACCTACTGACCATTACTGGTATATATATTCTGGAAATATGTGTTTTTATTAAAAGTCATAAAAAATATTTCTTTAATGTAGAGTCTGCTCGCGCTGGGAGCCAACGTAGTAGATATAAACATAATATATGTATCCCACAAAGTAACAATTCGATGTACCACAGAAGCCCATTTATAAGTGCTATTAATATTTACAATCATCTTCCCTTACAAATAAAATTATTAGACGGGAAGAAGTTTAAAATATCTCTCAGAAACTGGGTTGTAAATAACGTATTTTATAATATAACAGAATATTCAAAGTCAAAGTCAAAGTCAAAGCATTTATTCAGTATATGGGCAAATTAAAAATTAGCACTTACACACGTCAAATAACATTAAATAGATCATATTCAACAAAAAATATAGATATAACAGAAACATAACGCTTTGAATTTACAAAAAAAAAACAAAGGTATTGAGCCATTCAGCTTTCATCTAGACGTCGAACGTCACACTTAAAACACATGTTTAATTCCCCTTATTAATGTAGGGTTGCCAACCGTACCATTACGTGCACCCGCAACCCAGTGCATGTTTCAGTACTTCAGACAATTTTTATCCAAAAAATTGTGAAATAATGAAACATAATAGATAAATAAAACGCAGACTAATTGCAGTACAAATCATGTTCTGAATGGAACTGATTGTCCGACTATCAGCCGCATAATACCGTCGTAACAGGCAACCCTAGATCTGCAAACATATTATGTACTACAAGCATATATTACGATCTTAAAACAGATTAGGTAGATATCATTTATATAGTGTAAATACTAAGTAGCAGTTCTAGTTCATATAAGATGTATGTAAACATATATGTTTAAAATAATTCGTTACTAGAGCAAGTAATATTAATTAAGTTCATAAGTAATTCGTTATTTAGAATATTATTTTTAGAAACTATTTTATATTATTATAATTTTACATTGCACGCCCGAAATGGGATAACTGTTGATTCACGTTACAACACATAAGACCTTGTACCCATGTACTTTCTTCACAGTTAATGCAATAAAGAACATTCTTATTCTTATTCTATTCTGTAAGGTCTCCGAACAAAATAAAATAAAATAAAAATATTTTTATAGAATAGTTAATGTTATCAAAATATTAAGAGAAAACTTAAATTACGTAACGAAGCTTCAGTAATACATTGTTTTCAAAATATCTATTGTGGTGGCGGGTGGTAGGGTGGTACTTTATGGTACTTATGGAAAAGGATAACAATATGTGAAGTCATAATATTATATTCCTTTGTGGTAAAAAAATAATTACATAAGCTTGGGAATACGTATTATGTACACGTATTTTATGTATGTATGTTGAGAATATGTATTAAGTGGTCCCGCCAAGTCGAGCAAAACAAAGAGGCACGGCCGTACCATACTTTTCTCGAAGCCATTAAGGTCATTTTCAACAACCTGTTTTTTGTTTTGGCTAAAGCTGGAACCCTAAATTTTCTGTGCTGAAGTGCTGAAATAAAATTGTAAAAAATATTTTTTTTAGGGTAGCTCCCCTATATGAGAAGTGGGGATGATTTTTTTTTCATCATCTACCCCATCGTGAGGGGTATCGTTGAATAGGTCTTTTAAAATGACTTAAGGGTTGCTAATACCATTTTTCGATTGAATGCTCCATTTACGAAATATTAACTTTAAAGTGCAAATTTTTGTTCCAGTAGGGCGTCCCCCCCCTCCAAAAGCTAAACTGCTGGCTTGAAAAATGTGGAATAATTCGTGATAATAGCGCATTTCATGAACTTTAAAGGAAAATTATAAATAGCGGTTAAGATAACTTTATTAGTTTAGCAGTAATAGTCGTTGAACTTGGGTGTTGGATAATTTTGTACCGAATACAAAATCCTTAGAATAAATCCTTTAAAGTGACAAAGACGGAGTACCTAGTTGCTTGTTTATAACGGGCAAAGATTTGCATTGAATAACATGCTACTACGGAACCCTACACTACGCGTGGCCCAACACGCACTTGGCCGGTTATTGAATTTTTTTGCAACGCCTTGTGTAGAATGAAGTACATACTTAGTGTGCCTCTCAAATTTGCTGAAATCCGTCGATAAATAACACTACAACAAACTTCCCCCCCTTTCCTCCCAATCTAAAAAACGCGATCGACAAGTAAACACTTTTAAATAAATCAAGAAACTCGTGTGTCAATTTTCGTCCGTCGTGCGACCTGTAGGCGAGAACAGACAGACTGACAGACGGACAAAAGCATTTTTGGCCAATCTTGAAACTGATACGCTTCGCTCGCACGGTTAACAATATACAAATTATTAAAAAATAAAACGAAAATCAATAGATGTTCCGCTCGCTGTGATGGGTGAGCTTGTTTTTTTTTCGCGCACATTGAATAAAATAGTGTTAATCCCTATACGTTACCGACACCGAATTTGAAACGCCATAAATCATTTTGTATTAGATTAGTATTTGTATAAGATAATCTGATTTCCTTGCATAAACACCATTTATTCCAATTTTCTATTACATTTATCGCAATACAAAGGTTGTCAAGATAGCTCGCATTAAAATATTTATTTTAGAATTAAAAAATACCATATATAAGTTTGAATTCATTAAGATTATTGGTTGATTTACTAGATAAAGAAATTGATTTACTAGAAAAAGGCAAAGTAAAATGCAGGGAGACTCGTCTTAAGCGGTAAGACAGCTTATTGTTGCACGTTCTTTGTAAGTTATAATATATGTTTATTTTATTAAAAGTTCAATAAAGTGTGTCTATATATGATTAAATTACTCGTTACACTCTGACTAATAGAATAAAACCACAGTAACGTTACCGTGATGAAACAAGCCCAAGCTACATACATTCCTATATACTAAGATAAGTAGTATCTATACCAGAACAAAACCCGGCTATGTAAGGTCAACCAGCCAAGCCTTCAACATAATAAATAGTATACACAAGCGCAGTCTATGTAACAAGGAACTGGCCTATGTACTCATAACTAGTTAGAACGACAGTCAATTGTAGGCTTTCCTTGCTTACTCAGACACGCGGAAATACAGCACGCTTTCTGTTGGTTATTGAAGTCATTGGCCGTATTCTTTAAGTTATGCTTCACTATTTCACTTTGATTCAACCGAATTCCAAAAAGAAGGAGGTTCTAAATTCGTCTGAGTTTTTTTTGTGTATGTTACTCGATTACTCCGTCAATTGTGAACCGATTCGAATGATTATTTTTGTAATCGGTAGGATACGTTTCCGAGGTGGTCCCATTGTAATTTCATCGAGATCTGATTAGTATCTCCAGAGATATGACGATAAATGTCTCAAACTTGCTACTGACATTGACTCGCAGTGCATGGAAGTCGGTTCTTTTAGTTTTTAAACTATATTTATAACTTATCTTAATTATTAACATAAAAATTGTCTCAAGTACTGAAACACACAGGAACGTGTATGATTGGCAACCCTACTTTAATATTTTTTCATAGTCTGACGTCAACGATTCTTTGACGGCTGAATGGTAAAACTTTTTTTTTTTTTTACATTCAAAGCGTTAATTTCTGCTTTTGCTATGATTACTTGATAATCGATTATGATTTATTTTATGATTTTGACGTGTATATGTGCGTACATTAATACTGCTTACGTACTGTATAAACGCTTTGATTTGATTTGATTCGAAAACGAAACGAAAATGATTGTTATTAACTAGCTTGCTAGTGGCGCCTCCTAGTTTCTACTGCGTGAAAATTCTTATTACTTCCGGCCACTTCCGGCATTCTTGCGTGTAGATGAGAACCATTATTTCTTGTAAAGGAAAGCAAAATAGAGCAAAATAACACGCAAATGTGGTTTTCAACCGCCCACCAAAAATGAGAAGGTTCTCAATTCATCTGTATATTTTCAAATTAAATTTTTAATCTATTTCCATGAATTCCTTTCTATGCATGGAGTAATAATTTAGGATCGTTCATAAAACAAAAAAAAACGGACTGCACATGCCGCGATAGTCAAAGTATTCAGTAGCCAGTATCATGTCATCTAGGTATACAAATTTGTTTATATTCTTTATCTCCATATCTCCGGAGATAATTATCAAATCTCTACCTAATCTAAAAGAGACCAAACAGGAGGCTTAATCTCTCAAATAAAAAAGATTTTTTCAAATCGGTTAAGATTTAACGGAGTTCTGAGGTAACAAACATAATAAAAATAAAGAAAATAAAATACAGTAGAATTGGGAACCTCCTCCTTTTTTGTGGTCGGTTAAAAAGAGGCTCAACGCTTGGAGACGTGTATTTCCATTTCCAAAATCTTTATTTGTTGCATATTTATGCGAATTACGTGACAATTATTGTTTGAAGAATGCCGCACCATTTACAAACAAACCATAATTCCAATCAGATGTTCAGACGATTAATGCGAAAAAAATGTTTCTATTGTGTTTTGATCTATTGTAGCCGATGGAATGATACAAATGTCGCATATTGTCAACCGAACCGACTTCCAATAACCGGCCAAGTGCGTGTCGGGCCACGCACAGTGTAGGGTTCCGTAGTAGCCTGTTATGCAATACAAGTCTTTACCCGTTATAAACAAGCAACTAGGTACTCCGTCTTTGTCATTTTAAAGGATTTATTCTAAGGATTTTGTATTTGGTACAAAATTATCCAACACCCAAGTTCAACGACTATTACTGCTAAACTAATAAAGTTATCTTAACCGCTATAATTTTCCTTTAAAGTTCATGAAATGCGCTATTCTCACGAATTTTTCCAGATTTTTCAAGCCAGCAGTTTAGCTTTTAAAGAGGGGGGGGGGGGGATAGCAAAACCTCGGACAGACAGACAGACATGACGAAACTATAAGGGTTCCTTGTCAGGACTACGGAACCCTAAAAAGGAGGAGGTTCTCAATTCGTTTCTATGTTTTTTTGTATGTATGTTACGCGATTATTCCGTCAATTGTGAACCGATTCGAATGATTATTTTTCAAATTAGTAGGTTACATTTTCAAGGTGGTGCATCCATTGTAATTTCATCGAGATTTGATTAGTATCTCCAGAGATATGGCGATTAACGTCTCAAACATGCTACTGATACTGACTCGCGGGGCATGGAAGTCGGTTGTTTTAGTTTTAAAACTTATTTTAGTTTTTATGCTATCTAATTATTTCATTTTTAACCGACTTCGAAAAAAGAAGGAGGTTTTTAACCGACTTCAAAAAAAGAAGGAGGTTTCTCAATTCGATCGTATATATATATATATTTTTTTTTTTTTTTTTTTATGTTTGTTCGCGGATAACTTCGTCGTTTATGAACCGATTTAGATTATTCTTTTTTGTTCGAAAGGAAATATCCCAAGTGTGGTACCATGGTAATTTTATCGAGGTATGATAAGTATCTCCAGAGATATTGAGATAAACATCTCCAAATTGGTACTGAAAATGAATAGCGCGGCATTGAAGTCGGTTGTTTTTTAGTTTTTAAACGATATTATGTAAACTATCTTAATTTTACAAGCTTTTATTTAACTTGCAATGTATGTATGTCACTATGTTTGTTCGGGTGGAATCTTGGAAGCTAAATTAGACCCTCTTCCCGATGTCCGATTGGACTCAAATTTGGTGTACTTATGTATCTTCGGTGACAATACAATGATACGGTACCATGGAGCTGGTCTGATGATGGAGACGGAAGGTGGCCACGGCATCTCTGTGATAAAACAACATAACCCCACCGAGTTTGGGCTCGATTGATTTGTCTTGAAGATAAATTTACGCCTAGATGATATCCAGGGTCTGATGATGAAACTGGAAGGTGGCCACGGTATCTCTGTGATAAATCAACATAAACATACCGAGTTTGGGCTCGATTGATTCGTCTTGAAGAGAACTTTTCACCTAGATGATATCCAGGGTCTGATGATGAAGCTGGAAGGTGGCCACGGCATCTCTGTGATAAATCAACGTAACTCTACTGAGTTTGGGCTCGATTGATTTGTCTTGAAGATAACTTTACACCTAGATGACATCCAGGGTCTGATGATGAAGCTGGAAGGTGGCCACGGCATCTCTGTGATAAATCAACATAACCCTACCGAGTTTGGGCTCGATTTATTCGTCTTGAAGAGAACTTTTCACCTAGATGATATCCAGGGTCTGATGATGAAGCTGGCAGGTGGCCACGGAATCTTTGTGATAAATCAACGTATCTCTACCGTGTTTTGGCTCGAGTGATTCGACTTGAAGAGAACTTTACACCTAGATGACATCCAGGGTCTGATGATGAAGCTGGAAGGTGGCCACGGCATCTCTGTGATTAATCAACATAACCCTACCGAGTTTGGGTTCGATTGATTCGTCTTGAAGATAACTTTTCACCTAGATGATATCCAGGGTCTGATGATGAAGCTGGAAGGTGGCCACGGCATCTCTGTGATAAATCAACGTAACTTTACCGAGTTTGGGTTCGATTGATTCGTCTTGAAGATAACTTTACACCTAGATAATATCCAGGGTCTGATGATGAAGCTGGAAGGCAGCCATGGAATATCTGTGATAAAAAAACAAAACCCTACCGAGTTTGGGCTCGATTTATTCGTCTTGAAGAGAACTTTTCACCTAGATGATATCCAGGGTCTGATGATGAAGCTGGCAGGTGGCCACGGAATCTTTGTGATAAATCAACGTATCTCTACCGTGTTTTGGCTCGAGTGATTCGACTTGAAGAGAACTTTACACCTAGATGACATCCAGGGTCTGATGATGAAGCTGGAAGGTGGCCACGGCATCTCTGTGATTAATCAACATAACCCTACCGAGTTTGGGTTCGATTGATTCGTCTTGAAGATAACTTTTCACCTAGATGATATCCAGGGTCTGATGATGAAGCTGGAAGGTGGCCACGGCATCTCTGTGATAAATCAACGTAACTTTACCGAGTTTGGGTTCGATTGATTCGTCTTGAAGATAACTTTACACCTAGATAATATCCAGGGTCTGATGATGAAGCTGGAAGGCAGCCATGGAATATCTGTGATAAAAAAACAAAACACTACCGAGTTTGGGCTCGATTGATTCGTCTTGAAAAGAACTTAACACCTAGATGATATTTAGCGACTGGTGATGAAGCTGGAAGGTGGCCACGGCATCTCTGTGATAATATAACGTAACCCCAGTGAATTTGGGCTCAAATGATTCGTCTTGAGGAGAACTTTACACTTAAATAGATAGCCAGGATCTGATGATGAAGCTGTAAGGTGGCCATGGCATTTCTGTTATAAAGCAACATAGCCCCACCGAGTCGATTGATTTTCCTTGAAGAGCACTTTACCCATAATCACATGAAATATCCGTGGAGTATTTTAAAACATCATGCCTTCTCTTAAATACTTAGGTAGTAGGTAGGTAGTCGGTATCTATACCTACCTACTAAAAAGTTAAAAATAAATTTTAGTAAGTATTTGGCGTGTAGGTACTTACCTATATTTTTAAAAGCTTGAGGCACTGAAGTTAATAATTACCTAGCCTGAAAAACGGGTAGTGCTTCAAGTTTTTAAGAATATAGGTAAGTACCTACACGCCAAATACTTACTAGAATTTATTTTTAACATTTTATTTCATTGTCCCAGATAAAAGCTTGTTTTTAAAAATATTTTTTACTTATAATTTATTTTTACTATAGATTGTATACACTGTTCACAGCGGCCGAACGGGAAGGAAGAAGGTGCTATAATACGCCTGATAAATTTCATTATGGCTCCACACGAATAGTGTATTTATTATTGTAATCTTGCAAAAGTGTAACTTGTTTACTGTATATTACACTGATATATGTAAAGAGGAGAAAGAAGAAAAAAATACACATTTATTCATAGCCTTAGAGGTACACATGGTGTATTTGTAGGACTTCTGCTAGTTCACCTGGGGCGGTATCACCAATTTACCAATTAATTTTCAGCCGTGAAATAGGAATGTTTTTCGGTTTAAATGGCAAGGTGTCCAGTGAAATTACAGGGCACGTGAGACTCAACATCTTTATGTCTCAAGGTTACAGGCGCTGTGCAGTGACATGCAAAATTCTGGCAGTCCAGAATTTCCAGCATGCCGCTGTATCTGTAATAGGTAGACGTCATCGCTTACCATTAGGCGAGCGTCGTGCTTGTCCTGTTAATTTTTATCATAAAAAAAACCTCATACTCAGTTACTTTTCAATATCGGTAAGGTAATGAATGGTTGGCTGCGAAAAGGGCACATGCTCAGCATCACTACATTGACTGCAGCAGTGCACTGATTTTCAGCATTGCCCCTTTTTTTCGCATCACCTAATCTATATGTACTGACTACATGTTCCATTGTTCTAACAGTGTCTGTCTGTTTGTCCTCAGGGCGGCACCATGCTGCAGCAGATCCTGCGGGAGATGTGGGTGGACCCTGAGATCCTGGCCGAGCTGGATGAGACCCAGAAACAGACCCTGTTCTGCAAGATGAGGGAGGAACAGGTACAAAGGAGTTAAGCTTATCGCTGATATTTATTGTCTAGTAACTTAATACTACTCTAAGAAGCATAGGTATAGTTTGAAGTTACGAGATTTTTTTAGATAACTTGGTTTTTAAACTATTTAATTAAAAAAATAAGATTCGAATACTTAAGATAGTTTAAAAACTAAAACAACCGACTTCCATGCCACGCGAGTCAGTTTCAGTAGCAAGTCTGAGACGTTTACTGTCATATCTCTGGAGATACTTATCAGATCTCGATGATATTACAATGGGACCACCTTGGAAGTATGCCCTACCAATTAGAAAAAGAATCATTCGAATCGGTTTACAATTGACGGCGTAATCGCGTAACATACATACAATGGGACCACCGTGGGACGTACAACGAGGGGTTGTTCGAACTCACGACTTCTCGATCGTCAGGTTGACGTCTTAGCCATTGGGGCTATTGCCGTTTAAATTGTATTTAATGCATTAAAAATGGCATCGCATTCAATTCCATATGTAAGATCTGCAGTATTATTAAACTACGTAAGTGGAGTTGCGTCAAGCCATTTAGATTTGCAACATCGAGCGTCGCAAATGTTGCGTTAAGTACTACCGTAGTACGTCTTTGATAAGAGATAAGGCACGGGCTGCACAATATTTGCACATATAAACATGACGTTGAATCAAACCTAAAATAAATACATAATAGTACTACGTAACTTTACATAGTATTAAACAATTTCCCTTCCTGCCGTCTGTCCCTTTCTTCTTACGCCTTCTGCCTTACGCTTTTTTTTTGTTTTAGTTAACCTATTTGATCCCACTGCTGGGCAAAGGTCTCCCCCATTTTCTTCCATCTATCTCTATCTATCTAACGCCGTTTATGGCCAGTCATTGTGAAAACAATCCAAATCTCAAAACACGCTACGGATTTTAATGCGGTTTTCGTCAATAGATAGAGTGATTCACAAAGAGGGTTTATAACAAGAGTTAAATTGATTTATTTAGTGTAAATCAACAGTTTCAATTAAAAACTAAATGCTTGACAGTATATAATCTATAAAACCAATTAAAGGCTCACATGTATACGAAAACAGATTATGGTATGAATAAATGTGAGCATAAACATTAAGTAATACATAACAATATAAATATAGAAACAATAAAAACACTTATAGATCCTGAAAAAAAATTCAGCAAGTACACAACTACACAAAATAAAACTAGTTGGTCTTGAAGAAAAATTCAGCACACAACCGACGTCTTACAGTCGCGTCACTGGTACAAAATAAATCGAAATTATAAAGAATGTGGGCAAAGCCGCGGGGCGTAGCTAGTCTACAATAATTCTTGGGCAATAAGCTAGTTCAATGATAATGCGATTGCCATTAGAAGTTAGTGTTCTGTAAACTAGGGGCACGATAGACGCCTGGCTCTAGCATATGGCTTGCATCGCACAGACACCTTTTAAAGACTATATAATCTATTTAACAATATCCTTGCACTCCGATGACAAAAGAAGTCCTAAAGTAAGGCAAAACATCTATCCATTTATCAGTCACCACCTTAACATCAAAGCGTCTAGATGGCGCTGGAGTAGGTTTCACAGTTCTTCTTGTAAATATTGTCTTAATGTATGAGATCCTGCATCGCGCAAACGATATTTTCCGTTATTATTTATTAGAACCAGATGCACTTGCTTTGCTTCGTCGATAATCAGATTATTAAAATTTGAACTCTTTACATAACATTTCGCATTTGTACTATTTATAAGTATAAGAAATAGGAAATAGGGTACCAGTCGAGTCGAATAAATTGAAATTATAAGACTTGTATAGATTTAGGACAAAGTTAAAGGGGTATTACACTACACTGTAGAGCTGTGAAAGTAACGAATAAATGTATACCCGTATGTATTCGTTACTATAAAACATCGAACTCGGTACTTTCGTATCGTTACTCGTTACTATCGTTACAATCAGCTGTCATGTATAATTGTATGTGTCAGTATCATTCTGGCACGTTACTAATAGGTTCGTTAAACGTACTTGTATATTTAGTTATGGGTTATAATATACGAAAATAAATAAGTAGGTATGTTGTTTATGTTAAGTAAAAATGTGTTTTACTAACTAAACTTATCCTGTCGTGCAGATAGAGAATAAAAATTACAGACGCAGTGTTACCGTATGTTTTCACTGCACAGAAAAATGTTGCAAAACAATTGCCGCCCTGTCATTCATAGGCTGTTAGACAGAGACGGAGATCGTACGTACGTATGTCGTACATTTGTCTCGTCTCGTTCCGAATACCGACACATGCGAATGATGCGAGTAACGAAACATATTCGAGAGTACCGATTCGGTACTTCGAGTCAGGCGGTGTACTCGTTACTTAGTAACGAATACATACGGTTCGACACAGCTTTAATACACTGACTAGGGTCCTGAACTGCTTAAAAAGGGAGGTGTAATAAGTGAAAAGCAGTAAGGGTCCCTAATTAGGGAGCAAGTGAGGCCCGCTCCGTCTATATGTGCAGTGTATTAACACTTACAGAGTAAGGGCGCCTAATTAATGGCCACGCCCAGCCTTAATTAGGAACCCTGATTCAGTGTGCTGTAAATAGCCCTTTAAGTATGCAATTAGAATCCATCATTCTCCCGCTGAGTTCATTAATCTTTCTTCACTGGTTCATGAAACAATGATTTCTAGTTCATTTTTTGCTATTCTCAAAATAGGTTTGCTCGCAAAAACATCGATCAAGTACTACAACTACTGGGGCCTTATTCAGTATGACCATTTTAAAGTCTTACCGTGCCGTGTTACGTTATGTCCGCGTTATGGTATTCTCTATTCCAATTAAAACGCGGTAGGGTAAGGTTATGAGCGCGTTTGGAGCTGTCAAAATATCGTGACATATGAGGGCGTGTAACGCGCGCGTTTTGTATAATTTACCTATCGTGTGGCATACAGAATACAATTTTTCAATAACGTAACGTGGCGCGTTAAGGAACGCGTTATCTCATAGGTCATACTGAATAAGGCCCCTGGCATTAGTCATGGTGGTAATGATAATCAATTTTAAACTATCTTGGTTCGATTTGTTTGTAGCCAAATCTGTCGATGTTTTTGTAACTCTGGTAATTGGTAATTATTTGAATGGTTTATTTTATAGTTGAATGGGTTGGCTAGTTGACTACTGCTGGTATTAATGTTTAATGCTTTTATGTGGTAGGTACGGTTTCCATAAGAAATTCATTTATTTATTCTGATTTGGAAAATTCGATGTTTGTAATATACTTCCTGTTTGGTCCCATTGTAATTTCATCGAGATCTGATGAATATCTCTAGAGATATGGAGATAAACACTTCAAACTTGGTACAAAAAATTACTAGCACGGCATTTGAAGTCGTTTGTTTTTTTTCGTTCTTGTAAACGATCTATAACCAATTAATTTATTTTAAGAACAATTTCTAACATTGCATTTTTTTTGGCTTGCATGCAAATAAAGTCATCTAGCAACAAGTACATTATAAATCTATCTACCTTTCAGCGGGGGTACTTATTGGGTCACAGAAACAGATGTTTCGTGTTCAACGGTGCGATGATTGGTTTTGTTTAAACTTACAATCAACTATTGTTAACTATTTTTGCAAGATTCGTAGCAAATTTTCCATAACTACACTATTAACTATATACTAATTAACGTAGGTGATATTGTTTATATCCATATCTCCGGAGATAATTGTCATAGCTCGATAAAATTTAAGGGACAAACGGGAGGCATAATCCCTCAAACAACGACGAAATTTTGAGGTAACAAACATTAAAAAAAAAGTTTTTAGTAGTCAAATTGAGAACCTCCTCCTTTTTTGTGTAGTTGGTTAAAAAATTGTCCGATAACTGTCAAGTGTCAAGATCTGCGAATTGGAAACCGTAGCGTAGGACGCCCTCAAACTAAGTGAAGCGATAATCTTCGAAAGATTACTGTCAAGATTTGGATAAACGGCCATAAATCGTGCTCACTGGCGTGCCATACCTATGTAATTATATATACCTATATATCAGGAGATACCTATGTCCAACACTGGACTAGTAGCAGTAAAATTGTATAAACCAGGCTAACAAAGCGCAATTGAGATATATGTGATGATACAATGTACGAGCGACTGAGTCATATTTCCTGAAGTAAATTGAACTTCGTTCCCAAGCTGATAGGTGGTCTGCATATATCTATTTACTTTTAACACACATATGTAATGTGCTTAATTGGCGTCTTTGTTTAGTGTAGTGTTAGTGATAGTGGGTGGCCTGAAATGGTCACTGCCTGTAAGTTCAAGCTTGTGCAGGTTATTGGGCGAAGCGCAGTTTTCATGAGATGTTTTCATGTCAGTTTCTGAGAGACTGTCACAATGAACGCGTGACCTGTCACTGTCATCATCATCATCATCAATATATATAAAAATCAATGCCACTTTTCGTTGTAATTTTATAACTCAAGAACGGGCTCACTTATCCAAACCAAATGTTTAGGCTTTGTTCGGACTATTTAGTAGATGGTTTATTGAAGTTTGCACAAAATCGGTCGAGAGGTTCTTCATTTATTACATTTCACGAGGACTCAACGCGGGCAAAGCCGCGGGGCGCAGCTAGTACTGTATAAATCTGTGAAACGGAAAACGGAGACGCCGCGCCCAGTCAATAACTGTGTGCAATCGAAAACAAACATTGAGAACCTTTTAAACCGACTTCCAAAAAGAAGGAGGTTTTCAATTCGTCTGTATGTTTTTTTTGTATGTATGTTACGCAATTACTCCGTTAATTGTGAACTGATTCGAATGATTCTTTTTTTAATTGGTAGGGTACATTTCCGAAATGGTCCCATTGTAATTTCATCGAGATCTGATAAGTATCTCCAGAGATATGACAGTAAACGTCTCCAGACTTGCTACTGAAACTGACTCGCGTGGCATGGAAGTCGGTTGTTTTAGTTTTTAAACTATCTTAAGTATTCGAATCTTATTTTTTGAATTAAATAGTTTAAAAACCAATTTATCTAAAAAAATCTCGTAACTTCAAACTACAACTACATATCTCTGGATATGACGATAAACGTCTCAAATTTGCTACTGAAACTGACTCGCGGGGCATGGAAGTCGGTTGTTTTAGTTTTTAAACTATCTTATTATTTGTAGTCAGCTGAAAAGTAGGTGTACCTAACGTACTCGAGTTGTTTGAAAAAGATATATATAAAGCTAATATACCGTAGATTATTATAACAGTTACTACGTGAACCATACACGTACTATGAGTCAAGGGGATAGTCATGAAGAAATACAGATAGACTTGTATGTAAACAATATAGATATACCATATACTTACGGTGATTAATGGCAACCATCCCACATAACTTTGGAGGTTAATGGATGAGCAGCGTTAGCCAATACATAATGCGCTAGGTGGGTAAGTGGTCTTGAAAGTCATTGCGTCTAATGGCAATCGAAGAGTACGTTTTTATAGTGAAAACTTCTTGAGGCGTAGTAAACAATAAAACTGGCCAAGCGCGAGTCAGACTTTTGTCCCGCAAAAAGTGTGAAACTCGCGTCATCGTCACCGCACGCTTCCCATGAGCTGGCAGTCCCCAAAGACTGCCCCGCATATATTAATGATAGTAGGACAAGCAGCATGCTCGCCTGAAGATAATCGATGACGTCTACTACATATTACAGATACAGTGGCATGCACAATTCTGGTAAGCCAGGATTTTGCATGTCACTGCACTGCGCTTGTTATCTCGGGCACAGATTATATAATAGTTACTACGTAACAGATACTTCACTCCCCTACAAAAACACAATACCAACGTTTATTTCAGACAATACAAGCAAAAATGTGTCAAAGGCGTTCGACCTAGCGTTGTTATTACTTCGTTCAGCGCGCGATGTACCGGCGCGCCCTGATACAGGGTAAAGGGTTGACTCAATAAACTAAAAAAATTTTTACGAATTATTTTTATTTACCTCACAAAATTACATCAAAGTTCCTAACTAAGAGTCGAATTTTACGCCGTCTTGCTATTTTAGTATCGGTAGCATAAAAAATGAAACATATTGTGCCTTTTTTTTTGTCAAACCCGCAAAATGACTATGAAAAACTTAAATCGTTTCTAATATAGAACACGAATGCGCAGTTATCCCGTCATTAGAATAATAATATACGTTGCGTGCGCGTGAGCAGTGACAACCGACTGGTATCGGCGCAGGTGACGAAAGTTTAGGTATAAATCGCAGTAGGTATGGGCGAGTGAGGGAGGCCTGCCTTGGGTCATAAAGATGTTAAGTCTCACATGCTCTGTAATTTCAGTGGATACTTTGCTATTCAAACTGAAAAAAATCTTATTTCACGGTTGAACTAAATAGCAAAGTGGTGGTACAGCCCCAGGCGAACTATCAGAAGTTCTACCACCACTAATATCACAGAATAAATAAATAGTTCAACTAATACGTAGTCTAGTAATATTCAGAATTATTTGCCAAGAGCATCTTATAATTTTATAAATTTTCAACCGATTTAAAAAAGGAGGAGGTTTTCATTTCGTCAGTATTTTATTCCGTTTATTACCTCAGAATTCTTCCGTTTACTCCCATTGTAATTTCATCGAGATCTGATGAGTAATTCCAGGGATATGGAGATAAACATCTCAATCTTGCTACTGAAAATAACTCGCGGCATTAGAAGTCGGCTTTTTTCTTTTGTAAACGATTTTAAATCATTTTATAATCGGAAATAGGCTTGTCTATGGGCTTACCTAATATACTGAGAATATTACTTTGAGGTCACCGCAAGGTCTAAAAATATAAACAAAAATCAATCTACACTGCACTTAAAAAATATCAGAACCTCGAGACACAGAATTTCACAAGAAAACGTGTCAAATTTTTTCAAGCACTTTAAATATCTATTTTTTTTAATTTCCTGCCTCAGTAACTGGCTTCCAATCATTTCATAATTCACGGTTGATATAAAATCTGAACTTTCGTCGGACAAGGTCGTTTTTTGTGCGTCTCAATCTCAACAAGATCTCTGAATGGGTTCGTGAATTTGAATTGAGAGGATTAAGTCATCGGTTAGATAAAGGATATTACGTTTTGTAATATACATATTGGAACTATTGGAGTTGCTTAATTAAGAATAATTAGTGCTTATTCTATTGTAAATTGTTAAACACAATCCGACGAGTTCTAGAGTGGAGACCACGGCTCGGCAAACGTAGTGTAGGACGCCCTCCAGCTAGGTGGAGCGATGATACGCAAGCTGGCTGGCAGCGGTTGGAAACGAATGGCTGAAGATCGAGCTCAGTGGCGTGCCATGGGAGAGGCCTATGTCCAGCAGTGGACGAAAATTAGCTGATAATGATGAAACACAATCCAAAATTTCATCGTACCGACGGGACTTGAACTCGCAACCTCCGGAATAACATGTTACGGTGCTTTGCCAATTAAGCTTATTCTATTGTTTAAACAACTATTTTGTTGTGAATTGTTAAACACAATCCAAAATTTCATCGTACCGACGGGACACGAACCCGCACCCCCCGGATTACACGAGGATGCCAACTTGTTTTCTTAATAAAAAAAAATGCTGTTATCCCTCGGGTAATTTCAATCTTTTAATCAATAAAATTGGAGCAATTACTCAATTTTTTAGGGTTCCGTACGCAAAGGGTAAAACGGGACCCTATTACTAAGACTCCGCTGTCCGTCTGTCTGTATGTATGTCTGTCTGTCTGTCTGTCTGTATGTCTGTCTGTCTGTCTGTGTCTGTCTGTCTGTCTGTCTGTCCGTCTGTCACCAGGCTGTATCTCATTAACCGTGATAGTTAGACAGTTGAAATTTTCATAGATGATGTATTTCTGTTGCCGCTATAACAACAAATACTAAAAACAGAATAAAGTTAAAAATAATAGAGGGTCCCCATACAAGAAACGGGGTTTTTTTCGGCATTTCCCGCCATCTATGAACGCTTAGTTAGGTAAACGTCCCATAGATGGAGTTTTATTGAAATGTCGATCCCAACTCCTTTGTTAGACGTTAGATGGCGTTATAAGAAGTAAAATGTTTATTAATTATTATTTTTTGCTGGCGATAAATGATAGTGGTATTTTTTGCTCGATCTTATAATATACAGTAGTGTGGTACGGAACCCTACGAGTGCGAATGCACTGGGCCAGTTTATTATGTAAATATTAGCTGTACCTGCAACTTCGTCCGCGTGGAAAAGTTTCTTTGGGTAGCATTTTTAATTATTTAGGCTAATTATTTTACAAATAAGACATGCGTATCCCACCTACACCGCACCGTACCACGCCACGGTAATCCCTCCTCCCCCTCTCCCTTCCCCTCACCCCTCTTCTCCCCTCCCCCTCTCTCTTGCCCTCACTCCCTTCCCCCTCTTCCCCTCACTTCCCTCTCTCCCTCCCCTTTCCCCCCAATTCCTCCTCATCTCCCCCGCTCTATTCCCGTCATTCCCCTCTCCTCCCCTTCCCTTCACTTTCCTCTCCCCTCTCTCTTCCCCCACTTCCTCCCCCTCCTCTTCCCCTCACTTTCCTCTCCTCCTCCCCTTTCCCCTCACTTCTCTCCTCTCCCCTTCCCCTTACTTCCCTTTCCCCTCCCCTTTCCCCCCACTTCCCCCGCATTCCCCTTCTCCTTCCGTTCACTTCTACCTCCCCTCCCCTCCCTACCCCTTCCCCTTACCTCTCCCCCGTTCTCCTTACAAACTTTGAATGTCATATTTATTTATATCGAATCAACAGCCTAAACAATAAGTTTCAAGCTTCTAGCTTTTACAATGACGATGCTTCCATACAACTTTTCATCCCCCCTTTCAACCCTTTTTTCGCATTAAAAAGTAACCTATGTTCTTTGTCAGGCTCTAGATTATCTGTGTACCAAATTTCATTTAAATCCGTTCAGAAGAACAGTCACATAAACCTTACATATTTCCATACAAACTTTCATTCCCTATTCCCTATTGTTATTTTACACCCTTGAGGGTAAAACTTTTAAAAACTGGTTTAAACAGCCTAAACAATAAGTTTCAAGCTTCTAGCTTTAACAATGACGATACTTCCATACAACTTTTCATCCCCACTTTAAACCCCTTATAACCCTTTTTCGCATTAAAAAGTAGCCTATGTCCTTTCTTAGGCTCTAGACGATCTGTGTATCAAATTCCATTTAAATCCGTTTAGTAGAACATTCATATGAACCTTACCGTACCACGCCACGGTAATCCCTACTCCCCCTCTCCTTACATATTTCCATACAAACTTTCATCCCCCATTGTTAATTTACACCCTTGAGGGTAAAACTTTTACAAATTTTGAATGTCATATTTATTTATATCGAATCAACAGCCTAAACAATAAGTTTCAAGCTTCTAGCTTTTACAATGACGATACTTCCATACAACTTTTCATCCCCCTTTCAACCCCTTACAACCATTTTTTTGCTTTAAAAAGTAGCCTATGTCCTTTCTCAGGCTCTAGACTATCTGTGTACCAAATTCCATTTAAATCCGTTTAGTAGAACATTCAGTATTCAGTATTCAGTATTCAGTATTTTATTGCGTCTATAAAAGTATTTACAAGGTCTTAAATAAAATGTACAGTTCTTTATAGACCCTCATATGAACATTCATATGAACCTTACATATTTCCATACAAACTTTCATCCCCCATTGTTATTGTACACCCTTGAGGGTAAAACTTTTACAAATTTTGAATGTCATATAATATTTATATCAAATCAACAGTCTAAACAATAAGTTTCAAGCTTCTAGCTTTTACAATGACGATACTTCCATACAACTTTTCATCCCCCTTTCAACCCCTTACAAACATTTTTTTGCTTTAAAAAGTAGCCTATGTCCTTTCTCAGGCTCTAGACTATCTGTGTACCAAATTCCATTTAAATCCGTTTTGTAGAACATTAATATGAACCTTACATATTTACATACAAACATTCATCCCCATTGTTATTTTACACCCTTGAGGGTAAAACTTTTACAAATTTTGAATGTCATATTTATTTATATCGAATCAACTTATCGTACATGCCTTCCCGTCACATGAGTTATGTCGTATCACGATATAAGTAAACATAACGAGACTCCCTTTACATGTTGTCTGTTGGGTTAAGATAATGCCCGCCAAAAACATACGAAATATCGTGTCGGGATTCCGTTACCGGCCACATAAGTACATACGGAATTACGTATGTGGCGGGCCTAACTCGTTATGTTATATATAATAATAAATAACTAATAATAACATAACTAATGCGACAGGGACATAAGACATAGTACAGAGCCGCACCTCCAGTCTGTCTTATGTTGTTAGTAGTATAATACCGTAGTGTTGATACAAAATATCACAGGATAATTAATCAAGTTCCTTTTACCAACTTCCAGGTCCGTCGATGGCAACTCTGGGACAAGAAGGTCGGCGGAGACGAGGATGACTCCACGTTCCAAAAGGATGGCAAGAAGCAGGTGCAGTTCCTCAAGGGAGAAGATGGTGAACCCTGGGTAAGATTTTTATGACCAGTACTAGTCCTAGAGGACTACTAGTACTGAAACTATAAAATACTTGTGGTTCTTTGCTTTTTAATTGCTTCAGAATTGTTTAGGTTTTCTATTTTAAAATATTAGAGTACCTACCTATGAACTCCTTCAACAACTTCTGTGAAAATACCTGTGAGAGCTCCTTTGGCGTAAAGGATAGGCTTGCCTTCTCAGAGAGAGAGAGAGGTCACCGGAGCATATAATATCGATGTTCCGCCTGATTTTGGTAGCAACAAAAAAGTAGCTGAACACTATCAAGGAGAAAATCTGCCGCCATAACCTTACGGTGTTCCCGCAGCACACAGCCCAATTTGTTTCTAAATAAATAAGACAGAAATCGACGAGGTTTCTAGGCCATCAGGATCCATGGATCGATTGAATTTGCTCAATAAATAACACAATCAAAACAAAACCTAATCGGAAATACGTAGGTACTAGTCGTACTACCGTCAAATATTAAGACCATGTCCCTTTCAATGACCGAATCCGTGTAAAGCAAGGACAAAGGAAGGTTTACCATTGTTTTACAAATAATTAGGAAAATAAACCTTATTGGATTGTAATAAAGGTCAGGGTTTGTTGTTAGATTAAATATTGACCATTTGAAACAGTAGATATAGTTTGTCACGGCTGTTGGCACGATGAAAGCATACGGGCGAACTTCGGTTTGGGCAATAGGTTCGTTTTGTGGTTTGCTGATTTTGCCAGCTTATAATGATTTGATTGAAGGACAAATTTGTTACTGATGGTTGCAAGGTTTGTGTGAAAATAACTCAATCCAATTAAAGGTATAATATAAAAGGGCCATAATTTATGTATTTTTTTAACAGTCAATAAATAATAAGTAGTATGACTTTACTGATACACCAAGAGAGAGGTGCAACAAACATACCCAACGGCCTTTGGCGGCTTTATGTGGCCTTATGATTCCATTTAAATTGGATGAGCATTCCACATTGAACATATTACCAAGTCATTTGTAAAACAAACGAGCTGTGCCCTGCGGTTTTACCCGCGTAGATATCGTTCCCGTGGGAATTTTAGAATAAAAAATACTCTACGTGTTATTCCAGGGTCTAGACTATCTACATACCAAATTTCAGCTCAAGCGCTTGAGTATTTTTACCGTGAAGAAGTAACAAACATACACACAAACTTACGCTTTTATAATATTAGTAGGAACTTGGATGAAATCCACGTTGTCAAAGTCAGGCTTCTTAAAACATACAAAAGTTGTACAAGACGCTGTTGGACATGTTCTATCAAGGCAAGCGTACCAAATAATTATATTGTAATACGGGACTTATCTTATAAGACTTATAAGTCCCGTATTACAATATAATTATGTGTGTAAATCGCGAAAGTTTAAAAAAAAAGCGTACCAAATCTTAGGCCATATAACATCAGGCGAGAGACTGCTAAATCTCTTACTTGGTAACATTATTATTCCTGATTCCAGGTGTGGGTAATGGGAGAGCATCCAGACGACAAGTCAATAGAGAGCATCCTGGCTGAAGAGGCACGGAACAGAGCTCTGACCCAGGCTCGGGAAGAAGCTCATCAGCTCAGGAAGTCGGTGGAGAAGGAACTCACACAACTGATTGATTACAAGCCGCTCGACAGCTTGGAACAGGTAGCTATGAGAAACGAGATGCTTGTTTGATGATAAACAACGTCTGCCTATAACAGATATTACAATACAAAAATCATGTAAAAACTTGGTTAAACGTCAACCGTCGTTGAAATACGTTGGTGAACTTCAGCCTCAAGCGTCGTCATAAGACAACGCGAATTATTACGCGATCATCGTAAGTTCGCACGAATTTCACTCGAACGAATCTGCGATTAAACATACCTACAGATCTCAAATAGGTGTCGTAATCGGCATTTGTACGAGGTGGTCGCGCGACGCAAAGGCGGCGACGTTTACTTGACTTGCTTGACTTTTTTTTTTCATAGAAAATTTGTCAGAGAACGTTGGTAAAACGTTGCCGAGCGTGGTTCGATAAACACTTCGGTAAACTTCGCCCTAGTGGTGATACTGCTTCAGGCAAACTAGCTTAAATCTTAGCCTACCACACCAATCATCATGTCCTTAATATCTATATCGATCCACTGCTGGGCATTAACCTCTTCTTTATCTCGCTGTTTTTCCGGTCTTGGGCTGCTTTTCTCCAATTTGACCCCGAACAAAGTATTTATCATAAAAAAATATTCTTCACCCATCCATCTAATCTATACGATAAGATATTTCTCAGAGTTTGTATTTATCATAGCTAGTGCCCTATAGATAGTGTGATATTTTAAACACATCTTAGTATCAGCTTATTACATCTTTTCTGGTGTGCCCACGATCAAGGACCAAACCTTGATAATATTGCTCGTTATTATATAAAAGCCAATGGTTTAAATCATAATCGCATTTGGCTCCTAATCTTTCACATTTCTCAGCGTGGGTATTCAGAGATTTGCGCTTCTGCCACTGATCTTACTTTGTATGTTCTGTGTGTCTAGGTAATTGTATACTCATATTCTTATTAATGTCGTTGACCCATCTTTATATAGGTGTCCCACGACTTGTTTTTCAACGCGAGAATATTATATTGTAAAAGATTTACTTTTTTTCGTCGAGTTAAGTTTACACCTCGCTTTAATGCGGTGCCCCCCCGCTTCATTGCTCACCTCCCCGTGATCGTCTTGTCGCGTCAGTACGCTTTCAATCTTTGTCGTATCGAAAGTATTGAAAGACGTATAAGTCGTATCGAAATACGAATTCTACGAATTTGCATTTGATACTAGTTGAGTTTTTTTAATCTTTGAACTGTTTTTATTAAGACGCAAGGTGCAAACTTGACTTAGCCGCGTAAAACATATTTTTACAACGCTGCCACATCTTTATACGTCGTCTGGAAATCGTTGTAGTATCACGTGTTGTGTCCCTCGCTTGTCAATATTAATCTATATCTTTATTAATTCCAGAAATTCGACTTATCCCCTAAAAGCATAGAATCTCTGGAAGATAACTTAGAAATCTACTGCACAGTAGACGAACTCAGACAACGCATAGATGCCCTGGAACCTGAGGTTACCTCTGATAAAGACCTGGGAGATCTTGCAGATAAGGCGGATTACTGCAATGAAAACATCAGTCAACTGGATATCAATAAGAATACTCTGCATTTCAATTTCATTGAAGGAAAAAGGGATGTGCTACAGGTTGGTTCTTCAAAATACTTATATATATTTCTGTAGCTGTAAGAGCTACAGAAATATGAATTAAAAGGTATCTTATAGCTATGTATACAGATGGCTTTGGAAGTATCAGAATCAAGTCCTCTTAATTCCTTACTATTTAACAACAAGATTTTCAGCTGGAGATGATATAGCTGTAGTAGTGTATATTGGGATTATCAATAATTTGTAAATACCAATTTGTAGAGAGCAGAAAAAGATGGGTACCAAAAAGTTCACCTTGTGGCACGCCCCAATGCATATTTTATACAGCAATCGAACGTGCTTTAACTTTTAACTGTGCTAGGGTTTTATAAAATAGTAGCTGTGCCCTGCGGCTTCGCTCGCGTTGACAAGTATCCAATAGCTTAATCCATAATACTGGCTATACCTGTGCAAAAATCTTAAAATGCATCTTCACGTACCATCAAGCACGAAAGAGTGACCAAGTGCTTGTCTGTCAGACATTAAAAACCGATGGTATAGTTAGAAAAGCAGTCATCAGCATCACATAAAATATGCTGTTTCAGGAGCTAGGACTTCCCAACAGCGGCGACGGTGTCAGCGTGAAGGTAGCAGCTTGGGAGAGGCGAGTAGCCGCCGCGAGAGCTGGCGACATACTACGAACGTTGCGTGCTCGCCGAGCGCGGACCTTGAGGGATGCACAGCTTCACGCAGGGGAAGATGATGCAGCTTGGCGGGAACAGGGTACGTTACAAAAGTTTTAAGAAAAACATCATCATCTTCATCACTCTCTACGCTTACTTGTATCTTGGTTCTCTTAGTAAAAGAGTGACCCACTAGCAATTTATATTTTCTTTTGGGCCGTATAGACCAAATTAATTAACTTACTGTTGCCGAAATTAAGTTGAAAAGATTTTTTTGCTGCCAGAGAATTACCTACGTTTCTCAGACCATTTTAAGCAACACATCCAACTTGCTCCCAGGTATCACCTTCGAAAATGAGGGCGGTATCATCGACAAAACTAAAACTTTTGGTTTAGCAGTAGCAAAACTGATTTTAAAGATGATAATATTTGCAGTTTCGTTATCAGTGACTTTATTGATTCCAGAGCGTAAAGCAAAGGAGGCAGAAGCTGCGATGCGGCAGATAGCTCGAGCGGCACGGGAGGCTCACAGGCGGAGCACCGATTTTGGTTCCACACAGATTGCTGCAGATACTGCGCAAGGTGAGACTCTCGTTTTGTACTAGTTGTATCTTGTTACGTTGTATCACCCGCAATATTATTTCATAATTTTTAAACTAAAATTCTCTGAAGCTACATATGCGCGTGTAATGGTTCGGTTGGCAATCCTACATTTAATCAGGAATTTAGGTATCATTGGAGTTACAACATTGTATTAGATTAGAATTAAGAATAATATACTTAAATAACCTTAGACCTATCGTCATAAGTAGGTACTTCGATTGTAAGTCTATTTTTCTTAAATAAATAAAAATTCGGAAACATTTTTTTAAGTTATCTGAGACGTCGACGATTGGATAAGATCTGAATGGCTCACTACTTTTATATTTCTTAGAAATCAAAATGTTCAATTATGCTTTTTCTACTTATTTAGAATAATTATCGTTATTATGCATTAAATTGAATTTGACTTGTATTAGTGCATTTTTATATCTATTTCCTATAACAGAATAAAGATGTGAATAATATTTTGAGTTTTGGAAGTAATATTTTGTGTTCAGTTTGAGCATCGCGTTAGACAGAATTGCTGTCGCATGCTTTGAAACAAAAAAAATAATTTTCTAAATCGGTTCAGGCATCTTCGAGTAATCGGTGAGATTCCGACGAATTGAAAACTTCTCCCTTTTTGTGAAGTCTGTTAAAAATTATTTGTTTATTACTCTTTTTTCTTCACTCTTGGTCAATCTCTGTAAGAAACGTAGCAAATCTTAGTAATGTTTTCATTACATTTCAGCTGGTAAGCCCCCGAGTAGAGAGGCAGTGCTGGAATGGTTCCGAACCCACGAACTGAAGCGAGGGGTCGGGTTGGAAGACAACACGCCAGTCAACTGGTTCCACGGTAAGATACAGTATATTATAGGTACTGAATGTGTGATATTCTGCAGGATAGGTACTTTTAAAGTAATCAAATATACTGATAGTGGTAGTAATAACATCGATTCGCGTGTAAGTTTTTATCAAAAGATATTTTTTTCCTTTTCAATCTTGCATAAGCTAATATACAGTATAATCTCAGATCAGCCCCCTAGACAAAATCCAGTTTTGGTTTTCATTCACGCTAATGCAACTTCAGAATGTACGGGAATTACATTTATTTTTCCGCAATAAAGTTGTCATTCCCATACATTTTGAAGTTGCGTTAGCAAGAATGAAAACCTAAATTTGATTTTGTCTAGTCTGTTAGTTCTAAAAAAACCCCTTTGAAAAAATCTATGGATGCAATAAAGTGGACATAAGACCAATAGCGCCCTAGTGGCCAGCACAGAGTACTGAATCACTCTACTACGTTATAAGAGTTGGCACTTCCATACATTGTTGATACCCACATTATGAAAGCACTGTGTAGCCAACCTAACAACGGAAAGTATTATTTACGTAGTAACTATTATATAATCTGTGGTATTATGCTTATAAATATTTTTTTGCAGTGTTGGTTGGTACAAAGTACGTTCATAATTCTGAGTTATTTAATTATGTATACAGTGTCGCGGGACTGGTGGCCAGGTCGCAACCATCAATGAATATTTTCAATTAATTTTAGTGGATCGAGTGAAATACGATATTGGCAAGTCCGCCATATAAAGTTTGCCGCTTTACCTGAGTTCGATCCACATCCATTGAACTATTTATAGGAACCCAGTCCAGACACAAGCATATTTATCTTAGTAATACTACAAGTAATGTGCAACCCACATTGCTGGTAAGGTTAAAAAAAAATTGAATGCCAAAACCAAAACATTAAATTGTCGAAACCTACCATCTATGGAAAAAATGCTCCTTGCCAGATGCAAGTTTGCGTTTGCATCTCGCAAGGAGCAATGTGGGTTGCACAGTACTTGTAGTATTACTAAGCTAAATATGCTTGTGTCTGGACTGGGTTCCCGTCAATAGTCCAATGGATGTGGATCGAACTCACGACTTCTCGATCGCCAGGTACTTAGCCATTGGGCTACTGCCGCTTAAATGGCTCATGAACCCATTCCATAATTCCAGGTCTCATAACCCGTTCAGAATCTGAGCAGATCCTGTCGTCTCACCCTGCTGGCAGCTTCCTAGTCCGCATATCATCCCGAGTCCGAGGCTACGCGGTGACCTATCGCGGCGCCGGCCGCTGCAAGCATTACCTGCTGGAAGCTGGAGAAGGTTACAGACTACTGGCTGCTAGACAGATACATGATAGCTTAGGTGAGTACTTGGAAGACTTGCGACTTGTTATCTTGAGGGTATGAATAAATCATAAGTCAGGAAAAGTAACTGCGTTATAAAAATGACCCAACAAAAGTCGTGTCATAGCAGGCGGGGTTAAAACTCGTGTCCAGCGCGTCATTAGTCGGACATTTGTCTTGTTTGACTCAACTGTCATAACAGACATTGCAGCACATGCGCGAACCAATCCCTGCTTTCGTTCCGAAATTAAATCAATCTCCAAGCCAATCATTTGTAACTTCGAAAATGATTCTTATTTTGAATCTACGTCGTTTTGGTTTGACGGAGGGCCACTTTTTGTGAGGTATTTGTTCTGAATTAGAGTTCCTGACTTATTATTTATTCGTAGTCTTGAGGTGTATATTTTTAAGAGATTTATTATTATCTATCTTTTTTGATAAGGTGATGGTACAGTGTTACTGAAAACTACACGACTTTATTTTTGACTAGCTGTGCTCCGCGGCTTTGCCCATGTTAAAACGTATCCTTAGCCTTAGCCTTATACATAGTACTGGCTATCCCTGTGCAAAATTTAAGCTAAATCGGTCCAGCCGTTCGACCGTAAGGAAGTACCAAACAAACAAATATGTACACTGACTTTCGCATTTATAATATAAATAGTCTTGATAACTTTCCCCATTTATCCCACTTATTCACTCATCTCATTCACATTCATACTATCCTCTACTAGAACATATCGTCACTTGCAAACAGGTGCGATTGCGGTTAACCTCGTTTCAGTTCCTGATAGCTCTACTAGAAATTATCATAATCTGTCTGTCAAATTATCTATCTGAACTTGTCTAAAATAACCACATCCTTTGGTACTCTGTACATGGCACTAGGAGACTCACTATCCCCATTTTTATTTAATTTGGTACTCAATTACTAAAAAAATTGGTTGTCTGTTAAGTCGATTTACGGACAATAATTTTACGTGATAACGTCATACGATCGTGCCTCTCTATCGCTTGTTCCGCGCTCTCACTTGGACGCGGAACGTGACACTGTTTCGTGCGTGCAGCCGGCGTTCGTCGATTTTACGACGTTATCACGTCAAAAAAATAATACGACCACAATTTTTGCTATCATATTCATCCTAATATATGTATCGTGCAATATATTTAAGGTTAAAATATCATCATTTCAGCGGATCTCATCAACTACCACAAGACAGTTCCCCTCACAGAGAGCGGCGGCGAGTTGCTGATGACAGCTGTTCCGCCCACGCAACCGCCCACCTTCGACGCGTGAACATCTTCAAACTACTGTATAATATTAGCTAATGCGATGTAAATGTGCTAGAATCTGTCTATAAAAGATGTCTTGACCTAGGTTTCACACTTCCTCAGTGAGTTTGTGAATATAATAGAGTCGAACAGAACTGTCGTAGAAATTAAGGGCGCACGTGTTGATGATTCTTAAATTAAAATCATCAACACGCGCTGTTTATCTTGCGTTGACAACATTGCTCTGTCATTGCCCACACGACTAAAAATGTTTAATACCTTGGTAGATACCTACTCTTATTATTATCGGGGGGTACTAGGTAGGTATACCTTCCTTCCTTACCTTTGATTTAGTTCATCGTAAAGTCACGACCGTTCTCTTTTTGTACACACTCTAATCGGTACTTTATAATGAGTTAAACTCACTATAACTAAAAATCTAAAATATCCGTAAAACGAGCAGCAGACGCTCATGCTGAAATAGAAGAACTCAACAAAGGTTGGTCGTTGTGGTTCTGAAAAAATATTCTGGGTATATTACTTACTAAAGGTAAAGTAACCTTATTGCCCTTCTTTCCATCATTATGATGAAGAGAGTGTGCAATTGAAAATGCCTTGGTCCATCGACTAAAAAAAGCTGATGAGTTTTAATAGACTTCAAAAATTCTCTATTCATCTGTATGTATACCTATTTATTCTGTCAATTGTGGACAGATTTTCAAAATTCTTTCTTTATTTAAAAATGTGTTCTCCTGAGGATATACATTGTAGTTTTATCGAGATCTGTAGAGTATCTCCATAGATAATATGGAGATAAACACCAAGCTTGCTACTGAAAATGGCTAGCGCGGCATTAAAGTCGGTTATTTTAGTTGATCTTAAAAATATTACTATCACAAGACATTTCGCCGGAATATTTACCATGGACTTCAATATTTTTACTACAATTTTTTACTTGTACATGGACATCGGCTTTTGCACATAATTCAGTCAGTTTCTAGCACATTATCATCACAAGGCTGATTAATAAGGACTTTAAATATTTTGTATTTAATACGGCAATACATTTAACTGTACGTAAACAGTTATTAACTTTACTTAATAATATGTATTCTAATCTTTAAGGTTACGTTTGTCTCGTACGTTAAAAAGTGTTATATTATGTAAATGGATTAAAATCAAAAACATTTTCACCAACTATTTCGTTTCGCATTCACGAAACCCTTTGCGATTCTATCATTTACAATTTCTTCAAAATTCAAAATTCAAATTTCTTTTATTGCTGAATGTAGTAAGGTATGTAAAAACATGTTAATGTTAAAACTATGGACAAATATTTAAAATGGACTCAAAGGCAAATCAAGGGTTCACTACAATTTCAAAAGTGATTTAAAGGGAACATTATTAAGAAACTTAGATAAATAGGTACCTATTTTGCTTCCTTTTAGAGACCCCGTACTTTGTAGACTACACGCTTTCTATTGGCCATTAGATTGGTCGGTTTCTTAAATTAAAATAAAGATATATAAAAGTGAACACATTACCTACATATCGGCCGATATCTTATCGTTCTTCATACTAAATAAGACACCAATTAAACCATTGGCCGATATAAAGTCTTAACACCGCTACTATTAACTGTATTTGTGTAAAGGAGTGAAATGTGTAATAAATATGCCTTTTTATTATTAAATCAATCATACTCAAGCAATATAACTAATTTCTAAGGTTTATCACTTAATATAAGAACTGTGTATTTTGTGTTATATACCTACATATTTAATCAGAGGGGGAGAAAATTACAACCAAATGCATCAATTTCAACTTTGTAGAAACTTATTACAGTAAATTATCAAAAACATAACTTAAATTGTCTTCCTTCAAAGTGATGTGCCTTTTTGATGATGTTTATCGATTGGTGCTATATCGAAAAAAATTTTAAGAGAGGTAGCAATTATCGCTTGGCCTTGTCTTATTAAAACTTGTAATATTAATTCACTTTGCATTTCCTTAGCAGTAATATTTTTCTAAGATCAAAGTTATTGTTAACAATTTATAAAATATTTTTAAATGTACGACGATAGAAATGTCGAACAAGGAGTTGTTGTCTCAACATAAATTCCTAATGGGATCTCTTAAACTGTTTGTAAGTAAATAAATTGAAATTTAAAATAATAAAAGAAAATATAGCCACATATTCTGCCTCTTAAAATGCTTATTTATGTTATTAATAGTCAATAGAAAATGCCAGCTTAGATGCTTTTGAAACTGTACTCTTACTTAATATACAGGATGATTTATTAAGCACCGCGCCGTCAGAATGAAGAAACAGAAAATTTTGTGAGACAGTAAAACTTTTTATAAATTCTTCAGCATAGATATTTTCATTAAAATCGGATAAATTCGAATTCGAAAGCATTATTTCTTGATCCTTGAGCTATTCGGTTTTGGAAATCTTCTCGATTAGAATCACTGATTTTTACAAGCTTTTATTCAATTTGATGTCCGATGCGACTCAAATTTCGTATATGTACTTGCGTATTTTTGGTGACAATGCAATAATAATGGTACTATTGAGCTGTCTTGATGAAGGAGCTGGACTGTAAGAATTGGAACTCCGTAATGGCATTTGGTAAGACAGTTGAATTTGGGATAGTAGGTATTGTTGTAATCATTAGTACTTTTCATTAGATACACACATGATAACGTCTTTACAAAAAGCTTGTCTATAAAAAGGTTTTAGACTTTAAATTTATTTCGAGTTGGAACGTCACAGTTTCCTATCAAAGCATTGTGAAATAGATAGATCCGAATCGAAGAAGAGAGTTTCCGAATCCAAATTTGTTTTCGAATTATTGTGCATGATTGTAAATAGCCCTGTAGTTCTTCAAGTTCTGTTACGACAGAACTATTTTAAAATTAATTATTATTTTTTAAAATAAATTATTGACCCCTATTTGTGATTATGGGGTCAAGTGGGACTATAATTGAGGGTTAAGAAAATCAGATTTTATTATAAGTTAATGAATCATCCTGTATTACCTAGTTATTCTACATGAATAGAAAATAATGGTTTCATTTCAAGGGTTTTATCCCCTTATCAGCGCTCCAGTATTATGCTATACATTAAGATATTAATATCCGAATCTGAAAAATGAAACCAAAGTCAAAATGTAAAGAGATCGGAACTCCTAAATCTAGGTTTGTAGTTACTTTTAAATGATTTGTATGCCATTTATTTCGTTTTAGGTAACATATAGATCTACGATATTGTATTTTAGTCATTAACTGCCAACAATAAATGATAATTATAAAAATCTACTCATGTGTTTAACTTTTTAAGGCCGAACTACATGGTAGGCAGCGAATCCCGCCAACCAGGTCACGCGATTGGTTGCCAACCGTAGGTCTAAACCTAAAACTAAACTAAAAATATCGTTTAAAAACTAAAAAAGAACCGACTTCAATGCCGCGCTATTCATTTTCAGTACCAATTTTGAGATGTTTATCTCAATATCTCTGGAGATACTTATCAGACCTCGATAAAATTCCCATGGTACCACACTTGGGATATCTCCTTTCGAACAAAACAAATAATAATCAAAATCGGTTCATAAACGACGAAGTTATCCGCGAACCAATATAAAAAATATATATATATATATACGGTCGAATTGAGAAACCCTTTTTTTGAAGTCTGTTAAAAAAAGATAGACTTCAATTTCTTAAAGATTCTAAAATCTTTAAGAAATTAGTCTAATTCCATATTACTTATCCATATATAAAGTTTGCCGTATGTCATTACTTCCCATAATTCGTTCCTTTAAAGCGACACAATCGAATAGTGTAATAATACAGGTTGACTTTTTTTTTAATTAAGTGGTTCGATTTCCATACAAAAGTATATTGACAAATACGAGTAAATGGATCAAAAAATTGCAATGAAATCACATCTATTGGTCTTTATACAACTCTTTACATACGCGAAATCCAATCTTACTACATAATTTGATTAAATAATATGAAAACTAGGATCGAGATTTTAATTCATTTTTGTCAATATGTAAGTAAAGTTTTTACAGTGTCATACGCTAAACTCATTAGTGTGTATTGCCGCGATCGTTAGACGTTGCCAAACCGTGCGCTCGCTGAAAAGGCGACGATGCCAGACCGCTGAAATGCGAGTTGCCGCTTTTTCAGGACTTTTTCAAGTTTTCATTAGCATTACAGTACTTATTATTATAGTTTGTGGCCTTCAAATATTTCGTTGGTTTATCGGTTAGGTTACGCTCTAACAAACTCAAATTTAGTTTTATTTTGTTTCTAACCGACTTCAAAAAAGGATGTTTTTCAATTCGACCGTATATAATTTTTATGTTTGTTCGCGGATAACTTCGTCGTTTCTGAACCGATTTTGATGATTATTTTTTTGTTGGAAAGGAGACATGATGTATGTATGATAAATCTTCAGAGATATGGAGATAAGCACGTCAAACTTGGTATTGAAAATTAATAGCGTGGCATTTGAAGTCGGTTCTCTTTTTTTAAGTTTTTTTTAATGGATCTTATCGCTTAGTGTTTTTTGGAAATTTTGGACAATATTGGCATATTTTGTAATATTGAAATTGATAGGTACTCCAAGTTTTGAAAGTTCGATATATTTTAACCGACTTCAAAAAAATGTTTCTCAATTCGACCGTATAGTATTTTTTTATGTGTGTAGATATCTTCGTCATTAATGAACCGATTTTGATAATTCTTTGTTTGTTGGAAAGGAGATATCCCAAGGGGTACCATAGTTATTTCATTGAGATCTGATAAGTATCTTTAAAGATATGGAGACAAACACCTCAAACATGGTACTGAACATTAATATCGCGGCATTTGATATCGTTTCTTTTAGTTGGGACTACCTGAGAAGGGCCTTTGAAACAAAAAAGAAATAGAAAAATCAAATCAATTTAGGTATCAAATCGATTTAGGTATCTTTGAGTAATCGGTGAACATCTTTGAGTATTCTGGCTGAATACTCAAAGGAAAAGGCTTCCGTTTTTTACCATTCGGCTACGGAACCGTAAAAATGAGATTGATTTTATTATAACGGACAAGAAGCGTATATTTAAAGATGTCACAGTGATCAGGATCACTAGGTTCAACACCGTAGTATTCACCGACTGGTCTTTTCATCGCTCTTATACGAATACGAAATAGCCTCAATACAAAAGTATTTAACGTGTGCGCCCTGCCTGTTATTACTTACGGAGCCGAGACGTGGACACTGATAGTGCGACTGGTTCACCAATTCAAAATCACTCAGCGAGCTATGAAGAGGGCTATGCTTAGAGTCTGTCTGAAGAATCAAATTCGAAATGAAGTCATCCGTCAGAGAACCAAAGTTATCGACATATCTCAAAGGATTAGCTAGCTGAAGTGGTAGTAGGCTGTTCACAACTGTCGTAGAACCGATAACAGTTGAGGTAGACGTGTTTTAGAGTCGAGACCACGGCTCGATAAACGCACTAAAAGTATATTTTTCGTAATAGTGTAAGGCGCCCTCCAGCTATATGGAGCGAAGACATATGCAAGCTGGCTGGCAGTGGTTGAAAACAAAGAGCTGAAGATCGAGCTCAGTGGCGTGCTGTAGGTAAGATAGCCTGACGATGGTGATATTTTAGAGGCCAATTTAAAACCAACATCAGCTTTTCATTCATAGATAAACCGATCCGAGCCTGTCAGACCATCTGTCAGATCATTCTCAAATACGTCTTTGTATACCAATAAACGAACTAACGGAATAACTCTTTAACCGACTTCACAAAAAAGGAGGAGGATCTCAATTCGACGGTATTTTTTCTTCATGTTTGTTACCTCAGAACTTCGTCAAATCTTAACCGATTTCAATTTTTTTTTTTGTTTGAGAGATTATGCCTCCCGGTTGGTCCCATTCAAATTTTATTGAGATCTGATAGTCATCACTGTAATATTATAATATTACCGTGTAATTATCTCCGGAGATATGGAGTTAAACAATGTAAACGAATTTGTATACCTTGATGGCATGTTTATGGCAACTGGCTATTTTGACTATCGCGGCATGTGAAGTCTGATTTTTAATTTTGTACGATTATAAATTATGTTGCCTATATTACCGAAACACACATGACATCACTATTCTCAAAATTTAACGTGACGAAGATTTTATAACAAACATGTTACCAACATTAGGGACATTTTATAAAAAATGTGTTTTACCAGAGAGTGTACTGAGGAGAGTACGACTAATTGACTAAATTGTTTAGATATTTTATTTGTGGTAGGACCAAAGAAGAAGTATCAGGCATATAGTTTCCTGATGTCCGGATTAGCAAACTGAAATGGCAGTAGCCTGGTCATATCTGCCGTATAGGAGCGATAACCGTTGGGGCAGACTGGTTCTAGTGTAGAGACCGCGAATCGGCAAACGTAGCGTAGTCCTGTGACCAGCCCCCCTAGACAAAATTCAATTTCTATTGCCATTCACGCTAACGCAAGGTCAAAATGTATGGAATGACATTTATGTTTCCGCAACAAAGTTGTCATTCCCATACACTTTAAAGTCGCGTTAGCGTGAATGAAAACAGAAATTGGATTTTGTCTAGGGGCCCAGGTGGAGCGACGATATTCGCAAAGCGGTGGGCAGTGACGTAGGAAAGGCCTATGTCTACCAGTGGACTGGTACCGGCTGATTTTGATGATGATGATACCAGCGCCAGATCTCGAAAATGGTCATGCATTGCTCTATTAGGACCGCTCCATTATCATTTACGGATATATTTATTATATTTATATAAATATTGTAAATGAAAATAAAATATTGTCGTGTACAATATTTTTGAAATACTTATAAAAGGAAAGTATACCTTAGTAAGTAAATAAAAAATAAGTTCAAAAACTAAAACCCGACTACTGAAAAATCACTCTGTAAAAAGTATGAAACAAGAAAATATTCTCATCTGAGATCGCTAAGTACAAACTATTCAATATGTATCGTGTATTGTACAAACAACTAACTTGTAATAAATATTTTATTGTATTTCATAAATATTCTTAGTGGTGTTCAGTGGATACCCGTGGTCGTATGTTACTTTGTAGAGTGTATTGTTTTGTTACGGTAGGTGACATACGACCACGGCTATCCTCTGAGCACCACTAAGAATATTTATGAAATACAATAAAATATTTATTACAAGTTAGTTGTTTGTACAATACACGATACATATTGAATAGTTTGTACTTAGCGATCTCAGATGAGAATATTTTCTTGTTTCATACTTTTTACAGAGTGATTTTTCAGTAGTCGGGTTTTAGTTTTTGAACTTATTTTTTATTTAAAGCATTTTGGAGTTTTTGGATAGATGTATACATGTATATATGTTAACATACTTACATACATACGTAGTGATCAACAAACACATACACACTCGCCCTACAAAAATATGATGTACTAAACCCTATCTTCATCTTAAAATCCCTATTCAACGATACCACACACGATAGGGTGGGGTGAGATTTTTTTTTAGTTCTGGACTTCGTCCCCTCTAGGGGGCGCCGCATTCAATTTGTTGTGACGTCATATAGCCTATAACCAGCAGACAAATAAGACGTGTCCAACGACACCTCATTTGTTAAATTATAATAAGTAGTTTAGAAGTTATGAGGGAACAGATGAACATACATACAAACATACATACATACATACATACATACCCACATACCGGTCAAAAACATAACCCTCCTTTTTGCTTCGCCGTAGTCGGGTAATTAATATACCTCACATATGATTTACTGTTTTTATTTTGTTTGTAATTTATAATCAGCAAATGCCTTCTACTCGCTCTCGTAGTCACATAGGCTACATTTTATCGCAAATAGCAGTTTCTATTAGATTGTGGGTAAAACCGCAAAGCACAACTAGTACGCCAAATGCTTCACTTTGGGTCCTCAGTACTCTGTGCTTTGGGATCTATAGAACAGACTCCAGCATGCAGCAACGAAATGTACGTTGAACCTCGTCGAAAAACCACCCAATAGCGTTAGTATGAGTAGGTACAGTTCACATCAAAAAGTGGTACAAATCTATATGATATTTGGTATTTTGTTATTAGCGAGAGTAATGTAGACAGTAAACTAATAACAATAAATAAAAAGGTAATGTTTAGAATGGAAAACGCAAAAAGTTTGTTGGTAAGGAAGTCGAACCCGGTCCCTGACGCGCTTAATCCAGTAGTTCTCACCAATCGGCTACATTACTCATTTATAAAGTGACAAAATTAGCAAATGCTTTTGTAAACGTCAAATACACTATTAAATAATCTGTTTTACGAAAATATTTTCGCGTGTGTGCGTGATCAGTCCTGACGCCACGCTTGTTTACAAATAAAAGTATATAGAGAGTGTATATATACTTCAAATTTAGCTGAATAAATTAAAATGTATACGCTTTGCTCGCAAAATCAATATTTTTTATTTACCAAATACTATTTCAGTCATTAAAAAATTAAATTCATCAAATAAGAGTATCGGCGCCATCTATTGGCTCAGTTGTGGTTAGCTGACAACGAGCAACCACCTTAACGGGATAGATTTCTGGCTAGGAAAATTGATTTTTAAAAAATCCAATGATGCAGTTTTAGTTTTCATCAACATCGGGCCCGTGACTCCTTTGAGTACTTTTCGCTATTCCTAATAGTTTCAGATTTGGCCATTTACGCCCTCTAGATAAATTTTGCCTGGATAGGTATAAAACAATAAAAAAATGTTTCTACCTAAGTCAGTTATAGATTTTGTAAACCATCCATGTGCCCCAAACTGGTTTAATTTGAAAGGCAATAATTTGAAAATAACTAGATTGGACCACTTATACAATTTATTAGGCACTTTCTGTCACATTACCTTTTTTAGCGTAGTAGCATACACCGGGTATTCGTATAGTATTCCATGAATTTCTTAATTTAACTATACACATACATTACATTACATATAGCAAACATAATTAGTGGTGGGCGTTATTTAACGTAAGCGGTTATAGAAACTGCTTACGCGGCTAATAACTGTATAAGTAGTTTCGCGGATCGAAAGTAAGCAGTTATTTTTCGTAAGCAGTTTTGTGATGAGAAACGTTCTATTCTCAAAAATTTAATGGTTATTAGATTATGCGTACGCAGTTTTGTGCGGCGATGTGCTGTGCTATGTACAAGCTAATAACATTATTCACAAAATAGTGAATAAAATCAAAACAATGTATTAACGAATTAATGCGAAACTTTCTTCTCTTTGTACCGTGATATCATTTTTTGTATGCGTGTTAAACTGTTTCCTGTAGTAGCTCTATGTGTCCTGTGTAGAAATAACCGGTTACTAAAATAAGCGTTTTTAAAACTGCTTACGCGCAATCATGAAACTGCGTATAACTAGTTACGCGAAAATTCGATTACGACCCACCTCTACATTCATCATTTCGTCCAAGCCGTTGACTGTAGACTAACAGTCTATCCGGACTTGACGTCATGTGTATGAAGACATTTAATTCTGCCATGGTGATGAAAGTATTGCTTATTAATACAAGGATAAATTTACAGGAAAGAAGCGGAGAGAAAACAGGAGAACGAGATAATGCGAAGTAAGGGCCGGCCTTGTTGCCAATTGTGTAGTTGGGCCTCTTAGTATTTTAGCTGAGCGGGGAAAGGCTATGTGTCAAAGATAGCAGATATAACTTCAGTGAGCCTAATTCTATATATTTTTTTTCTATCTTACAGGCTAGCTTTTGACCACCGTCTCACATGTTGGTAAGTGATGATGCGGTCGAAGATGGTAAGCACGCTAGGCCAAGAATGGGAACTGGCTCTTAAGGACAGATGTCAGAACACATTAGACGTTTGTTGACTTATTAGACTTAGAGTACGTTCAGATGACAAGCGTTCAACGCGCGTTGAACGCGCGTTAAATTTTTGTATAGTGTTTACATGACACGCGCATGACACGATGTCAGGCGTTGAACGCGCGTTAAATGTTTGTATAGTGTTTACATGACACGCGTATGACACGATGTCAGGCGTTGAAGGCGCTGTTATCTGGACCCGTGAGTTGTTTAAAAAAAAAAAACTTTATGGGCCACAACATTAATTTTATTCGCACTGCACTACAACACTTGGGATATAATTCCCACGCCGTTATTTATCAGTATAGACTAGGGTAGCGGACTACCCGACTTCTTCCTCAAGCTGATCGGCAGGCCTAGGACCGGGTCCGGAATCAGATCGCGTAATGCGATTAAGAGGAGAAAGAGCCCCGGGCTCGTAAATGTATGACTATATATACGAAATATATTGATGACATCCACTAAAATAGTGTGAGGGGGTTTAAGCCCATGTCAGCAATATAGTTTTGTGTAACAGCGCGTTGCCGCGGCCGCCAAGGTTCAGTAGTACTAAAACATAAACTTATTTCTAATACTTATGAACCCTAAAATACGTTTAGCAGGCGGGTTGGCGATCGTAGGAATTAGCTCCTCGCACCGGTGATGCTGCTGCCCATCACCGGCCTGTTATCCGCGTCGAAAGCGCGCGCTCAACTGAACGGAAACATAGAAAGAAAACCAATGATTTCAAAGCGCGCGTTGACGCGCGCCTACAACAGTCGAGCGCTAGCGCAGCGTTCAACGCGCGCTTTATTAAAACGCGCGTTAGCATGTGTACAGCCTGAATAAAATGTATGTAGTTGTAAACGACCGTGAACAAAACGCGCGTTGAGCGCTTGTCATGCTGAATCTGAATGAATGTCAGGCTGAACGTACTCTTAGGCCCATAGCACACGTCGTATTTTAAACGCGCAGACGACGCGCAGATTACGCGCGTATACGCGATTCAAACGGGATTCGATCGCAACCTTGTAACTTAAGCATACGGGGCGATCGTGAAACGCGCCTCTACTGCGCGTATACGTGCAGATACAGCGATACAGACGCGCTGTAGTCGCCCCCCCCCCCTGCCTGTAGTTCCCCCCCTGCCCCTACTCCGCTCCTTTGTACGCGCGTTTGTATCGCTTCAAACGCGCGTATACGCGCTTCATGCGCGCGCTTGTATCATCAATGCAAACGCAACAATCAGCGTCTACGGCGCCGAAGACGCGCGTTCCTGAAACGCGCGTCGTCTGCGCGCTTAAAATACGCCGTGTGCTTACGGCCTAAGACTTAGATTTTTTAACTTGATAAAGTGACTATATAGTGTGAGAAACATAATATCCAGTTCTATAAGTTTGTAAGATACATACAATCATTGCTTAGTATCATACATTTTTTGTATATATCTGAGAGAGAATCATACAAAATATTACTAATTTCTATAAAGTGTTTATTAAATTTTACGTGTAATAAAATGTAACACTTTACAATATTTACATATTAACCTACCTAACACTTGTATACGACTTACAAAACTCTTCTAAACAACAATACTATTAGACACTCCTTAGTAGTCATGATAAATTAACATTATAAATTTACCAAATTGAAATAAAATATATGGGGTGAATACGAACAATTACTAAGAAGAATAAATTAAGTTATTGTAACATGAACATAAGATATTACTAAAAATGATAATTTAATTTTTTTGATATGATCTACGCTATTTTCGGAACTTGAATAAACTGATGCTCAATTTAAGTTCAATAAATACATGTTCATACATTTTAAAATTACTTTGTCTTTACCCCATTTTTCATATGATTAAATGTATTTTTTTTATAATGAGCTATATTACGCTACTATGGAAAAAGATTTTAGTAACTTGAATAAATTGATGCTCAATTTAAGTTCAATATATGAGGTAATACATATTCATAAATTTTAAAAATTACTTTATCTCTACCCCATTTTTTATATGTTTAGTAAATAATAAAGATAGTAAGAATACTAAAAAACCAACTTCACATACTGCGCGAGTAAGTTACCGTAGCAATTTTAAGACAAATCGCCATATCTCTGAAGATACTCATAAAATCTTGATAATATTTAAATGGGGATACACCTTGGAGATGAACGATACCAATAAAAAAAGAATCATTCAAATCGGTTCACGATTGGCGGAATAATCGAGTAAAATACATACCTTTATTGAAAAATAACAACAGAAGTCGGTTGTAAAATATCAAAATTGACATACCTACTCTGAAATAAAAAAATAAAAATAATATTTGGTAAAATTATTTATAATTTATTGTTTACAGACTATAATTTCAATATAAAACATTATTTTCTAAATTATTTCACAACGGTGATAGGTTTCAGGCTGCGTTTCCACCAAAGATGTGCGAGGTAGCTGAGGAAGTAAGAAGTGAAAAAAAAAACAATCCACTAATTGTATAATTGAATATAATTGTATAACTATGTAGGAACTTAGGAACAAACATTGGTGGACTTTTCCTCTTTTATGGTTTAACGAGCATCACATCACCGATGAAAACCCAGTCTTAAAGTAGCATTCTGATATATATTAGATAATATTTAACTCACATACATACAAACTATTTATAAACATACTCGTTATATACGAGTATGTATGGTAATAACTTCAAAATGTACACTTTAACAACAGTTTAAATTAGGTTCGAGTTCAAAACAAAATTATAAGGAATATTTTGAAAATTATTGACACAAAAATCACCAAACATTGACCACCGTAATAATTATAATCTGAGTAAAATTTTAGTGATACATATAAAAAACTTATATTAAACTTCACTAAACAAATAGTTAAGTAAATGTTAGCAAATGTTCCATCAGCCCTCTTTTAATAATTTACCTTTTGACATCAGAATTGAAGAAATATTTTGATTGGGTAAAATTTATTAAAGAATATGTATTTATTTTTGAAGCGCAGCGCTGAGTTTCAATATCTAACTATTATCGACAAATATTATCGAAAAATCGAAAATAAATTTCTCCTCTAGTCGTTTTGGGAGGTTATTTATTATGGTAAATTGACATTCTATTTTATTTAACGACGTAACGAATATGTATAAAAGATGATAAAAAATCTCAACGTAGCGTTCCGCTAAATGTGCGCCAGTATTAGGTACCTACGTTTTATGGTATGCGATCGAGACATTATATTACCAGCGTAGTATATTTGTGTCATCGACAGAACGTCAATCATTTATTTGCTCTTTGACCCTAGTAATCTTTTTCTTTGGCTATCACCGTTAAGACAAACTATTAAAGAGGATGAGTTTTCTGAACGATGACAAAAGGCAAATATAAAACAGGATCCTGGAGGCCAACTCCAAAATGACACATCCGAAAGATCGGGCCCGACCGAAACACGACCGAACCGAACCTACTACGAAAAAAGTTTGGATATTATTGACATAATATGACGATACAACTCTTGTCAAATTATCGGTTAGGATTTTTTCATTTAGTTGGGTTTACGATACAATAAAATATCAAATTAATTTCGGTCGTACTGAAAATGGTAAGTTGAACCGATCGACCAAACCGAATGTGATTCGTAGTGGGTGGGTATAATTTAGGCCGATTCGTCGCATTACCACTTGGGATTACCACTTCGGAGTAGGCTTTCTGATCTATTACATTAAAATGAGTGAATCTGTACAAATCTGTGAGCACCAAAATAGAAACGATACATGTGATTTGAAATCAAGCAATTTTAAATCATCGAATTATATTTTTGACAAACTTTACAATGAGGGGATACACAATTCGAACTATACAGGCTGGTGGATTTACGAAATGGAACCGCTAAGACCTCTTCCGCTGTAGCTACAATTAAATTTTCCGATGAGACCGTCCATACATTTTGACTACATTTTGCGCTGCAATAAAAAAAATACAGTTAGTGAGAAAATAAGAAATTAACAGAAAAACTTCTATTCTCACATTCTCATTAGATCCGTTTGTAAAATAAGCTTTAAAAAAAGAGTCGAGTTTCCTTCCTTCTCCGTAAGTTGCTTGTAAATATTAGTAAAATGGTTGATTTTCGATGTGTTCAATAATCCATGATAATAGTACGTATGTAGAATAATTGAGATTTGCCTGAGCATATCACTATTCGCCGGCATTTTTTGATTTGTCCGGCATCGATTCTGTAAGGTGAAAGGAAAACAAAGAATGGCTTATATTCGCGTCTTAGGGGTAGCCCAAAACTGTTCGCATCCTTAACCTAGTTATTAAAAAAAATAAAAAAATTGGGCATATTACGAAATAAAAGTCAAATCATGATATGCTAGAGTACCGTGAGGTACCCAGGCAGATCTCAATTGGGTTACTTCAACGATTGGCTTACGACATAAATATATGTATTACGAAGTTCAAAGTAAAACTATCACAGCTGGGTAGCTTTACAAGTTGAGTAATAGTCAACCAATGAAATGCTAACAGTTTGCATACATTGTGACGATAACGGCCCAGGTAACTCGGAACCTTACAATATATGTGGCCCGACGTGCACGCCTGGCCACTTTAGTTACATACATACAATTTAAAAAGAAATACATGATTAATGTTAACCTAAATTCATGCATATAATATGCATTCTTGTTTTAAGTAGGTATGTGATTAAACATTTGATTTGAAATATTGGACATTTGACACATTGTATCGTTTTTGGTGTAGATAGGGACAACCGGGTAACTTTGGGGTGAATCTACACAAACGCAAATACCCCGCTATCTTAGACAAACCTAACAAAAGGCTCGCTACACGAAATTTGACCATTTGAAGTAACTAATGTCAAATAAAGAATGATGTAGCTATACGCCAATAAAATAAAAATAGAGACTTGTATATTTAAAATTTGTTAAAATTAGAAAATTTCAAATATAGACCGTGTAGAATGTAGACCCTTATTAACAGGACATTTTATTTCATAATTGTTATATATTTTTTGTTTTTTGTATATAAGAACTTGGAAGGGCGAACTGAAAAATTGTAACGCCCATCCAAAAAAAATTATAAAAACTAAATAAATACATTAAATTAAACGATCAACTAATTAACACACAAACTAAAACGGTTGGAAACAAAAACCGCCAACCAATTATAACTCTGGCGTTATGTTGTTTAAATCGAAACGAAATTTGGCTGCAAACAACAATCTATATATCTATCCATATGATTGAGAACCGGTCACGTGACTTGTCCCCCCAAATTCTGTAAGCCAGCGAGCAAAAACTCAAGCGCGTACGATGCTGATGCGCCGTTCTCTTTGCTTAAAGACTACAAACGCCGTGAAAACCAGCGGGCAATATGCGTGTGGCTTAGTATATAGCGGTTCGCTAAGTTATAGAATTGGGACGCTGGTTGGCAGGCCTTGTTGCCGACCGTGTAGTTGCAGCTTAACTGGGTTGTTTCAATAGTACCCGGCTCGCCAGCAGCCGAGGTGCGGGGGTCACATGTACGGCAGGTTGGTGGAGGTCCTCGTGATGGCCCCAGACTCCTCCTGTCGCTACAAACAATACCAGATTTAAGACCACTTGCACCGGTGCCAGAAGTTTTCTCAATCATTCGAAAGCAAATTCGGATTTGGAAATATCTGCCTTTACTATGACTTGGACTGCAATTCACGATGCTCCGATCGGTTACTTTTGATATTACAATTCGAAAAAGAAGATTTTAATTGGAAAGGTTTCCGTGACAAAATAGCTCACGGATTTATCAATATTCAAAATAAAAATGAAGCTGTCAAATCCAAAAGGTTTTTAGAGTTTCCGAATGAGGTTTTCGAATGATTGAGAATCAGTACCCCGAGCACGAACGACTTGCGAAAAAGTATTCGTATCGTCATCGACGTCAAAATGTATGAAAATTGTACAGCGAACTTATTATTATTATTATTTGAAATGTTTATTCTGTTAAAGTACTTTTTTAAATATAATTTCCGATAAATAGACAGCTAAGCCAGAAATAATAAACAGTTCACTATTCAATTTAATTTTTGAACGTATAATTCATTAAATAAGCCGTTCATTTCGTTCACAACGGCTCGTCCCTACTTACATTAGGATGACGCTAGTAAAATAATCGTATCGAGCTCTCGATAGCTGTCTGAGTGTGCTTCGTGCTGCCGCCTATCGTAACACCACGTTATTGTATCGTCGACTCGATACCTTTGCGATACGAATTCGATGAATTTTCGTGCTCGAGGTACAGGGCCCTATTAGAACTTATCTGACAGAATTTTGACAACTTCTATTTGGCATCATATCACGTCTGATAACGTTTAAACTTTATCGGGACTGATCTACGGGACTGATGAACTTTTTTAAATTATTTCTATATATATATGATAGGCTAGCGTAGATTAATCCGCCTGGTGGTAGCGATGATGTGGTCAAAGATGGTGAACACGCTAGGCTTAGAATGGGCTGATTCTCAAGGGCTGTGTGCTACTGGAACACTAAGGTTATGGCGGCAGACTTTCTCCTTGATGGTGGTAAGCTACTTTTTGGTTACAAGTCAGGCGAAACAAAGATACAATATGCTCCTACCACCTATGGTAAGATATTATTAAATACATCTATATTAAAGAAATCTCACCGCGTTGTCCCAATGGTGATTTTCGTACGTCTTCGGTATAACTTGAGCGTGTTCTCGCGGCTTCTTCACTTTCTTCATGGGACTGTTGCTCGCTGAGAAAATATAAAACAAAACTAGTTACAATCACGAGCAATAATCAAGAGCCAGGAGGTCAAGTCCGAAATTATACATCCGAAAGTTCGGACCAGACCGAAACTCTACCGGATTTGCTGATGTGACCAACTACAAACAAAGTTCGGAATATTTTTGACATTAAATGACGATACATCTCTTATCCAATTATCAGTCGGGCTTATTTCGTTTAGAGTACGGTTTACGATATAACAAATGTCAAATGAATTTCGGTCGGACCGAATGATAAACGCCCGACAATTTCGGCCGATACTTCGGATAATCACTTCGGAGTAGGCCTCCAGATTTTTTGACAACTTTTATACAGCGATATGTCACGTTATGTGTCACATAATTTATCTAAAACTGTAAAACTGGATGTTATTGTAATGCAAAATAAAAACCCAACCGGAAAAAGACAAGCACCTTTTTTATTTTATATAGGTTAGCGTTTGACCACTATCTCACCTGTTGGTAAGTGATGATACGGTGGAGATGGTAGCACGCTAGAATGGGAACTGGCTCTCAAGAATAGCTGCCGGAACTCATGAGATGTTTTGGCGATAGATTTTCTAACTTGAGGGTTGTAGCTGGCCAGGCGGACACTAGATAGTGCCTGCCACCATGCGGAGGTTAGGGGTTTCTTAACAATGTTTTTCCTTCACCGGGAGGCCACTGTGAAAAGCGTACAAAAATATTTCGATAGAAAAATCTATTGATGCACGGTGGTGATTGAACTCGGTACCACTGGCGTTATGACTATTCCCTCAACTACACCACTGGGCCCTCAATATAAATTCAGTGCTTCTTCAACCGGCGAAGGACAAGCATCTCTTCACCTCCGCATTCAAGATTTTTGCACAAGAACGCTATCAACGCCGTGAAAGCTGATTCAAGGAGTTTCATTTGCATCCAAACTTGAGCGTAAGGGTGCGTACAAACTTTGTTATAAAATTGTTATTTGACATGTTTCAGATAATGTGGACACGGAATGTTATAAAACATGATATTATAACATGGTATTATAACGTGTTTTATAACATTCCGTGTCTATATTATCTAAAATATGTTAAATAACAGTTATATAACATGTTATGTTACAAAGTCTGTAAGCACCCTAATGTGCAACCCACATTACTCTAGTAATTGCTAGTAAAACTATTCGCTAGTATATTATAAAAGTTAGGTACCTCCAGGCACATTGGGCAGTGCTAGTTCAGGACAGGCCTTCTTGTTGTTCTTCTTGAGGACAGTGCGACCTCGGACCATGTCCTCGTCTACAACCAGTCTGTTGTTCACTCTGTTATTTAAAACATTCCAATGATCAATACATAATTATACATACTCACGAACATAGAAGCTTATCTTTTTTTGAGCTCGGTTAGTTAAATTTCCATTGTTTTTATTTTCAACACTTAATACTCGGTTTTAATTTTTACCGCGGGGGGCATTTTTCCACACGAATGTATTCCCCTGTTTATTCCCTGGAAAATGCTCCTAAGGCAAAATGTTTTCTACAAAAAATCAAGGTCTGCTCTAGCTACGTCCCTGTATATTTGCTTTTTTAAACCAACCAATTGGAAAAATAAATACCTGACCCTTCAAAAACCTGAAATTGACCTATTTTGCTGCCCTGATCTAAACGGCTACCAGACTAATTTGAAATGGTTGTAAGACAAATAAAACGGGCCAAGTGCGAGTCAGCATCGCGTCTCTTATCGCACACTTAGGGAGGGTTCCGTACAATACGAAACATAACAGAGTTTCAACCTCATATATTTGATTAATTGATATTACCAAGAATATTTGGTTTGGTCGCGATCTAGAAAGACGGGGCGGGGCTCGTTTACTAGCGCCATCAATGTCATTTTGCCGAAACTAATTAGATAGATGGCGTTTAAAAACACGTTTTTTTGTGTGGGGACCCCTTTTAATTTTTAACTTATTTTGTTTTTAGTATTTGTTGTTCTAGCGGCAACAGAAATACACCATCTGTGAAAATTTCAACTGTCTTACTATCACGGTTAATGAGCTATAGCCTGATGACAGACGGACAGACAGACAGACAGACAGACAGACAGACGGACAGCGGAGTCTTAGTAATAGGGTCCCGTTTTACCCTTTGGGTACGGAACCCTAAAAATGATAGGAGCACGGACGCACTCATCTGCAAAAATAATGTGCAAAAATAATTTAATCGGATCAGTTTTCGGGGAGAGAACAGGGGAATACGAAACCTTATTTTAGTCAAAATTTAGGATAATAATATTTTCTTCGGAAGGGTAGAAAGGAAACATTGCAGGTTGGTCAAGCTTCTGATGAAGATTCATGATCTGATGGATGTGATATTCTACAAAAAACAATGTCTATTAAATAGAGTCCGACCGAAACTGATTTTCCGTCCGAAACCGAAACCGAATATTCGGCCGTGGCTTCAGTTTCAGCCGACACGGAAACCGAAACTCACGTGGTCAAGTATAAAATTCCTTAAAATACTGAGATTTTGTGCATTTTACCCATTATTATTATTTTTGCACCATATCTACACTAATACTCCCATCTACGGTTGCTACAGAGCTATACCAACGGCGCACGACAATTCCCGAACAGCGCCGCCAGCGTCCGCCAAAGCGTTGCCACGAGAAACGCAGTTAGGCGAGCGTATACAACAACTTCCGAAAACAGTTTCGGTTTCGGCATAAGTTACGGCCAATTTTGGCCGAAACCGAAACTGCCGCCGAAACTTTATTTTTGGCCAAAACTCAGCCGAAACCGAAACCGAACTTTCGATCGGACACTACATTAATCGAAAAAAAAATTAAAGTCCCTTTTACACATTTAATACAATATCTTAAGTTCTAAACTAATATTATAAAGAGGATAAATTGATTTTTTTTATTTTTTGTTGTTACGATTTAACTAAAAAACAACTAGACCGATTTCAAAAATTCTTTAACTAATAGAAAGCTACATTATCAGGGAGTAATATAGGCTATATTTTATTCCCATATTCTTTCGGAAACGGGAACTACGCGGGTGAAACCGCGAGGCGCCGCTAGTTATTTTCGTATGCGTGGTAACGCAAACGTCGCCACAGAATGTTTAGAGCTATTGAAAGAAAACAAAAACAATTATAAACAAACTATTTAATTGAAAGAACTTGAAGTCCCTCTTACACTTTTTAAACAATACTAGTTATATTCGTATGCGTGGTAACGCAAACGTCGCGACAGGATATTCAGCCTTATTATCGAGTTTTCAACAACAAAATAAGGTAACTTACCTTTTAATATACGGTGTTCTAGGATAAGCACATACTGGAACTGGAAACGTCTGAGAAATAAAGAAACAACGCTTTACTTAATTATTTAAAAAGAAAGCAGAAAAATAATTTATTCAACAATTAATAGGGAACGTGGCGTGCACTTTTCCATACAAATGTATTCCCCCGTTTCCTTTCTCTCCGTCAATTATGAACGTAATCGAATTATTCTTTTTTTAATGGGTAGGGTACGTTTTCGAAGTGGTTTCATTGTAATTTTAACGAAATTAGTCGAGCCGTTTTTAACATATCAACATTTGTATTACGATGCATTTACTTATCTCGACGATTTACTACTAACTACTGGCACATATTATATAATAATTACTACGTCTACTGGCTACTTTGACTAGCGCGACGTTTGTAGTCGGTTCTTTTAGTTTTTTAAACGATCTTAAATTATTTGACCGATTGCAAAACGAAATATAAGCCTTTTATTCTCCTAGCTCACTTTCTATAGTAATAACAATAATTCACGCATTACATATTCATATCTAAACATATTCCAACATTGGTAAGTTTTTTTGCTTTTAATAATCCATACTATCTGTGAACTATATACATTTAACACTATTATTATATTTAAACATAATCCGTCACTCTCACCTAAGGTCCAGGCTGAAAATCAGCGCTGTAGTCGTCTGCAGCATTTCGCTGAGCCTGAACCTATTTCGGCCACAGGTACTGTGCACTTCAGCAAAATGAACTAACTCTCTTTGTAGCACACATAATTGGACGATCTCATAATTTTGCATAGGATTACATTGCATATTTTGTAATATTATGTTTTTAATTTTGTATTTTTTATTTGTTATTTTGCTGTACCCCTTGTAATGTTGTTGTGTACAGGATATTGTGTTGTCGAAATAAACGTTTTTTCTTTCTTCTTTCTTTCCTCTTAAAGATTTTTGAAGGGTCATATTTCTATTTGCAGTTGGTTGGTCAAAAAAAGAAAATGATAGGGGCGTAGCTACATCAAACCATGATTTTACGTATTAAACAATTTTTTCTCTAGAAGCATTTTCCAGGGAGGAAATGGGTGAATACATTTGTATGAAAATGTGCACCCCGCGTTACCTCAAAATCTAGAGTATTCTACCAGCACACAGCTCATGTTTTTTATGTACGAGTATGTCCACCGGTGGACTCAGTTCCCTTTTTTTTGTGTTAGTTCGTTATTCCGTCATTTGTAAACTGATTTGGAAAATTATTTTTTTATTCAAAATATTATACTCTTAAGGCTCTTTTAGAGGCTCTTTTAGACTCTTTTATACTCTCCACCCATTGTAAATTCATAGAGATCTGATGACTGTCTTCAGAGATATGGAGATAAATAACTCAAAATTGTTACTGAAAATGACGAGCGTGGCATTTAAAGTCGGTTCTTTTAGGTTTTTAAACTATCTGATTTATATCCACTAAAAGACTATATAAATTATATAATAATTTATTGACTTATAGAATAATATTATTGTACCTGAAAGGCATCGTTGATGGCTCGTCCGATAGATCTCTGTGTCGGCGCGCGTGGTAACACTGCATTGCTTACCGTCGAACTCTGCACACAAAATACATTTCATTCTGACCATTGATTACTGTGGTCACTATTTATTTAGCTAAGGTACTTTTAGGCCCACTTGCACAGACCAGAGTTAACACATACGTTTCTAATCCAGGGTTAAGCAATACTCAAGAATGAAACAAATCAACATAAAACGTTAAAATGCAATATGTGTACATAAATATTTATAAAGAGGATTGGCTTACCTAAAATATTGTCGGGAGGATAGAGAAAATAAAACTGGCCAAGTGCGAGTCAGCGTCGCGTCTCTTATCGCACACTTAGGGAGGGTTCCGTACAATACGAAACATAACAGAGTTTCAACCTCATATATTTGATTAATTGATATTACCAAGAATATTTGGTTTGGTCGCGATCTAGAAAGACGGGGCGGGGCTCGTTTACTAGCGCCATCAATGTCAATTTGCCGAAACTAATTAGATAGATGGCGTTTAAAAACACGTTTTTTTGTGTGGGGACCCCCTTTAATTTTTAACTTATTTTGTTTTTAGTATTTGTTGTTCTAGCGGCAACAGAAATACACCATCTGTGAAAATTTCAACTGTCTTACTATCACGGTTAATGAGCTGTAGCCTGGTGACAGACGGACAGACAGACAGACAGACAGACAGACGGACAGCGGAGTCTTAGTAATAGGGCTCCGTTTTACCCTTTGGGTACGGAACCCTAAAAACATTGCAATTGTACTCATACATAATTCGATCGCAGATATTGCAAAACCCTGGATTATAAAAATACTAGCTGTGCCCCATGGTTTTACCCGCATAGACATCGATCCCGTGGGAATATCAAGATAAAAAGTATCCTATGTGTTATTCCAGGGTCTAGGCTATCTACATACCAAATTTTAGCTCAATCAGTTTAGTAGTTTTTGCGTGAAAGAGTAACAGATATACATCCATACATTCTTACAAACTTTCGCGTTTATAATAGGATAATTAGTAGGATAGTAGGATAGAGATGGCGCTAGCGTAGATATTAATAGCTCTCCTTTAAACATTGTCTTAACGTATGAGATCCTGCATCGCGCAAACGATATTTTCCCCGATATTGGAACTGATGCACTTGCTTCATTATAAAATATCAAGAGAGAACTATAAAATATCAAGAAGAGTTGAACTCGTTACAAAACGTTTTCTCTCTATAGTATTATGTGTACACACTAATATCCACACAACACGTGTGGATATTAGTGTGGATGTTTTAACTCTGGTCTGTGCAAGTGGGCCTTAGGGACCTACGAATAAATAATAAGTCTTTTTATTTATTAGTTGAAGATAACCCAGGGTTTTCACTTCACTACACCAGTGAAATTACAATGCACACAAATGTATTCGGAATTCCATAGATTTGGATAGATTTACTGCGTTTGAAATTTCGAATAGATATATAATTAATACATCCAAGTCTATGGATCTATGGCTAAATATGCTTGTCTCTGCAGGGCTAGCATGGCAAGGGGACTATTTTGTCTTTCCTCCTGCTATCCGTGTTTTGTTTGGTGGAGAAGGCAAATTATAAGTAAAGTTTTTCGACAATTATAAACGCTCGCTGACTCATAATCAATCCTATTTTTAAACTTTTTAATACGAAATAAAATCAAAACTCGGGGTTAAACTTCACCAAGCGTTTAAATTGTTGTGTTGATCTCCTGTCAGTGGCGAAAAACAGGGAAATAATTTTGTCTTTCCCCCGGGGATAAGGCCATGCTAGCCCTGCTTGAGTAGGTTCACGTCAATAGTGCAAAGGGTGGGGATCAAACTTACGACCTCTCGATCGCCAGGCCGACACCGTAGCCATTGGGCTCTTGCCGCTTATAACCTTATTATCACTTTTTATTTATTTTATAACGTAACTGTATAAACGTCCTAGCCAAATAGTACAGCCTGGCTGATCGAGATCAAGAAAAATGCCAGAGTATCGTGATGTGCCCAGGTAGATCTCAATCGGCCCAGTACAACGATTGGCCTACGGCATGATAAAGTAGATAGTTACCTCAGCAGCTTCATACATGGGTGTAGGTTGCGGATTAAGTTGCTGGTGCTGTGTCGATGGCTGATGAGATGGTGGGGGACTGATACCAGCTCGTGCCTCCGACACTGGAACGAAACATCCACGCTTTATCGTAAATCTATACTTATATACTATATAAACAGGAAAGTTAATTGGGTTAACAAATGCAATCCACTAATTTCGTCGTAACGATACTTCGCACCGTGCCTTAATTGGCAAAGCGCCGAAACATGTTATTCCGGAGGTTGCGGGTTCAAGTCTCGTAGGTACGATGAAATTTTGGTTTTTGTTTAACAATTTACAAAAAATATAAAGTGTTGAAACACTTCAAAGAAACATAATATAAGAAAGTAAATGTCTGTTCCCTCTTTATTATGTTTTGTCAGCTTGGTCCCACTTTGGTTTGAAGATTATCTAGAGAGGATGGATCAAGGAAGATTGAAGAAACATATTTATGAGATGAGTTTAAATAGGCCAGCCGGTAGAGGCCGATCTAGGCAAACGTACCACGACCAGATCGAAGACGTTTTAAAGAAAGGCCAAGTCAAAAGTTCCTATAACCGGCGAGCATGTATGGAAGCACTCATGAAAGTGGAAGAAACGAAAGAGGTATGTCAGGATCGTAGCGTATCGAAAGAAGTAATCTCGGCATAACCCAACGGGAATAAGGCGTGATTTTATGTATGTATGTTGGGCCCACTTTAGAACAAAGGCCTACTTCCCTACTGCCATAAATCATGGTCTATTGCCTAACCAGTTCATCCCGCCGTTTGGGCTTACTGCGTCGTCGTCTAACGGTCTGTGTTTTGTGGTTCTATTACTTGTACTATTATTTATTCTGTGGCCCTGTTGAACTGATTCTGTAGATAGTTTGGCCCACAGATCATCCGACGACCATAGATTATACGGCAAACATGTCCAGCCCAATTCTGCTTTAGTTCGGCAGCTTCATTATTATCAATCGAAATTAATGGAATGATTCAGCTTGTTACATATTCATTTTACACGGAAACCGCTGACATGCACATGACACCATTATTGCGCTTCGCGGTAACTGCGGACACGAGGCGCCGACGCAGCACAACGTGACCCACGTGTCGCCAGGTCGCCGCCGATCGAGCACCGGAATATTCCGACACTTTTGGATCTTACATCGACCAATTGACATGTCTTGTAATTTTAATTAATATTGTAATTTTTATAATTAAATTTTTATATAATAAATTTTGCATTTTTTTGGATCTCCTGGACTCGCTCATCATAATTGGCGCAGTCTCACGGATAATTTTCAAGTAAATTCAGTAGAATTTCGAGAATTAACAGAAACTACGCGAGTGATAGTTCGGGAGTGATCAAGAAATCGATCTGGCAACCACCAAGATGCAAATGTAAGTGCTTTAGTTTCTATCTAGAGTTGCTTCCTAGTTTATCCTATTGTGTGTTCCTTTTGTTTCCAAGATTTTCCATCCACGGCAATCTCGGTTTTCTAGATTAGATAGCGGCGGCCCGCAGTGAACATCGCGATCTCACCGCGTGACCTCACTCCCGAGGAAGAGCGACTGACTCGCTCGAAACCTAGATCGAGAAAATTCGACTAAAGGTACGTGAATTACAGCCGGTATATAACAATAATAATGTTACAAATTCACGATAATTTTAAAATTAAAATAGATTAGATAGCTTTATATTTAGTCGCTCTAGTTTGCAAGACGCAAATAGAGATTTAGAAGAAAGTAATTTTAGCAGTAGTGATATTATTCGTAATTCAAATAGAGAAAGTGATATGGATAATTTAATTGACCACATTTTCAAGGCGCTGCGCTTAGTGCCTGAATTTGACGGCAATCCAAATGTGTTAACACGATTCATTCGGCTATGTGATCAACTGGTACAGCAATACGTTAGAGAAGGGCCTGAATACGATTTACCTAATTGTGCTTTATTAAATGGCATCTTGAATAAAGTTGTAGGGCCTGCCGCCCGCCTGATTAATACGAACGGGATACCCGAGAACTGGGAGGGCATTTGAGCTGCCCTCGTTAACAACTTCTCGGACCAGCGAGATGAAACTTCTTTGTATAATGATCTCGCATTGCTGAACCAAGGCTCATTAAGCCCTCAGGAATTTTATGAAAAATGTCAAAACCTTTTCAGTACTATCATGACGTATATCACGTTACATGAATCAGTGCCAAGTACAGTAGAATCTAAGCGCGCATTATACAAAAATTAACACTACAGTCATACCTGCGCGGATTACGTGACCCGCTTGGGTCCCGTATCAGATGCATGCGACCTGATACTATTGAAAAGGCCTTAGAGTTTGTGCACGAAGAAATGAATACGCTTTACTTACAACAGCGTAAGGACTTCCTGCCCGAACGAAAAATGCAGTCTTTATTAAATGTGCCTAAACCATCTCTGCCCTTCCAGCCACCTAATGTTTTACAACCATCACGACCATTTACCTTTCCGCCTGCGTTTAATGTGCCAGGGCCCTCTAAGCCCTTCAATTTTCAACCACAGAGGCCAATGCCAATTTGGAGACCCCAAATGCCTCTGATGCGTGGTCCGACGCGCACTCAACAAATGTTTAGTGCTCCGCCGCCGAATTATAGACCTCAAAGTAATGTTTTTAGAATGCCACAGCAAAGGTCAGGTTTTCAACCCTCACATCAAGGCCCTCAGCCTATGAGTGGCGTTAGCCACTACGTGACTAAGACTATGCCACCCAGACAATTTACAGCACATGACTGGACGAAGCACGGGAATCCGCCTCCGTCCAATTACTTCAAATCTCGAGAAATGAACTTTAACGAATTTCAAAAAGCACGTCACCAGTGGCAACAGTGAGGAGGACACCGTGAGTTCCGTCTGCCGGTTGGATGAGGTCTCGTCTGAAGTAAACAGCAGTGATGAAGACGAAGCCCTCCAACCTAATCCCGCGCCTCCACTATGTACACCGCATCATTACCCCCCACCAACACCACCACCGCCGCCGCCGCCGCCCGCTCCGTCCGCCCGCGCTGCACGAGCAGCGGCCCGCAGTGCGAGGTGCGACGCGTCGACGAGCGCCCCGCACTCAAGATCCTGAAGAAGGCCTCCGGATGAGGCCGAAACATATGTCGATCGCTATATCGACATCGCGTAAGTCACGTTAAATTCCCGTTTTTAAATCTATAAGTTTAACGAATTTGCTGACCACTGCGACTACTATGACCCATACACTGACTATTACAACGATTACCGTTACGCAGACTATTATGAAACTGAACCAATGTATGACGCGACTTACGAACACCAGCCTCACTATCAGGACTATGTCCCTGGGTATGTAGAGGAAACTCAAAATGAGACCTCAGCCGAAAATCAGGATTTTCAGCCGGCCCTGAAATCCGAAAAGTCAAAATAGAGCTTAATATTCAAACTCAAAGACAGTTGCCGTACATACATATATTAGATCCCCCTCTTAAACTTTTAATCGATACGGGTGCCAACCAATCGTTTATAAGTCCTGAAGCAGTCGAGCGATTTTATCCGCACATACAATGTAAATATGATCCTTTTGAGGTTACAAATATTCATGCTACCACCCGCAATGATTACTCTATTACAGTACCTTGTTTCACAGAGTTAAATGAACAAAACGATATAACGTTGTTCATATACAGATTTCACGAGTATTTCGATGGTTTAATTGGACTCGATTTATTAGAAAAGTAGAAATCTAATATTGACCTAAAAAATAAGACGTTAGTAACTCGACAAGCGACTAACCCGCTACGTATGTACGACTCGCTTAACTGTAATCTGTACGAGGAGATTATACCAGCAAACACCTCTAAATTAGTTAGAGTTCCGATCAACTTTCATGATGGCGAAGTTTTCATCCCGGAACAAACTATGTCAAATTGTGTCATAGGGGACTGTGTTACCACCGTTAAAAATAACCGTGGTATCATAGAGGTTATAAATGCATCTCGCCATGACGTTGTATTTTCGATGGATCACCCAGTCGATGTAGAACTATTTAACGTTCAGTGCACACGCACCAAAGAATCATCGGATCGCGTTAATGAAGTACTCTCGCGGCTGAGAACGGATCATTTAAACCCCGAGGAACGAGCTAATCTAGAGGCCTTTGTTCTCGATACGGTGACGTATTTTACATTGACGGAGAACCCTTGACTTTTACTAATCAGATTAAACACAATATACGGACAACTGACGAAGTACCAGTCTATACCAAAAGCTATAGGTACCCATTCATACATAGACAAGAGGTTCAAGATCAAATCTCTAAAATATTGGAGCAAGGTATAATCCGTCCTTCTCAATCCGCATAGAATTCTCCCATCTGGGTTGTTCCAAAGAAAGCTGACGCTTCTGGGAAAACTAAGTGGCGTTTGGTAGTCGATTTTAGGAAGTTAAATGACAAAACTATCGATGACAAGTACCCCATCCCTAACATCTCTGACGTACTTGACAAATTAGGTAACTGTCATTATTTTACGACGCTTGACCTTGCCAGTGGGTTCTATCAAGTAGAGATGAACCCCGACGACATCCCCAAGACAGCATTTAATGTAGAGCATGGGCTTTTTGAATTTCTTCGAATGCCCATGGGTCTTAAGAACTCACCCTCTACGTTTCAGCGCGTTATGGATAACGTGCTGAGAGACCTTCAGAACGTAATATTTCTTGTCTATCTTGATGATATCATCGTTTTTAGCGTCTCGTTACAAGAGCATATGGTCAACCTAGAAAAGGTATTTCAACGACTCAGACAATCCAATTTTAAAATACAAATGGATAAGTTGGAATTCCTGAAATTAGAAACAGCTTACCTCGGTCACATAATAAGTCAAGACGGTATTAAACCGAATCCTGACAAGATCAAAGCCATCGAAAAATTCCCAATACCTAAAACAACTACAGACATTAAACGATTCCTGGGGTTGCTAGGGTATTACCGAAAATTTGTACCAGATTTTGCCCGTGTAACGAAACATATGACGCAATGTCTAAAGAAGGGATCCAAAATAACTTATGACGACCCCAGCTACATTGCCTGTTTTGAAAAATGTAAGACTCTATTGACCAATGACCCAATCTTGCAATACCCAGACTTTGACAAAGAATTTATACTGACAACTGACGCCTCCAATTTTGCCATTGGTGCAGTGTTATCACAAGGGCCTATAGGAAGTGACAGACCCATAGCTTACGCTTCACGTACCTTAAACTCAAGCAAAATCAACTACAGCACTACAGAAAAAGAACTATTGGCTATAGTGTGGGGAACAAAATATTTCCGCCCCTATCTGTTTGGTAGAAAGTTTAAAGTCCTTACGAATCATAAGCCTCTCCAATGGGTCATGAACCTTAAAGAGCCCAATTCGCGATTGACACGATGGCGACTAAAGCTGAGCGAGTATAATTTTACTACTATATACAAGCAAGGCAAACTTAACACCAACGCCGATGCTTTATCTAGAGTTGAAATTAACAATGAAGATGTTAACTCAATCACTGTCAACCCCCCTGTGTCTGAGAGACCACCCTCAGCTACAGACTCTGCCACCTTAACAGCTCACACCAGTGCCGAAAACCCAATATTAGAAATCCCGATATCAGACGACCCGCTAAATAAGTTTAGCAGACAGATATGCTTTGTAGTAGTAGGTGACATAAAAAAAAGACCGACTGTGACGAAACCTTTTGAGACACATACAAAAACAACTATACAATTGTCAGAATCTAACTTAGAGGACGACGTCATAAACGCAGTCAAAGAATTTGTGAATCCTAAAGTTAAAACAGGTATTATAATCAATCCACCCTTGGCTATGTATAAAATTATTCCCATTATTCAAGAATCATTCAGAAGTTCAGCCATGAGCTTAGTGCTTACTAAAATAGAAGTAGAAAATGTAAAGGAGTACTTACGACAGCAAGATATAATTAAAAATTACCACGAGGGAAAAACCAATCATCGTGGTATTAATGAATGCTTTCTAGCTTTGTCTCACCGTTATTACTGGCCTAAAATGAAAGAATCTATAACTAAATATATAAATGAATGCAGCATCTGTGGACAGGCGAAATATGACCGACATCCGATCAAACAGAAATTTTCTATAGTACCACCACCAACTAAGCCCTTTGAGATTCTTCATCTTGACCTATTTACTGCCCAAAACGAAAAGTTTTTGACTTTAGTTGACGCTTTCTCTAAATACGCTCAAGCGTATCATTTAAGAGATGGCACGGCCTTAAGTGTAATCCAAGGTCTCCTTACATTTTGTACTCACCATGGCGTACCCCTGACAATTGTGACTGACCAAGGACCTGAATTTACAAACGCACTATTCTTAGAGTTCACTAGACTTCATAAAATCCAACACCACAAAATTCTAGCTCATGCTCCTAACGATAATGGTATAGTAGAACGTTTCCATTCAACTATCCTGGAACATCTCAGGATATTGAAGTTAGAGAGAAAATCTGAGCCTGCCATAAACCTAATGCCTTATGCCGTTTTAGCTTATAATAGCTCTATACACAGCTTCACTAAATGCCGACCCATAGACCTTATAACAGGACATTTTGACCCACGTGACCCTATTGATATCGACCTAACTCAACATTTATTACAACAGTACTTACTAGACCACAAGCAACGCATGACTCAAATCTATGACCTGATTAATGAGACCTCTTTGCATAATAGAACTGAATTAACTGAAAACCGTAACAAAGACCGTGAACCTGAAAAGGAATATACCCCTGACCAACAAGTCTTTGTACGGAACCCTATGGCAAACCGACAGAAATTTGCACCCCGTTACACGCAGGACACGGTTCTAGCAGATCTCCCCATACACATTTTTACCAAGAAGAAACGTGGTCCCGTAGCAAAGTCACGCCTTAAGCGAAGTACTAAGAGTCCTGTATTGTTACAGGATACTACTCTCGCTACTACTTCATCTGACTCGAGGACAGGACGTGACAATTGACTCTCTGCAAGATGGCCCAGGACTACTACCATTTAGACTAGGACCCATAAAAATTGTGTCCCACTATCATTCCTTCCTTAGCAAAATTAACCTTGCCAAAATTCATTTACAAGTCACTTTAGTAAAATCTCAACTATCAGACCTGAGACCAAACTTAAACAATAAAACCCTATCATTGTATGATCCTCACATAGAATACTTATCAGCCAAATTAAATCGAATTTCCGAAGAACTGCAGTCATTCGAACCCGACCGTAAGAAAAGGGGATTAATTGACGGACTTGGTTCAGTAATTAAAAGTATTTCCGGTAACCTAGACACAGACGCAATAAAATATAATAATGCCATCAAACTTTTAAGTAAGAACCAACATAAATATATATATAGAATCTGAAATTAATAATCATATTAGTTTAAATAAGGAATGGACTTTACAAAACTATAAGATATTAGAAAACATAACACTCAACCAAGGTAAATTTAATAAAATTCTAGATCATATATTGAATAGTGTTAGTACCAGGGAAGATTATTTAGTTAAATATGCTCACCTAGCACAACATCTTTTAATTCTAGGTGACAACATTGATAGACTATCTGAAGAAATTTATAGGTTAGAAGACACTCTCGCTTTCATCAGGGTATCGGGTGCTCCTCACTCTATATTAAATATTGCAGACTTGAAGGTAATGTTAGATAAGGTACAAGTTCTATATTCTAAGGACGAAATCCTTGATATAGAAACCAGGTACTTTTATGACATAATTAGGCTAGGTTATTTTTACGTAGATAAAGAGATAGTTATAGTTTATAAGATAACGATTGCCTCTTCTTCGACTTATGACCTTTACCGATTATCCCTTGTGCCTAATAGGAATCATCAAATCCTTTTACCTGTCCTTCCTTACATAGCAATCTCTGGAGACGATTCAAAGTACATGGAGGCAGAATGCCCGAAGGTAAAAGAGTGGTATCTTTGCCAACGAACATCCGGGTATAAGGTTCGAGAAGATCCTGACTGCGTCCATGACCTCATCACCAAGCAAGAACTTCATCCATCCTGCAAGATGACTTCAGTGATCCTGACGAGAGAGGCAATGGAACAACTAGATGATAAGCATTATACTATAAGTTTCCCCAATCAGACTAAGGTTAAAACATCCTGTGGACAGGAGCAATACAGAATCCTGCAAGGAAGTTACTTAGCTGTCATCCCGACGAACTGTTTCCTCAAGACACCTACATTCACCATTTCCAACGCAGATGACCGCACCAAAGGACATCCTCTCAAAATTATGGAACTACCAGCATTCAAGAAACAAGACGTACGAGCAGAATATGACCCCGACATCCTTAACTCAGTGGACCTCGAAAATCTTCATTCTATAAACAAGGAAATTTCACCGCAGAGCCCAACGAAGTTAGAAAATATTTCAGATCAAAGCTTATATCATACAACAATCCCATTTTACATCATGATGTTAGGTGCAACCGCACTCGCCATTTACCTGCTACACAGACTCCGAAATAAATGCAGCCATGAAATTAGAAATGAAGATAGGAAGAATGATCCACCCACTGAGATCTACTCTGAAATCCAAGAATCTACAAGATGTCATCCACGCCAGATAAAAGTCGACCACAGCGATATTTCAGCGACTCTCTCAAAAATCGTTTCGAAATAGTCACTGAAGTAAGGGGGGAGATGTTACATATTCATTTCACACGGAAACCGCTGACATGCACATGACACCATTATTGCGCTTCGCGGTAACTGCGGACATGAGGCGCCGACGCAGCACAACGTGACCCACGTGTCGCCAGGTCGCCGCCGATCGAGCACCGGAATATTCCGACACTTTTGAATCTTACATCGACCAATTGACATGGCTTGTAATTTTAATTAATATTGTAATTTTTATAATAAAATTTTTATTCAATAAATTTTGCATTTTTTTGGATTTCCTGGACTCGCTCATCATAATTAGATAAGCTATCGATCCGATTGTTTGACTGTGAAAACTTGAAGAGGTCACAAACAAACGAACATTTAAATTAATCTCACTTTCGCGCTTGTATAATATCGGCATTCATTTAAACAAACACAAATATTTGAGATAAGTAGTGGTCATTTGCTTGCCTCTAAGCAACATACAAAAACTTAAAAAAAAGAAAAAAATAAACTGGCCAAGTGCAAGTCGGACTTGCACTAGTAGGGTTCCTTATACACCGTACACTACAGTATTTTATAAGATCGAGCAAAAGATACCACTATCATTTATCGCCAGCAAAAAATAATAATTAATAAACATTTTATTTCTTATAACGCCATCTAACGTCTAACAAAGGTGTTAGGGATTGACATTTCAATATAACGCCATCAATGGGACGTTTACCTAACTAAGCATTCGTAGATGGCGTGAAATGCCGAAAAAAACACGTTTCTTGTATGGGGACCCTCTATTATTTTTAACTTCATTCTCTTTTTATTATTTGTTGTTATAGCGGCAACAGAAATACATCATCTGTGAAAATTTCAACTGTCTAACTATCACGGTTCATGAGATACAGCCTGGTGACAGACGGACAGACAGACAGACAGACAGACAGACAGACAGACAGACAGACAGACGGACGGACAGCGAAGTCTTAGTTATTACTAACGCAAAACGGGACCCTATTGGGTCCCGTTTTACCCTTTGGGTACGGAACCCTAAAAATTAAGATCATTTACTTAACGAAAAAAATAAAACTGGCCAAGTGCGAGTCAGACTTTTTTCCCGCACACGGAGGGTTCCGAACGCCATCTATCGAATTTCTAACGAACTTCTAACACCAACTAAGTAAACGTTAACACAAAGGTAGAATAGTATTATTTAGTAGTAATAGTAATAGTAGTAATAAAGATAAGATAAAATAAAGATAAATATATTTTATTTGCGTAAAACATGCGTATAACAAAAAGTTGTGACAAAATATTCAAACGATCGTCATGTTTTGCCTTAACAGGCGTGCAAACTTTGCAGATGGCGCTGCTTTACTCACTACATATAATCCAAATTTAAATACATATTACACTGGTCATTCTTATAAACTAAATTGAATTATAAAATTAAAAGGATACAGCACAATGTCATGAAAATAATAATAATGATTATAATGTGTCACTTAAAAATTCGTCATTATGGTATTCCATAATAACATTTCTGAATTAAAAATTGTTTTAGCCTATTTTTAAACATAATATGGTCCATGTCATTTAAAGATTTAGAAATTTTATTGAAGACTGTTGGCGCCATACCAATTACACTTTTAAATAGTAATTGTAGTAATTCATATTATTAAATATCTGGTTGACCGAGCTTTGCTCGGTATTTTTTGCCACTTAAACAGACAAATATGACTCTTCCCAACATCTATTGACGAATAATAATACTATTTTTTTAATTGAGAGCAACTAACTGCTTTACTGAAACAGTACTTCTACTCGCCAATAGATGTCGGGAAGAGTCATATTTTAAGTTGATTATTGAAAACAAGAATAAAACAACATTTTCTGAAAATGACTCCTAGCTAGATCGATTTATCGCTCCCGAAATCCCCTGTAGGTATACTAAATTTTATTTAATCGTTGGAGCTGCTTCCGAGATTCAGATTAAGGTAAAGAAGCCATCTTTGATGCTAGATAGGTGGCGCTGCGTTATCAAAACACTTTTTTTAAACTTTTCTTTAATTTTTAACTTTGTTCTGTTCTTAGTATTTGTTGTTATAGCGGCAACAGAAATACATAATCTGTGAAAATTTCAACCGTCTAACTATCACGGTTCATGAATTACAGCCTGGTGACAGACGGACAGACAGACAGACAGACAGACAGACAGACAGACAGACGGACAGCGAAGTCTCAGTAATATGGTTCCGTTGATACCCTTTGGGTTCGGAACCCTAAAAACCGACTTCAAATTCCGCTCTATTTTTAGCGTTTTCGCGATAACTTCGTCGTTTATGAACCGATTTTGATATATATTTTTTTGTTGGAAGGGAGATATTCCAAGAGTAGTAACCATAGTAATTTCATCGAGATCTGATAAGTATCTCCAGAGATATTTCGGTAAACGTCTCAAACTTGCAACTGAAACTGACTCGCGCGGCATTGAAGTCGGTTGCTTTAGTTTTTAAACTATCTTATGGTGAAGTCTGTTAAAAATCCACTTGAGTTCCTTACTTGGCGTGTAGTTGTAGTCAATGAGTGATTCGCCCGCTAAACTGTCGTGCCGTGATCTGTTCTGATCCTGAAATTTTTATTCAATAAATAATTTTAATATAATGAAACTATTGGGTTTTGTAATCTACATAAAAATTAATACCTATAGTCCCCGTCACGAGAAGCTATAAATTTTGTAAACAAGTGTTCAGGAGTTCACAATATTTGGACCAACAAAAAATATGAATTTGTTGAAGATTTAATAAATTATTAAGTAACAAATATTAATTAACATATATTATTTAAGAATAATTATTCGTCAGATTCAGATGTTTCCATTTCTGTGTCCGCGATATATGCAAAGCAATGAAACAAACTCGTACGCATTCGAAACTCGAATGACGCGTTTATTTCAAAATGGCATCCCGATAGTTTACAATACCTGCGACGGACGCGTACCGGTACCAAGAAACACAAACGATAGCGCTTTGCGTCGTTAAAATATGATCCGACTAAATTAAATAGGTTGTTACTTTCATATAACCCGTCTATATTTCATGTCGATTGAATATGGTCAATTTATTATTATCTCGGAGTATAAAATGTTTACTTAGTAAAAGATGTTTGTTTACATAATTTATAGCTTCTCGTGACGGGGACTTTATTTAGTTTATTTTATTTCAATCTTACTTTGCCGGTGGGGGTAAAATGCTAGAAAATTGGGTCGAATTTTTATACTCTTATCTTTACTTCTTACGCTCAGGACATCATCGTCACGAACATCATTAGATTCTTGTGGAAACACATACAGATGGTAGGGAGCATTATGTCAATGTTTCGCGTGACTTGCTACCAAAAAGTAACTTACCAATTTGCCGCCATAACCTTACGGTGTTCTGGCAATACACATCCCTTGAGATTCAGAACATTCAGGCCTTGCGTGTTCACAACACGGTGACGTAATTGGGAGAACGGTCGGCTTTGATGCCGTGGTACCGAGTTCAAACCGCCGTGCACCAATGGATTTTTCTATCGAAAAATTTATGTGCGCTTTACACAGTGGCCCTCCGGTGAAGGAAACATCGTTAAGAAACCAACAACCCCCGCATGGTGGTAGGACACTATCTAGTGTCCACCTGGCCAGCTACCACCCTCATCACATCATCGCTTACCACCAGGTATGATAGTGGTCAAACACTAGCCTACTACATGTATAGAAAAAATAACGTATGATCATTATTCTATAACTCGATTAACATCCAACTCTAAGGGTCAGTTCACACAGCGACGAGACGCGACTCGACGCGACGTGACGATGTTTTTGATTTCGCGCGGCGCAGCGGGTAGCCACGCGGTGAACTTTATAAACTACACAATAAGACACACATTTCATTGACACCGCGCGTCTCGCTGCGTTGAGCTGCACCGCGCGGCAGTATTATTACCTTTTCTATGGCGCAGCGCAGCCTGAAGCCTCCGAATTAACCCAATGAAATGTGTTTCTTTTTGTGTAGTCAATAAAGTTATTTTTTGTATCACTCTCTTAATGAGTGCGCGCCGCGTCTGAACTTAAAGCGTTTACATGTCAACTTTATTATTCAGACTTACTGGGATAATATTTAGCGTCCATTGCTGTCGCGGCTTGCCTGGCGCTCGCGCTGGACCTTGCTGAGCTGGCAATGCCTGAGAAAAACAAACACCGTACATTCGAAAAGTTCCGTAATTCGAAAATCGAAAAGAAAAAAAATCTAATTAATTACATATTATAATAAAACTATACATTGCGGTGACTTTTGCCCAGCTGTGGGACAAAAAAAGGTTGCGAAAAAAACTACCAAAAAAAATATAAGCCTTCTTATATTCTCTCTAAGATTATTGTTTTATTTGAAATTGGTTGGTCAAAAAAAATATGATATGGGCGTAGCTGCAGCCGACCTTAATTTTTTCTACAAACAATTTTTTCTCTAGAAGCATTTTCTAGGGAGGCAACGGCGGAATACATTTGTATGGAAAAGTGCACGCCGCGTTCCCTCTTAACATTTTGTCATGTTTTTTTCATCGTTTTATTATAATTATTCGTATAACTTACTTCAATTTCTTTTCCTAATTTCTTCCTAAGTTCCGCGTTAAAGTTATCCGCGAATCCATCTTGTAAGAAATATCTGAAACAAAACATTATTAAAATTATTCGCAAAACATAAAATATGATATTCTTTGTTATAAAATACTATTTAAGTAGGTCCTACAGCTTAAGCCCTTCACATGATTACTACATTATGCAGTTCCATAGTTTCAAAATGTATTACGACCAGCTGCGACCCGCGGCTTCGCTCGCTTTTAAAAGTAACCTATGTGTTCATCCAGATTATATACCTACTATCAGCATGCCAAATTTTGTTTTTTTCAATTTTCAAACCACGTGGTTTATACTGATTATATTGGTCTCTTTAGCGATATGAGGTCTGAGGCGGGAATCGACAAGGCGTCATCGGAGCCGCGGAAAGAGCAGATTCGATGAGTACCGGTCCCTTCCGCCTAAGACCTCGTACCGCTAAAGAGGCCTAAAAATCAATATAAACATGAAGGTTTCTCAAGTCTCATCTTTGGTGCCACGTACTATACATACTTGTGTCTAAGCAACGCATGCGCCGACGGTCTCGCTCTCGGCTCGGTCCGCAGACAGGCAGCGAGCAGGTCGCGCGCCGCGCCCGCACCGGGCAGCGTTCCCCGCGGCCCGTTGCCGACGCCGGCGCCACCTGCTAGCCGGGAGACCACCTGCTGGTGACGGGGAGCTAACTTCCCTGGAACATCAAAACTTTAAAATAGTATGAATCGATTCTTTCCGCGGCCCCGATGATGCCTGGTCACTTTTCGCCTCAGCTCAGGCCTCATACCGCTAAAGAGACCTATGCATCAATATAAACCACGTGGATAGCTAAGTCTCATAAATATCTTTAATGGCACGTATTATAAAGTACCTGTATTAGCTTATGGGAGGGCCTGTAGCCACAAGCCCGATTCCCCCTCTGCTCATGCCTTGCCTACTGTAGCTACTGTACTATTTGTGTACTGTTTGTACCGCTAGAGACCTATTAATCAATAATATAATCCACGTGTTTTGCCACGTCTCACCTTTAGTGGCACGTATTATAAAGTACCTGTATTACGTGATGGGAGAGCCTGTAGCCACAAGCCCGATTCCCATACTGCTCAGCCCTTGTCTACTGTTGCTACTGTACTATACTGTTTAACTACTGTTCATACAAACTCACCAACAGTCTTTATAATATGCGCCAGTTGATCGATATCTGAGTCCCCGGGGAACAGTGGATCTCCTGTCAACATCTCCGCGAACAGGCACCCTATCGCCCAGATGTCCACTTCTGGACCATATCTGTGGACAAAACGAAATACACAAGAAGAAGACTGATACGGCATTATATATATTCTTCTCAGTGTCGTTCTACAACCTGTATTACATTATTATACGACTTAACAAAGAGCTCCTTCCTTCCTTTCCTCCCACCTTTTGTCGTCAATTTCGCCTGTATTTTTTTATAGAAATGTTTGTCACCTCCGAACTCCGTCATTTAGTCACTGATTTGGAAAATTTATTTTTTATTTGTGCTTTCCGTTTGTTCCCATTGTAATTTTGATCGAGATCTGATAGGTATCTCCAGAGATATGGTAATGTATGGATAATCTCCTCAAACTTAGTACTTAAAAAGGCCTAGTGCGGCATTTGTTTTGTAAACGTTCTTAAATTGCTGTTTTAATTAATAAGTCGATAAAATGTGTGCATTTACAGTTGCCTTCGGGTGAAGGTAAACATGACGAGGAAGTAACCCCCGGCATAGTAAGCTGGCGGGGTACAGGTTCTGGGCCAGCTTGTTACAATCTAACAGCTACCATCTACACTAAGTTGGAGAATCTGTCAAACACGTGTTTCGAAAGCTGTCATTGAAACGCTCGGGATTCTACTCTAGAATCCTTTGCTCCGCTCTGTATTAAAAATAGCGGCTTCGCAGAAACGTACTATCTTGCGCTCTTGTTATACAACCTACTACTCGTACCTAAAAAAGTAGATAATAAATACCATATCCTCACCTGTGCTCAGCGACTAGCAGTTCCGGAGCCCTGTACCACCTGGTAGCCACATACTCCGTATATGGCTCCCCGGGGGCTGCCAACGCTCGGGCAAACCCAAGGTCACACAGCTTCACTATGCCGTTGTTGGACACCAGCACGTTCTCAGGCTTGACGTCTCGGTGGATTATCTGAAGTGGAAAGTTATGGGTATATCTATGGTATTAAAGATCTTTTTGATAAAGGTTTTGGTTGTTATTAACGAAAAAAATACAACTGCAGTTAACAGCATGATCAATTCCTATTGGTTGTTGACACATCGTCACTCAACATAGCTTTAGTATCAAAATATCATAAATCTCATCAAAATCATAATATTATAAATATTTTTGTAAATTGTTAAACACTGTGTGTAACACTTCAAAGAAACATAATATTATAAATATTATCACGCTTCGTGATTTTACAGCATGACAAAATCTTATTATACATAGTGTTGACAGACATCTTTATCGAGCTCAGTTTTGTCAATACCGTGAGGTACTGTAAGGTCACTACACAAGCACGGCGCTCGTCTGGTGGTAAGTGATAACTTCAACCTATACACCTATACTATACAGATACAGGAGCATGCAAAGTTCTGGATAGCTAGAACTTTGCATGTCGCTGCACTGCGCCGATTATCTCGTGACAAACGAGTGAAGATGTTGTCTCATATGTCCTGTAATTTCACTGGACACTTTGCCATTCAAATAGAAAAACATTCCTATGTCACGGCTGAATTAATTGGCAAGTAGTGGTGCCGCTCCAGGCTGACTCGCAGAATCCTATCACTATAGTTACAATTCTATTATATTCTACAAAACTACACTGCTATTGCAAGCCACTAACCGAGTTCTGATGACAGTAGTCGATCCCTTTCAACAGCTGGTACAGGTGTTTCTTAGCCAGCTCCTCTCCAAGGCCGCCAGGGGAAGCTTCCAGCTGGTCCAATAACGTGTGCTCCAAGTATTCAAACACCAGGTAGAACCGTCGCTTGCGACGGAACACCTCGATCATGTTCACCAGGTGATCATGGCGAAGTTTCTGAAACATAGTCAAACTAGCTGAGGTCCGCGGTTTTACCCGCGTAGACATCGTTCCCATAAGAATATCGGGATAAAAAGTATTCTATGTGTTATTCTAGGATTTAGGCTATCCACATATCAAATTATTATTAAAACTAACCTAAAACGAGCACCGATCTGTATGGCATTTCCGCTAGCATAATCAAGACCGCTATTAGGCCGCTAGCAAGCATCATTGCTTATGTTTTTAACACTTGCACGCGTGAAGGCGTGTATCCGATGGTTTTAAAAAAAGTTAAAATTAGCCCATTATACAAAGGGAAAGGGAAAAAGGTCGAGGTCAAATCATACCGACCCATTTCATTGGTTCCCGCCGTGAGCAAATTGTTCGAGGTTGGACTCAATAAGAGAATTATCTCGTTTCTGTCGAGTCGCGAGATCTACACCGACAGACAGTTCGCATACCGGGCGGGGCGTTCCACTACCGACCTGGTGCGGGAGGTGGTGTGGCGCGTGCTGAGCGCGCGCGAGGCGGGACAACAAGTCGCCTTGTTGTGCTGCGACCTGTCGCGCGCGTTCGACACAGCCGACCATGCACTAATAGCGGGCAAACTACGCTTCTATGGTCTTCGTGGACCGGTCGTGTCCCTCCTGACGTCATTTATGTCGAATAGGACACAAGTGGTTGTAGGTGACAGGGGTCGGGTGGTATCATCCGAATTGGTGAATGTGATGGGAGTCCCGCAGGGTTCCTGTCTCTCCAATACCCTATTCAGCCTGCTGCTGAATGATCTCCCGGGTGCTATCGAGGACGCGGAGATATACATGTACGCCGATGACGTGGCAGCTGTGATCACCGCGCCCTCGGTTCGCGGTCTGGAAAGTAAGCTAAATCTGGTAGTGGATCGGCTCGAGAGGTGGCTCAGATCGAACGGATTGGCGCTCAATAGGGATAAAACGTTCTTTATGACGTTTAACCTCAACGGCATGATCCCTCAACAGTATAATGTAGTCGCCGGCGACTCTAAACTGAATCAAGTCCAGCACACTAAGCTACTGGGCTTCGTTATTGATAGCGCACTCGTATGGGACCACCATATAGACAAGTTGTGTAGTAAACTCGGTCGCTCGTGCTTCGCTCTGGGGCGGCTCACGAAAACAGCTTCTCGTGCAGTGGTGCGCTCGTGCTATTTTGCAACCGTACACAGCGCTCTCACCTACGGCGTCGAACTATGGGGTCGCGCCGCGGACAGAAAGAGAGCGTTCGTGATGCAGAAGCGAGCCGTGCGCGCCATCATGGGAGTCACAGACGACGTCTCCTGCAAGGAGCTTTTCAAGGAGCTGAGAATACTGCCTCTGCCTTGTGAGCTTATTTTCGTAGTGGCGTTATTCACGTTCACACATCTCCATGTATTTAAAAAACGGGGGATTAACGAGACACGAGCACTGCGAAGTAACAAATATAAAGACCGCCTTATAACACCCTCGCATAAGCTCGCGAAATCGGAAAGATCTGTATATATAATGGGTCCGTCGGTATATAACAGACTACCTGAGTCCGTGCGCGATGCACCCTCCACTGTGTGCTTTAAAGTACGTTTAAAGAAGTGGCTGTTGAGCCACTGTTTCTATAATCTTAATGAATTTTACAAATTACCTGAATTTATATAAATTTAATTTTTATATTTATAATTTATACAATGATATATTGTTACTATTTTGACTGCATTTATAATAATTATCTTTATGTTTACACTTTTTACTTATTATCTGTATACGAATTATGTTGATTAGCTATTAATTATTTATTTTAATAGTTTGTAAGATCAGCAAAGACCTGTAACATCGGTGTTATCAATAAACAATTTGTATTTGTATTTGTATTTGTATTATATTTTATAGTATTAAGCTCAATCGGTTCAGTAGTTTTAGCGTGAAGAAGTAACAAACGTACTCATAATGTTTCGCCTTTATAATATTATAGTAGGAAGTGGGACTAGAGGAAAATGATGGCTGATAAAGCTTTTAGCTGTGGAGTTTCAAAATAAACTGGCCAAGTGCAATTCGGACTCGCACTAGTAGGTTTTCGTACCACACAACAGTATTTTATAAGATCGAGCAAAAAATACCACTATCATTTTTCGCCAGCATAAAATAATAATTAATAAACATTTTAGTTCTTATAACGCCATCTAACGTCTAACAAAGGTGTTAGGGATCGACATTTCAATATAACGCCATCTATGGGACGTTTACCTAACTAAGCGTTCATAGATGGCATGAAATGCCGAAAAAACACGTTTCTTTATTATAAAAACTCACGTTCATTTTAAACTTATAGATTTAAAAACGGGAATTTAACGTGACTTACGCGATGTCGATATAGCGATCGACCTATGTCGATCGCTATATCGATATCGCGTAAGTCACTTTTTTAAATCTATAAACACGTTTTACGTTAACGTTTTTAAATCTATAAACACGTTTCTTGTATGAGGATCCTCTATTATTTTTAACTTTATTCTGTTTTTAGTATTTGTTGTTATAGCAGCAACAAAAATACATCATCTGTGAAAATTTCAACTGTCTAACTATCACGGTTCATGAGATACAGCCTGGTGACAGACGGACAGACAGACAGACAGACGGACAGCGGAGTCTTAGTAATAGGGTCCCATTTTACCCTTTGGGTACGGAACCCTAAAAACACTAACAAATTTGTTTGAGGGCCCAGTGGTGTAGTAGGACAATGATCGGCTTTGACGCCATACGTACCAAGAGTTCAAGCCCCGTCGTGCACCAATAGATTTTTCTATCGAAATATGTATATGTGCGCTTTTCACAGTGGGCTTCCGATGAAGGAAAACATTGTTAAGAAACCTCCAACCTCCGCATGGTGGTAGGATACCATCTAGTGTCCGCCTGTCTACCTACCACTCTCAGGTTAGAAAATATGTCGCCAAACATCCAAAGTGTTCCGGCAGCTATCCTTAAGAGCCAGTTCCCATTCTAGGCCTAGCGTGCTACCATCCTCGAACGCATCATCGGTCAAACGGTTAAACGTTTCTCTATGATATAAAAACCATACACAATAGATAAGATTACAGGACAATGATATCAGAGAGGTTAATTGGACCACGTTATTGAAAATGAGATTAGATGCCATGCCTATTCAGTATTAAAAAAATACCACTATACAATTCAAAAGGTTAAGGTTAAACCACCATCTTCGACCACATCATCACGTACCTACTACCAGGCGAGATGGTGGTCAAACGCTAGCCTATCAGATATAGAATAAAATTATAAAATCATCATCAACAACGTTAAAATGGCCGTTAAAGTATATAATAAATTACCAGTTAACTTTAAAATTTTACCTTTAATGTTGTTCAAAAGAAATTTGTTTGAGTGGTTACTAAGAAAAGCTTTTTACTCAATAAATGACTATTTGGATTTAAATAAGAAGTGGTAAGAAGGGATGTGCAATATGTTAAATAATGGTGTGTGTAAAATTATAATGATTTTGTATTGAGTGTATTTAATTATGTAAATTGAAATCATGGTTAATCTATTTGACATTGAAATTCCTAATTATCATTTAATTGTAAAATTTGCACGCCAGTCTTGGCAAAATACGGACACAGAACTAATCATTTTATTGTTACTATCTTTACCTTATAACCTGTGTTTTATGCAAATAAAATATATGAATCTGAATCTGAAAAAAATATACGGTCGAATTGAGAAACCTCCTCCTTTTTTTGAAGTCGGTTAAAAAAGGAGGTAGCAGCAAGTATCTGCGAGTAGTAAAAATACTTTTAATTACGCTTTTATTAATGGCTTGTTGTTTGAGATCTACATCAAATCTATGTCAGTCCTTAAGTTTGATTTGTAACTGGGTAGAAAATGTACGTTAAAATCTTAGACGTCCAGTGAAAGACTGAATAAGTCCAGTGAATGAGTGAGTTCAGTGAGTGAATGTCCAGTGAAATTAGAGGACTTAACATGCTTAACATAAACTCTTTGTTTCTATCAGGTAACAAGCGCAGTGCAGTGCTCATGTAAAATTCTAGCTATTAAGAATTTTGTATGCGCGCTGTATTTGTAATCGGTAGACGTCATCGCTTACCATCGGGCGGGCGTCGTGCTGTTACCCTGCCCCTGATTCTCAATTATTCGAAAACCGGATTCGGAAGCTTCATTTTCAACATTGAATATTGATAAGCCCGTGAGCTATTTTGTCGCGAAACCCTTTTCAATTAGAATTACTGATTTTTTAAATTGAAATACATATGAAAAGTAAGCGATCGGAGCATCGTGAATTGCAAAGATCCAAGTCGAAGTAAAGGCAGTTTCCGAATCCGAATTTGCTTTCGAATGATTGAGAATAACCCAGCTTACGTCATTGAATAAAATGTTTGTGGCTAACGTTAAGAAGGATACATTTAGATACGTTACGATAAGTACGTTAAGATAAGTCGCAATAAAATGCACGACTTATAAAAGAAAATGTACTAAAAAACTGAAACGATGTTAAACAAACCTACAAATAAAACAGCAATAAAAGCCCTTGTAAAAGTATTCTACCTTCAACATTCTTATCTCCCTAAGCGCCATCTTTCTGACGGCAGCATCATCCTCAGTCTCCAGGAACTTCTTGATGGCGACCAGCTCGCCGGTGTCGCGTCGACGACATTTCAGCACCACACCGTACGAGCCTTCGCCAACCTAAGCGGATTTATCATAAAAATAATAGAGATGATGCCTGGGTAAGCGTTTAGTGAAAGTGCAGCACACCTCTCGACACCCTAAGCTATCCACGCCAATGTTGCCCCTCGGCGCCAATATAATGGTCCGCCTTTATGGGCCTCTATGGCCTTTATGGGCCCATTCAGTGTATGGCAAGTCACCACCCACCTTAATATTTTGTAATGAGGCATAATTGGCGGGTGCCGTACCTCATCCCATACTCGTAGACCAAGAACCAGACAGCAATCAGCTTATCCAATCATTATACAATCTTTTAATAGTTTTCCATATCTTTTCATCCATTATCCATAGTTAAGTAACAGTTGTACGCCAACATCAAGACGCCCCCCTGCCTCTTAATGTTGGCGTCGGCTTCATCAATGCCTTCCAAAAACAGAGCTATAATTACTAAAGTACTTTAGTAATTCTTGCTCTGAGCTTCCAAACGACCGGGCGTGTACGACCTGTGAAATGTAACAAATAGGGATGATGCCTGAGTCAAAAAAAATCTTATTAGTCCGTCAGTTAATCAGTTAAAAAAATATTGGACACGTTTTTTTTTAGGTCACAAATCAATAGAAATTGACAAATATAAAGAGCGTCAAAGTTCAGGTGGGGGCTCGTGACGTCTTGAACCGCAAGTGTAGTGAGCTGTGACGTCACGCAGAATTTCAAAGCTCTATCTTTGTCATTATTGTTTAATTGACAAAGTGAAAAATACGTATCTAATATTTTTTGATAATGTAAATGACGGACTAAAACATTTTATTTTAGGAATCTAGCTAACTAAAAAACCTACTTCACATGCCGCGCGAGTATTTCAGATTACAAATTTGAGATTTTTACTGTCTTATATCTGGAGATTCATCAGATCTTGTCAAAACAACAGACTTTAAATGCTGCACTTGTCATTTTCACTACTAAGTTTAAAGTTATCTCCATATCTCTGGATTTATTTATCAGATGTCAATAAAATTACAACGGGGAGCATACCTTAATAAACAATAAAATAATTTTACAAATCGGTTAATAATATATGACGGAGTCTGAATGACAGAGGTAACAAACATAATAAATTATAAGTCAAACATATTTTTAAAAACAAGCTTTTATCTGGGACAATGAACTAAAATATTAAAAATAAATTCTAGTAAGTATTTGGCGTGTAGGTACTTACCTATATTCTTAAAAGCTTGAAGCACTACCCGTTTTTCAGACTAGGTAATTACTATACTTCAATGCCTCAAGCTTTTAAAAATATAATCATTGTCCCAGATAAAAGCTTGTTTTTAAAAATATTTTTACTTATACTCGTAATTTATTTTTAACTTTTAGTAGGTAGGTATAGATACCGACTACCTACCTACTACCTAAGTATTTAACGAGGAGGCATGATGTTTTAAAATATTCCACGGATATTTGATGTGATTATGGGTAAAGTGCTCTTCGAGGAAAATCAATCGACGCGGTGGGGCAATATTGCTTTATAACAGAAATGCCATGGCCACCTTACTACAGCTTCATCATCAGATCCTGGCTATCATTTAAGTGTAAAGTGCTCCTAAAGACCGAAGAAGAAGAGAATCATTTGAGCCCAAATTCACTGGGGTTACGTTATTTTATCACAGAGATGCCGTAGCCACTCTCCAGCTTCATCACCAGTCGCTAAATATCATCTAGATGTAAAGTTCTCTTCAAGACGAATCAATCGAGCCCAAACTCGGTAGAGTTTCGTTGATTTATCATAGAGATGCCGTGGCCACCTTCCAGCTTCATCATCAGATCCTGGATATCATCTAGGTGAAAAGTTCTCTTTAAGACGAATCAATCGAGCCCAAACTCGGTAGAGTTATGTTGATTTATCACAGAGATGCCGTGGCCACCTTCCAGCTTCATCATCAGACCCTGGATATCATCTAGGTGAAAAGTTCTCTTCAAGACGAATCAATCGAGCCCAAATTCGGTAGGATTATGTTGATTTATCACAGAGATGCCGTGACCACCATCCAGCTTCATCATCAGACCCTGAATATCATCTAAGCGTAAAGTTCTCTTCAAGACAAATCAATCGAGCCCAAATTCGGTGGGGTTATGTTGTTGTATCACAGAGATGCCGTGGCCACCTTCCGTCTCCATCATCAGACCAGCTCCATGGTACCATATCATTGTATTGTCACCGAAGATACATAAGTATACCAAATTTGAGTCCAATCAGACATCGGGAAGTGGGTCTAATTTAGCTTCCAAGATTCCACCCGAACATACATAGTGACATACATACATACATACATACATTGCAAGTTAAATAAAAGCTTGTAAAAATAAAACACACCATTTGAGATCCTTTCCTCCTTTCTGAAGACGTTTAAAAATATATCACGAGTGCCGATATGAGGGCCTGGTGGTGTAAGTGGGGTACGGTCGGCTTTGATGCCAGAGGTACCGAGTTTAATTCCCGCGGTGCACCAAAAGATTTTTCTATAGAAACATTTATGTGCGCTTTTCTCAATGGCCCTCCGGTGAAGGAAATACATCATTAAGAAACCAAAAACCCCCGCATGGTGATAGGACACTATTTAGTGTCCAACCAAACGCCAAACAAATCTAATGTATTCCGACAGCTATCCTTGAGAACCAGTTCCCATTCTAGGTCTAGCGTGCTTACCATCTTTGACCGCATCATCACTAACGAACAGGGAAGATAGTGGTCAAACGCTAGCCGATAAGATATTAAAAAGTATATATCATATCATCTGTATCAATAATAAAATGGCAGTTTTATATTATTGTTACCACAGATAGCTGTTCGTATTTGTCCATAGCCCGGCTGTTAGGCGTGGAAGGGGAAAGCGCCCGTCGATCCATTCTCGTCAGCATCGTGCCGCCCAGGGAGATGCATCTTTAACAACTTGATCCACACCTGGAACAAAATACACAGTTCACAGTAGCCCTCCGGTGTAGGAAAAATATTGTTAAGTAACCCTCAACCCACACATGGTGGTAGGACACTACATAGTGTCCGTCTGGCCAGCTACCATTCTCTTAGAAAAATCTGTCGCCAAACATCTAATGTGTTCCGTCAGCTATCCTTAAGAGCCACCAGTTCCCATTCCAGGCCTAGCGTGCTACATCCTCGACCGCATATTCACTAACCAAGGAAGATTTAAAGAAGGCAGTGGAAGGAGAAGACCCAGTCTTCATAGCTGGAGACTTCAATTCAAAACATACCGCGTGGAATAGCAACTACTCCAATACATGCGGCAAAAGGCTACACAAGATGGCTGACGAACTGAACTGCAGCATCCACGGCCCAGAAACTTCGACCATATATCCGAACAATCCCAACTGTGTCCCAGATGTACTGGACGTCGCCGTCACGGGTGGTCTAAACTCTCACCCCATACCTGGAAACGCTCTTAGATGACATGGGATATGATCACTACCTGTGTTAACAACGATCGAAGGAAGACCCGTGGCTATCTGTGCGACCCCGATTCGGTAGGTGAACTGGGCAACATTCCGCCAGGAGCTGGACACCAACACGCCCACAAGACCAGTCAGGACCACCGCCGACGTAGACCTCCTGGCAAAAGAGCTCTCCTCTGCCATCCAGACAGCGAAGGACAAGGCGACCACAGAAGTGACCAGCTGTAGGAACGACAAGTTGCCTCTTAAGCTACTTGGAAAAATAGCTACCAAGAGACGTTGGCGAAAGACGTGGCATACCACGAGATGTCCTACGGCTAAATCCAAACTGAACAGACTGGCAGAGGAAATACACGACGAGCTATTAGCGTTTGCCTCCGAATCGTGGGAGAACAGAATAGCAGAAGCCGCGGATGACTGGACTTTATTACACAAGCTGTGAAGCTAGACAACTACACAAAAAACAAGAGCCCACTAGACCTCTCCGACACAGCGACGGGACGCCCAGATACAAGGCAGAAGATATCTTCGCGGAACACCTGGAACTGCAGTTCAGCCTCAACCCGGCCACGGACGCTGCTTTCAACGCGAGAATTGAGAACGAAGTACAGGAGTACTTAACCGAGGAGATCGATGACGAAGAAGACCCTCCAATTTTTTTCTCCCCGGGCATGGCGCAGCGAGTCATCCACTGGGCCAAGCCGAGAAAAGCGCCAGGAAGAGACGGTGTCACTAACATAGCACTGCGAATTATTCCGCACAAGACGCTGGCCGCTATCACCCGTCTCTTCAATGGCGCCATGAGAGCGGATCCTTCTCGGTACCATGGAAGAAAGGCGTCTGCATTATGCTGCCCAAGCCTGGGAAAAATGTACTACTCCCGGCCAGTTATCATCCAATAACCCTGCTACCCTCACTATCGAAAGTATTCGAGAGGATGCTTTTGCGACTCCTGGCTCCGCACATCACTCCCAGAAGAGAGCAGTTTGGGTTCCGTCCTGAACACAGCACGACGCTTCAATTTGTGAGAGTGATGCACATGCTGATGAAAGCCAGAAACAAGAAAAAAAGGCCGCCATAGCTCTCCTGGGCATGGAGAAAGCTTTCGACCGGGTCTGACATGCAGGCCTGGTCCACAAAATTAAAGCTGCCAATACACCCAGGAGGGTCGTGAAGATAGTAAGTACCGCATCGTTTCTATAAAACGGATCATTTAAAGTCAGGATACAAGAACACCTGTCGAATAGACACCAAATAAGGGCAGGAGTGCCGCAAGGTAGCTATTCTATTGTATTATATTATAAGCCTTTCGCCCATCCTCTACGCCAAGTACACAGATGACATCCCGGTGGGGGAGGGGATCCATCTTGCCCTATATGCCGACGATGCAGTATACGTATCGATCTCCTCAAACCGAAACGCGCCATAGAGAAGCTGCAGCAAGCTCTGGACCTACTCCCCGACTGGTTGGCAAAATGGCGATTGGCAGCAAATGCAAAAACACAAGTGCTCCTGAAACAAGTTCAACCCAGCCGCCATCAGAAGCTCTAATTCCTCGGAGTTCAACTTCCATGGACAAACGTTGTCAAATACTTGGGGATCAAAATAGATAACAAGATAAATATGGGCAAACAAGCCAAACATGCAGCCGACAGCGCCCGCACCGCAGCCTATTTACTACGTCCGGTACTCGACTCCTCCCTACCATTGAAAGCCAAGGTGGGGATTTACAAAACGTACATCCGCTTCAGACTCACCTACGCATCCCAGCTTGGTGAACACTGGCAAGCTCAACAAATAAGAGGAAGATAGAAGTCGTTCAATCCAGGACCCTACGAAGAATCCTAAAGGCACCACGATACGTCAGTAACAACACAATCTCAAGAGATCTACGAGTAGAAGATGTTGAAGCCTTCATCAAGAAGCTCACCAGAAATTTATTTAGAAGAGAAAATGCCTCGACGTGCCTGCACCTCAAAGGCATTGCCCCCTACCACAGAAGGCCACCCGACGGGAAGGGCTTCCCCAGAGACCTCGTCGCTGCTCCCAACGACGACTCGGATGGTGGCGGTTGATCCCGCGAATTTAGCCGGTCGCTGGGACGTTTAGCTGGGCTTCCCCGAACGGGGATTCACCTGGCATGGACGTCTCGCCCGACTAATCAGTTCCCGGGCAAAACCCCCACATCCACACGCGACTCCTAGCATAGAAGAAGAGAGGAACTCGATCCAGCACCTGGGTCGCCCTGCCCGTCGGGCAATCTACCACGGCTGAGAAATGGCCACCCCAACACCTGGGCGTATTCACGTCCAGCGAGAAGATAACACCCTGGTCAGGGGGCAATGCCCCGCGCACCCGAGGGTCGCGCGAGAAGACAACTCGTCTTCACTTAGCAACAGGTGAGATAGTGGTCAAATGCTAGCTTATATGAAATAAAAAAAGCTTCCGAATCCGAATACGTTTTAGAATAATTAAAAATTAGGGGGCAGTACCTATGGGGAATTATATAATTAAGGTTCAAAAACCAAAAAAAGCACTATAGTGCGCGCGTCATGTGAAGTCGGTTTTTTATTATAGTTATATATTTGTTATAGTTTCAGTAGCAAGTTTCAGATGTGTATTGTTAGTAATTTTCTTTTGTATTATTACTGTTATTTACGGAAATATTAATAATAAGGTAGGTAATATTCTAATTAATATTTCTGTGGTGTTATTACATAAATGTGAGTAAAGGCTTCTTTATATTCTAATAACTAAGCCCCGCGGCTTCGCTCGCGTTAAAAAGTAACATCTAGCCCAATCCATATAATTTACTATCCCTGTGCAAAATTTCAGCTAAATCGGTCCAGTCGCTTGACCGTGAAAAAGTCCCAAACAAACAAATATACAAACTGACTTTCGCATTTATAATGTTGGTGTTGATTAGGCCATTTTACTAAAATACAAGCAAGACACAAGACTTCAATAACACACAGTTCCAATTGACCTCCCCTCACAAATCGTTCGAAAAACTATTAACAATTCCGCGAATTACATTTCAGTGGATTTTCCAAGGATACTGAAATAAGTACGTTTAAATGGAAATACAGCCTTTATTTCATTTGTCATGCTTCACTAATAACAACGCTGAACACTATTAAAGACGACTACAAAATTATACGCTTTCAGACGTAGACTGTCGTTGTAAAAAATTCATGCTATCAATTTACTTGTGGCATAAATGGGAGAGATAGCGAGATTTAAAGTATTTTTAGCACGATTATTTGGTGAGATTGTTGTAGTGCTTGTTTGTGTTTTATAAAACGAATAGTTTCATCATGTTTGTGTTGACTTGTATGTATCTTATTAAAAATATAGATTAAAAATAGAGCATAGTCACATATATAGAGTATAGTCACTCTCTAGCATCCATAATCCTATACTGTATGAAATGTGATCTCTGGGTGGTGATTTAAATCACCCGTTTAGCGCTTGATAAAATTCAGCTCGAATCCGGCTCGAAGGACCACTAGTCCTTCGAGACGGATTCACTGTGGGTTGTATGGTTCTGACCATAATTCAAACCACCAGTCATGTTGTAAGTTGTTCAATTCTTTACTGAATGAATCGTGAGTAATCTATTTTTCAGTTTTCAAATGCCGAAACGCTATCGCTTAATACATGCACATTTTAATATCATTGAATGTTACGTTCTCACGGATATAGTATGTGATTTAATACATTATCCTATGAATTTGATAGATATTCTAAATGTTATATTTATTTGAAGAATAGTGGAAATACCTATAATACATATTATATTTCACACTTCGTTAGTCGTCAGCAACTAAGTTATTTAGATTTAATACTAAAGACTATAAAACGTTTCTTACCATATTTCTTTAGCAATTTCTTTTGCAATTTGCACCGTATTTTACGAGGAATTTTATGTGGACGTAATGTTCTAACTTCGTTTACTACTGCGACGACTTGCTGATGTTCACAGTTCAATTACTCAAAGCGCAATAAAGCTAAAGACGCGATGTTTTTCTTTTATAGGGGGTAGAAATCGCTCAACTAGTGACGCGTCGGACTATACGTAGTTTGATACGATAATAGCAAATTTATTTATTTATTGTGTTTCATTATTTCACACAATTTTTTTGGATTAAAATTGTCTGAAGTATTGAAAAATGCATTTGGGTTGCACGTAATGGTACGGTTGGCAACCCTAGATTAATCAGGGGAGTTAAACATTTTTTTTAATTGGACCTTTGACGTTTAGATAAAAACTGAATGGATCATTTCTTTTGTTTTTTTTTTAAACTATAGCAATAACTAGTATTTTTGTGAATTGGGAATAATAATTATTGATATGATCTATTTAATGTTATTTGACGTGTGTAAGTGCAAATTTTTAATCTGCCCATATACTGAATAACAGATTTGACTTTTGAAATAGAAAATTATCATAAAATAATAATTAAGTACAACAAACTTTTCAAATCCACAAACTAAAAACAGGGCAATCAAGCAAAAATGTTAATGTCCCTAAATTATTTAAAACAAACTTTTAACACGAAATTAGGGACTGAAAATTACTCAGACAAATTACAGTCACAAAGTAAAGGTCACGGCGACACAAATTAACTATCAGTAAATTAAGTTACGTTAAACTAACAGTTAGACAAACGATGACAAATCTAATAGTAACCGCACAAAATGACGGATGGGGTGGAACCGTGGAACCATTAAAAGTTTTAAGGTCAACTATTTATAGACTTAATATATTATCTGTACAGACTTTACCTGTAATTCGACGTAGATTTAGGATACAAACGCACTAGGGGGCCACTCCCTTTAGTACGAGTTTTCATACCAAACTCGATATATGAAATCAAACAATCGATCAACTATTCGTATCATCATCATCATCAGCCGGTATCCACCGGTGGACCACTGCTGGACGAAGGCTGGGCAGGCGGGTTGGCGATCGCAGGACGTAGCTTCTCGCACGGGTAACGCCCGCCACCGGTTTGTAGTATTATAGCTACGCCATAATTTAAAAATGATTATACCGTAATTTGTCGGTTGTCAGAGCCTCGTTTGTTGATCAGCAGGATGCACCACGGGCAGGTGAGGTTGGCTTGGAGCACTGAGGTGGTATTTGTGCTCCCTTATCCCTTACATTACTATTCGTATATCGGATAAATATTCGTACATTGAACAAATTTTGTATGAAAAATAGTACAGCGCCTCTAGTGGTTTTCACACTTCACTAATTTTAGACCAATCAGGGAGCCAGAATAAGTCGAAAACTATGTGAGACATCCTATGAAGTCGATGATGTGAGATCTGAGAAAACTCGTTGCGGTTCTTGACGGCCATTATGGAGTGCCAGATATACATTTTTTATGAGTGTAGACCACTTTATTTCCGCCACCCCATTTACCTTCTATTTTTACTTTTATCCTCTGAAATCTGCCGCCCCTAGAAGTACGCTGCCGCCCCTAGGCCGCGGCCTAGCAGCGAAACATGCATTAAACATGCATTACAACAGCAATACCCCACCGTCTAGTAACTATGCAGTATCTATGTCTCAAGGTCAGCTGCCGGAATGCATTAGATGTTAGGCGACATATATCGCAACTTGAGGGTGGAAGCTGGTCACACGACACTAGGCGTCATTGTATCGTATCTTCTACTGGCCCGCATTGTGGCAGTACCACTGCTTTGTTTTTATTTTGCCGTGATATATATATGTATATAGGTACTTATATTTTAATGTATACCTTATAGGCTAGTTTTTGACCATCGCCTGCTGATAAACGATGAGATAGTCGAAGATGGTGAACACGCTAGGCCTAGAATACTCTTTTTTTGAGTTTGAATGGCAAAGTATCAAATGAAATTCCAGGGCGTGTGAGTTTTATAATCTAGACATTCTAGACATCTAAGAATAGATACTATTACTTTATACGCGCAGTGCAGTAAAACAATGCCTCATGAAGGAATGATAGGCAGACATCAATGCGTCAGGTCATTACACCATTAAGCTACCGTCTTGCTTTTCATATTGCCTTATAGCAATAAAATACATTTATAAAACTAAGACCACACGCAATAAAAGCACGCGTAAACTTCGATATACAACCCTTTTTTCGATAACCTATCATAACCTTGCGCGTATTTCCTGAGTGGCCGACTGAAATCGAAATCGATAAAAAATATTACACAACCGATCGCGGCCCGATACTTTTTAATAATGCAATCATGTGATCGTGGATGACATTGGCTGGTAAATGTCCGTGAGCTGTGATAATCGATGGTCAATGTTGGCGTGTCCAGTGTTCATAATCGAATTACTTTTGTGTTAGGGTGATGACAAAACCGAAAAGCCACGCTGAATGTTGCTCGCAGCGTTGAAAGATTTTGTAAACGCCCGGATTTTTCGGAAAAACTAAAAGTAGCAAAAAACAAAGCTTCGTGATCTTGAGTCATACTAAATTTTATGAACAGAAAGTATCTGTTTTTTGGCTTTGCTTTGACTTATTTTTGAGTGTAAGATTATGCGAAATATATAATTTTTCTGTACAAAGTAATTGCGTTTACGCATTTGATATAAGTCTAAACGTAGTTTTAATATTAGGGGTAGATGAGTTCTAGAGTGTAGACCACGGATCGGCAAACGTAGTGTAGGACGCCCTCCAGCTAGATGGAGCGATGATATACGCAAGCTGGCTGGCAGCGGTTGAAAACTATGTCCAGCAGTGGACGGAAATTGGCTGATTATGATGATGATGATTTAATATTAATCACAAATTAATATGTAGCTACGTTTTTGTGATTCTTCAAGTTTTCCTATGTTCGTTTGAGTTACGGAACCCTAAACTAAAAAGCACTGGGTATTTAAATAAAAGGTGATCAAGTTGTCTGTTTATTTTCCAGTGACAGGCTAATTAATAAATTAAACTGTGGCGACCATGGCGACAGTTTCGTGTGTTTAATGGGCGCTATGGGCATAGGTCAATGCCAACAGTTGTTCTCTGTCGGTGCACGTTACCATAACTTGTTTGCAGGAATAGCATGACGTCATGACATGTGTCACTGTGGAAGATAGAGCGTGGATAAATATTTAAATACAACCTAAATATTTCACAGGCTATTTTTGAGGATTATGTTTTTCGGTTTCCTCAACGCCTACTTAAATACCGAGAGCAATCGATTCGTGAGACATAGTCGCATATCTTTACATAGTAAAACGTACCTCGATTTATAATAAACTGCCAGATGAGATAAAGACACTTAGTGGTAAGGTTTTTAAGACTAAGATAAATTAATGGCTGCTGGATAAATGTTTTTTATAGCATAAAAGAATATGTAGAAAATATATCAAAATAAAAATTATAATGTTAATATACACCTAAGCATAGAAAATAAATATAAATATTTGTACGTCTACGTGAAAGCGGAACACATTGGCAAAATATTTCATAAGATCCGGAATTATTAATGTAATATGTGTTTGACAAATAAATTATTGAGTATTATTATGATGTAGTAAAACAAAGTCACTCCCGCTGTCTGTACCACAGAAGTCTTAATAATTCACGTCTGTACGCTCATATATTTTAAACTACGCAACGGATTTTTATGCAGTTTCCATCAATAGGTAGAATAATTCAAGATAAAGGTTTATAACCAGGATTAAACGCGGGCAAAGCAGCGGGCGCAGCTAGCAAGTAATATAATAACAGTATAACTCCCATCCATGGATCGCATAATTTAAGATCGATTAAAAAAATTAATTGACATAAAATACTGCGCTAGTCATCTTCAGTTTGAATTAATTAATTTTTATTACCTCTTATTATTACTGATTTATTAGTATTAATATTAGTATAATAATTATATATAATATAATATAATATAATATAATATAATATAATATAATATAATATAATATAATATAATATAATATAATATAATATAATATAATATAATATAATATAATATAATATAATATAATATAATATAATATAATATAATATAATATAATATAATATAATATAATATAATATAATATAATATAATATAATATAATATAATATAATATAATATAATATAATATAATATAATATAATATAATATAATATAATTATATATAATTAGTATAATAATAATTATTATTTATTACTTATTTATTAACTTATATTAGTGTTGGACATTAATTTTTATCTCCATATTTCTGCAGAACTCGTAAAATCATTACGAAATTGAAATGGGACCATTTAGGCGTAAACCACGTTTGGTTTAGTTTTTTATTAGATAGTTAATTAATTAGTGAATTGATTAATTAATTAAGTTCAATTAATGTTATTTAATTACTTTAGTTTTATTGTTTATTATTTTTTTTTATTACTTTTTTTACTATTTTTGATCATCGATCGCATCATCATTTAACATCAGGTGAGAAAGTGAGATAGTGGTCAAGTGCTACACAGTTTGGTGTAAAAAAAAATTAAAAAAAAAGAAGTTTGAAGATTGGTCCACAATTGATAATACAATACTCAATTGAGACATACATAAAAAAATACACAGTACAGTGCGACATAGAACCTCCTCCTTTTTTAAAGTCGGTTAATATAATGGAGACAAGCTCCATATGGTCGAAAACCTTAACATTGGGGGAACGATAAAGAAGAAGTCACATTAAATTAATTTATTTTGGAAATGTACCTACAATTTTTAAACAGGGTGGAAAATATTTAACATTGGCCTCGCCCGCCTGAAGGTCTCTGACTAGGTTGACGTTATTTGTACCAAACACATTTGCTAGTGAACTGTATTTTAGTAGATACAAGTATATACCTCGTATAAGTATATATATTTTTGTCAAGTTGTTATCAACCCTGTCACAGAATAGATAACAGTACATGTGCCCTGCTTAGATCCCGCTAACGCAGTTCAGTGCTGAGTCTACACAAATTATAAAATAATATCTTTCTGATAATGTTCTCTTAAATACACATTATATCTCAATGACACAGGTGGTAGGAGCATATTAAGTATATCGATATTCCATCTAACTTGCTACCAGAAAAAAGTAGCTAAACACCATCAAGGAAAAAATCTGCCGCCATAACCTTACGTGTTTCGGCAGCACTCAGCCCTTGAGAGTCAGAGTATTCTAGGCCTAGTGTGTTCATCATCTTCGACCATACTGATCGCTAAATACAAGGCGAGATAGAAGTCAAACGCTAACTATAAGATATATAATAAAAGCAATTTAAGGCACTAGGTTCAAAAATATACAGACTGCTAAAAACATCCCTTTCATTTGATCTGAATTTCCTTATTCTCGTAGTAGGATAAAAAGCCTCGAGCAGATAAAAGCTACAAAAAGCCTACCTATATCGAATGACATCGAATCACTGCGGTGCACTACCCGGGACATATTATTGATTTGTAATTTGTGTTACCGCCGACATAAATCGGCGGTGACACGCGACTTCACCCGGCTTGTGCGGTAGATATTCACTGCTCTTCTTCCAATTCGCAACTGTCAAACTTTCCGTAATGTGATCCTAAAACTGAACTCCTTGCGGCATGGTTCATTAACCCACGTCAAAAAAGAAGGAGGTTCTACGTTACAATGTATATTTTGTTTTTTTTTATGTACCGTAGAACCTTACAACATTGCCCGAATTTCTTGCCTTTTTTTGTTCAATGCTTATTATTTTTTTTATTATCTTTGATATTAATTGATGTTTCAGCTAGATCATTGTTAAATGTATTGTTCCTTGCACGGAATATATGATAATATCAAGTAAATGCAAATGTATACCTCAAAAACCTAAATTTAGAGAGCGGGCCAAATTTTGAGAAATTTTACAAATTTGCCCATTTTGCAAAAAAAAACCATGCTTCCGCTGTTATCAACCTTATGATTATGAAAATCAGGGTATATTTTAAATTAATAGTCTTAGTAGTATAGGGTACCATCATTAAACGTTTAAACTTTTATATTACCTGCTAAATTTGAATGAGCAAAGTCAACATTTTTTTTGCAACTTTTCATAGGAAGAAATCGCTGGGCTAGTTGTCACTTTTTATTGTTAACATGTAATACAGAAAAAAAATAAACTGACGGAAATTACGCACATACATTATAAAACAATATTAATAATAAATAAAAAAAGGTTTTGTAGAAAACAATATGTACTTAATATTTAAATAATCAATACGAGATCAAGCAAACCTTATAAATTATATCAAAAAAGAAGCATATCAAAAAGTTTTTGATTACTTCTACCCAGCAGTAATAATACTGTGAATGATGATGCTGGTGTTGTAATGTAATAAATTGAATGGTTAATACACCCAAAGTTATAGGTTTCAATACCCTCTTTCTTTATCAGTCAGGTAAAAACACCTTAATAGAGGTGAAAACCCTGATGGCAACATTTCGGTGGGCAAAGTCGTAAGCAGTGCAATAGGAAAAGTAATTTGACAATGCCCACCTTTAATTTTTCAAATTTAGTTGAGTTTTTGCGTATTATCAACGATGTTTATCTTTTATTTGTTACAAATTAACAATGATTCACAAATTTCTTGTCTGCTGTAACCTATAATGGAGTTCTGGAAAAAGTTTTTGGCACTGTTTTGGCCCGCGAATCACACCTCCAGCTTTGACACGTTCTGTCCTTCATCTGGAGTTACGTTGCCGACTGGCGTTTATGCAGTGCTGCCAGCAATATGTGATATATTCTACTATTGGCAAAAAAATTAATGCTACTAGGATAAGTTGCCATTTTTTATCAGTATTTGTGAAAAATACTCAACCGGGCAAATTTAGATCGGTTGGGCAAACTTGTAAGGTTCTACGGTATGATCACTGATTACTCAAAATTGCCGGAACCGATCTGAAAAATGTTTATTTTGTTTGAAAGGATATACTTCGCAGGTGATCCTATTAAAATTTCATTGAGATCTAATGAGTATCTCTAGAGATATCGAGATAAACACCTCAAACTTGGTACTGAAAATGACTAGCGCGGCATTCGCAGTCGGTTCTTTTTGCAAACGATTTTGAATGATTAATCGCTTATTTTTGACTAAATGACTCGAGAGGCATAGCTGTAGTGATGTCCAAATTTTAATTTATCTCATAGAAAATAGGACTAACAGTTTTGCATGAATAATCTTTTTTTTTAACCGACTTCAAAAAAAGGAGGAGGTTTCTCAATTCGACCGTATATTTTTTTTTTTTTTTTTTTTTTTTTTTTTATGTTTGTTCGGGGATAACTTCGTCGTTTATGCACCGATATCCCAAGTGTGGTACCATGGTAATTTTATCGAGGTCTGATAAGTATCTCCAGAGATATTGAGATAAACATCTCAAAATTGGTACTGAAAATGAACATTGAAGTCGGTTCTTTTTTAGTTTTTAAACGATATTATTATTTTATTTTCGAATGTTTTGCTCTAAGAAAGATGATGAATGATGAAATGAAATGAACGAATATGCCGAATTTTCCATTTTTTCTTTATAATAAAATCTTTTTACATATTTTCTATTGTATGCACTTACCAAGGCATAGCACTTACCGACTGGTGAGATAGTGGTAAAATACAGACGGTTGCAAACCATCAAATTACATGGTTCCTTGACTAAATTTCACCTTATCTATGTATTTAAAGTCGTGTTAATTACTACACTTATAACTCAAGAACGGGTGGACCAATTTTCATGATTTTTGTATTTATGGAATTGTCTTTGTCAGGAATAGAATAATAAGTATTAAAAACAATGAATAATTGACCTACAGAAAATATATAAGAAATTATTTTGCCAAAATGTTCCTGGGTTAAAAAACTGCCAATCATTTGATATTCAATTGTTTATCCCGTCGACACGGTAAACCGCAAATTAATAAGGGTCATCGCTCCACACGATAAGTGTATGTAACCAGTGTCAAGTACAAAAATTCTTCAAGTTTTTGTGATTTCAAGTCATGTATATTTTTAAAATGTTAATAAATTTGAAATACTATTAGTAATGACAATTGTATGACATTTTTATTGATTGACAAATATGCGTGCGTTTAGAAATGTATGCTTACGAGTTTTTGGCGGGAACGTGGAAAAGTGTGTGTGATCGCATTGTATTTTTTCCTAAAACTGGTATTCTTCCGCTGTTGTTAATGTGTAATAAATGTGGGCTATTAAGCATTAAGTACCGGAGAATGTGTGCGAGTGTAGGGAAACAGCACAATGTTGAAAAACATGCTCTTTGCGTTCTCACCAAAATTCCACTGAAAATCTTCAGTAAACACCACATCTTTACTGAAGGTATGACTTAGACTAGACTTGTACTTAAAAACTGAGCTGAAATGTGACTTTAACCCATCTCTACGACCAACATTGATAAAACCTGGAAGAATTTTAATACTTGACACTGGCTAAATACACTAATCGTGTGGAGCCACAATCTTAAAAAAAAAATGTATGCTTACAAGCAATCAAGACAATAATAGTCAATGCCTCTTTGATTATATACTCGATATAATCAAAGCAATGCCTAATCAATTTTATATTTTTTCAGAATGTAAGTAAATACAGAGATATGCAAGAATGTGATAGCCAATTTATGAATGCCGTATGTATACAGTCTTATCCATAAGGCAAAAAAATATTAGGCGATATTCATGAAGTAAGTACCTGTACTTATTCAGAATTAAAATTAAACACTGGTGATTATATTTTTACAATTAAAATTAAACTCAATCGAACTAATTTCAAGTAAATAACTTATCTAAGGCTGAGTTGCACCATCTTACTTTAACTATAACAAACGTCAAAAATCTGTCAAACTCCATACAAAATCACCGGTTAATAGTTATAGTTACGGTTAAAGTAAGATGGTGCTACTCAGCCTAAGTATAACAATAATAACATTGTTTCATTGCATCATGTCTTGCTGACACGCGGTTGAAGTACTTGATTGTTGTATTTTTATTCTATTTCTGTATTGTCACAACTTTGATTATTTAATCATTAAATTAAATATCTCTTTTGTATTCATTGTATTATGTTCATAAAAACCTAAATTAAGTTCATCTAAAAGGTAACTCGACATTCATTGTCTGTTAGGTGGTACGAAGTTCGCCGGGCCAGCTAGTATCAAGATAAAAAATTCTCCGATGTCAAGAGACGTATCAAGAGGTAACCAATTGTTTGTAAATGTTTACGTTAAAGATGGATCAAATGACCATCTACAGAGGCAATTGAAGCAATATTTATTCGCAACTACGTGATTGAAGGCTAATGATGGAAATATTGATTGAAGCCCATTGACAATCGCGAATGACGCAACCATTGAACGGCGAGTTGTGCAATTGCAGAAAGAAAAGCAAATGTGGTCGAGTAATTTTGACGCGTCGATTTAAGCTCCATCTTCAATTCAAACGGTCTATCTCAACCACGTACCAATTGACGAATTACGAGTGACCGTCTCCGGGGCACTTATGAGTAGCTTAAACTCTGTGGTTTCATTTTAATTCAACCTATTTTCGCAGCTGTGGAAATTTATTAAGACAAAGAAAATGACACAAACGGCACAAACATAATTTAGTTTGTCTTTTACTCGGGAAAACTCAGTAGCGTGTTCGGAGTTCATTCATTAGCAACCGAAGTCGTCTGCATACATTGACCTAGGTCTTAATTGATTCGCTGACTAGCTAATGAACATAGCAAGCTTTAGTTTTGAATTTAAAGACTTTGTTTACAGCCAGCGTTTCTCAAATAATGCGGGCGATAAAATTGTTTAAGCGTATGATACAATGTGCAAATTTGTTGGTTAAATTTGTGCAGGTTCGGCGTTTCTCAAATGATGTGACTCTGACGCGGGCGTTAGAATTGTTTAAGCATATGATTAATATGAAAATGTAGGTGAAATTTGTACTGGTTGCATATAGACACTTCGGCAAATATGTGCCGGACATATTTGGTATAAAGCACAACGCAAAGTATTATTTACTCTCAAACTATTATCGACATTGCTCACTTAGAAAATTAAATCGAACATCAATTTCTGCCGTAGTCATGACGACGCTCTCACGCTCTATAATATATGTAATAATTATTTTTTTATTTTATTTCTTAGATAGTGTTGCTGTGAAAATGCTCTGCGGCGCTTTGCTATATATGCGACACTTCTAAGAGAGGCTTTACGAGACGAGGAATTGTGACATGTGGATGTCATAGATTGAAATAATGAAACTAAAAAGACAGTAATCTAGCCCCTTGTTACACTTTTTCCATTTTCACAAAAGCATGACTCCCATATTTGTTTTTTTTACATATCATATTAGCGTTTGACCACAATCTCACCTCTGGTCGAGAATAGTAGCACGCTAGGCCTATAATGGGAACTGTCTCTCAAGTACAGCTTCCGGAACACATTGTATGTTTGGCGACAGATTTTCCAACTTGAGATCGGTAGCTGGCTAGACGGACACTAGACAGTGCCCCTACCACCATGCCGGGGGATTCTTAACGATACTTTCGTTCACCATTGGGCCACTGTGAAATGAGCACATACATTTTTCGGTAGAAAAATCCATTGGTGCACGGCGGGGACTTAAAAACCCTATGAAGTATATTATTGAATATTCTCTAATCTGGCGTCAAAGCCGACCATTCTCCTAATGCGCCACTGGGCCTTCCATATTAAGCTGCATTATCAACTACAACAACAGAGTTATTATCAATAATTCGAAAGCAAATTCGAATTCAGAAACTGCCTTTACTTCGACTTGGATCTTTGCAATTCACAATGCTCCGATCGGTTACTTTTGATATTTCAATTCGATAATTACGATAGTTTAAAAACTAAAACAACCGACTTCAATGCCCCGCGAGTCAATTTCAGTAGCAAGTTTGAGACGTTTATCGTCATATCTCTAAAGATACTAATCAAATCTCGATTAAATTATAATGGGACCACCTCTGAAACGTACCCGTACCGATAACAAAAGGAATCATTCAAATCGGTTTACAATTGACGGATTAATCGCGTAACATATACAGCAAAAAAAAAACAAGACGAATTGAGAACCCCCTTTGTTTTTGGAAGTCGGTTGAAAATATCAGTGATTCTAATTTTAAAGGTTGCCGCGACAAAAAGCTTCACGGATGTAATGTGAACGTACCGGCTATTTGTTCGCGTGTATTTACTTCGGATATGCTCCGACCAGGTTTCAACCTATTACGTAGGTCATCGTCTGGGAGCGGCTAGGATAGCGGCAACGGATTTATCAATACTCAAAATTAAAAACGAAGTTTCCGAATCTGAATAGGTTTTCGAATGATTGAGAATCAGGGGTAGGTCAGAAAATGATCATAACATGAAAAATATATCTAACAATATTATCGCCAGCTCGTATTTGAGGCGAGTGTTATAACAGGTGCACATCATTATCACAGTATTTGTAAAACTGTGGCATATCTTATCAATTTAAGAACTAAGCGTTTCGGCGCCTCTTTTATTGTAAGAACTGCTAAGAAATGGAATGACTCGCCGGCGTCAGTTTTTCCACTTAAATACAACCTCGGAGCGTTCAAGTCTAGAGTGAATAGCTTTTTACTGAACAAGCGTCGAGGATGGACCTCGACCGCATCGTCACTTACCATCAGATGAGATAGCGGCCAAACGCTTGCACAGTTCGCAATAAAAAAAAACAAAATAAACTTTGCAATCGCTGACAGTGTACATATACTTATTAAAATTATATAACGTTAGGTATATATTTTATAGAGCATCACGGATTCATGATTTTAGTTTAGAATTCTTTAGTTTGGGATAAATTAAAATTTAAATATAAATTACTCATATCAGTATTTTTCATAAGCAGTAACTCAAATACACTTAGTAACTTCTGTCGAGCACACAGATTAATATTGTTTTAAAACTTTGGAAAGGATTGGTTTCACATGTTTTTGTTTATGGGTTTTACGATATAGCTCTGAATATTTTCATATGAGCTATGTAACATAAATGAATGAATGAATTATACATTATTTATTATACATATATTGCATATATAAAAAAACAATAGTAACTGGACATAAGACATCGGTAGTACAATGAGCAGCCTTATCGCTTAGAGTGATCTCTATCAGACAATCTTCGGATGGACAGGATTTATGTATAACAGTTTATTGACATGTAGGTATACTATAAGGATTTCAACAGAGCACAGAGAAAGAAACGCCCTGGTCAACGGGTTACATTCGACTGAATGCCGAAACCAGAAACAAGCGTAGATTCCACCAGGTGCGTTCACAAGTGTAACGTAACCCACGCCATATTTTAGATATCTGTGCGGACTACCAAACAGTCGCACCAAAGCATGAATGAACCAAATTGGCCTACATATATCTGAGTAGGTAGGTATATGTTATAAATACAATATTGTTAAGAACCGAGTAGGTATCTTTTGTGATTACAGTCAAAAACTCTGTCTAAGGGAGGTCATAATTAAATGAGAAAATGTGATTTAATTGTCAAATTTTCTCGCTCGTACTATGCCTAACACAAATCCACGATCATACATCGAGACATGTGTCATTATTTTCCCAAATTACGGCACATACGGCAATAACCTTAGTAATTTGTCGTCATTGTTCCACCATCGTTATGGGCTTGTTATTAAGCAATTCCATGTAAAAAAGGGGAAGATTCCAGGCGGGCAGAGCGGTGCGTGCCGGTACCCATGAGTTATAGGACGGGTACATTGATAAAAATCTGTTTGTTGATAAGTTTTTTGTTTGGGTATGTCGCAGGGTTGAGTGGGAATTATTTCAGCTTGGCCTACATTGCAGGGAGTGATGACAGCCAGCACGCTAAGACTGCGCCTGAATTTATTATGCAACGACAATATCGCCGATCTATTTTTAACCCTCGAGGCGCGGTAGAGAATCCGAATGTTGTGGTACGCGTACACCAAAACCGATTCTTCAGCTGGAACTATTCGGCAATCTTAACCGTTGATGACTCAATGGACTCACCTATTATAGAGGGATATCTATAGGAGAAGGTTTAGGGATCTCTATATATTAAGGTATCTATGGAGAACGCCTTCATGAAAAAGCGTGAAAGCGTCCTCCAAAGATACTCAATCTTTTTTACATTGGGCTGTTTGAAATCAATTAGACCTTTTGTAAAGCTGACTTCTGCTAGTCCGCCTGGGGCGGTACCACCACTTTGTAAGTAATTTAGCCGTGAAATAGGAATGTTTTTCGGGTTAAATGGCAAAGTAAAATTACAAGGCATGTGAGACTTAACATCTTTGTTTCTGTCTTTCTAGGATTTTGTATGCTCCTGTATCAGTAATAGGTAGGCCGGCGTCAACGCTGGGCGATCATCGTGCTTGTCCAATTACTTAATATCATAAAAAAAATCTAGCGTAGGGTTAACTTACCTTTGAAACTGATTGACCTATAACTGATTGTTTTTGAGCGATATCACAACTTCTTCACGGATGAACAACAACGGATACAACAGATGAATGGCTCCTTACTTTTGTCTTAAAAAAAATTCAAAGCAATAAGTTATGTTTTTGTTATATTTAGAATAATTTTTATTGATATGATCTTTTTAATGTTATTTGACGTGTGTTAGTGCAGGTTTTTAATTTGCCAATTACTGAACTAGAAGTGCCCCGCGGCTTCGCCCGCGTTATAAAGCTCTTTTATTTACTTAAAAAATGTCTTTTGTAAAAACCTTTTTATCATAAAAGACATCGAAACAGAATTAGCCAAATCTGTTTACCCGATTTCATGTTATCGCGTTACGAAGGGAAATATGGATTCATTTTTATAAAGCCAAAAAAACCATATTGATTTTCAGACTTTGTTACCTACCCCATTTCGAAAAATCTTGCAACACGTATTTATTTACAGAAGTACTTCGTAAAATAGACTATCTCATCATGTTTCGACATACACACGTTGCATCCCCATTCCGACTCCTTAAGGAGTGAATTTAAAAAAAACCTTTCTTAGCGGATACTTAAGTCATAATAACTATCTGCATTCTACATTTCAGCGCAATCCGAAACAATATTGATTTTCAGAATTTATTACCCCACTTCACCCTTTTAAGGGAGGAATTCCGAAATAGTCTGAAACTCGTATTTACTTATTTATTTATAGATATACTTTTGTGAAGTTTTGAATAAAAAGACTATCCAAAGTTTGAACTCCCGCTTCATTCCCTTAAAGAGTGAATTTTGAAAATTCCTATCTTAGCGGATACCTACGTCATAATAACTATCTGCATGCCGAATTTCAGCGCAATCTGAAACTATATTGATTTTAGACTTTGTTACCCCACTTCACCCTCTTAGGGTTGGAATTCCCAAAAAGCCTAAAACACTTATTTACTTATTTATTTACTGAAGTACTTGTGTGAAGTTTCGAATAGAAAAGACTATCTAATCTTGTTTCTCCATACAAAGTTTGAACCTCCATTTCATCCTACTTAAAGGGTGAATTTTATAAAATGCTTTCTTAGTACACCTTTACGTACTAAGACAAATATACCTTCTAAATTTCAAGTCTCTACGACCAGTGGTTTAGACTGTACGTTGTCTGTCAGTCAGTATGTCAGGACAAAGATTCTTATAGTATTAGATTAATGCCTCGACTTTGGACTTGACATCTTGGTAAGAATAATTTAAGATCGCTTAAAAAACTAATAGAACCGACTTCAAATGCCCCGCTAGTCAGTTTCAGTAGCAATTTTCGATGTTGATTCATGTGATATGTTTATCTCCATATCTCTAAAAGTAACAAGTAAAGGTTGAAAAAAAAAATCATACTTATAAACAACATTTATCTTATCACTATCTAAATCACACGCAACTGGCTACATTTCATCCATTGAGCGACGTATCTTCTTAATCTTTAATACCGCACACGCATGTAAAGTACATACATTACACGGTGGTTTTACCAACATAAACAATGAACGGTGGTACAGATATCAACAAGGGAACGATTTTCTCCACACAATGTGTAGTCGTTATTTTAGTTTTATCACAGAATAATGAATAGTTGGTTTTATCTTAATGGTGAGTAGACAAGCGGTCGACCACAATCTCACCAGCCCCCTTAGACAAAATCCAATGTATGTTTCCATTCACTCTAACACAAGTTTTTTGAGGGCTCGGTGGCGTAATCGGGAGATCGGTCTGATTTTTTGCCGCAACAAAGTTGTCATTCTCATACATTCGAAAGTTGCGTTAACGTGAATATAAACAGGCATTGGATTTTGTCTTGAGGGTCTGATGTGGTATAGATAAATAGAAACACTTTATTGAACACCTTATGAAACATACAATTATTAGTATTACATAACAATTAACTATGATAGTACCTATAAAAATAGGCGGTCTTATCGCTGAAAGCGATCTTTTCCAGACCAACCTGCTATATGCTATGTTAATATATATGAACGTTGGAGCATTCAATTCGTTGCATTTTATATGCATATTTGAGTATTTTGGAGAGCTGTGATGAATTGTCAGTTATTTAATCAATGTGGAAGTCAATTGGTTTGCTTAATGTTTTTTAATACTAAAAACAAACTGTTAAGTGCATTGTTCTCCCCTTCCCTCCTCTCTCCCTCCTCCCTTTAACAGCCAAATGGAGGCTTCGCCCGCGTTAATATGTTTTGTAAGAAGTATCTATATGTGTTGATATCCAGGTGTAAGGTTATTTGTGTTCTAAATTGCATCCAAATCCGATCAGCCGTTTTTGCCTGATTCAGTAAAAAAACTGGCCAAGCGCGAGTTAGATTCGCGTACCGAGGCTTCCGTACAAACTTATTAAACTCTAGGTTGAAGAACAAACTTAACTTTGCTGTTGTATTGCACCAACCGCAAATAATAAGTTGCATGCAAGTTGCAATAGTAAATTCACTAATTGTTATCGTTGTTAAATTACATAATTTGTTTTCATAATAACGGTAACGACCTAAATAATAGAGACAGTAAGAAAAGTGCTGATGGGCACATTCTTTGTTTATGTCAATGTAGAAGTTTATGTTAGATTTAAATTACTTATTAGCCTAACTAGGCTAGATTGTAGTATAATTAGGCGATATAATACTTGTATAGTGTATCGTAATATTGAAATAATAATAATAATAATAAAAAAAAAAAAAAAAAAATTGACACCGCTCAGACGAGACGTCTTTTAGAATTTTTTTTTCTTTTATATTACTTTTATTTGTGAATTTTGCTATTTCAACCTTGATTATACCATAAAAACAGTAAATACAATAAACAAATAATCTTACATCAAGAAAATAGTGTTCAAAATTCAGTATACATTTAATTTAATCTACATCGTTTTTCTCATTTGACGTATCATGTCATATATCAACAAACCCAAAATAATGTGCAAGCAAAATAACTACGATAAAAGTGATAAAAAATGATAACGAGATCTCGAAGATGTCTAGCGGAGACAAGAAGCGCGCACCCACCACCTCCGCCCGCCGCATCACCTCCGAGCACATCGTCGGGAGACGAGTTTGTCACTCCCCCGGAGGGCAGCTCGTCGAGTGATGACGACGGGCCTACGCCGCCGCCGCCGCCACCACCATCTACGCGACGACGAGGACGGCCACCGCTACCGGCACGCTTGGGGCCTGTGGGGCATTCTGCTCCGCGCCTGGCCCTCGCTACCGGTGGTGTAGCGCGTCGCATGCGATGGACCCAGTCTTTAAATGAGAACTGCATGCGCGCCTACTACGGGGCTACAGAGGGAGGAACTAACCAGACCGCGTACCGCGATAGGATACTACCTCTGTTTCAGGCCCTTGAACCAGCCGTCACCGTTACCGCACAACGACTATCGGATCAGGTGCGGGCCATCCAGCGGCTCAAGCTGTTGGACGACTCTGCGCTTGATCGGCTGCGTCTGGAGGCGTTACCTATTATTCCTACTACTTCTGCTTTAGCGCGGGACCCGCCCAGTGTGTCGTCGACGCAGGGGCCGACAGGCTCGGCTTCGACGTCTGCCCCGGCGGATGCCGCGCTAGACGCAGACGATTGTACGAATACTAACGTAAGTACCCAGACTAATGAGCATTTGAGGAGGGCTTTGGAAGACGCGATTTTGGAGTATCGCACTACTCCTGACTCTAGGCCGCGACTACCACGTTTGCCAATGAATAAACGTAACCTGGCGTTAATGGGAGCCCTAAACGTTTTGCTAGTCCCATATATGCAGACTAGTGAAACATTAGTTGATACACACTCGATTCTTTACTGCGCGGCTATAGCGGCGTGTCGCGTTGTTCGCGTCAAGTTTCCGGATACTGACCGAATACCGCGACGCCCCGCTATCCCTGCGTGGCAAGAACGAATCGAGTGTCGCATCAATATGTTTAGGACTCTTATTGCGAAGTTGATCTGCTTCAGAGGGGGTAATCATCGCCCCCGAGTCATGAGTTTCGTGAATCAGGCCTTTGCTGGGACCGGGATTAGACCCCGGGACTACATGACTTGTGTCACGGAACGCATTGACTTTCTGAAGCAGAAAGTTTATGCATTGGCAAACCGTATTCGTCGCTATAGAGCGCGTGTAGATCGCTATTATCAAAATCGCCTCTTCCAAAGTGACCAAAGGAAGGTATACCGAGGTTGGGAAGGAACCAATCAACGTGTGAATGAGGAGCAGTGTCCGGATACTACTACCATGAATAACTTCTGGCGTAGTATCTGGTCGATGCCCGTCGAACACACGGAGGGCGATTGGATGAGCGTCGTTGAGCGCGCGTGTGAGCCTATCGAATCCATGGGGGCTATTAGTATTAGCCCCGAAGACGTTAGTTGTGCGATCCGTACGGTCCAGAACTGGAAAAGTCCAGGACCGGACGGATTACACAACTTTTGGATAAAGTGGATTCGATGCTCACACGACTGCTTAGCGGCGCAATTCCAACAAGCCCTCGAGGTTGGTTCCTTGCCAACATTCATGACAACCGGTGTCACCTTCCTGCTCCACAAGTCCGGTAGTACCACGGAACCGAAGAACTATAGACCCATTACATGCTTGCCAACGCTGTACAAGCTTCTTACATCTATTCTGAGGTTTAAAATTAATTCGCACATTGTTGCGCACAATATTTTGGCCCCCTCTCAGAATGGATGTAAGGTTGGGTCCCGTGGTACTAAGGAGCTCCTCCTCATCGACACGGCCATTTGCCAACAAGTCCGGCGGAACAAAGGTGCTCTCTCCACCGCCTGGATTGACTACAAGAAGGCCTATGATTCAGTGCCTCATACCTGGCTGGAGAGGATCTTGGAGTTGTATAAAATTGATACAACTCTGAGGTCTTTTCTAGGTTCTTGTATGAGGCAGTGGACCACAGTCCTTCGTCAACCGGGTGGTTGGGACAGTCTCTCTGGTCCGCAGGACTTTATAAGGATTAAGCGAGGCATCTTCCAAGGTGACAGTCTGAGTCCGTTGTGGTTCTGTCTAGCCCTAAATCCTCTAAGCACATTATTAGAGGAATCAGGGCTAGGCTATCGGCTTAGGAGAGAGGGTGAAGTCATTTCACACTTACTGTACATGGATGACCTCAAACTTTTTGCACCGAAGCGCCATGATTTGATGGAGTTATTGAAAGTCACTGAGACTTTCAGCAACGCCATCAACATGGAGTTCGGTGTAGATAAGTGCGCGGTCATGCACGTGCAGCGGGGGAAAGTTGTTAATTCAATGAATTTACAACTTTCTGATACAATGACTTTCAGATCTCTCTCCGAAGCCGACACCTATAAATACCTTGGTATGTCAGAGTCATTGGGTATCGAGAGTGGGGGGATAAAACAGTCGGTGAAGGAACGTTTCTTCGGTCGCCTGACGAAAGTACTTAACAGTCTTTTGTCAGGAGGCAACAAGGTACGTGCCTTCAACGGCTGGGTTATGCCCCTACTTATATACACCTTTGGCATACTAAGGTGGACTCAGACTGAACTAGACGCCCTGGATAGAAAAGTTCGAAAGCAATTGACATCACATCGCATGCTTCACCCACGCTCGTCTGTTATGAGACTGTATATCCCACGGAAATGGGGTGGTCGAGGCTTTTTAAATGCCAAGACACTCCACAACCGTGAGGTATGCAGTCTCCGGGAATATTTCCTAAACAACGAGTGTGGGATGCATTGCGATGTGGTGTCAGTTGACAAGACTTTCACCCCTCTGTCCTTAGGCAAAGAGAACTGGCGCAAGCCTCAGGTGCTGAGCACCGAGGACCGCAAGGACGTATGGAAGAGCAAGGAACTGCATGGCCGGTTCTATCGAGTCTTAACGGGACCCGATGTGGACCTGCTCGCGTCGGTGAACTGGCTACGATTCGGGGACCTCTTTGGGGAAACCGAAGGTTTTGTTTGTGCAATTGCGGACGAAGTTATCAAGACGAACAACTACCGGAAATATATTATGAAGGACGGTACGGTCGACATATGTCGGGCATGCCACCGTCCCGGAGAGTCACTCAGACATATCATTTCCGGTTGTTCTCATCTTGCTAACTCCGAGTACTTGCACAGACATAACCTCGTAGCCAGGATCATCCACCAGCAACTTGCTCTTCAATACGGCCTTGTCGAGTCTGAGGTGCCGTACTATAAGTACGCACCTGCGCCAGTTCTTGAAAATGGTCATGCTTCGCTCTATTGGGACCGATCGGTTATCACGGACAGGACTATTGTCGCCAATAAACCTGATATCGTGATAGTCGACCGGTCCCAGCGGCGGGCAGTGTTAGTTGACATCACCATCCCGCATGACGAGAACCTCGTGAAGGCTGAAAAGGACAAGATCAGCAAGTACCTTGACTTGTCTTTCGAGGTTACCGCCATGTGGGATGTTGATTCGACTAGCATTGTCCCAATAGTCGTTTCTGCGAACGGCCTAATAGCGAAGAGTCTCGACCAACATCTCAAGAGACTCTCGCTAGACGGCTGGATCAAGGGCCAGATACAGAAGGCGGTACTTCTTGACACGGCACGCATCGTCAGGAGGTTCCTCTCTCTGCAGCCCTAACCACCGGTAGCTTGGGCCCTGCCCCGCTGCTGGCGGCACTCTAGGTTTAGGTTTTTTTATAATATTGTTTATTTGTAATGATTTTTTTATATTTTTGTTTGGATATCTTTATTGTAAAAAAACCTAAAACTAAGAAAGAAAATAAATATCGTGAATAATAATAATAATAATAAGGAGGAGAAGATAGGATAGATAGTATAGAGATGTAGAGGCAGGTAAGGATGAGGAAGGCAGTGGAAGAAATGTAAGATGAGGAAGTAAGGTGAAAAACGTAATGTGGAGGTGGAGGATAGTTGTAGGCTACCATAGGGCTCTAGGAGTTTGAGATCCTGCTGAGGCCTTGGTGGGACAACCAACATCAGTACAGGATGGTGGTTTAGGGTGGCGGCGGATGAGTGTCATGTACACCAACGGTGGCTCCCATAGACTCAGTCAGGCAGTCTACTGTGCACTCTCACATTATGGACAAGATGTGAGCAGTTATACGTCCAATTCGCCAATATGAAGATGAAGCCTATACCCACTCCCCAAGTGCCCGGGGGTTCCATGAGGAATGCTGATGATGGTAAGCAGACACCTCATGGTTCCAGGGGAGATAAGAATCGCCGGGCGGGAATCTTAAACCATCAAACGACTAATGCTACGTATACGGATCATGAGAAAGCTACTGAAACTGATGATGATGAAAACGTTATAAGGACCACAAGACAATCTAACAGGTATAACCTGAGATCGCATCGTCGTAGTCAGAGATTGGAGGCATCTGGGCATCAACAAGATTTATCACCAACATCACCGTCATCTACACAGAGCCTCTTCAACTCACCACCTTCATCACCAGTGTCTTTTGACACAAACAATCACCCTTTAAGTCCCTAATCTAGTTTAACTTTGTCAGATCCAGACAATAGTGTACCTAGTTATAGGAGTAGGAGAACAGATACACCCGCTGAGGATGTTTCGCAGGCGGCTTTCGTCAACCAGCCTGTGACCACCAAAGCAGGTAAACCCAGAGTGCGTATGAAATGGGATGACGAGATAAATATATTCATCATGCGCACTTACTTCCACGTAACAAAGTTAGAAACGGACAGGACAATGTATGGACAAAAGATGCATGATAAATTTAAAATAAAATATCCACAAATGAACGTCACTTCTCAACGAATCGCTGATCAACGAAGAGTTATTATCCGGAATAAACTTCTCCCTGACGAGACAATTGCTGATCTTAAAAAAGAAGTTTTAGACCAGCTGGCCAAAGACGAACAATCGGACTCTATTCGGAATACCCATTTAATAGAATACCAATTACCCACAATAGGAAATGTTGTATCACATTATGATACAACAGGACATAATTAAACTACCGTCACACCTACAAATAAGACATTATCACCCAGTCAAACCAGTAATGCAGCAACCCAAACTTCAACTATAGCTACCACACTTACCATCGACAGTGAGATTCCCCATCAATCACCTGATCTTCTAGTTGACACAGTTCAGGATCTTATAGAACAACTTGAAACTGTACTAACCTTATACACCGGCACAGATCCCACTTCTCGACCCAAGCTACCTAAATTAAAGGAAAATAAAAAGTTATACCAGTTGATTAACGTCTTTAACAAGGAAATATTGGGCAGATACTTCAGCATAAACACAAATTTATCAGATCTTCATACACTTATATAATGTAGTGCATTTGTTATTTGTCAGAAGTTAGGATTTAAAATTAATAGTCAACAGGATGTCAGTAAAAGTAATAAAAGACAACAAAATAAACCAGCATGGCAGATTCGAATTGAAAAAGATATCAAAGAATTAAGGGCAGACATAGGACGAATAACTCAATACATTAATAATAACAGAGCAAAGAAGTTGGTAAAAAAAGTAGAAAAAATATTCAGTAAAACAAAAAAGCACTCGTCTCACGAAAATGATAATACTAAACCGGAAGAATACTTAGACACACTTAAACAAAAACTCGCACTGAAAACACAAAGATTGGCAAGATATAATAAAGCTCTAAAACGTAAAGAAGACAATAGACTATTTACTAACAACGAAAAAGGATTTTATAGAACATTAAACTATGAGAAATCAAACAATAATTCTGAACTGCCAAATCCAAATGAACTCAAAAACTACTGGACTGATCTCTGGAAAAGGTAAAACGACCATAATGATGAAGCTGACTGGATCAAGGAAGAAGAAAGACGATGGCAAAACATAGATGAAATGGAATTCTCTGATATAACGACAGAGGATATAGAATCAGTGACTAAGAGGACGAAAAACTGGAAGGCTGCTGGAATAGATGGAGTCCACAATTTCTGGTTCAAAAAGTTTTTCGTATTGCACAACGTTCTCGCTAGAATCATATCCGATAACATAAAAGGAGACAGTGAAATGCCCAGTTTTATAACAAAAGGTTTAACGTACATGCTTCCTAAAAGCAACGAAACATCCAACCCTTCTCAATATAGGCCAATAACTTGCTTACCGACAATCTATAAAATAATAACCTCTTGCATCACAAATAAAATAAATAGACACATAAACCAAAACAATATAATTTCCGAAGAGCAAAAAGGATGTAGGCAACTTCATAAGGGATGCAAAGAGCAACTAGTAATTGACTCAACTATCCTTAAACATGCACATACCCGCAAGAGAAATATCCATATGTCATACATCGATTATAAAAAAGCATTCGACAGCGTACCACATTCATGGCTCATCCGCATTTTACAAATATACAAAATCAATCCATCTATAATAACCTTCCTGGAGAATGCTATGGACCACTGGAAAACTAAACTCATTGTGTCAAATAGAACTCAAACCATCTATACAGATGAAATCCCAATAGAAAATGGCATTTTCCAGGGAGATTCTTTGAGTCCCTTATGGTTTTGCCTAGCCCTAAACCCGCTGTCTTATATACTCAACAACACAAATAGCGGCTATAAACTAACATCCGAAACAGAAATAAGTCATCTAATGTACATGGATGATATAAAACTGTTTTCTAGATCAGAAAATGCGCTAAAAACTCTGACTCAGCAGACTTCTCAGTTCAGCAATGATATTAACATGTCATTCGGATTAGATAAATGCAAAACACTTCACATTCATAGGGGCAAAACTGTAGTAATGAATAACCAACCAGAAGAAAATGAAGACAATCATTTTGCTCAAATGGAACTAACTGAGACTTATAAATACCTAGGCATCCAACAATCACAAACGATAAATCATACACAAATTAAAAAGAAACTTAGTGATGAATATTCGCGCCGGCTAAACGTTATCTGCAAGAGACAGTTATTTTCAAAAAATCTTTTCAAAGCATTCAACACATATGCTATTCCAGTCTTAACCTACTCATTTGGAATTATCAAATGGTCTCGCACCGACATCAACCAACTAGAAATAAAAACAAGGACCATACTTACAAAACACAACTACTTACACCCAAAATCTGCTATAGAGAGAACGACATTGAAGCGACAAAAAGGAGGTAGGGGACTTATAGACTTGAAAGTGCTCTGGGAAGGTCAAATCCAAAAACTGTGAAACTTTTTTTACAAAAAATCTGAAAACAGCCCTATTCATTTAGCAACCATTAAATCAGATGAAAATTACACACCTTTGAATCTAAGCAACAATGATCTCCATTCACCCCTACCACAAAACGCAGCTACAGTCAAAATGAACAATTGGCGCAAGAAAGAACTACACGGCAGACATATACACGATCTTGAACAACCACACATAGACCTCGCAGCTTCGAATAAATGGCTGAAACTAGGCTCTTTATTCCCTGAAACGGAAGGTTTTATAATCTCTATCCAGGACCAGGTAGTTAACACCAAAAACTATAAAAAATACATAATAAAAGACTCCAACACTCAAGACGATAGATGCAGAAAATGTCACAAAAATCCGGAAACAATTCAACATATCACAAGTGCCTGTCCAACCTTAACACAAACTGATTACACACATAGACACAATCAAATAGTTCACATCATTCACCAGAAACTTGCTGCAAAACATAAATTATCTGCCGTAAAACCTGTCCCATATTACCAATACACTCCAGCACCAGTGCTGGAAAATGCAGACCACAAAATGTATTTTGATCGAGCTATACTGACTGACAAAACTGTACACAATAATAGACCAGATATAACTCTTATAGATAAAAATAATAAAACTGTATACCTCATAGATGTAGCTGTCCCTAATACACATAATGTTCAAAAAACGATTACAGAAAAAATACACAAATACACAGAGCTGAAAGAAGAGATTCACAGAATTTGGAAGATGAACAACGTGTATATCGTTCCGCTGGTACTCTCTAGCACTGGAGTTATCCCTAAATACCCTTTACATTCCTTAAAAGTAATCGATCTGCCGGAAAACACTTATATGACTATGCAAAAAGCAGCAATCCTAAATACATGCCGCATTGTCCGAAAGTTCTTACAGCACGATTCCGTGACATAAACGATATAAGAACATACAGCACACTTGGCTTAGGCCCGTGGGTTGTATTTTGTTACCAAAGTGTCTTCAACACTTTGTGAAAGTGTAAGCTAAATAAATAATAATATAACGTTGGCTTCGGCTCCGTCAATGCCTTCCAAAGGACCGGGCGATTTGCAGCCCGTGATGTGAATTGAATAATAATAATAATAACGGTTTTCAGATTTAATAAGTGCTTCAAGACATTATTACTTCTTGTCAAATATCATGACAGGTTAACGGGAAGTACCCTATAGGTTTTCATTCACAAAATATACGAAAATGTGCGACATAAACGGTCATCTTTTGATCGCATTGACTTACAAATTTGATTTTTTCACAACCAAAAGACCGTAGCCCCGAGTATTTTATAAAAGTTTTGACTTGATATCTTTACGCGTTCCTGAGAAAAAGGGGTCTTGACAGACGGACAGACAGACAGATAAACGGACAACAAAGTGACCCTATAAGGGTTCCTTTTTAGGGTTCCAAATCCAAAAGGTACCAACGGAACCCTATTACTGAGACTCCGCTGTCCGTCTGTCTGTCCGTCTGTCACCAAGCTGTATCTCAAGAACCGTGATGGTTAGACGGTTGAAATTTTCACAGATAATGTATTTCTGTTGCCGCTATAACAACAAATACTAAGAACAGAACAAAGTTAAAAATGAAAGGGTTTAAAACAAAAAACGTGTTTTTTACGTTAGCGCCATCAAGCATCATAGATTATGGCGCTATCGTGTTTACCCTCATCTCGGAATCTGAATCTGAATCTCGGAAACGGCTCCAACGATTAAATAAAATTTGGTATACAGGGGATTTCGGGGGCAATAAATCGATCTAGCTAGGATTCATTTTCGGAAAATGTTGTTTTATTCGTGTTTTCAATAATCAACTTTATCGATAATCAACTTAAAATATGACTCTTCTCGACATTTATTGGCGAGTAGAAGTAGCTTTAGTGTTATTGTGTCGGTAAAGCAGTTAGTTGCTCTCAATTAAAAAAATAGTATTATTATTCGTCAATAGATGTCGGGAAGAGTCATATTTTTCTGTTAAGTGGCAAAAAATACCAACCAGATATTTAATAATATTAATTACTAACACTTTTGTGCTAACGTTTACTTAATTGGTGTTAGAAGGTCGTTAGATATTCGTTAGATGGCGTTGGGAACCCTCCGTGTGCGGGACAAGTCTGACTCGCACTTGGCCAGTTTTTTTTTTGACGTACGGAACCTTAAAACATACAACATTTCACAATTATGATATTAGTAGGATGGACCAAGAATCTTCTGGGTCCATCCTACTAATATCATTTTTGTAATTTGATCTTTCCTATATATATTTTTCTCATCTATTGCAAACAATATAATCAACAAATAATATTTTTATTATTGCTTAACAGATAATAATTAAAATATACAAAAATCGATATATCTATCTTCATATGCCGCACGATTTAGTTGCAGTAGCAAATTTGAGATGGGTATCGCCATATCTCTAGAGATACCAATCAAATCTTGATGTAAATTAAATGGGACCACCGTGAACATATAATCTACCAATGAAAAAGACATCAATTCAAATCGGTTCACTTAATTGGCGTTATAATCGCGTAACAAACATACAAAAAATAACATACAAATGAGTTGAAAACCTCATCCATTTTGGAAGTATTTGGAAAATTTAAAAGTCATGAGTGTTTCATACTTAACTGGCTGCACTCCGCGGCTTTGCTCTCGTTAAATTCTGATGACAAACCTTTCTCTTAAATCACTATCTATTGCTGAAAACTACATTAAACTCCGTTGCGTAGTTGAAAAGATCTAAGCGTACAGACAGCGGGACTATGTCTTTATACTATGTAAAGATGTCACAGAAATATATATATATTTATAAATATATATATTTTAACAAAAAGCTTACTAAGGTTGCACATTACTAGTATTCTTGTTAACCTAAGCCCAACTAAGCTAAATATGCTTGTATCTGAAATGGGTTCACGTCAATAGTGCAATGGGTGGAGATCAAACTCACGACCTCTCGATCGCCAGGCCGACACCTTTTTGCCACAGTTTTTTAACTAGTTCGGAGTGTAGGGCGATCCAGAATCGAGTACAAGCTTACCTTAAAATTATATCTACCCTTACTGATTAGCATTATTACGTATTAAACTTGTTATTATCATAAGTATTACATTACATTTAAGTAGTTAGTTGAATAGTAATACTACACCTAGTTATAGTAAGGACGTTGGTGTTATTTAAGCTAAGTTACTGTAATTACTGTAATAAATAAATAAATAAATAAATAATAACCTTATCTATTGGGCTATTGCAGCTATTAATATCATTATAAGTGAAATATACAACGAAACCTAAAAGAACATAACATAACACACCTCTGAGTCTGACGCAACATGTCTCACCGCACGAATATTAAACAACCATAAATAAAAATTCATAACATTAAAAGACAACCGCAACCACTGATTAAACTCACGCAGCCGTTTCACGAAGACCATCATAATAAAAAATGCAAAGATTTACGACAACTCACCGCAATCCTTCGGCACACTTCACCCCAAACATTTTTAACTTTCCATTCAATACCACACAACAACACAAACTTATTTTCTTACAAAAAAATTTGTTATATAAAGTTGAATAAGTTTTTTTTTACTCTATATTGTATCACGTGTTTTTGCTTGCCGTAGCGGCTACGACGTGGCTACGAGGGCGGGTGGCTACGGCGGCGGGGCGGCGTAGACTAACGGCTACAATAACTGTCGTGAACGAGTCATGCCACAAATACATGTCTCATGTCAAGTGCATGAATCTGCCATATTTGCATGTTTTGAAACTTGGAGTTATCCGGAAAATACAATTTTGTTGTATTATTTTATAGACATTTTGTTATTTAAGTAGCAGACGACTGATAGTAATGTGACTTACGAGTAGCTAAAGTTTCACCAAAAGTCAAATATGTATTTTAACGTTTTTTGAGTCATTACGCTTTTGAACTTAAAATATTATAGGGCAAACAATAACAAAAATCATATACAAATCCATAAAATGTTCCACAGGTAGTAAGATTATTATATCGATGTGCCGCATGACTTGCAACCAAAATTAGCTTTATCAACATCAAGGAGAAAATCTGTCACTATACCATACAGTGTTCCAACAGCACACAGCCCTTGAGTCATACCATTCTAGGCATAGCATGTCGCCATCTTCGACCACATCATCGCGTAACACCAGGCGAGATAAGGGTCAATCGCTAGCCTTATCAAATTAAAAAAAATACAACACAATACAAAATACATTATTGTATACTAATTAAATTAACTTATGAAACAGTTTGCTTTTAAAACGATAGTACAATGGGCGGACTTATCGCTTAAAGCGATCTCTTCCATTCAACTTTTCGGTAGATTAAAAAATATCTTCAGTGAAATTTATTAAGATCCCAAAATTATAGTAATCTTCGAAATTATACGAACTATGAGCTAACGAGCTATTAATGATAGATCAACAAATCATCAGCTATTATTTGTAACACTATTCGCCACTTGATCAAAAACAAATATCACCAACATAATTCTTAATAGCGCCATATTTCCAGAATCTGATTAAATCGTTGGTAATTTGCAAAAAGTATTCCCCGAGGAACGCGCACAATTATAACGAAGCAAGGAACGGCTGGGCACGAGTACTGAAAATGTCGCCGGCTATAAATCAGCCGATATCACGATAGCGGAACGGTGCAACCGGCTTTCGATGCGGTGAGTACTCGGGCTATTGTCCTAAGAGCGCGGAGCGATGGAAAGCGAAGCAGAAAGCAGAGCGAAGCGAGCGAGTACATTTCACTGACAAAAAGAGATATTGGAGAAGCTGATATCTGCTGCTGATAGCTAATGAATATCACGATATCAAAATGTTGCGACCGATTTTCGAGCTTATATCATGATACTGAACGAAAGATTAAAACCATATTTAAGTACTAATGAAAGCACTACTATAGCAGAGACAATTGAAATTGCAAACAAAAATGCATGCTGTACCAACGTCGTTTGCTTTTTACCATCATTCATATCAAATAGGTGGGCTTTTAAAATTGTTTGCAAAGTTAAAAAAATTAGTTTCAATTTAAATAAGAAAATCAAGCAACTTAATCAACACCAATATTATAAATGCGAAAGTCAGTTTGTTTATTTGTTTGTTTGTTTGTTTGTTTGTTTGTTTGGGACTTCTTCACGGTCAAACGGCTTGACCGATTTGGCTGAAATTTTGTACAAAGATAGAACATAAGGCAGAATAGGATATAGGATACTTTTTTTTTGGCTATCGAGTCAGGGGGTCCAGATATTCTTAATTGAATTTTGTAACTAAAGGACCTCTTTTCGAATAATCGGCTTGACCGATTTGCCCGAAATGTTGTATAAAGACAGTTCATAAGGCAGAAAATAATAATGAAGACTTTTTTTCTTGCTATCGAGTCAAGGGGTCCAAATATTTTTAATTGAATTTTGTAAATATAAGACCTCTTCTCAAATAAACGGCTTGACCGATTTGCCTGAAATGTAGTATGAAGACAGTTCATAGGGTAGAATAGGATATAGGATACTTTTTTTTTGGCTATCGAGTTGGGGGGTCCAGATATTTTTAATTGAATTTTGTAAAGATAAGACTTCTTCTCGAAAAAACGGCTTGACCAATTTGCCTGAAAGTTTGTATGAATACATGTCATAGGGCAGAATAGGATATAGAATACTTTTTTTCTGGCTATCGAGTCAGGTGGTACAAATATTTTTAATTGAATTTTGTAAATATAAGATCTCTTCTCGAATAAACGGCTTGACCGATTTGCCTGAAATGTAGTATGAAGCCAGTTCATAGGGTAGAATAGGATATAGGATACTTTTTTTTTGGCGATCGAGTTGGGGGGTCCAGATATTTTTAATTGAATTTTGTAAAGATAAGACTTCATCTCGAATAAACGGCTTGACCAATTTGCCTGAAATGTTGTATAAATACATGTCATAGGGCAAAATAGGATATGGAATACTTTTTTTCTTGCTATCGAGTCAGGGGGTCCAAATATTTTTAATTGAATTTTGTAAATATAAGACCTATTCTCAAATAAACGGCTTGACCGATTTGCCTGAAATGTAGTATGAAGACAGTTCATAGGGTAGAATAGGATATAGGATACTTTTTTTTGGCTATCGAGTTAGGGGGTCCAGATATTTTTAATTGAATTTTGTAAATATAAGACCTCTTCTCAAATAAACGGCTTGACCGATTTGCCTGAAATGTAGTATGAAGACAGTTCATAGGGTAGAATAGGATATAGAATACTTTTTTTCTGGCTATCGAGTCAGGTGGTACAAATATTTTTAATTGAATTTTGTAAATATAAGATCTCTTCTCGAATAAACGGCTTGACCGATTTGCCTGAAATGTAGTGTGAAGCCAGTTCATAGGGTAGAATAGGATATAGGATACTTTTTTTTCGGCTATCGAGTTAGGGGGTCCAGATATTTTTAATTGAATTTTGTAAATATAAGACTTCTTCTCGAATAAACGGCTTGACCGATTTGCCTGAAATGTAGTATGAAGCCAGTTCATAGGGTAGAATAGGATATAGGATACTTTTTTTTCGGCTATCGAGTTAGGGGGTCCAGATATTTTTAATTGAATTTTGTAAATATAAGACTTCTTCTCGAATAAACGGCTTGACCGATTTGCCTGAAATGTAGTATGAAGCCAGTTCATAGGGTAGAATAGGATATAGGATACTTTTTTTTCGGCTATCGAGTTAGGGGGTCCAGATATTTTTAATTGAATTTTGTAAATATAAGACTTCTTCTCGAATAAACGGCTTGACCGATTTGCCTGAAATTTTGTATGAATACATGTCATGGGGCAGAATAGGATATTGAATACTTTGTTTTTGGCTATCGAGTCTGAGTGTTTAGATTTTTTTTATTGAATTTTGTGAATGTGTGGCCTCTTATCAGCTAAACAGCTTGACCGATTCAGCTGAAATTTTATGTATATTACAGTTCATATTGCATAGAATCACATAGGATACTTTTTTTCTGGCAGTCGAGTCCAGGTGCCAAGAATTTTTAAATTGAACTTTGTGAATGTGTGTCCTACTCTCGGTCAAACGGGTTAACCATTTAAGCTGAAATTTTGTACACAGACAATCTCAAAAAGACATAGAAGGGCAACGAATATTTTTTTTGGGTGGAAATTTCGGGTGTCTATATTTTTATTATAGAATTTTGTAAATGTGTGGCCTCTTTTCGGCCAAACGGCTTGACCGATTCAGATGGAATTTTGTACACATACATTTAATAGGGCATAAAAGGGCAAAGAATACATTTTTTCGGCAGTTAAGTGTGGGGCACAAAAACTGGGTCAGGGTCATAAAATGACGTAAACATTTTCGCGCTCGCGAAAACCTTTCATTTACCTACTTTGTAAATAATATTTCAGCATTTTTTGTATTTTAATAGCCACATGTATCAAAACGAGTTTACAAATTGAAACAGTACAACCTTCAACAATCATAATGATTTTTTTACCTTAAAATAAGTGGATATCAAGTTAACCCTTTGTGACATCGGTCTTGACTTAGTAGGTCATTAAAACTGTCAGGGTCATAAAAAGACATACAATTTTTTCGCGCTCGCTTCGCTCGCGCAGCGATAGCGCTCGCAGCGCTTCCGCAAACATTTGTTTTGTCTACTTTGTAGGAAATATTTCAGTATTTTTTGTATTTTAATAGCCACATGCATCAAAACGAGTTTATAAATTTAAACAGTACAACCTTCAATAATCATAATGATTTTTTACCTAAAAATAAGTAGATATCAAGTTTAACCTTTATGTCATCAGTGTTAACTTAGATGGTCATAAAAACTGTCAGGGTCATAAAATGACGTAAAAATTTTCGCGCTCGCTGCGCTCGCGCAAACCTTTGTTTTATCTACTTTGTAGGTAATATTTCAGCATTTTTTGTATTTTAATAGCCACATGCATCAGAACGAGTCCATAAATTGAAACAGTACAACCTTCAATAATCATAATAATTATTAACCTTAAAATAAGAGGATATCAAGTTTAACCTTTATGTCATCAGTGTTAACTTAGATGGTCATAAAAACTGTCAGGGTCATAAAATGACGTAAACATTTTCGCGCTCGCTGCGCTTGCGCAAACCTTTGTTTTATATACTTTATAGGTAATATTTTAGCATTTTTTGTATTTTAATAGCCACATGCATTAGAACGAGTCCATAAATTGAAACAGTACAACCTTTAATAATCATAATGATTATTAACCTTAAAATAAGAGGATATCAAGTTTAACCTTTGCGTCATCAGTGTTAACTTAGTAGGTCATAAAAACTGTCAGGGTCATAAAATGACGTAAAAATTTTCGCGCTCGCTGCGCTCGCGCAGACCTTTGTTTTATCTACTTTGTAGGTAATATTTCATTCTTTTTTGTATATTAATAGCCACATGCATCAAAACGAGTTTTTAAATTGAAACAGTACAACCTTCAATTATCATAATGATTATTAACCTTAAAATAAGTGGATATCAAGTTTAACTTTTGCGTCATCAGTGTTAACTTAGTAGGTCATAAAAACTGTCAGGGTCATAAAATGACGTAAAAATTTTCGCGCTCGCTGCGCTCGCGCAGACCTTTGTTTTATCTACTTTGTAGGTAATATTTCATTCATTTTTGTATATTAATAGCCACATGCATTAAAACGAGTCCGTAAATTGAAACAGGACAACCTTCAATAATCATAATGATTATTAACCTTAAAATAAGTGCATATAAATTTTAATTTTAGGGTCATCGGTCTTGACTAAGTAGGTCATAAAAACTGTCAGAGTCATAAAAAGACGTAAAAATTTTCTCTACGCTCGCGCAAACCTTTGTTTTATCTACTTTGTAGGTAATATTTTTGCATTTTTTGTATTCTAATAGCCACATGCATCAAAACGAGTTTATAAATTGAAACAGTACAACCTTCAATAATCATAATAATGATTAACCTTAAAATAAGTGGATATCAAGTTTAACCTTTGTGTCATCGGTGCTGACTTAGTAGGTCATAACAACTGTCAGGGTCATAAAAAGTCGTAAAAAATTTTCGCTTTGAGTTCGACTTCGAGAGTCATCTACGGTGACTTGGCCTAAGAGATCATCGATCTAGACTTCAATGGTCATAAAGACACAAATAACGCGGGCGAAGCCGCGGGTAAGAAGAAATGTTTCAGGAACTGTTGTGTTGAGTCAAACATTCAAACAGCACAACTTCGTATACCCAACCAAAATGATTAATGACTTTAATAATAGAGGATATTGATTTCGACTTTGAGGGTCATCTATGATGACTTGGCCTAAGAGATCATCGATCTAGACCTCAATGGTCATAAAGACACAAATAACGCGGGCGAAGCCGCGGGTAACAGCTAGTTTCGATATAAAATCCAACCCGACACATAAACAACAATTTAATGCATAGTGAAAGCATACGCGTCTGATATGTCATTAGTAATATAAGACAACAAAACTGGATAAGTTTAAAAAGCATATACCCTTATAGCTTATAGTATCGACCAAAGGTAATTTCCACTTCATATTTTTTATCGTAGGTACCCGTCATAAAAAGTATAGCGTAGCTCTAGGTAGGACGCAAGGCATGAGCTGTCAAAACATTTGGCATGGAGAACTGTACTATTATCAAAACTTTGATTTTACACAACCAGGAAATTATACAACTGCAGAGAATTTATACCGAAAATTTCGGTACATGACAATAACTTATATTACTTTTAGTAGATTGGACGAAACAAAAATAAACATTTTTTTGTGATTTAAGTTTATTCAAATAATAAAAGTACGAATAAATAATAATTAATTAAGTTGTAAAAATAAATTTATAGGAAAATGTAACTGCAAAACCCTATATGTATCGATTAATTTTCAACCGTCTACAAAAAATGAGTTTTCAATTCGTCGTAATCTTTTATTTTATTTATTGTTTCATATATCTATGTTGTATAAAAGTCATAAGTCGCTTTGACTTATTTATTCAGTATATGGGCAAATTAAAAATTTGCACTTACACACGTCAAATTACATTACATAGATCATATTCGATAAATTATATTATAGATATAACAGAAACATAACTTATTGCTTTGAATTTACAAAAAAAAAAACAAAGGTATTGAGCCATTCAGCTTTCATCTAGACGTCGAACGTCACACTTAAAACACATGTTTTATTTTATGTATGTATTATTTTACATGTTCCCGGATAACACATCAGTTTTATAAACGATCTCAATTATAACTGCAGATATCTGCAATTGATTTTATAGTATATACTACAAAACCGGACGTATAACTACAACTTCAATACCACGAAAGGTATACCTATAACAATACCCTGTTATCAATATAATTAAAGACTAGAAGTAGGTGAAGACACATAAAAGTAGGGCATTTTTAATTAAAATTTCAGCGACAGGCTGTATATTTCTCACCGTGTATACTTGGCCTAATTGTCCTTTAATTCTGTTTCAAGTTTAAGTAGTACCGTGTTATTATAGTTGACATATCAGTTAAAATCAATGCAATACGCGACAATTATGCTTTACTTTCGTTTGGAGTCAAAAAGTCAAAAGTCAAATCATTTATTCAGTATATATGGCCAAATTAAAATCTGTACTTACACACGTCAAATAACATAAGATAGATCATATCAATAATAATTATTCTAAATATAACAAAAACATAAGTTACCTATTTCTTTGGATTAAAAAAAAAACAAAGTAATAATAAATTCAGCTTTCTTCATCTAAACGTCGTATGTCACATTAAAAAAAATGTTTTATTCCCCTGAACCGTACTATTACGTGCAACCCCACGTGGTCGAACCCATCGGCACTCTTCCTGTACGGAACCCTAAAACGGATACTTTTAAACGCGCGAAGAACTACGAGCGCCTAGCTAGACGACTCTTTAGACAAGTTGTTTGAAGTATTAGACCGCCACCGCAAGTTATAAAAAAAAAGAAAAGCTTCATAATGTACACGTAACCAGCAATGAGCCAACAATTACGTGTAGAACCTACAGCTACGGCTACATGGCGTAAGGAGTCACGTGACCACCACGTAAACAGGTCGGTGACCCCTCGCGTGTAAACTCACACGGTCAAGGGGGTGGTCGAAGGTGCAGTAGACTCTACAAACTTAGGTGAAATACTTTAGGACAGCTGTTGAATCTAGCAAAGCAAAATGAGATGAGCTACAGAAAGCTATAAATTGTATTTTATTTTCTTGCGTACATAGTATTTAGCTCGTTCCCACTTACTTTCAACCGTTGGAAGTCAAAAAGGAGGAGGTTTTCAATTAGTGTGTATGTTCTTTTTCTTTTTCTTTTTTAGTATGTATGTCACGCGATTACTCCGTCAATTGTGAACCGATCAAATGATTACTTTTTTAACTAGTAGGGTACATTTCCGAAATGGGCCCATTGTAATTTCATCGAGATCTGGCAAGTATCTCCAGAGATATGACGATATATGTCTAACACTTGCTATGAAACTGACTCGTGGGGCATGGAAGTCGGTTGCTTTAGTTTTTCAACTAGCTTAATTATTCAATTTTTACTTCAGTAAAAGTAAAAACAAAACTGAGGGAAAAATTAAATTCTTTAGCTTGTTTTTAGGGGCAATTAGCTTTTTTAAGAAATCAAGGTGGTAGAACTATAAAAAAAAATCTTAACTATATGTTTAGTAATAAAGTATAATTTAGGTTAAAGTATAGTTAGGATGTTCGTAAAATAGTTTTAAAGCTATAATGATCCCTAAAAGAACTTTTTTCAGCTTATCCAAATCGTCATAGCTTCAAAAACAGCTCACTTAGGGCTGAGATGTGAAATGATGAAAAAGTGTTACTCCCTAGCAAACACCTTGAACTATTGTTAAGTTTTTAAATTGTTTAGATTTTAAGCTGAGATTTTTTGCAAAAGCCAATTATGTAATAAAACATTAAATTAAAAAATCAAAAAACCAGACTGCGCAAAAAGTGAAGTGTTAAAAAACGAACTGAAAAGAAAAAAACAAGTAAGTCTAGTAGTTTAGACTTCTGTTTAGGGATATCAAAAAACTATACCATTTAAATTCCTTCTCGGTCGATACACTCATAAAAGAAATTATACATTGTTATATGGAATGTAGAGACTTTAACAGTCGGGACGCATTAATGGCTTAACGAATGGGGATTAATACATCAAACATACATACATACATATATAGACTGATAAACACATTACCTCTCCTTTACGTCGCGCAGTCGGGTAAAAATAAAACCGGCCAAGTCGAGTTGGACTCGCCCACCGAGGCTTCCGTACCAACGTTGGATGGTACCCAATTAAGCTAGACCTCTAAATTGTATGAGCGCTCATATCATAACATATCATCATAACTCAGAGGCCTATTTTAATTAGCGTTAACTATGTATGAATGGAGACACCCTTTAATATTCATCTTTTTATTTTTTGGAATTATTCCTATATTTGTGCCTTGTAAGACCTTGATTCTTGCCAAATTTCATGATTCTAGGTCAACGGGAAGTACCCTATAGGTTTTCGACCCAAAACCTATAGGGTACTTCCGGTTGACCTAGATCTGTCAAAAACAAGGTCTTAAAGCACAATAAAAGGAATAATTACATAAAATAAAAAAAGTTAAAAATTAAGGTAAATTTTAGTACTTACAAGAATATACATACCCCACAAAAATACAGCTTTCTAGTGTTAACGGTCTCTTAGCAAAACCTCGGACAAACAGACAGACAGACAGACTGACAGACGGACATGACGAAACTATAAGGGTTCCTTGTCAGGACTACGGAACCCTAAAAACTATAGCAACACTTTTATAGATTTAAAATTGGGAATTTAACGTGACTTACGCGCGACTTACGGCGTTAAATTCCCGATTGTATATCTATAAGTATATAAAATGAACGTGAGTTTTTATAATAATATAGCAACACTATAGCAAATTGGCAGCCATTATAGTAAGAAAAACACTATTATAAGGGGTGATTTGTCAATAAAATTAACTGCTTTATCCCCCTAAAAGCTTCAACACAAACGACGGGACATTATTATGGGACATATATATTAGTATTATATGAGTTTGTAAGTAGGTATATACAAGTTTAGGCCATTAAGCGATGTATTGGTGTAGGTTATGTATAGATTGTACCCAAGTAAACCGTATGTACTGTAACCCCTTTGAATCGCCTAAGTTCTAGGTAACCGGATGAGATAAGAGGCCGGTCGCAAATCAGGCCGCAGACAGCGCGCGTCATTTTTTGTTCACTTCGCGACCTCAATTACGAAAACTTGGGCAAAACATGATTGACTTATGTTGGTCAAAAAATGGGGTTAAGTAAGAGCTATGCTTATGACTGACACTTTTTTGATTATGGAAACTAAAGTTTTTATAATTAATACTACCTACTTTAAATTGGAACGTAATATAATATAGACGTGCGGTAGGCCGGACTCCTGTGAGTACTTTTATGTCATGTAATAATTTATCTAACAAAGTTTTTTTTTTATCTTAGAGGCTAGTGTTTGACCACTATCTCACGTGTTGGTAAGTGATGAAGCGGTCGAAGATGGTAAGCACGCTACACCTAGAATGGGAACTGGCTCTCAATGCTAGCTGCCGGAACACATGAGATGTTTGGCGACAGATTTTCTAACTTGACATTTCTAACTTAACATACCTACTATTTTTTCACAACTTTTTGTTCGGTGAGAATATTATAGTACCTATTGAATATATGCATTGAAGTGGTCCATAAATCAATCGAAACACTCCCAAGTACAACTAAGTGGACGAAGTGGTAACTAAGTGGGCAAAGTGAGAATCAAGTGCGAAATAACGACCTCGATGAAATATGGCGATAGAGTCGAGTGCAACGTTCTCCTTACTTAGAATAACTTAGTGTGTAACTTATTATATGAAATATTATGCAGGTTGCATGCACTCAAGTTTTGTACACGATTGTGACTAAGCTTTTTTTATAACTTTTGGGTTTTTTAGGGTTCTTCTGTAGCAAAATTACTTGTAAATAGCATTTGAGAACCACTCAAATATCTATGAAATGTAGCCAATGTCGAAACCTATTAAAATTAATGATCAAACGAACTTACCAAGTGAAGTTCGATCACAATTATGTGAACGGCTTCATTCGACGCGATTTTTGTTTACATGTTGTAGTTATGTCTCCACGAACCGGCCTTCAACACGGATTTTTAGTTTTTTTTTTTAATATTGTGGTAACATTGATTCGGACCATTTAACGACTACGGACTTGCAACACTCACTTCTGGCGCGAGCTGTCAGGCAAACCTCATTTTGTTCAGAGTAATTAAACCTACCTGCTTTGATTTCATATTTTATTCTTAGGGCTAGGGTATAACATTGTATGATTTATTACTATTACTATTGTTATGTTATTATGTAAAAATACTAACTTTATTTTAGGGAGGGAGTGTATAAATCGCGTCGAATAAAGCCGTTCACATAATTGTGATCGAACTTCACTTGGTAAGTTCGTTTGATCATTAATTATGTTTCACGGCTTCATTCTTAGCGATTTTTGTTTACATGTTGTAGATGTTCAGAGAAACAATATGAAATATGAAATCAGTTTTTATTAATAGGTATAGTTATATATATACCAACGATAATAAATTAATATAATTATATATTTTTTTTTAAATTTATTAATCACTAGATAGAATCATCCTACCGAATTGTACGTTATCGTTCACAATATTTCTATTGTAGAACCTAGCAAAAAACGCTGGAGGTTTCACTCCACCCAGCAGTTTTCCTTACAATATCGATATTGATACCGATCCTATTGGCTGCCAAAGTGGCCGCATGTCGTGTACTGTGTGACCACTGAACATGTTTGTGTCTATCCCACTACATTTTAAGAATGTCCTTAATCCAGTGACTCAATCGCTGTGACCAACCTAGCGTGAGGGCGTATATAGCTGATGAATAAAAAATTATTGTTTGCAGAGCGCAAACATGTTTTTTTTTTCTATGTAAGTTTCTAAGCATCTTGCTGGACATATTTCAGATCTCTGATCAAAGTATGGAAGTTTTAAAATAGGTTGAGTACAATTGAGCCTTGAAGTCTTTATGATATTAGTTATTTTTATATGGATGGATCTTCTGTAAGTTTATCATTTATAAGAGACAATGCAGACTTGTATGAGTTTATGGTACCATATTTTACCCCACTATTGAATATTTGAGTCAAGAAATCAACTTTATCTCTGGAATATTAGCATTTGAACAATTGTAATTTTGTCTGCCACAAAACGCAATCAATGATTTATTACAACAATTGCATTGTTGTTAAACACAATATAAAGTGTGTGACACTTCAAAGAATCATAATAATTGTATTGTTTGTAAGTATTAGGCGATAAAACATAATCTCTATCAAATCGAGAGATAATCCCTTATCTAACCACGCTTGCCGGATAATTTCGCGGCAACCAGCGTCAGAGTTTTGTAGAGCTTGTGCGTTGTCCTGAAAGGAGATTTAGGCAGTTCAATATCGGGGTCAAAAACAATCATGTCAGAAACAATCAATTTTTATATACAGGAAACCACGGCTGTGTTGGCCAGTATGTCACTTATAATTTTGTGAATCGTCTTTACAATAAGTGAGAATGGTGGAAAGGCGTAGAATAAGAGATTTTTCCATGACATTATGAACGCGTCGACAGCCCATGCGTTAGGATCATTCTTACCTGTGACGTATGTAGTGCACTTTGCATTACACCGACTTGCAAATAAATCAACGTCTGGATAACCAAACTTATCCGTTATTTTGCTGAATGCGTCATCAGCCAACTCCCACTCAATATCTTCAAACTTTTTCCTAGACAAAAAATCAGCATCACGATTTTGTTTTGTATTATGAACGCGTATGTATGACGCGAATATCCAAATTTTTAGCCTCTCACACCATGTCTAAATGTTGCGAGATATCGCATTAAGATGTCTGTTCTGGACATTCTGTTAATGCATGATATTGCTGTAATATTACTAATATTATCTATTCTTAACAATATATCAGAATTGTAAACATGCTAAAAGCTGCTTTGAGTTCTAACTGATTTATGTGCCAGTCTATTTCATTTTTTTTAATTATTATTCACGTTATTTATTTTCTTTCTTAGTTTTAGGTTTTTTTACAATAAAGATATCCAAACAAAAATATAAAAAAATCATTACAAATAAACAATATTATAAAAAAACCTAAACCTAGAGTGCCGCCAGCAGCGGGGCAGGGCCCAAGCTACCGGTGGTTAGGGCTGCAGAGAGAGGAACCTCCTGACGATGCGTGCCGTGTCAAGAAGTACCGCCTTCTGTATCTGACCCTTGATCCAGCCGTCTAGCGAGAGTCTCTTGAGATGTTGGTCGAGACTCTTCGCTATTAGGCCGTTCGCAGAAACGACTATTGGGACAATGCTAGTCGAATCAACATCCCACATGGCGGTAACCTCGAAAGACAAGTCAAGGTACTTGCTGATCTTGTCCTTTTCAGCCTTCACGAGGTTCTCGTCATGCGGGATGGTGATGTCAACTAACACTGCCCGCCGCTGGGACCGGTCGACTATCACGATATCAGGTTTATTGGCGACAATAGTCCTGTCCGTGATAACCGATCGGTCCCAATAGAGAATAAATATAATAGATAATAATAATAATTTTTTTTTTTCAGTAACCATAGCAATCTTCATTATTGCAATGAGCGCCCCACCCGGTGGTGGACGCATCGGAATAAATTTCGAATGAATATGCATTACACCTAAGAGGAGAATGTCCTTGGCTTAAATTAGACATCCACCGACGGATGTCAGTCTTCAAATAATCTAGAATATTTATTATTTGATCATAGCTTGGATTTGTTAATAATAATAAATACTTATATTAATGATGTTCAAATTGTTAAGTATACAATCCACCAATACAATACAACCAAGAGTATCGTATAGTTGGGCATGCGGCTGTCAGAATGCCAATAAACTTAGCAAAGTCTCTGATATATATTGTTTGTATGTTTAAAAATCTCGTAATAATACTTTTAATCTTAGATTTCTTTTCTTCTGGCAAAGAGTTAAGACCATCTTATTTAAATCAAAGATGAATCCTAAAAACTTACACATCGTTTTTGGAACCAAAGAGCTTTTATCGCGATTTAACATAAAGCTATAGATTTCTTTTCTTCTGGCCAAGAGTTAAGACCATCTTATTTAAATCAAAGATGAATCCTAAAAACTTACACATCGTTTTTGGAACCAAAGAGCTTTTATCGCGATTTAACATAAAGCCAAGACTGTTTAATAATTTTATAGTAGCATCTATGTTGTTCTGGCATTCGATAATAGTCGAGCCAGTACAGAATATTATCGTCTGAATAAATTACAAATATCCATTCAACCATTTCGGCGCAAATTTTTCATGACCGGTTTAAGAAATTTTGTAAATACATAAGGCGATGTGCACAAGCCGAACAGTAAACAGTTGAATTCATACAAAACACTTTTATATTTAATCTTAGATACTTTTTATGTGTTTCATGTACTGAAATAAAAAAGTACGCGTCTTTAAGGTCTAAATACGCCATATGGCAATGGGGTGTAATTAACTTCGAAGCGGTCCTGTAATCTTCCATTTTGAAATGGCTCGTATCTACAAACCTATTTAAATGTTCTAAGTTCAAAATTAACCGCTTTTGCCCTTTCGGCTTGGGTACTAAAAATATTCTAGACCAAAACTGACCGTCATCATGCGTACACTCAGAAATGGCATCGATGTCGAGCAATTTATTTATGGCCGTCGTGATATCCCAGTCTTCTTCGGAAGGGTTTGGATACATGTTCGGCAAGTCGTTTTGGTAAAGAATCGAAGTAAAAGGTATTTTATAACATTTAATCCATTAGAGTATAGTAGAATCAGAAGTAAGTCGGGATCAGGTATCATAGAAATATATCAAGCGACCTGCATAGGACAGTCGGTCTGTCGGTCTATCTCCGCGCAGGGGGCGCCGGGCGCGGCGGCGGCGGCGAGCGGGCGCGTTGCTGCGGCGGCGGCTCCCTGCTCTGCTGCTGGCGCGTGCTCTTGGTCACCGGCCGCGTCTTCGGGAACTCGCCGCGCGGCCCTCGAGCTTCACCGCGAAGCTGGCTCTTGCGATGTTGCGAGTTTAAATTACTTTTCTTGAGAAAGTTGTTTTTATTGAATTGCGACTTTAGATTAGATAGCATCTTCAAATCGTTGCCGGATTTTTTTTTAATTTTGGCAGTTTTTAACTTTTCGGTGACATTATCACCGAACAGATATTTGTCCCGCTGGGTTTTCATCAGCGTATCTTTCATAGAGGAGTTTACCGCACCTAGTATAAAGTTTCGTCTAGTTAGGGTCTCATTAAAATGGCTATCGCATAGTATACGGCAAGCGTCGCTCAGAGGCTTTATTATATCTTGACCCGTGTCCTTGCGAAGTACTCTGTCCATAGTCACCGCTAACGCGGACAACGCTAGGCCAAATTTGCAGCATAGTTGTAAGATTTATGCGTTGAGTTCAGTTCAGTTCAGTTCGGTGTCCGGTCCGTTGATGGCGAGATCGACAGCGGGCGGCGCAGGATCTGAGGCCGCGGACGTGCTGGCGACAGGTTCCAGGTCGAACTGCAGCGTGGCGGCGCTCGACAGCGCCGGCTAAGGCACTATAGCTGTGTTAAAACACAGTGTATGAGGGTAACGGTGCATTTTTCAACTAAGAAAAATTAGAAACCGTTGCTTAACATAAAAAAGTATAGCGCAGTTTTTTCTTGTGTTAATACACAATGTCGGATAGTATGAAAACTAGTGCTTAACTTAAACAAGTATAGCGCAGTTTTTTCATGTGTTAATACCCAATGTCGGGAAGTTATTGCGTAAGGCAAATCGTTTAGGACAAAAATTAAACTAGTGCGTAACTTGAACAAGTATAGCACAGTTTTTTCTTGTGTTAATACACAATGTCGGGTAGTATAAAAACTAGTGCTTAACTTAAACAAGTATAGCACAGTTTTTTCTTGTGTTAATACACAATGTCGGGTAGTATAAAAACTAGTGCTTAACTTAAACAAGTATAGCGCAGTTTTTTCATGTGTTAATACCCAATGTCGGGAAGTTATTGCGTAAGGCAAATCGTTTAGGACAAAAATTAAACTAGTGCGTAACTTGAACAAGTATAGCACAGTTTTTTCTTGTGTTAATACACAATGTCGGGTAGTATAAAAACTAGTGCTTAACTTAAACAAGTATAGCACAGTTTTTTCTTGTGTTAATACACAATGTCGGGTAGTATAAAAACTAGTGCTTAACTTAAACAAGTATAGCGCAGTTTTTTCATGTGTTAATACCCAATGTCGGGAAGTTATTGCGTAAGGCAAATCGTTTAGGACAAAAATTAAACTAGTGCGTAACTTGAACAAGTATAGCACAGTTTTTTCTTGTGTTAATACACAATGTCGGGTAGTATAAAAAGTAGTGCTTAACTTAAACAAGTATAGCACAGTTTTTTCTTGTGTTAATACACAATGTCGGGTAGTTATTGCGTAAGGCAATACGTTACAACGAGATTACACACACTTTTCCACGTTCCCGCCAAAAACTCGTAAGCATACGTTTCTGAACGCACGCATATTTGACAAACAATAAATATGTCATACAATTGTCATTACTGACAGTATTTAACATTTATTAACATTTTTAAAATGACATGACTTGAAACCACAAAAACTTGAAGAATTTTTGTACTTAACACTGGCTAAATACACTAATCGTGTGGAGCGATGACCCTTATTAATTTGAGGTTTACCGTATCGACGCTTGTACTATTCATTATTCTGTGTCGACGGGAAAAACAATTGAACATGAAATGATTGGCAGTGTTTTAACCCAGGAACATTTTGGCAAAATAATTTGTCTTATATATTTATTTTAGGTCAATTATTTATTGTTTTTAATACTTATTATCCTATTCCTGACAAAGACAATTCCAAAAATACAAAAATCATAAAAATTGGTTCAGCCGTTCTTGAGTTATAAGTGTAGTAACTAACACGACTTTCTTTTATTTATATAAGATTCAGAATCTTCGCCTACTAAGGTTTATTTTTCTTTTGTGAAACGATTGGGTCTGGTCCTCCTAGTCTTACAAATTATTTTAAAAAAATGTAGGTTTTGTTGACAACTTTCATATGCACTGCACATACATTTATTCCTAAGAAAAGATAGAGGAAAAGTACATAAAAAGTAAAAGGAGTATAACGTTGGCATGAAGCTTTCAGAAACATCACTCGGATGAAATCTCGGGACGTCACTTGTCCACTAATACATTAGGCATGCTACACATATATTCGGGTCGGCACATTCGGGTCGGCACATTCGGCTCAGCAGTATTTGTTGAACGACAAAGCCTACCGGAAGCAATTACATACATACTACTTACACGTGTTCGACAGTTCTGTTTTATTCTAGTGCCGATCGGTTGGTCCATTCCGGCTATATTAAGGTGATTTGTGTACCTACTTAATACGGTTCAATACTGAACGACAAAGCCAACTCAAAGTAATAATTTACGTGTATGGTTTTATGCGGTCAGATTTTAAAGGCCTGTCGCACCCAAACCTTCGTAATTATAGAAGGAACAGCAACAACTATTATACCTGCACCAATTAACAACACGTTGTTTTTGTCCCATATTCTTAGCATTACTGAACTAATATTGATCGCCAAAACCCGACCGGCATAAACCGGGTGGGCGGCTTTTTACCGAACATTTTTAACCATGCCAATTAAAACCATGCCGTTGTTGCCCGGCTGAGCTTCTTCTTCTTCCCGACTGTAAATTTACGGCTAAGCCAGCCCGAAGTGATCTTGGGATCTGCACGTATTCAATTTTGCCGCCCAGCTGTGCCGATTAATGCCAGCCCGCTATGTGTGTAGCCAACCCTTAAGAAGTTCATACATAAGCAAAACAAAGCAGTTTGTGCCTTGTAACCTTACACCTACAGCCAGCACATCAAATAGCTTACTTACAATGTTGCATATCAGTTCTCAGTAGAGAGCCAACGTTCGCTTAGATTATAAACAACCTACTCCGCCTTCTATGAAATTAGTTATTATGGTCGGTAAATAATTTTAGACTAAATAAAGTCGGAGTTACGTGATTGTCTGCGAATAATTATATTGATCGAATAATTTAAGATGTAATTTAAACACGTAATATTTTAAAAAACCTTTTTAAACACAAGCTTTTACATAACCTAGGACCAGAGTAAGTCAAGACAAATCCAACAAGCACAAACACGATGGGTATAAAATGTGTAGTTTAGGAGTTCCTTTGGCTACTTTCCACCTCTATCATCAGATCAGCACAAAATCATCATAATATAGCATTGTCACGCGATTTACACATGTATGCAAAACTTCAGCTCAATCGAACCCCTGCGCCAATCGGACCAATAAATTCGCCGTAGTAAGTAGAGATAAAGCTTGTAAAAACTAACAGAACCGATTTCAAACTACGCGCTAACCATTTTCAGTACCAAGTTTGAGGTGTTTATCTCCATATCTCTGGAAATACTAAACTAGTAGACATTTTAATGGGACCATCTGGAAAGTAATCCAGTTCAAACAAAAAAAATATTTCAAAATCGGTTTTGGAATCTTTGAGTAATCGGTGAACATTGAGAACCTTTTTCCTTTATTGTAAAGTCGGTAAAAAAATAATCTGTTGTCTAGGCGTCTCGTCTCAAATTAATAGGGAATATGCGTGATTTTTTTTTATATTTTTAATTCAGTGATTGCATCCATTTAATACAGTAAAAATATGAAATAATACTGAATGTGTTCAAATTAAGCTAAAAAAAATAGTTTTAGCATTGAAAAAATATGAGGTATCTAAAACGCTGCCAAATTTTTGCGCGCCTTTGTGACGTCACAGTGCACCGCACGGTGTCCATAGATTAAATCTTTTTATTAGAAATAGTACGTATTCGTAGAACAGTGCATAGTATTTCTATGAAAAAGATTTAATCTGTGGAGACCGTGTGGTGCCCTGTGACGTCACTTTCTAATTGACAAGTGGTGATGTGTTCGCAAATTAAAATTTCCCACGCTTTTTATGCATTTTTTATATAATATTTTAACACATTTAAGAGTATTTTATTTATAAAAAAATATTTAATAAACGACACCAGAACAATAATGATTCGAAAATAAATGATTTCAAGTAAATGTACTACATGCATATTCCATAAGTAAGAAGCGAAGGAGGTATTTCAGGATCGTAGCATGTGGAAAGAAGTAGTCTCTTCCTAACCCGACGGGAAAAAGGCGTGATTTTCAACCGACGAAGGAGGTACTCAATTCGTCTGTATGTTTTCTTTATTTTTCTTTTTTTTTGTGTGTATGTTACGCAATTACTCCGTCAACTGTGAACCGATTCAAATGATTCTTTTTTTAATCGGAAGGGTACGTTTCCGACGTGGTCCCATTGTAATCATCGAGATCTGATAAGTACCTCCAGAGATATGATGATAAACGTCTCAAACTTGCTACTGAAATTGACTCGCGGGGCATTGAAGTCGGTTGTTTCAGTTTTTAAACTATCTTAATAATATTTATGTATGTATGTATGTAGTCTTGTCTCACTGCCGTCTGCAATTCTGTCTTATAGTAAATTTACATTAGATTACATTGAATTTAATAAGTTTGAGCTTTGTTTTTATTGATGGCAAAGCCATAGCGTAAATAACATACAAAAAACCTACTAACGAATTGAGAACCTCCTCATTTTTAACCGACTTCAAAAAAGGAGGACGTTTTATTTTTGACTGCATGTTTTTTATGTTTGTTCACCGAAATCTCAAAGACGCCTGAACCGATTTGAAAAATACTTTTTTTTAATTGCTTGGGTATATTTTGCAGGTGGTCCTATTTATATATAATATATCAAGATAATTATGTTCAATATCTCCAGAGATAGTAAGACCTTAGTTATACCTAATTATACAACTTTGTGAGAGAAAATAAATGGATTTATTTATATCAAACCTAGACAAACAATAAAAAATATATGAAGATAAACACCTCAAAATTAGTACTGAAAATTAATAGCGCGACGTTTGAAGATGGTTATTACTGTGCTACACCTTAATTGGATGAACTTTAGGTAATTTATCTCTGTATTATATACAACAAACATCGGTAAGGGCAACCGAGACCTTCATTTAAAAATAAATCTTCGTCCTTGAATATTGTCTCAAAATAAATTTAAAACAGGTAAACACGGTCTCCCAGACAGTTTCTTGCATTAAGCAATTTTTTTTCCAATAAATGTTTATTAAATAAAAATTAACTCAACATAAATCCATGTAGTCACCAGATAATCAACACCAATATTATAAATGCGAAAGTCAGTTTGTTTATTTGTTTGTTTCTTTGTTTGTTTGTTTGGGACTTCTTCACGGTCAAATGGCTTGACCGATTTGGGTGAAATTTTGTACAAAGATAGAACATAAGGCAGAATAGGATATAGGATACTTTTTTTTTGGATATCGAGTCAGGGGGTCCAGATATTCTTAATTGAATTTTGTAACTAAAGGACCTCTTTTCGAATAATCGGCTTGACCGATTTGCCCGAAATGTTGTATAAAGACAGTTCATAAGGCAGAAAAGAATAATGAATACTTTTTTTCTTGCAATCGAGTCAGGGGGTCCAAATATTTTTAATTGAATTTTGTAAATATAAGATCTCTTCTCAAATAAACGGCTTGACCGATTTGCCTGAAATGTAGTATGAAGACAGTTCATAGGGTAGAATAGGATATAGGATACTTTTTATTTGGCTATCGAGTCAGGGGGTCCAGATATTATTAATTGAATTTTGTAACTAAAGGACCTCTTTTCGAATAAACGGCTTGACCAATTTGCCTGAAATGTTCTATAAAGACAGTTCATAGAGCAGAATAGGATATCGGATACTTTTTTTTTGGCTATCGAGTCTGATAGTTTAGATTTTTTTATTGAATTTTGTGAATGTGTGGCCTCTTATCAGCTAAACAGCTTGACCGATTCAGCTGAAATTTTATGTATATTACAGTTCATATTGCATAGAATCACATAGGATACTTTTTTTCTGGCAGTCGAGTCCAGGTGCCAAGAATTTTTAAATTGAACTTTGTGAATGTGTGTCCTACTCTCGGTCAAACGGGTTAACCATTTAAGCTGAAATTTTGTAGACAGACAGTCAAAAAGACATGGAAGGGAAACGAATACTTTTTTTGGGTGGAAATTTCGTTTGTCTATATTTTTATTATAGAATTTTGTAAATGTGTGGCCTCTTTTCGGCCACACGGCTTGACCGATTCAGATGAAATTTTGTACACATACATTTAATAGGGCATAAAAGGGCAAAGAATACATTTTTTCGGCAGTTAAGTGTGGGGCCTATATTTTTTCCTAACTTTACATAGAGTTTGCATAATCATAAAAGTTTGACCTAAGGTTCATGGATAATGACTAAACTTAATAAGTGCCTTAATTAGGCCATAAAACTGTCAGGGTCATTAAAAGTCATCAAAATTTACGCGATAGCTTTGCTCACCCAACGTGCTTCGCCCAATCTGCTTTGTGGGAAGTATTTCAAAAGCATTCGTGTTTTAACAGCCACATTTAACCTAAGGGTCATCGGTGATGACTTAGTAGGTTATAAAAACTGTCAGAATCATAAAAAGTAAAAATTTTCTCGCTCACTTCGCTTGCGCAATAATTTGTTTGATCTACTTTGAAGGTAATATTTCAGCAACTTTTGTATTTTAATAGCCACATGCATCAGAACGAGTCCATAAATTGAAACAGTACAACCTTCAATAATCATAATGATTTTTAACCTTAAAATAAGTGGATATCAAGTTAAACTTTTAGTGTTAACTTAGTAGGTCATAAAAACTGTCAGAGTAATAAATGGTCGTAAAAATGTTTCGCGCAGTGATAGGGATTGCTACGCTCGCACAGTGAATGCGCTTGCTCCGGTCTCGCAAAGATTTGTTATATCTACTTTGTAGGAAAGATTTCAGCAACTTTTGTATATTAATAGCCACATGCATCAGAACGAGTCCATAAATTGAAACTGTACAACCTTCAATAATCATAATGATTTTTTACCTTAAAATAAGTGGATATCAAGTTTAACCGTAGGGTCATCGGTGTTGACTTAGTAGGTCATAAAAACTGGGTCAGGGTCTTTAAATGACGTAAAAATTTTCGCGCTCGCGAAAACCTTTGTTTTACCTACTTTGTAGATAATATTTCAGCAGTTTTTGTATTTTAATAGCCACATGTATCAAAACGAGGTTACAAATTGAAACAGTACAACCTTCAACAATCATAATGATTTTTTACCTTAAAATAAGTGGATATCAAGTTTAACCTTTGTGTCATCGGTCTTGACTTAGTAGGTCATAAAAACTGTCAGGGTCATAAAAAGACATACAATTTTTTCGCGCTCGCTTCGCTCGCGCAGTGATAGCGCTCGCCACGCTCGCGCAAACATATGTTTTGTCTACTTTGTAGGAAACATTTCAGCAACTTTTGAAATTAAATTGGATCAAAGTAATTGAACCCGTGATAATAATTAAAATATATTAATTCATCACATATATAAAACATTTATCATTACCCGAAATTTATCATTTACATTCAAGTTAGGTTCATATCGTTATTGCAAGTAGGTAGTTAGGTACTAGGTACCTACCGTACCCACATCTCATTCATTATTTTATTTCGTCTTGTTGTTCGCTGCGGTTTAGTAACTACACAAAATATGATGTTCGTATTTTTGTTGTAATTAGTTGGTTTGTATACAGTCCACGTAAAGTTTGCATTAGTTTGAATTAATTCGTTGTTTAGTTTATTGTTTTTTGAATTTTGAATTTTTGTTTGGATTAATTAATTGTTTACGATGTCGAAAGCTGCAGTTAAACGTAGTTTGGAAATGAAACGTAATTTTGCTATTAAACGGATAGACGAGTGTTTATCAGCGGCTTTAGAAGCAAAGAATGACACTTCTCGGCTACCTATGTTCTTATCGCGGTTTAGTCGACTTGAAGGTTATTGCCGTAGTTTCGAATCGAACCATTTAAAGATTTGTTTGGAGATGTCGGAAGAATCCTCATTAGATGAAGAGGACGGTATTCGACAAGATGTTGATAATAAATATTTTGAAATATTAGAAATGTAGCAACAACAATCTGCCAGTGCGCGCTCGCGCGCCCCGCTCCATCGGCTGACGTCATCTGGTCACACCCATCGGACAGCAGACCAGTTCGAGTCTGCGTTGACTACCGAAAATTGAACTCTATCACCGTACCTGATATATATCCAATACCGCGGATTGATGACATGCTACACGCAGCCAAGCAAATGCCATTTATGAGCACACTGGATTTGCGAAGTAAAAGCAAAGGACGAAGACCAAGACAAAACAGCCTTCATTACCCCTTTTGGAGTGTATCGATTCAGGCGAATGCCTTTCGGACTTCGAAATGCGCCTTCTACTTTCCAGCGTTTGATCGATCGAGTAAGGATTGACCTGGAAAACGTGAAGATGTTGGCTTACTTGGATGACTTAATCATTTTCTCAGAAAGTTACGAAGACCACCTGGAAGACCTGGACAAGGTCCTGAATACAGTAATCTGTGTGTGAACCTTAGCGAACCACTCATACGACTGACCAAGAAGAAAGCAGAATGGAGCTGGACAAAGGTGCAAGAGGAAGCTTTTCACGAACTGAAAACACTCCTTTCTACGGCGCCCGTTCTTTATCAAGCTGATGAAACTAAGCCCTACATCATCAAGACAGACGCCAGAAGCTATGCACTTGAAGCTGTTTTAGTGCAGAAATACATTCTGCGCTTACCTCGGCCCCGGATAGTTGTAAACCGGGCTTTATAGAATCTAATGGTTCCGACTGGCGGTAAAATTACCTCGCTTAAATCTGTTGAATTTTAATTAATTTATTTATTTATTTATTTATTTATTTATTTATGGTAAGCCAACAGTTTCGATTAAAACTAAATGATTTACAGTATATAAACCATGAAACCAATTAAAGGCTCACACGTATACGAAAACAGATTTTGGTATGAAAAAATGTGAGCATAATACATAATAAACATCAACACCAATATTATAAATGCGAAAGTCAGTTTGTTTATTTGTTTGTTTGTTTGTTTGTTTGTTTGTTTGGGACTTCTTCACGGTCAAACGGCTTGACCGATTTGGCTGAAATTTTGTACAAAGATAGAACATAAGGCAGAATAGGATATAGGATACTTTTTTTTTGGATATCGAGTCAGGGGGTCCAGATATTCTTAATTGAATTTTGTAACTAAAGGACCTCTTTTCGAATAATCGGCTTGACCGATTTGCCCGAAATGTTGTATAAAGACAGTTCATAAGGCAGAAAAGAATAATGAAGACTTTTTTTCTTGCTATCGAGTCAAGGGGTCCAAATATTTTTAATTGAATTTTATAAATATAAGACCTCTTCTCAAATAAACGGCTTGACCGATTTGCCTGAAATGTAGTATGAAGACAGTTCATAGGGTAGAATAGGATAAAGGATACTTTTTTTTTGGCTATCCAGTTAGGGGGTCCAGATATTTTTAATTGAATTTTGTAAATATAAGACTTCTTCTCGAATAAACGGCTTGACCAATTTGCCTGAACTGTTGTATAAATACATGTCATAGGGCAAAATAGGATATAGAATACTTTTTTTCTTGCTATCGAGTCAGGGGGTCCAAATATTTTTAATTGAATTTTGTAAATATAAGACCTCTTCTCAAATAAACGGCTTGACCGATTTGCCTGAAATGTAGTACGAAGACAGTTCATAGGGCAAAATAGGATATAGAATACTTTTTTTCTTGCTATCGAGTCAGGGGGTCCATATATTTTTAATTGAATTTTGTAAATATAAGACCTCTTCTCAAATAAACGGCTTGACCGATTTGCCTGAAATGTAGTACGAAGACAGTTCATAGGGTAGAATAGGATATAGGATACTTTTTTTTTTGGCTATCGAGTTGGGGGGTCCAGATATTTTTAATTGAATTTTGTAAAGATAAGACTTCTTCTCGAAAAAACGGCTTGACCAATTTGCCTGAAATTTTGTATGAATACATGTCATAGGGCAGAATAGGATATAGAATACTTTTTTTCTGGCTATCGAGTCAGGTGGTACAAATTTTTTTAATAGAATTTTGTAAATATAAGATCTCTTCTCGAATAAACGGCTCGACCGATTTGCCTGAAATGTAGTATGACGCCAGTTCATAGAGTAGAATAGGATATAGGATACTTTTTTTTTGGCTATCGAGTTAGGGGGTCCAGATATTTTTAATTGAATTATGTAAATATAAGACTTCTTCTCGAATAAACGGCTTGACCAATTTGCCTGAAATTTTGAATGAATACATGTCATGGGGCAGAATAGGATATTGAATACTTTTTTTTGGCTATCGAGTCTGAGTGTTTAGATTTTTTTTATTGAATTTTGTGAATGTGTGGCCTCTTATCAGCTAAACAGCTTGACCGATTCAGCTGAAATTTTATGTATATTACAGTTCATATTGCATAGAATCACATAGGATACTTTTTTTCTGGCAGTCGAGTCCAGGTGCTAAGAATTTTTAAATTGAACTTTGTGAATGTGTGTCCTACTCTCGGTCAAACGGGTTAACCATTTAAGCTGAAATTTTGTACACAGACAGTCAAAAAGACATAGAAGGGCAACGAATTTTTTTTTTTGGGTGGAAATTTCGGGTGTCTATATTTTTATTATAGAATTTTGTAAATGTGTGGCCTCTTTTCGGCCAAACGGCTTGACCGATTCAGATGACATTTTGTACACATACATTTAATAGGGCATAAAAGGGCAAAGAATACTTTTTTTCGGCAGTTAAGTGTGGGGCCTATATTTTTTCCTAACTTAACATAGAGTTTGCATAATCATAAAAGTTTGACCTTGGGTTTATGGATAATGACTAAACTTAATAAGTGCCTTAATAAGGCCATAAAACTGTCAGGGTCATTAAAAGTCATCAAAATTTACGCGATGGTTTTGCTCACCCAACGTGCTTCGCCCAATCTGCTTTATGGGAAGTATTTCAAAAGCATTCGTGTTTTAACAGCCACATTTAACCTAAGGGTCATCGGTGTTGACTTAGTAGGTTATAAAAACTGTCAGAATCATAAAAAGTAAAAAAATTCTCGCTCACTTCGCTTGCGCAGTGATAGCGCTAGCTGCGCTTGCGCAATAATTTGTTTGATCTACTTTGAAGGTAATATTTCAGCAACTTTTGTATTTTAATAGCCACATGCATCAGAACGAGTCCATAAATTGAAACAGTACAACCTTCAATAATCATAATGATTTTTAACCTTAAAATAAGTGGATATCAAGTTAAACCTTTGTGTCATCAGTGTTAACTTAGTAGGTCATAAAAACTGTCAGAGTAATAAATGGTCGTAAAAATTTTTCGCGCAGTGATAGGGCTTGCTACGCTCGCACAGTGAAAGCGCTCGCTCCGGTCTCGCAAAGATTAGTTATATCTACTTTGGAGGAAACATTTCAGCAACTTTTGTATATTAATAGGCACATGCATCAGAACGAGTCCATAAATTGAAACAGTACAACCTTCAATAATCATAATGATTTTTTACCTTAAAATAAATGGATATCAAGTTTAACCGTAGGGTCATTGGTGTTGACTTAATAGGTCACAAAAACTGGGTCAGGGTCATAAAATGACGTAAAAATTTTCGCGCTCGCGAAAACCTTTCATTTACCTACTTTGTAAATAATATTGCAGCATTTTTGTATTTTAATAGCCACATGTATCAAAACGAGTTTACAAATTGAAACAGTACAACCTTCAACAATCATAATGATTTTTTACCTTAAAATAAGTGGATATCAAGTTAACCCTTTGTGTCATCGGTCTTGACTTAGTAGGTCATAAAAACTGTCAGGGTCATAAAAAGACATAAAATTTTTTCGCGCTCGCTTCGCTCGCGCAGCGATAGCGCTCGCAGCGCTTCCGCAAACATTTGTTTTGTCTACTTTGCAGGTTATATTTCAACATTTTTTTATTTTAGTAGCCACGTGCATCGAAACGAGGCCATAAATTGAAACAGTACAACCTTCAATAATCATAATAATTATTAACCTTAAAATAATTGGATATCAAGTTTAACCTTTGTGTAATCAGTGTTAACTTAGTTGGTCATAAAAACTGTCAGGGTCATAAAATGACGTAAATATTTTCGCGCTCGCTTCGCTCGCGCATTAATAGCGCTCGCTGCGCTCGCGCGAACCTTTGTTTTATCTACTTTGTAGGAAATATTTCAGTATTTTTTGTATTTTAATAGCCACATGCATCAAAACGAGTTTATACATTTAAACAGTACAACCTTCAATAATCATAATGATTTTTTACCTAAAAATAAGTCGATATCAGGTTTAACCTTTTTGTCATCAGTGTTCACTTAGATGGTCATAAAAACTGTCAGGGTCATAAAATGACGTAAAAATTTTCGCGCTCGCTGCGCTCGCGCAAACCTTTGTTTTATCTACTTTGTAGGTAATATTTAAGCATTTTTTGTATTTTAATAGCCACATGCATCAAAACGAGTCCATAAATTGAAACAGTACAACCTTCAATACTCATAATAATTATTAACCTTAAAATAAGAGGATATCAAGTTTAACCTTTGTGTCATCAGTGTTAACTTAGTTGGTCATAAAAACTGTCAGGGTCATAAAATGACGTAAATATTTTCGCGCTCGCTTCGCTCGCGCATTAAAAGCGCTCGCTGCGCTCGCGCAAACCTTTGTTTTATCTACTTTGTAGGAAATATTTCAGTATTTTTTGTATTTTAATAGCCACATGCATCAAAACGAGTTTATAAATTTAAACAGTACAACCTTCAATAATCATAATGATTTTTTACCTAAAAATAAGTAGATATCAAGTTTAACCTTTTTGTCATCAGTGTTCACTTAGATGGTCATAAAAACTGTCAAGGTCATAAAATTACGTAAAAATTATCGCGCTCGCTGCGCTCGCGCAAACCTTTGTTTTAACTACTTTGTAGGTAATATTTCAGCATTTTTTGTATTTTAATAGCCACATGCATCAGAACGAGTCCATAAATTGAAACAGTACAACCTTAAATAATCATAATGATTATTAACCTTAAAATAAGAGGATATCAAGTTTAACCTTTGCGTCATCAGTGTTAACTTAGTAGGTCATAAAAACTGTCAGGGTCATAAAATGACGTAAATATTTTCGCGCTCGCTTCGCTCGCGCATTAATAGCGCTCGCTGCGCTCGCGCAAACCTTTGTTTTATCTACTTTGTAGGAAATAATTCAGTATTTTTTGTATTTTAATAGCCACATGCATCAAAACGAGTTTATAAATTTAAACAGTACAACCTTCAATAATCATAATGATTTTTTACCTAAAAATAAGTAGATATCAAGTTTAACCTTTTTGTCATCAGTGTTAACTTAGATGGTCATAAAATCTGTCAAGATCATAAAATGACGTAAACATTTTCGCGCTCGCCGCGCTCGCGCAAACCTTTGTTGTATCTACTTTATAGGTAATATTTTAGCATTTTTTGTATTTTAATAGCCGCATGCATCAGAACGAGTCCATAAATTGAAACAGTACAACCTTCAATAATCATAATGATTATTAACCTTAAAATAAGAGGATATCAAGTTTAACCTTTTTGTCATCAGTGTTCACTTAGATGGTCATAAAAACTGTCAGGGTCATAAAATGACGTAAACATTTTCGCGCTCGCTGCGCTTGCGCAAACCTTTGTTTTATCTACTTTATAGGTAATATTTTTGCATTTTTTGTATTTTAATAGCCGCATGCATCAGAACGAGTCCATAAATTGAAACAGTACAACCTTCAATAATCATAATGATTATTAACCTTAAAATAAGAGGATATCGAGTTTAACCTTTGAGTCATCAGTGTTAACTTAGTAGGTCATAAAAACTGTCAGGGTCATAAAATGACGTAAATATTTTCGCGCTCGCTTCGCTCGCGCATTAATAGCGCTCGCTGCGCTCGCGCAAACCTTTGTTTATCTACTTTGTAGGAAATAATTCAGTATTTTTTGTGTTTTAATAGCCACATGCATCAAAACGAGTTTATAAATTTAAACAGTACAACCTTCAATAATCATAATGATTTTTTACCTAAAAATAAGTAGATATCAAGTTTAACCTTTTTGTCATCAGTGTTCACTTAGATGGTCATAAAATCTGTCAAGGTCATAAAATGACGTAAACATTTTCGCGCTCGCTGCGCTTGCGCAAACCTTTGTTGTATCTACTTTATAGGTAATATTTTAGCATTTTTTGTATTTTAATAGCCGCATGCATCAGAACGAGTCCATAAATTGAAACAGTACAACCTTCAATAATCATAATGATTATTAACCTTAAAATAAGAGGATATCAAGTTTAACCTTTGCGTCATCAGTGTTAACTTAGTAGGTCATAAAAACTGTCAGGGTCATAAAATGACGTAAATATTTTCGCGCTCTCTTCGCTCGCGCATTAATAGCGCTCGCTGCGCTCGCGCAAACCTTTGTTTTATCTACTTTGTAGGAAATAATTCAGTATTTTTTGTATTTTAATAGCCACATGCATCAAAACGAGTTTATAAATTTAAACAGTACAACCTTCAATAATCATAATGATTTTTTACCTAAAAATAAGTAGATATCAATTTTAACCTTTTTGTCATCAGTGTTCACTTAGATGGTCATAAAAACTGTCAGGGTCATAAAATGACGTAAACATTTTCGCGCTCGCTGCGCTTGCGCAAACCTTTGTTGTATCTACTTTATAGGTAATATTTTTGCATTTTTTGTATTTTAATAGCCGCATGCATCAGAACGAGTCCATAAATTGAAACAGTACAACCTTCAATAATCATAATGATTATTAACCTTAAAATAAGAGGATATCAAGTTTAACCTTTGCGTCATCAGTGTTAACTTAGTAGGTCATAAAAACTGTCAGGGTCATAAAAGACGTAAATATTTTCGCGCTCGCTACGCTCGCGCATTAATAGCGCTCGCTGCGCTCGCGCAAACCTTTGTTTTATCTACTTTGTAGGAAATAATTCAGTATTTTTTGTATTTTAATAGCCACATGCATCAAAACGAGTTTATAAATTTAAACAGTACAACCTTCAATAATCATAATGATTTTTTTCCTAAAAATAAGTAGATATCAAGTTTAACCTTTTTGTCATCAGTGTTCACTTAGATGGTCATAAAAACTGTCAGGGTCATAAAATGACGTAAACATTTTCGCGCTCGCTGCGCTTGCGCAAACCTTTGTTTTATCTACTTTATAGGTAATATTTTTGCATTTTTTGTATTTTAATAGCCACATGCATCAGAACGAGTTCATAAATTGAAACAGTACAACCTTCAATAATCATAATGATTATTAACCTTAAAATAAGAGGATATCAAGTTTAACCTTTGCTTCATCAGTGTGAACTTAGTAGGTCATAAAAACTGTCAGAGTCATAAAAAGACGTAAAAATTTTCTCTACGCTCGCGCAAACCTTTGTTTTATCTACTTTGTAGGTAATATTTTTGCATTTTTTGTATTCTAATAGCCACATGCATCAAAACGAGTTTATAAATTGAAACAGTACAACCTTCAATAATCATTAACTTTAAAATAAGTGGATATCAAGTTTAACCTTTGTGTCATCGGTGCTGACTTAGTAGGTCATAACAACTGTCAGGGTAATAAAAAGTCGTAAAAATTTTTCGCTTTGAGTTCGACTTCGAGAGTCATCTACGGTGACTTGGCCTAAGAGATCATCGATCTAGACTTCAATGGTCATAAAGACACAAATAACGCTGGCGATGCCTCGGGTAAGAAGAAATGTTTCAGGAACTGTTGTGTTGAGTCAAACATTCAAACAGCACAACTTCGTATACCCAACCAAAATGATTAATGACTTTAACAATAGATGATATTGATTTCGACTTTGAGGGTCATCTATGATGACTTGGCCTAAGAGATCATCGATCTAGACCTCAATGGTCATAAAGACACAAATAACGCGGGCGAAGCCGCGGGTAACAGCTAGTTAAGTAATAATTAAGTAGTAGTAATTAAGTAGTAATAAGTAATTAAGTAATTACATAATAAACATTAAGTAATACATACGAGTAACAATATAAATATAGAAACAATAAACATACTTATAGATTTTGAAAAGAAAAATTCAGCAAATACACTATTCACAAAAAATACTATTTGATCATGAAAAAAAATTCAGCACACAACCGCCGTCTTACAGTCGCGTCACTGGTACAAAATAAATCAAAATCATAAAGTTGACTTAACTTAATGGGGATATTGCAACATGGAGTACTTTATATGATATGTATAACACAATGGTACACCATAATCGGAAATTATCTAACATTGAAAGGTTTTCGATTTTGATTTCGCTTCTTTCCGATCGATCGTTATCAGTGCAAGCGAAAGTTGGCTTTTAGATATTGGGAAGAATTACAGAAGGTGACATTAAAATCGAGTTCGCCTAAGGAGTTACGTCACCTAGTAGATACATTTAGGGAGAATATTGCCGTGTTGAAAAACCTAAAGTTGCCAGTTAAAGATTTGGATTTTCCATTGTTTTATCTGCTGATAGATAAACTGGCACTTCGTCGTTTGTTCGCTCTGGAAAAACGTCTGTCACGTGATCCTCAACTTCGTGAGGGTTACAATAAATTTATGAATGACTATCTCTCGTCTGGTCATATGAATGTAGCCGATGTATCGTCATCGGGACATTCATATTATATTCCACACCACTGCGTGCTGAAACCTACTAGCACCACGAGTCCGCTGCGCGTGGTATTCGACGCCACCGCAAAGCCTGGAAATGGTCCAGCGCTAAACGAGCAGCTACTCGTCGGCCCTCGATTGCAATCGGACATAGGTTCGATTCTTCTTCGTTTTCGTCTACACTCTGTGGTGTTCACTGCCGACATTAGGCAGATGTACCGACAGGTATTAGTCGCAGAATCCGATTGTGATTATCAACGGATTTTATTTCGCTTTTCGCCAGACGATCCAGTTGTGGAGTATCGTCTCAACACCGTGACGTATGGAATGTCGTCATCGAGTTATTTGGCACTTTGCACTATATTACAGGTAGCGCGCGATGAGGGAGTCGACATCTAACTGTCAATCTTAGCTCGAGGATATTCCCCCCGAACATCGTCAGGATAGTTCGCTTTCGTTCGATTTGGAATCTTGTAATTCGATCAAGGTTCTAGGATTGGAATGGAATCCAATCGAAGATGGATTTTCGTTTAGCGTGACACCGCTGCATGAGCACTGCATTAAACCTAACATTCTCTCGGAGCTGGCTCGAATATTTGATCCACTTGGTTTTCTAACGCCGCTTACTCTTTCGTTTAAGTGCATTATTCAGCAGTTATGGAGACTCGGGTTGGATTGGGATGATATCGCTCCCAATCACATCGCTGAAACTTGGTCCCGATATCGATTGGACTTAAGTTCATTGTCGTCTCGCGTGATTCCTCGTTTCGTTCCCGGACTGGACTCAGTCAAGGTCGACATACACGGCTTCGCTGATGCGTCAAATCTTGGATATGCCGCCGTGGTATTTTTTCGTTGTGAGCGCAGTGATCATCATGTCACTACTCATATCATCATCGCTCGATCAAAAGTTGCCCCTTTAAAGAAAATTTCGATTCCTCGATTAAAGCTATGTGCTGCGGTCTTATTGGCTGATTTAGTCGCGCATGTCAAGGAAGTATTCGGCGGCAAGCTTAACTTCAATGACACATTTTGTTGGTCAGATTCTATGGTGACTCTGGCTTGGCTTAAATCGCCATCATCTCGTTGGAAGACATATGTGAGCAACTGAGTTAATCACATTCAGGATAAGGTTCCCCCTTAGCATTGGCATCACGTTCTCTCGGAGCACAATCCTGCGGACTGCGCCTCTCGTGGATTTACCGATACGCAGCTGCTCGAACATCCGCTATGGTGGCATGGACCCTCGTGGCTCAGTCTAGATGACGATGAATGGCCAGAATCGTGTCGCGTAGAGGAACCACCTGACGTGCTTGAAGAGCAAAACAGCTCACAAGTATCGCTTTTCGTCGCTGTCGATCAATTCGATAAATTCTTGGACAGGTATTCGAGCCTGAACAACATTCAGCGTATAATCGGATATGCACTTCGATTCATACATAATTGTAGAAACCGGTCTGATCGTAGATCCGGTCATCTCGTAGCATCAGAGTTGAAGCAATCGTTGTATTGTGTCGTCGAAATCGCACAAAATTCGTCGTTTTCTCTAGAAATTGATAAATTAGAAAAGCGACTGCCTCTGTCAAAGCCTTTGCAAAGGCTTAAGCCTTTTCTAGACGGTGGTCTCCTCAGGGTGGGCGGTCGCCTGGCTCACTCGGAGCTAGATTATGATTGCAAACATCCATTGTTATTACCTCGACCGCATCGACTCACTTCGCTCATTATTGACCAATGTCATAATGACAATCTGCAACCTGGGCTTCGAACGCTCAGCTTCTTGCTCGCTCAAAACTTTTGGATATTATCATCGCGCGAAGTGCGTCCGTTGTTATCGTGCCAACCCCATACCTATCACCCCTCGAATGGCAGACCTACCTAAACTTCGAGTTTCGCAAGTCAAGCCATTTTCGATTGTTGGTCTAGATTTTGCGGGTTATTTTCATACGCATGTTCAACGCACTCGTGGATCAAGGCCATTCAAAACATATATTTGTTTGTTTATTTGTTTCGCTACAAAGGCTGTCCATATGTAGATAGTCATCGGATTGACTAGCGAAGCCTTTCTCGGCGCATTGCGCAGATTCGTTGCTCGTCGCGGCAGATGTCAGCGCATCCACTGCGATCGCGGCACTAATTTAGTCGGTGCCTACAACAGTTTGTTGCCATTGGTGCAACAAGCGGCATCTCACGAGGCCATTGAATTTTCGTTTAATCCGCCCGCCGCGCCACACTTCGGTGGTCTTTGGGAGGCTAACATTCGTTCGTTTAAAACACATTTTACTCGCGTCATAGGTAACCAGATATTAACGTATGAGGAATTTCTGACCGTGGCAACTCAAATTGAAGCGTTGTTGAATTCACGCCCGTTGTGTGACATGGGATCCGATCCCAATGATTTTTCGGTGTTAACCCCCGGTCATTTTCTCACGCTCGAGCCTCTGACATCGCTTCCGGAATCAGATGACTCCAATATTAAAATGTCTTATTTGAGTCGCTGGCAATTAGTGCAGAGACTTCATCATGATTTCTGGAAACGATGGCACATGGAATACTTGCACACGCTGAACCAACGTGCTAAATGGTTAACAGATTCGTCGGAACCCAAGTTAGGATCTTTGGTATTGATCACAGACGAAAACCTAAAACCACTTAATTGGTCGCTCGGACGCATCGTTCAATTGCATCGTGCTAAAGACGGTATATGTCGCGTCGCGACGGTAAATACACAAAACGGTCAATTGCAAAGACCTTTGGTAAAGCTGTGCCCTTTGCCTATAGCAGACTAAAATAAGCCTCTTTCTATAAAATCGTTTCGTTTAGTATTACGTGAACTTAGCTTAGTTTTGGCCTATCATGGCATTGTGTTGTTATTGTTTTTGTTATAAAATTGTCTATTTGCTTTCGTGTGTTTAGTTTCATAACGTATTACATCAAATAGATATTTATTATAATATTGGTTTTTCGTTTAGTTTCGTATAGTAATTTTAATAGAAAATACTGTAATTCGTATTTTGGTGGGCGGAATGTTGCAACCGCGTAATTAATTGTAGATTTTTTTATTTGGTTACGCGCGCTCGATTTCGTGGAGAAAATCAAGGATAGATGGTAATTTAATCGAATGAATACCCCAGCTTCTATTTCGTGATTTTCTCCAATAATAGCGAGAGTGAAGGGAAAGATGGCGCTCTCGTCGTCCCACCAAGTCTCCAAACGTCGAGTTTGCACACCGGGGCGCCACTATCGCCGCCGGCAGTCTCGAACTACAATCGGTGCAAGAAGCACTGTAATTTGAACTAATTACGATTTATGATAAATTATTAGGTGTTGTGAGCTGTGTAAAGGAACAAGGACTTTCGTGCTCCCTTGGGAAGGTCCATACAGGACGGACACTGCTACTAGACCTGCGGACAAGCTCGGTGAGTGCCTATTCTCACAGCTCTTGTTGATTGTTGTGGAAATTCTCGAGAAACTTTACGCTGATGGTATTCTTTCGTTCGATTTGTTGTTAGTATAACCGGTAAATTCGGGAGCTTCCCTCGACTCGCGAGGGTGCTCAAACAATGATTTTTTACCTTAAAATAAGTGGATATCAAGTTTAACCTTTGTATCATCGGTCTTGACTTAGTAGGTCATAAAAACTGTCAGGGTCATAAAAAGACGTATACATTTTTCGCGTTTGCTTCGCTCGCGCATTGATGGCCCTTGCTCAAACCTTTGTTTTATCTGCTTTGTAGGTAATATTTCAGCATTTTTTGTATTCTAATAGCCACATGCATCAAAACGAGTTAATAAATTGAAACAGTACAACCTTCAATAATCATAATAATGATTAACCTTAAAATAAGTGGATATCAAGTTTAACCTTTGTGTCATCGGCGTTGACTTAGTAGGTCATAACAACTGTCAGGGTCATAAAAAGTCGTAAAAAATCTTCGCTTTGAGTTCGACTTTGAGTTTCATCTACGGTGACATGGCCTAAGAGATCATCGATCTAGACCTCAATGGTCATAAAGACACAAATAACGCGGGTGAAGGCGCGGGTAACAGCTAGTAATAATAATAATCTCGAGTCTGTGCAAAAGGTAACCTTCGTGGCTTTTCGATGAACTAACATTCAAAGGTGAGGAAGGAAGATACTTACATACCTACCTAGTACCACCCGATAGATAAGAGTAACCTACCAAGAATCAAACATTTTTAGTCGTAAATTGTTAAACACAATCCAAAATTTCATCGTACCGACGGGACTTGAACCCACAACCTCCGGAATGACATGTTCCGGTGCTTTACCAATTAAGCTTATATGGTAAAGCACCGGAACATGTCATTCCGGAGGTTGCGGGTTCAAGTCCCGTCGGTACGATGAAATTTTGAATTGTGTTTAACAATTTACAAAAATATAAAGTGTGAAACACTTCAAAGAAACATAATATTTGATTTTTAGTCGTATTGGCAATGACAGAGCACCGGATCTACAATTTTTTCGAACCGGGGCAGAAACTTGATAGTAGCGCCCCTCTCTCCATGGTTTGACATAAATTACTTTAAAAAACTCACTGATGTATAATGGTTGTATTTTTTGTGAATGGAACAATAAGAATCAGTTACTAAGTCCACAAATTCACTTAAGTTGTGAGCTTGTGTGACGACTGTTGTCAATAGAGCAATGTTGTCAACGCAACAAAAACAGTAAATTAATACCATAAACACGCGCGCTCAATTTCTACGACGGTTCTCTTTTTGCACAGACTCTACGCTCCGTCTTCCTGGAAACTACCTTTGAAGGCAAATGTCAACTTTAAAGCATTGAATGTCGCTTTTTGAAACGGCATAATTTATTTAACGGCTAAACATCGGCGAACTGAACTGCACGCCAATTTGTTCAATTACCTTTTGTCTTCGATGGAAGAATGGGGAAGATACGCCATGTACGCACAAGTTTTTATGATATAATATCGTTTAAAAACTAAAAAACAACCGACTTCAATGCCGCGCTATTCATTTTCAGTACCAATTTTAAGATGTTTATCTCAATATCTCTGGAGATACTTATCATACCTCGATAAAATTACCATGGTACCACACTTGGGATATCTCCTTTCGAACAAAAAAAGAATAATCGAAATAGGTTCATAAACGACGAAGTTATCCGCGAACAAACATTAAAAAAAAAAATAAAAAAAAAAAAAAATAAAAAAAAAAAAAAATATATATATATACGGTCGAATTGAGAAACCTCCTCCTTTTTTTGAAGTCGGTTAAAAAGGTAACAGGACAAGCACGACGCTCGCCTTTCCTTGCATTGGTGGCGCCATTTATGATAATTATCTTCGAAAGTTTATCATTCGGAAGAAATCATTACAGTTTTCAAATCCGACGAGAGACGTTGCAATGCGTAAATCAAATATTATGTTTGTTGATGTGTTACACACTTTATATTTATTTAAATTGTTACACACAATCCAAAATTTCATCGTACCGACGGGACTCGTACCCCCACCCTTTGGGAAACACGGTGCGATACTATCGAAACGAAGAAATTAGTGGATTGCATTTTTAACCCAATTATGCATTGGTGGCGCCATCTATGATAACTTTTTCGAAAGTTAATCATTCGGAAGAAATCATTACAGTTTTCAAATCCGACGAGACATGTTGCACTGCGTAAATAAAATATGTTTCTTGAAATTTTGGATTGTGTGTAACAATAGGCATGACGACAGTATCAAAAAATCGAGGATTTGATGATTTTAGGGGAAAATACATATTGTTACATCAATGTTACATCGCGTCGTCGAGTCGCGATGTTTCGCCAAGCTTCTCGAACAAAAATACCGTGGGAAAGAATAGACTAATTAGGGGCTATAAACACCCGACCCGACCGTCATAAAAGTAACCTTCCGGGAATTCAGACCCTAGTCAATGTACCTAGTTTTGTAGTTAAGATTGAACCTTATTCATAAGTAGTTAGAGATCAAATTAGCATGTATGGTAAAGTTGTTTACATCAGATGCTCAAAGGAAAGCCGCCCCTTTTGTTTGTGATTTTTATTGCTTTGTTTTGAACGTCTTTTGTCTATTGTTTCGAGTCAATACTGGAAATTTCTGTAGAAATATTCTCGTCCTATATAAGACGTTGAAACCGCGGCTTCATTCAGTCATTTCTTTGGAAGCGACAGTGTTACTATCTAAGCGCGGATAGCGACCAAGAGATCGTTAAGTGTTATCAGTGAACTCGTGTTGTGAACTGTGAACAGTGAAATCAGTGATTGTGAACTAACGACCTCAGCGCGTGTTAACGGACTTTTGATAATTGTGCAAGACGATTTGGACAACTACTGTGGAACATTGTGCTAACCTAGTGATCAGTGGAAATAAACGTTCATCTCATCGGATTGGCATTTTAATACCACCCCGCACGTAACAATATTAAAACAATTTAGAACTCTAGTTTAGTTTTATATAAAAAATTGAGATTATTAAGATTTTTAATAAAATAAAACATTAAAATACTGCAATCGGCCATTTTGATTGAAACACCAATCACAGCGCATGACGTCACGCCCTTGAGGTTTTCTTGAAATTGTTATTAAATTTTGGAAAACCCATGTGTATTCATTGTCACAGATTATATAATAGTTACTACGTTAAGTATGTCATTAACATATGCGTGACGTCACACCCGACGCCATGACACATGTGAGCTGTTTTTGCGTACTATTGAAAAAATATTAGAAAAATTACTTTAAGCTTCGTTAAACTTAAGTTAATTACCGAAATATAAGATTTTTCGTGAATAGTAAATCTGTTCCCACATTACGGAAGAGGATTTCAAAATCTTTCGTCACGCCTATTTACCAAAATATAAAGTGTGTAACACTTCAGGAAATATTTGATTGACGCAGTGCAACATCTCTCATCGGATTTGATAACTGTAATGATTTCTTCCGAATGATTAACTTTCGAAAAAGTTATCATAGATGGTGCCACCAATGCATCATCACCATCAGCCTATTTCTGCCTATTTTAATGCATAATTGGGTTAAAAATGCAATCCACTAATTTCGTGGGCATGTTTCCCAAGGGGTGCAGGTTCGAGTCCCGTAGGTACTATGACATTTTGTATTGTGTGTAATAATTTATAATTTATTTGTTTAATGACAATGATGTTCTAACGTATCTTCGGTTCCCCCATCGCATCAATTTCATAAATACGATAACATTTAAATGGGGCAACCGGCTACTTAAATTTTATGGGACAATAAGGAATTAATTTCCGAGTTTAGCAATCGTTATGGTTATAATAGCGATGTGTTTATGGATACTTTTGGATGTTTTTAACCGACTTAAAAAGAAGGAGGTGGTTTCTCAATTCGACCGTATATATATATTTATGTTTATTCGCGGATAACTTTGTCGTTTATGAACCGATTTTGATGATTATTTTTTTATTGGAAAGAAAATATCCCAAGTGTAGTACCATAGTAATTTCTTCGAGATTTGATAAGTATCTCCAGAGATATGTCGATAAACGTCTCAAACTTGCAACTGAAACTGACTATTGCTGCATTGAAGTCGGTTGTTTTATCAGTTTGCATGTTTGGACATATTTTTATTGATATATTATGATTATGTTAATATGATTGACCATTATCTATACTGGTGGTAATGTGGTCGAGAAGATATACGATAGAACGCCTATCGACGCTATAAAATTGAAATTGTCTGTATATTTATAAGTATTTATGCTTTATAATTATCAATAGTGATCAATAAAGATTTTCACTTCACAACTCAACTGTACGAAACACCACATTACAAACTGAACGTCTAGCCTTCGCCTTACTATGTCAAGACATAAGAATATGACGAAAACGACACAACAGGCGCGGCCGTCCGATTAATGCAGTCCGAAAATATTCGGGTAACCGCACCTTATTTAAATTTTATAAATCGTACTTACTGTATACAATAATTAATCATGGCAGTTTGTCCTTTTGAGCAAACGCGGGGTGCACTTCCATACAAACGCATTCCCCCGTTTCCTCCCTGGAAAATGCTTCTAGAGCAAAATTTGTTTCTACAAAAATCAAGGTCTGCTGTAGCTATGCCCCTATCATTTGCTTTTTTTGACCAACCAATTGTAAATAGAAATATGACCCTTCAAAAATCTCAAAGAGGATATTAAAAAGCTTAATTTCTTTGTAAAATTGGTTGGTCAAAAAAAACAAATGATAGGGGACCGCAGACCTTGATTTTTCGTAGAAACAAATTTTGCTCTAGAAGCATTTTCCAGGGAGGAAACAGGGGAGTACATTTGTATGGAAAAGTGCACCCCGCGTACGCTCCCATTCGTCGTAGCACGCCACTGGCCAGTTTCCATGCTCAACTTACTACGACACTTAATATCATTTCCATCTTAGGATTGTTTGCAAGAGACCGCTTTTAGAGAAAAAATAATAATAATAAAAATAATTTAAAAATTAAAATAATTTAAATTAAAAAAAAAACAAACCGTTTAGTAACGGTACTTTAAGTTACGCAAATGTTAGTTACTTTTCCTCTGTAAGCTAGCGTTTGACCACTATCTCACCAACAGGAAATTGGAGTCAATAAAGAGTTATTTTCTACCGACTTCCAAAAAGGAGGACGTTCTCATTTCGTCTGTATGTTCTTTTTTGTATGTATGTTACGCGATTGCTCCGTCGATTGTGTACCGATTTGAATGATTCTTATTATAATCAGTAGGTAGTACATTTTTGAAGTGGTTCCATTGGAATTTCATCGAGATCTGATAAGTATCTCCAGAGATATGACGATATACGTCTCAAACTTGCTACTGAAATTGACTCGCGGGGCATGGAAGTCGGTTATTTTAGTTCTTTAACTATCTTAATTGTATGTATATTACATTGTATTATATTATAGTAATCTACTTTACGGTGGGACTAGGTCTAAGCCATTATAACTTCGCCTAGATCTAAATCTAGGAACATTTGGAAAGGAACTTATTTACGTCCGAATCATCTCTCTTGATGTGGGAATAGCATGATTTGTGGTTATTCGTTAAACTATACTAGAAATGAGCTATGGCCTTGTTTTCTTTTTTAGTGTTCCGTGCCTAAAGGGTACCAACGGAATCCTATTGCTGAAATTTCACTGTCCGTCCGTCCATCCATCTGTACGTCTTTCACAGGGTTGGTGTCTCCTTAACCGTGGGTAGATACTTGAATTATTCACAAAGTATGTATTACTAGCTGTGCCCGCGACTTTATCCGCGTGGAATACTGTGTTTACATACATACATACAATCACGCCAATTTCAGTATTCAGTATTCAGTATTCAGTATTCAGTATTTTATTTCCCGTTGGGGTAGGCAGAGACTACTTCTTTCCACATGCTACGATCCTGACATACCTCCTTCGCTTCTTCCACTTTCATGAGCGTCTTCATACATGCTCGCCGGTTATAGGTACTTTTGACTTGGCCTTTTTTCAAAACGTCTCCGATCTGGTCGTGATACGTTCGCCTAGGTCGGCCTATACCAACTGGCTCTCCCATTCACACACGTCTCATAAATCTGTTTCGTCAATCTTTCTTCATCTATCCTCTCTAGATGTCCAAACCATCTAAGCATCCCTTTCTCTATCTTTGTCACTACATCTTCTACCACACCACAACAATACTGTGTTTGGGTAGCATTTTTAAATATTTAGGCTAATTATTGTCCAAATAAGACACATGCGTATCCCCTACACCACACCGTACCACGCCGCGCAAATCCCCCTCCCCTCTTCCTCCCCTTAGCCCTTCCCCTGCCCTCACCCTATCTCTTCCCTCCACCCCCTTTCTCCTCACTTCCGTCTCCCTCTCCCCTTTCCCCCCACTTCCCACCCCCCCCCTCTCTTCCCCCCACTTCCCCTCCTTTTCCCGTCTCTCTTCCCCCCTCTCGCCTTCCCTCACTTCCCTCTCCCCTCCCCTCTCCGACTAAGTAAAGTAGCCTATGTCCGTTCTCAGGCTCGAGACTATCTGTGTACCAAATTTCATTTAAATCGGTTCAGTAGTTTTGGCGTGAAAGTGACACAGACAGACAGAGTTACTTTCGCATTTATAATATTAGTTAGGATAGGACGTAAGTACTACGGACGCTGTAAAAACCAAAACTAAAAACAAAATATTAAAGTGGGGTAAATACAAAAAAACGTATTTATTCGGCATATTTTGTTTAACCTTATTAAATAATTTTACTGTGGTACGCTGCGTGTACGAGTCTACTTTGCACTTGGCCAGTTTATTTGCAGAATAACAAACTTTTAACCGTTATCTCACATGCTTGCTTGCCTACAAGATATCTCAATGAAACTGATCATCTCTTGCGGATTTTTGTATAGGTATATTAATAAGAGAAGAGGGTGCGTGGAAAACTACGCGTTAAAGGTGATACTTCCTTCACAGAGTGAAAGAAAAAAAAAGTAAGAAAGTGGGAATTCTTGTGTACAGCTCCATCTGTTGAACTTTAGCGAATACGTCATGGTAGTTACGCCGTACTACAATAGAGGGCGTTTATAAATATAAAATGAAACATGACGCTTACGTCACGTCCGCTACCTTCGGACCGTGACGCTATGTTACTACCGTCAAATTTAACTCCGATGCGCCTACAGAGATTCATTTCAATAAATTAATCTACAAGCTGCGTGTCTTCGGCGAGTATAATATGTAGTATTTTTTTCCCTATTCGATTATATTCAACAAATAGATCTTCGACTGCATCATTACTTACCAACAGGTGATATAGTGATCAAACCACATGAGTAAAGAAGGAACAGAGACAAAGCTTCATACAACTGCGCTGTGATGATGACGTAGACGCACTGCACGTGCCGCCTGTCACGTACGGAGTGAATCTGGTTTATAGTGGCTCGGCTGGTGCTTTAACACAGGGCTGTCGCTTGCAACGTGTTACGTTATATTATATTATTTTTCATCCCATCTATTCGAAAAGTGATGGTTTGTTCCTCGATAAGTGCGCGCAAAGTAGGTAATTTCTGCCCTTGGGCGGGGAAATATTTTTTTTTAATTTTGGCTTATGAATGTTCTTCTATAGTGCCCGGTCTAAGGAGGCTCTATAAAATTACTTGACATTTAATGACATTTTTTTTAAGCAGGATAGGCAAGAATTTGACCACTGTCTCACCTGATGTTAAGTGACGATGCGGTCGATGTGGCACGCTTACGTTGTAGATACCCGTTCAATCTCGATTTTTTATTTTCTTTTATTTCATAACATTACATGACATTTCGTGACATTTGATGACATTTCGGACATTCCATGACATATTATGACATTTAATGACATTTTGTTACATTTCATGACATTTCGTGACATTTGATGACATTTCGTTACATTTGATGACATTTCAAGATATTTCAGAATGGCTCCTCTACATGATGGGCCAGCGCTTGTCCAGCAAAATGGCCATGCGATGGTTGAAAAGGATCTACCCAATGGCGATGTTCAGTTGTGATCTTAGCGTTCAACAAAATGGACGTGGAAGCTGTAGCCGCAGCAGCTATTTAGAATTTTTTTTAGAATTCCAAAAATTTTAGTATTTCGCTATGCGGCCAGGCAGTCGACATCTTGACACGCACGAGGTACTCTGCACGTCTGCTCTCCACCGCATTCTAGCGCAAACTGAGTAATGGCCGACGTGTAGATGCGTACCGCCATCGCTGGCCCACTACCTTTGATGTGTGGGCGAAAAACCGACACCGCGGCCATTCCGCCGGCATCGTACGCACCACAAGCCGGCCTACGCCTTTACGCCCTCTATATGGTGGCCCACTACGATGGACCATCATGATGGCCCATCATGTAGGGGAGCCATAACATTTAATGCCATCTTGTAACATTTCATGACATTTCGTGACTTTTCTTGACATTTCGTGCCATTTTGTGACATTTTTAGACGTTTCATGACATAAAATAACATTTTATGAAATTACGTGACATTACATGACATTTAATGACATTTAGTTACTTTACATGACATTTCGTGACATTTTGTAACATTTCACGACATAAAATGACATTTCATGAAATTTCATGACATTTGTATTCATTCATGATATATCATGACATTGAATAATATTTCATGATATTTCGTGACATTTATGACATTTTATGGCACATCATGACATTAAATGACATTTCGTGACATCTCAAGATCATGAACGACATACATCGTTGTCGACAATGATGAAGCTTGAAAAATTAAAAAGCAGGTCATGTTTACTTTATGGAAGATTTTATTAAGATGAAGATTTTTCTTGTTTTTATTTTGTACCAACCCTACAAGCATAGGTAAATATTTTTCCGTTCCTCAGAAAGTTTGTCTCTGTTCCTTCTTTACTCATGTGGTCAAACGCTAGTCTATATGATATAAAAAAAATTACTAGGCACATACAAGTTTATACAACAATTCAATTTAATTACGATCGCCTAAAAAAATTAAAACTTTTTAGCCAACTTCAAAAAGAAGGAGGTTCTCTATTCGCTTGTATTTTTTTATGGTTGTTACATCGAACAATTTGATTTATTAAAAAATCTTTTTCTGTTTGACAGGGTATACTTATCGTTTGGTCCCATTGACTGACCATTTAGTCTATAGTCGAATTTTAAATTAAACGTAGTAAAATGACATTACGAGTATTGCCACTTTATCATGAAATAAAAATAGGCATGTGGTATAAAAGATTTAGTTAATGGAGTCATATCAATTCAGTGAACTAGTTCAATAACTCATATTAAAGTCTTCCAAAAAAGTATTACATATTTTATCATCCTTATTCAACTAGTACGCTGGACTTTAAATGCTTATGCCTAATACATTGATCAAATACATAATTCAGTTAACTAGAACTTATACGTACGAGTACCAATCAATTTAAGTGTTTTTAATCTTTAGTTCAGTTCTTTGAACGATAAAAATAAAAAAGATCATCACTACGTTTGAATGTTGGCAACATTATTTTGATAAGTGACATTTTGACCTGTCAGTTTACTCCGTCTAATCAAAAAATCGACTATAGTCATCTAATGGTTAGTTACCCAGTCCATGAAACAGAAAGTCGTGGGTTCGAATCATTGTGTGATTCACAAACAATTATTCGTTTCGAAAATTCTTTGTGTGATCCACAAACAATTGTTCCGAGTTTGTTTCCGAGTGTAGTTGTGTTCGTGATTTGTATGTTTTTAATGTAAAGTGCCCCGGAGACGGTCAGTCGTCAATCAGTACGTAATTGAGATTTACTGTTTCAATTGAAGGTGCGAATAATAGAGCTTCAATCGACGCTTCAATTGCACACACACATTTTCTTTTTTTCTGCATTTGCACAACGAGACGTTCAATGGGTGCGTTATTTGCAATTGATGGGCTTTCAATCAAAATTTCCATCATTCGCCTTAAATCACGTAGTTGCGAATGACAATGGCTTCAAATACCTCTGAAGACGATCATTTGGTCCATCATTAACGTAAAATTGACAGTTGCGAATGACCGGGCACTTAAGAAAGAACGCGGGGTGCACTTTTCCATACAAATGTACTCACCCGTTTTCTCCCTAGAAAAAGATTCTAGAGCAAAATTTGTTTCTGCAAGAAATCAAGGTGTGCTGTATCCATAGAAATAGGAATAATAAGTTATTAGAAGTCACATACTCTACGTAAATTGTCGCCGCACTTGTGACTTGACAGCCACAACTGTGCGGAAACTGCCCAAAATTAGCTGTCAGTATTGTTCGAAACGGCGGACGTGAAACACCTACAAAAATGGTGTGTTGCAGCATATCTAATTGTGGAAACTCTTCCACATCGTTTAATTACATAAATAAGAGGATTACATTTTATTGATAAGTGTATTTTTTTAATTCTAATGCTGTTTTTTAATTAAATATGCTGGAACAAATTATTTACTACGAGAATAATAATCTATTTGTTTTATCGTCATTTTGCATACCATTGCTGCATATGTTCTTCAACATCCAGAGCGGTACAAGCGTACGTAACAATGTAATGAGATACAAACGATATCGTCATGCTCGCAAGATTAGCGACCATGACATGGTGCGGCTGCAAGCGACGCGCATGCGGTTGACGTAAGCTAGTGATGTGATTGTACGGTTATACTTCGTCAATAGTTATCGATAAAATTGTTATGTATCGATGAAAATAATAGTTATAATATTAATATGATATTCTTTGCTAAGACAAATACATAGTTATAACATTCAATGTAACATATCATCAATATTTTTTGCTTCTAAAATGTATTTAAGGTAGGTAGTGCAATGGGGCATGAAAGTTTTTTTTATTTATAAAGTTAAAGTTGTGAAAATTAATACATAACATTAATAATAATTTGAGGAATGAATGAACGTGTCTAAAAAAGCACGACTGGCTGTACATAGGGGAGCGTTGGTTCCCACACTCATGTATGGTAGTGAATGCTGGGTATGGCAGAAAAAGTATGAAAGTAAAATTAATGCTGTAGAAATGAGAAGTTTGAGAAGTATGATTGGAGTGACTCTGATAGATAAGGTGGAGAACAGCGTGATAAGGGAATATTGTGGTGTACTGGAAGATGTAGTGACAAAGATAGGGAAAAGGATGCTTAGATGGTTTGGACATCTAGAGAGGATGGATGAAGAAAGATTAGACGAAATAGATTTATGAGACGAGTGTGAATGGGCCAGCCGATAGAAGCCGCTCTACCGGCTGGCCCATTCATACTCGTCTTATAAATCTGTTTTGTCAATCTTTCTTCACGAAGACAAAAAGTTTAAGCGAAATGTACATTAGACTTGTAGAAAATGAGAAGAAGATTAATTATTTACCAGCAATACAAGTTACAACATTTATACAAGTTATCGCAAGACCATATCGAACTCACTTTTGGTCACATTAGAGCACACGGAGGTTTTAATAATAACCCACAGCGAGATAATTTATGTCAATTTACAAAAAAAAATATTTCACATGTTGAACTAAAAGATTTTGGTAGCGGAAATTGGGTAGCCCTTGAAAAAATATCAATCCTTAGTTGTTCTTCAGCTGTAGATCAAATAAATATTACAACAGTGGCTCCATATCATGTCGACAACAATGACGAAGATACTGACACTAAAACTATTTTTATTGACGTGATGTCGAGTTACGATGTAAGTAATATGTCTGAGTTCGGGTCACAAGTGGTAGTGTACGTAGCAGGGTCTGTCGTTCATAACTTATTAAAAAAGATTAAGTGTGAGACGTGTATTGCAGCATTAACAGGGTCCGTAATAACAACGATCAAATTAAATTCCTACATTTGAAAGAAAACGGATGTCTCATTGTGCCGAGCGCAGATGTCATCACAATTTGCAAAATAAGTGAATCCTTACTCAGAAAAATGTATTCGGACAATAAGTTAATTTAAAACAAAACATTTAAACGTCACTTTGTTACAAAAACCATGGGTAATTTTCTTGGACTTAAAATATTTGAAAATATTTACTATCATTAGTATGATCAGTCTCCACTCGATAATCATATCATTAATTTAATAAAATGGGTATTGGAGAGGTACATGAATATTTGTCTTCGTCACTTTGCCAAAAATGCGGTGCAACAAGCGATGTGGATGTGCATGTGCATCCGTAGCTGTTGTGTAATTTTTTTCATCAAACCTATACGTGTGGGATGTCTATGGATAGGTCTTTAAAAATGACATTGAGGTTCCTAAAATCATTTTTTCTCAAAGTCAATCACTTAAAAGATACACGCGTCTAAAGTGGTAAAATATTTGGCCCCCTCTCCCCCCTCTAACTTTTAAAGTAAGGGACTGAAAAATCTAGAAAAAATATATTCTGTAGATCTTAATAAAAACTTTCAATGAAAATTGGTTTGAACGAGATTGTGATATAGCGACCGCAAGTATAACTATGTTTTTCATACAAAAACTATGAAAAACAAAGTTATTTTTGTAGTTACGAAAAATCAAAGTTATGGAATACTACGTGTTACGGAACCCTACGAGTGCGAGTCCGACTTGCACTTGGCCAGTTTTTTAGTGAATTCCTATATTTTTATATTTTATATTTACTTAATTTAGTAAATTATAGAAGACAGGCGCTATGTGGTTAATTATGAATCGCATAGCACGTTTTTTTTTTCAAAATTAAATTAAATAATTTGTGTATAATCATAGAAAAGATAATAATACTACGTATAATTGAATTTATAAATACACTGTTCAGTAACACTTACAATAAATGCATCGTTTAATAAATATGTATGATGTTTGTTTTTTAATTTAGCTAATACATTTTGTAGTGGTAGGACTTCTGCTAGTCCGCCTGGGGCGGTACCACCAATTTGCCAACTAATTTTCAGCCGTGAAATAGGAATGTTTTTCGGTTGAAATGGCGAGGTGTCCAGTGAAATTAATTACAGGGCATGTGAGTCTCAACATTTTTATGTCTCAAGGTAACAGGCGCAGTGCAGTGACATGTAAAATTCTGGGAGTCCAGCATTTTACATGTCGCTATATCTGTAATAGGTAAACATCATCGCTTACCATCAGGCGAGCGTCGTGCTTGTCCTGTTACCATAAAAAAACATTAAAAAAAAAAAACAAATTTAAAATTACAAATGTTATATGGTCCAGAAATAAAATTAAAATATCTACCTCTGCATGTTCTATTCGAATGCTTGATACAGCTTATTGTATGGTACTTAAAAACGAAATAAATATCACTATTTGCAGGAAGTAAGAAGAAAAACCAGCTGTTTTGTCGCAAATAAACCTACTACGCAAAAATTTGTTCGTATACGTACCTATAATTGATCCCTGTTGAAGTATTTAAATTAATAATAAAATTATATATTAACAAATAGGATTGCGCCCCGCTATTTAAAATATCGACAACTTTTTAGTTTTGAGATTTGTCCAGCACTAGCTGTATATGTCAAATAAATCAAGTCTTCGTAACCGGAAAAATTTGCAAACCGGTTACGCCTTAAGAGGGAACGCGGGGTGCACTTTTCTATACAAATGCATTCCCCCGTTTCCTCCCTGGAAAATGCTTCTGGAGCAAAATTAATTTCTACAAAATATCAAATACATTTGTATGTAAAAATGCAACCCGCGTTCCCTCTTACATGCCTAAAACCTTTTCTTTTATGTTTAGTTCTACCTCAGCCTCTATTTAGAGCGATACATGCAAATAAGGGTTTTCAAGTGGTTTCGTTCGAAAAACCGGTATACGTATGCTCGTATCAGTTTTATATTTATTGTAGAAATGTTGGCTGGAATGGAAAATCGTAGAAAATTCATCAATGTTTGTTTTGACTAATTATACAGATAATATTATTTTTGAAAATCATTTCCTTAAATGGTTAAACAGGGTGATACAGTTTCTATTGAAAATGTATTACTTGGTTAGCTTCTTTCAAAATTCGGTACAAAAACCATAAAGTCATACTGCCTACTAATATAATAAAAGCGAAATATTTACAGAGTTCAAATTTTAAAACTTTGGATGACACATTTTCAATTCCTTCCTCTTTTCGTGGAGAACTCCTAAGACGTGGAGCAAGAGTGTGGTCATTGTGTTCTTTAAAAAAACTAGCTAAGTTGAGTTGGACTCGCCCACCGAGGCTTCCATACCAAGTGCTCAAACTACTCGTAGGTTAAAAGACAAACTTAACTTTGCAGTTTGAGCCCTAGACTGATGCCTGGACACTGCAACCGCAAATAATAAGTTATCTATATTGGTATAGTAAATTCGTTTATTGTTTGGTCTTAAAACAAATTTTTACTGTTTTCAGATTTTTTTTTTCATGCCAAATTTCAAGATTTTAGGCCAACGGGAAGTATCCTATATTTAACAAATGCGATCCACTAATTTCGTCGTAACGTTACTTCACACCATGGCTTAATTGGCAAAGCACCGGAAATTGTTATTCCGGAGGTTGCGGGTTCAAGTCCCGTTGGTACGATGAAATTTTGGATTGTGTTTAACAATTTACAAAAATATAAAGTGTGTAACACTTCAAAGAAACATAATACTTGATTTACGCAGTGCAACATATCTCGTCGGATTTAAAAACTGTAATGATTTCTTCCGAATGATAAACTTACGTAATAAGTAGTCATAGATGGCGCCACCAATGCATAATTGGGTTAACAAATGCAATCCACTAATTTCGTCGTAACGTTACTTCGCACCATGGCTTAATTGGCAAAGCACCGGAACATGTTATTCCGGAGGTTGCGGGTTCAAGTCCCGTTGGTACCATGAAATTTTGGATTGTGTTTAACAATTTAGTATCCTATATGTTTTAATTCCATTGTGAATTCGCAAAATATGCCAAAAATGAACTTAAACGGTCATATCTTTTGATCGCGTTGACTTACGGGTTTGTTTTGTTCTCACCCAAAACATACCGTAGATCCAAGTACTTGATATAAGTTTCAACTTGTTTTTTCTTTAAACAACAAGAATTTGTGGGTCCCTGCGATAAAGGGACTAGACAGACAGACAGACAGACGATGTCGAAGCTTGTTTGATTGACTGATTTGGCTGGAATAAAATATAAAGATACGCGTTTCCTTCTCCACGCAAGCTGGCTCGCGCCGTGCGTCTTGCATCGAACGACAGACACGTGACACGGGCTCGCGGAATAAACCGGACTACAAAGGTTGTTAATGAGGTTTTTATAACCCTCGCGCTCCTAACGAAATAATCGTAAGAACGTTATGTACCGGTTACTAACCGGAAAATTGAAAATTGGTCCTGAAATAAATTACTGTTTTCGATGTATAAGTAAGTTCACAGACAACCGTTTTTGAATGTGCTAGAACTAATCACAGTGCAGAATTGGATGTGTAACGTTTTGGTAAGTTCACAGACAACCGTATGTGAATGTGTAAGAACTACTCACAGAGCAGAATTTTAAGTGTGGGGCTGTTTAAGTGTGCGTGGCTCTGCGTTTTAATATATGCGTATGTAGTAGTGATGGCATGGGTGGGGAGAATGCGCGGCGAGATGGCGACAAGCGTTTTGTAAGTAATTGGCGATTTTTGACATTTCTACTACCTTATTATTCCTATTTCTGTGGCTGTATCGTTTGCTTCTTTTGACCAACCAATTGCAAAAAGAAATATAAACCTTTTAATCTTCTCTGTAAGATTTTAAAATGGTCATATTTCCATTTACAATTGGTTGGTCAAAAAAAGAAAAAGATAGGGACGTAGCTACAGCAGACCTTGATTTTTTGTAGAAACAATTTTTTCTCTAAAAAAATTTTCCAGGGAGGAAACGGGGGAATACATTTTTATGGAAAAGTGTACCCCGCGTTTCATCAAGCGACACAGAGTTGCCTAGTGCAGGGAGTAGTGTTTAAAAATTACGATATGGAGATAATCACATAAAACTTGCTACTGACATTGACTAGCGTAACATGCGAAGTCGGTTCTATAGTTTTTATACGATCTTAATCATTTAATTGTGTTTAACAATTTACAAAAATAGAAAGTGTGTAACACTTCAAAGAAACATAATATTAGATCCTAATCATTTTTATGGCATTTATAAGTGGAGCTTATGTGAATAAACAAGTCGTCAAGTTAAATATCTAGTTTTTTTTTTAAATAAAGCTTACTAGCAATGTGTGTTTCACATTACTAGTAGTCTTGTTAACCCCTCCAACTAAGCTAAATATGCTTGTGTCTGGAGTGGGTTCACGTCAATTGTGCGATGGGTGGGGATCGAACTCACGACCTCTCGATCGCCAGGCCGACGCCTTAGCCATTGGGCCATTGCCGCTTGTAGTATTAGCTCAGGTATAAAGATTAGGTTAAAGTTAAATTGCTTTTAGAAAATAATAAAAGGCATTAATCATAGAAATTAATATAGACAGGTCTGGATGTATCTTAGCGGATTTGATTTATCATAGTTACCTTAACCTAACTTTTTTTTTAAATTGCCTAGCCTAGATTACCAAAAACTTACGAGACGAGAACAATTACCACCAACAAGAGCTGCTATATTAGCTTTATTGGCTATATTGTAATATCGTGTCTAGATTGTAGTATAATTTTTAATAGACTTTAAAAAAAGGAGCAGGTTCTCAATTCGACCGTATATAATTATATAATTTTTTTTCTATGTGTGTTAGCGGATAACTTCGCTTATCAACCGATTTTGATGAATATTTTTTTGACCGAAAAAACATATCCCAACAGTTGTACAATAGCAATTTTATCGAGATCTGATAAGTATCTTCAGAGATATGTCGATAAACGCGTCAAACTTGCAACTGAAACTGACTCCCTCGGTATTTGAAGTCGGTTGTTTTAGTTTTCACTATCTTATCTACACTAAGTTTGTTAATTTGTGGTCTCCACTCCAAAACACGTGGTTATCTCCGAGTAACTATTACTAGAGGTAGTTACCCAACCAAGAGGAAAATACATAGTTGAATCTGCCGCAAGCGAACGGCTAACAGAAGTATTTTTTTGTATAAACAGCGTAAACACTTACCACAATAAAAAAAATCCAGTAACTAAATCAAACTATAGTTCAAAAACACTAAAATTAACTCACAACACACAATAATTAAAACTTTTTTCTTAGGTAAAATTATTTTACAAACATAACCAAACGCCAAACGAAACGCGAAAAAATATCTGTCAATTATTTGGAACTTTTCACTGAATTGCCAATCAATAATTTGAAGGTAAATTCATAAGTAATAATACTTAGTTACTAAATAGGTTTAATGTAATTATATTAAACGAGGTTTTATGTGTTATGCATAGATCGTTAAGAACTGTATATATTACTAGCTGTGCCCGCGACTTCGTTCGCGTGGAATAGTGTCTTTGGGTAGCACTTTTAATTATTTAGGCTAATTGTTTTACAAATAAGACACATGCGTATTCAACCTACACTGCACCGCACCACGCCGCGCTAATCCCCCGTCCCCCTCTCTATGCCCCTCACCCTTCCCCTCCACCTCTCTCTTCCCCCCACTCCCTCCTCACTTCCCTATTCCCTCTCCCCCCACTTCCCCCTCCCCTCCCCTTTCCCTCCCCTTCACCTGACCTACCCTCCCCCTTGCCCTTTGCCCTTCCCCTCACTTCAACCTCTCCTCCCTCCCCATTCCCTTTCCTCCCCCCACCCCTCCCCCTCCCCATCCCCTCCCCCTTCCCCCTCACAAACTTTGAATGCAATATTTATTTATATCGAATCTACAGCCTAAAAAATAAGTTTTCAGCTTCTAGCTCTAAGAATGACGATACTTCCATACAAAATTTCGTCCCCCCTTGCAACCCCTTACAACCCTTTTTTCGCATTAAAAAGTAACCTAAGTCCTTTTTCAGGCTCTAGACTATCTTTGTACCAAATTTCATTTAAATCGGTTCAGTAGTTTTGGCGTGAAAGTGAGACAGACAGACAGACAGACAGAATTACTTTCGCATTTATAATATTAGTTAGGAGTTAGGAAGTTAGGAAGTTAGGATTATGTATATACTAATAACAAAACCGACATAAAACGCCGTACCAGTCATTTTCAGTCGCAATTTTCAGGTGTTTATCTCTAGATATTGGATGATCATTGATCATTATGATGGCTCATTACTTTCATTTATTTTTTTCAATTCAAAGCAATAAGTTATGTTTTTGTTGTATTTAGAATAATAATTATTGACCATATTTTCTTCGTAGGACATGATCTATTTGACGTGGAGATTTTTAATTTGCCCATTTACTGAATAAATGCTTTGACTTTTGACTTTTAGATATCTATCTGAAGAATCTGGAGATACTTCTCAGATCGTGACGAATTTACAATGGGACTAAACGAAAATTACACACCTATGCTCTGTCAAACGAAAAATTATTTTCCGATTAGGTTAGTAAACGACGGAATGCTCAGGTTAGTGAAGTCAGTCTAAAATGATGTGATTTTTTTGTTTTGACTGATTTAATAATTTGTGATCGTGCAAAACGAAAAAACCGACTTCAGATGCCGCTATAGTAAAATTAGCCAGTAGTCAGTACTCAGTACCATATCATCAAGGTAAACAAATGCATCAATTTCGAGTTTAAGACGTTTATCTCCATATCTCCAGAGATTATTATCAGATCTCAATAAAATTTAAATGAGACCAAACGGAAGGCATAATTTCTTTAAAAAAATGATTTTTCAAATCAGTTAAGATTTGACGGAGCTCTATGGTAACGAACATAAAAAAACAGTTCTGAGAACGTCCTCCTTTTTAACCAACTTCACAAAAAAGGAGGACGTTCACAATTCGACGGTTTTTTTCTTTTTTTTTATCATTGTTATCTCAGAACTCCGTCAAATCTTAACCGAGTTGAATAAAACTGGCCAAGCGAGAGTCAGACTTTTGTCTCGCACACGGAGGGTTCCGAACCGCAGTATAATAATATATAAGTATAATATTATATTATATTACCGTGTCAATACCAAACATGCTTATTAACTACTACGCCATCGAATATTTAACGAACTTCTAACACCAACTAAGTGAACGTTAACACAAAGGTAGGTAAATAATATTATTTATTAATAAGTTAAACAATCGTTCACATAGATGGCGCTATAGTAAAAACAAGGTTTTTGTATGGGGACCCCCTTTAATTTTTAACTTTGTTCTGTTTTTAGTATTTATTGATATAGCGGCAACAGAAATACATCATCTGTGAAAATTTCAACCGTCTAACACCAAACGCGATTAGAAAACAATTGAAAAGTACTGAGATCGCGCCCGCAGATCGCAGGACGCTGCGGTGTGGCCGTACCTTTATTCACTCGTACTTACATTCTAATTTTTTAGCCGACTTAAAAAAAAGGAGGAGGTTCTGAAATCGTTTTTTTTTTCTGTTTGTTATCTTAGAACTCCGTCAAATAACCAATTTGAAAAATATTTTTTTGTTTGTGAGATTATGCTTCCCGTATGGTTCAAATTTCAGCGACATCTGATAATCATCACCGGAGATATGGAAGTAAACATGATAAGTCAAGATAAGAAGAAGTCGGTTTTTCGTTTTGTAAGATCATACATTATTTACGGATAATTTAACATTTGGCACATTGCACACAATAACAGAACACGGAAGAAAGGGTTTAATAAAACAACAGCACGTTCATTTCAGCTCTCCCCACGACTCTGCCAATGTCAAAACAATAGAAGAAGGTAAAAAAGAAACTTTTCTTATCCACAACAAAATGGTCTATTATTCGTTTTAACACTATTAGAAAGCATTGCACAAAGTGGTCAGAATGGTCCAGATGTTGCACAAAACAAAAAACAATGGCATTAGGGAAGAAATCGGCAAAAGGGCTTACACGTGTTAGAAATGTTACCAGCTATTGACCCAAGATATTCGATCATTTAAGATTGTTTACAAAACTGAGAAACCGACTTGCAATGCCGCGCTACTCATTTTCAGTAGGTACCAAATTTGAGGTGTTATCTCCATATTTCTAGAGATACTTATCAGATCTTGATGAAATTACAATGGGACCATCTTGGAGATGTACCTTATCAATTTAAAACGAATCATTTAGATTGGTTTACAATTGACGGAGTTATCGCGTAGCAAACATTAAAAAAAAAACAGACGACTTAAGATAAGAACCTCCTTGTTAGAAGAAGGTTGGAAAGAAAGTATATGTTATTTTTTAAGACCTGTGCGATGCGATTGACGATGTATCTAGCGCACTTGCCAAGAAGATAGCTGTTCGTTCATTCGTGATTTAAAGACCTCCAGACTGTACTTATTTAAGTAAACAGTAGATTCCCTTCTTATCTTATTTCACAACATCATCGTCGTCAATCACCCCTTCTCTCAAACGTGCGCTCTTTGTCATAAAATTAATAAATCAATATCTCAAGTGATAGCACGACCGAAACAAACCAATCTTTGTCCTCATACAACAACGAATATCCTACAACCACTACAACCAGGTCATATTAATTTCATCAATATTTATTTATTGAAGTAATAATCTAGAAAATCACGATAGTACCCAACGAAATAGAGAAGTCATCTAAAAGAAGTAGTTCGTTACAAAGTTGTGTGTATTTAAACTGGCTGGTTACGGTCACTGGAGTACGGTACTGTCGCCAATTAAAGATCGTTAGGCGAACCAATTGAGCTTAATGATATGTTAGTGGGTACACTAACATATCATACTCTGTACTCTGATCAGGAGTCAGGACAGACCATGACGATGAATAAAGTACTTACAAAGTTATAGACTGGCGTTAAACTGTGCGTAAGCGATTATGTGGTCGAAGATGGTGAACACGCTAGGCCTAGAATACCCTGACACTCAAGGGCTATATGCCGCCGGATCACCGTAAGTCTATGGCGGCAGATTTTCTCCTACTACTTTTTGGTATCAAGTGAAACATCGATATAATATGCTTTTACCACCTGTGGATATGCTTCTACCACCACTGAAAAAAAAGACTATCAATAGCACTAAAATGAAGGTGCGAATTAATGATACATTTTATATCACATAGGCTAGCGTTTGACCACTATGTCACCTGTTGGTAAGTGATGATGCTGTCGAGGATGGTAGCTCGCTAGGCCTAGAATGGAAATTGGCTCTCAAGGATAGCTGCCGGAACACATTAGATGTTTGGCGACAGATTCTCTGGCCAGGCAGACACTAGATAGTGTCCTACCACCATGCATGGACCACCTTTGATCACATTAATTCCATTTTTTTTGACAGGCAACTGTAGGACGTAAAAAAACAGGCAACAGTTGACCTTAAAAGTAAAAAAAAAGCCAAGCAGTAAAACCTCAAAAAATTAAATTATTTGTACAAAAAATTAAACTGACTTCAAAACCAGAAATAGGCAAAAGCGAAAAATAAATTAATATAATTATTATACTAAGCGCTACCCACTCATCTATTTGAAGTCGGTGCCAGCCTGTAAAGTTTGAGGGTTGCCCTCGATTTTCCTGGGATTCCATTATCAGATCCTGACTTGGTGCCAATGGGACCACCTCAGGAGTATCTCTTTCAAATAAAAAAATAATTTTGAGAATCGATCCACAAATGGCGGAGAAATCGTTGAACATACATAAACAAAAAAAAAATCATACATGTCGAACATATTACCTCCGTTTTTGAAGTTGGTTAAAAAGACACCCTGACCCCTTGTAGTTTATCTGATGAAATAAAGTTTGGACAAAAAAGTTGTGTTTTACGACACGGTCCTAATATAAGCGGTTACAAAAAAGTTTAGTGACATTTTCGAACATTTTTAGAAATGGCTGAATTAGGTATAATTTTTTTAACGTTTTCCACAAAAAATCCGCTTGCCTCTCCTCTAGAAATTAAAACATCGGATTTTAGGGATATCTACTCGTACAAGGGCGAAATGTCCTTGTTTTGAGTGATTGTCATTTGGCATGTAAATACCAGACAAAGATTGAATTAAGTTTACTTGGTATGTATATTGGCTATGGGGCATATTACAACTATCAGGGTCGAAATATTTCCAAAATTCTGCATTCTTTTCACCACTGCAGCGTTAATCAAATAACTTATTTTTTATGTTGAGGATGGTAGCTGTCCAGGCGGACACTAGATAGTGTAAGAAACCCCAAACCCTGGCCTACCACAATGTGGGGGTTGGGGGTTTCTTAACGACGTGTTTCCTTTACCGGAGGGCCACTGTGAAAAGCGCACATACATTATTCGATAGAAAAATCCATTGGTAGGGATTAAACTCTGTACCTCTGGCGTCAAAGTCGACCATTCTCACACTTCACCACTAGGCCCTTAAAATATAATGCTCAAGTGCAAGTTTTTGCTCCACTTCTCATAGATGTGCATTATACTTTTGTATGGAAATTGTACCCCCTTAAAATACTTAAACCATTGGATTTCTTTATCAGCTCTAAGAAATATGAGAGGGTAGGTACTTGAACATGCAATAAATTACATAATTTATTGACAGTCCTATTTTGGACAACTCAAACAAATACTTAAGTGGTTTACTCGGTTTTTTGGCGGGAACGTGGAAAAGTGTGTGTGATCTCATTGTATTTTTTCCTAAAACTTGTGTTCTTCCGCGTGTTAATATGTAATAAATGTGGATTATTAACCATTAAGTGCCGGTGAATGTGTGCGAGTGTAGGGAAACTGCACAATGTTGAAAAACATGCTATTTGCGTTCTCACCAAAATTCCACTGAAAATCTTCAGTAAACACCACATCTTTACTGAAGGTATGACTTAGACTAGACTTTTACTTGACCACTGACCTGAAATGTGACTTTGACCCATCTCTACGACTAAAATTTATAAAAACTTGAAAAAATTCAATACTTGACACTGGCTAAATACACTAATCGTGTGGAGCCATAAAGAAACTAAAAAAAAAAAAAAAAAAAAGTGGTTTACTCATATTTTATGTGCAAAATGTATTTTGACGATTTGAACTTGATGGGTAGGCCCATCGACATTCTAGGTAGGCCTGTATTAGGCCTTGTACTATTCATTATTCTGTGATCAGGCAGAGGATGTGTGAGAATATGGGATGATATTAATAAGCGAAACAATCTTCGTTTTCGACGTTTTCGATTATTCTCAAAGTATTAACTGTTGTTTCTTAAATAAAAATACACCTTAAGGAGATTTTACACTGTGAATTTGCTCACGCTGCTCTTTCAGAAGCCTTTATTAGCTTCCAATGTGTGTATTCCAAAGTTTAGGTCAAATCATGGGTCGCAGCTGACTGAATTGAGATGACATTTTGACTTGTTATGATTTAATCCCGATATAATATTGTTTAAAAACTAAAAAAGAACCGACTTCAATGCCGCGCTATTCATTTTCAGTACCAATTTTGAGATGTTTATCTCAATATCTCTGGAGATACTTATCAAACCTCAATAAAATTACCATGGTACCACACTTGGGATATCTCCTTTCGAACAAAAAAAGAATAATCAAAATCGGTTCATAAACGATGAAGTTATTCGCGAACAAACATAATATATATATATATATATATATATATATATATATACGGTCGAATTGAGAAACCTCCTCCATTTTTTGAAGTCGGTTAAAAAGAAAGAAATTAATCGTTTATTTGGCAAAACTCACATTAACAAGTATCTTATTAAACATAGAGACAGTAAAGTACAAACAAATATTGAAAGAAAATAATGAAAAGCATGTAAGGTGCCAAAAAGGCTTAACATAGCACATATTTCTGGGGCATAGCCTGGGGTTACAACTAAACGCTCGTTTTCAGCTAAGCCTGTGGATGATGGACTAACGCGATGACATGGCATTTTAATAATAAATAATGATCAGATTTTATATTCGGATTAGCTTCAGACGAGGGAACTTCTCAACAGTCAACAGAACAGGCTCAAAATGTTGTACCCATACGCATTCAATTGGTGCCCAATTCCAGACAAGCACGATTCCATTTTAGACCGTATCTTCACTTAACATCAGGTGAGATAGTGGTCAAATCCTTGACTGACTTGAAAAAATAACACAAATACTTACGACCTATCCCCCTGTACTACGAAATAAATCGATGAAATGTACCGTATCTCGGTACGGGGGGAACCAAAATATTGCTCTCTGCTGACTCCCGGCGCGGTCGACTGCGCCCACATGTTAGCACTAGGGATGTGCTGGCGATATCGATACCATCGTATTATTTTTACTTGAATACCGTGTTTCTGATATGAGTGGTAATTTTTTTTACGATTTAAGACAACAGAACAATCACGACGCTTGCCTGATGGTAAGCAATGATGTCTAGATGTCTACCTATACAGCTACCTATACAGTCTACAGATACAGCGGTATGCAAAATTCTAGATAGCCACAATTTTGCATGTCGCTGCACTGCGCCTTATTACCTTGAGACATAACACATGGCCTTTAATTTCACTGTACACTTTGCTATTTAAACCGAAAAACACTCCTATTTCACGGTCGAAGTATTTGGAAAAGTGGTGGTACCGCTCCACGCGGACTATCAGAAGTCCTACCACTAGATACACGATGCTCAATCTATCGATGTTCGATATCGATTTTTGTTAAATGTATTAAGATACTAATGGTTAACGCAGTAGTCGTACTTAAATGGGTCTTAGAATTAATTATGAATGGCAAATCTAGAAGTTGTAATTGATTTTAATCGTGAATATAGTTGTTGAGTGAGTTTACATTGGATTAGGTTCGTATAAAATTTGAAAATTAAAATTTAACTTGAGTTACGAGATGTGGCATGTGCAGTTTTTTAAATCTTGATCTTAATTACCGACCTGAATCTTGTGTCTGTCGTCAAATCTTGCCTCTCCCCTCGCACTCGTATACATTTCCTATATCTTCTCTTGTCCCTCAATCAAATAATAAACAAATTAATTTGTAATTAAGTGGGTACTACATTTTTTACACATTTATAGTTACAAAATTGCACGTAAATTATGATGATCGCCACTATCGCCATCTGTCGAAGTATTTACTTTTCTTTGCCATGATCAATGACTTATTTAATATTACCGAAGAGTGTCGATAGTTGAAAACCCGCTTCCGATATCGATATAATTCCAACCTGGTCAAAATCCCGCCCCACCCTATCCCACCATCTCCCGTCCCATCTTAAAGGAGTGGCCGCCGCGCTAGTAGTCTCAGTTAGGCCGGCGCGCGCGCATCCCGCCTCCAGAAATAACAACCCAGCATCGAGACATGGGCTGAGGCTGACGGCATCACCAGTGTCAATTAACGTAGAGTTTTAGTCTGTGATGGGATGTCTCCAACGGCTATGGGTGCTGACTTCCCGCAATGGTGCGGGAAAACTGAAGGATGCCCGCAAGCTCTGCTCGGCTGGCTATATCTGACACACGATCAGAATGATCAGGTATGTTTAATATGTCTAAATTCAGTTTTTGGATTTGCAAGCTTTTAGTGGGAATTCCCGGGATTGCGTTTTTCTTGATTGTGTTGTGAAATACTGGGATGTGAATTTATGATTATATATATAACATAATGTCACTAAGTTTGAGTTTTCGAGAATCTAACAAAAAACTAATTTTTGTTAGATTCTCGAAAACTCAAACTTAGTGACATTATGTTGATAAAAATATCGTTATTTTTTATTTATTACTAGTATCGCTCGCAGCTTTGCCTGAGTTAAAAAGTATCCTATGGCCTATTCTATAAAGGTCTCTCGGTTATCTCAGTGCAAAATTTCAGCCGAAACGGTCCGGCCGTTTAGTTGTGAAAATGCTTCAAGCAGACATGAGTTCCTTCAATTTACAATTGTAATGTATGAATTTAAACAACACAATCACACTTGTTGTTTATTATTATAAGCTCTTTAAAAGGAATTTAAAAGTTTATTTGAACTTGTAATTTACAAGTTTATTTCAAAGCTCAGCGATACGGATCATTGTGCTTTTATTGAAATTGAGTCTATTTTTAAATTTTAACCAATCACAAATAAACTGTCCAAGTGCAAGTCGGACTCGCACTAGTAGGCTTCCGTACCACACTACAGTATTTTATAAGATCGAGCAAAAAATACCATTTCATTTTTCGCCAAAAAATAATAATTAATAAACATTTTATTTCTTATAACGCCATCGAATGTCTAACAAAAGAGTTATAGGGATCGAAATTTCAATATAACGCCATCTATGGTACTTTTATCTAACTAAGCGTTCATAGATGGCGTGAAATGCCGAAAAAACACGTTTCTTGTATGGGGGCCCTCTATTATTTTTAACTTTATTCTGTTTTTAGTATTTGTTGTTATAGCGACAACAGAAATACATCATCTGTAAAAAAATTCAACTGTCTAACTATCACGGTTCATGAGATACAACCTGGTGACAGACGGACAGACAGACAGACAGACGGACAGCGGAGTCTTAGTAATAGGGTCCCGTTTTACCCTTTGGGTACGGAACCCTAAAAAAGGAGACGGTTTTGAAGTCATCGGAATTTTTAATGTTTTATGTATGTTCCCTGATTACTCAAAGACGCCTGGACCGATTTGGAAAATTATTTTTTTTTGGTTAAAAGGGTATACTTTCCAAAAGGATCCATTTAAATTCCATCGAGATCTAGTGAATATCTCCAGAGATATAGTGATAAATACCTCAAACTTGGTACTAAATGTGACTAGCGCGGTATTAGAAGTTCGTTCTTTTAGTTTTTTAAACGATCTTATATTAAAGCAAAACTAAACGTATTAACTACTATTTAAATTGAATACATAACTACATATTATAAAACAAAGTCCCCCCCGCCGCGTCTGACTGCTGTCCGTGCACGATAAACTTTAAAATGACTGAATTGTTTTTTGATGCGGTTTTCATCAATAGATAGTTATTAGTGGGGAAGGTTTTAGAATATAATTTGTCAAGGTATCATGTAAATTACTACAAATATGATGATAATAGTTGAAAATATCGGAAAAAGTCTTGAAAGCCACCTGGGAGCTTTTATCGAAAACGCTGCCTAATCCCTTTGAGATATAACAAAGCAATGAGTAGTATTTATATTCTCTTTGGCAATGCATAGTGCGGTATTCCTCTTTTATAGATCTACTAGCTGTTACCCGCGGCTTCGCCCGCGTTATTTGTGTCTTTATGACCATTGAGGTCTAGATCGATGATCTCTTAGGCCAAGTCATCATAAATGACCCTCAAAGTCGAAATCAATATCCTCTATTATTAAAGTCATTAATCATTTTGGTTGGGTATACGAAGTTGTGCTGTTTGAATGTTTGACTCAACACAACAGTTCCTGAAACATTTCTTCTTACCCGCGGCTTCGCCCGCGTTATTTGTGTCTTTATGACCATTGAAGTCTAGATCGATGATCTCTTAGGCCAAGTCACCGTAGATGACTCTCGAAGTCGAACTCAAAGCGAAAATTTTTTACGACTTTTTATGACCCTGACAGTTGTTATGACCTACTAAGTCAGCACCGATGACACAAAGGTTAAACTTGATATCCACTTATTTTAAGGTTAATCATTATTATGATTATTGAAGGTTGTACTGTTTCAATTTATAAACTCGTTTTGATGCATGTGGCTATTAGAATACAAAAAATGCAAAAATATTACCTACAAAGTAGATAAAACAAAGGTTTGCGCGAGCGTAGAGAAAATTTTTACGTCTTTTTGTGACTCTGACAGTTTTTATGACCTACTTAGCCAAGACCGATGACCCTAAAATTAAAATTTATATGCACTTATTTTAAGGTTAATAATCATTTTGATTATTGAAGGTTGTCCTGTTTCAATTTAAGGACTCGTTTTGATGCATGTGGCTATTAATATACAAAAAATAATGAAATATTACCTACAAAGTAGATAAAACAAAGGTCTGCGCGAGCGCAGCGAGCGCGAAAATTTTTACGTCATTTTATGACCCTGACAGTTTTTATGACCATATAAGTTAACACTGATGACGCAAAAGTTAAACTTGATATCCACTTATTTTAAGGTTAATAATCATTATGATAATTGAAGGTTGTACTGTTTCAATTTAAAAACTCGTTTTGATGCATGTGGCTATTAAAATACAAAAAATAATGAAATATTACCTACAAAGTACATAAAACAAAGGTTTGCGCGAGCGCAGCGAGCGCGAAAATTTTTAAGTCATTTTATGACCCTGACAGTTTTTATGACCTACTAAGTTAACACCGATGACGCAAAGGTTAAACTTGATATCCTCTTATTTTAAGGTTAATAATCATTATGATTATTGAAGGTTGTACTGTTTCAATTTAAAAACTCGTTTTGATGCATGTGGCTATTAAAATACAAAAAATAATGAAATATTACCTACAAAGTACATAAAACAAAGGTTTGCGCAAGCGCAGCGAGCGCGAAAATGTTTACGTCATTTTATGACCCTGACAGTTTTTATGACCATCTAAGTTAACACTGATGACATAAAGGTTAAACTTGATATCTACTTATTTTTAGGTAAAAAAACATTATGATTATTGAAGGTTGTACTGTTTCAATTTATGGACTCGTTCTGATGCATGTGGCTATTAAAATACAAAAAATGCTAAAATATTACCTATAAAGTATATAAAACAAAGGTTTGCGCAAGCGCAGCGAGCGCTATCAATGCGCGAGCGAAGCGAGCGCGAAAATATTTACGTCATTTTATGACCCTGACAGTTTTTATGACCATCTAAGTTAACACTGATGACATAAAGGTTAAACTTGATATCTACTTATTTTTAGGTAAAAAATCATTATGATTATTGAAGGTTGTACTGTTTAAATTTATAATCTCGTTTTGATGCATGTGGCTATTAAAATACAAAAAATACTGAAATATTTCCTACAAAGTAGAAAAAACAAAGGTTTGCGCGAGCGCAGCGAGCGCTATTAATGCGCGAGCGAAGCGAGCGCGAAAATTTTTACGTCATTTTATGACCCTGACAGTTTTTATGACCATATAAGTTAACACTGATGACAAAAAGGTTAAACTTGATATCTACTTATTTTTAGGTAAAAAATCATTATGATTATTGAAGTTTGTACTGTTTCAATTTAAAAACTCGTTTTGATGCATGTGGCTATTAAAATACAAAAAATACTGAAATATTTCCTACAAAGTAGATAAAACAAAGGTTTGCGCGAGCGCAGCGAGCGCTATCAATGCGCGAGCGAAGCGAGCGCGAAAATATTTACGTCATTTAATGACCCTGACAGTTTTTATGACCAACTAAGTTAACACTGATGACACAAAGGTTAAAACTTGATATCCTCTTATTTTAAGGTTAATAATTATTATGATTATTGAAGGTTGTACTGTTTCAATTTATGGCCTCGTTTCGATGCATGTGGCTACTAAAATAAAAAAAATGCTGAAATATAACCTGCAAAGTAGACAAAACAAATGTTTGCGGAAGCGCTGCGAGCGCTATCGCTGCGCGAGCGAAGCGAGCACGAAAAAATTTTATGTCTTTTTATGACCCTGACAGTTTTTATGACCTACTAAGTCAAGACCGATGTCACAAAGGGTTAACTTGATATCCACTTATTTTAAGGTAAAAAATCATTATGATTGTTGAAGGTTGTACTGTTTTAATTTGTAAACTCGTTTTGATACATGTGGCTATTAAAATACAAAAAATGCTGAAATATTATTTACAAAGTAGGTAAATGAAAGGTTTTCGCGAGCGCGAAAATGTTTACGTCATTTTATGACCCTGACCCAGTTTTTGTGCCCCACACTTAACTGCCGAAAAAATGTATTCTTTGCCCTTTTATGCCCTATTAAATGTATGTGTACAAAATTTCATCTGAATCGGTCAAGCCGTTTGGCCGAAAAGAGGCCACACATTTACAAAATTCTATAATAAAAATATAGACACACAAAATTTCCACCCAAAAAAAAAAATTCGTTGCCCTTCTATGTCTTTTTGATTGTCTGTGTACAAAATTTCAGCTTAAATGGTTAACCCGTTTGACAGAGAGTAGGACACACATTCACAAAGTTCAATTTAAAAATTCTTGGCACCTGGACTCGACTGCCAGAAAAAAAGTATCCTATGTGATTCTATGCAATATGAACTGTAATATACATAAAATTTCAGCTGAATCGGTCAAGCTGTTTAGCTGATAAGAGGCCACACATTCACAAAATTCAATAAAAAAAATCTAAACACTCAGACTCGATAGCCAAAAAAAAAGTATTCAATATCCTATTCTGCCCCATGACATGTATTCATACAAAATTTCAGGCAAATCGGTCAAGCCGTTTATTCGAGAAGAAGTTTTATATTTACAAAATTCAATTAAAAATATCTGGACCCCCTAACTCGATAGCCGAAAAAAAAGTATCCTATATCCTATTCTACCCTATGAACTGGCTTCATACTACATTTCAAGCAAATCGGTCAAGCCGTTTATTCGAGAAGAAGTCTTATATTTACAAAATTCAATTAAAAATATCTGGACCCCCTAACTCGATAGCCGAAAAAAAAGTATCCTATATCCTATTATACCCTATGAACTGGCTTCACACTACATTTCAGGCAAATCGGTCAAGCCGTTTATTCGAGAAGAGATCTTATATTTACAAAATTCAATTAAAAATATTTGTACCACCTGACTCGATAGCCAGAAAAAAAGTATTCTATATCCTATTCTACCCTATGAACTGTCTTCATACTACATTTCAGGCAAATCGGTCAAGCCGTTTATTTGAGAAGAGGTCTTATATTTACAAAATTCAATTAAAAATATCTGGACCCCCTAACTCGATAGCCAAAAAAAAAGTATCCTATATCCTATTCTACCCTATGAACTGTCTTCATACTACATTTCAGGCAAATCGGTCAAGCCGTTTATTTGAGAATAGGTCTTATATTTACAAAATTCAATTAAAAATATTTGGACCCCCTGACTCGATAGCAAGAAAAAAAGTATTCCATATCCTATTTTGCCCTATGACATGTATTTATACAACATTTCAGGCAAATTGGTCAAGCCGTTTATTCGAGATGAAGTCTTATCTTTACAAAATTCAATTAAAAATATCTGGACCCCCCAACTCGATAGCCAAAAAAAAAGTATCCTATATCCTATTCTACCCTATGAACTGGCTTCATACTACATTTCAGGCAAATCTGTCAAGCCGTTTATTCGAGAAGAGATCTTATATTTACAAAATTCAATTAAAAATATTTGTACTACCTGACTCGATAGCCAGAAAAAAGGATTCTATATCCTATTCTGCCCTATGACATGTATTCATACAAACTTTCAGGCAAATTGGTCAAGCCGTTTTTTCGAGAAGAGATCTTATATTTACAAAATTCAATTAAAAATATTTGTACCACCTGACTCGATAGCCAGAAAAAAAGTATTCTATATCCTATTCTACCCTATGAACTGTCTTCATACTACATTTCAGGCAAATCGGTCAAGCCGTTTATTTGAGAAGAGGTCTTATATTTACAAAATTCAATTAAAAATATCTGGACCCCCTAACTCGATAGCCAAAAAAAAGTATCCTATATCCTATTCTACCCTATGAACTGTCTTCATACTACATTTCAGGCAAATCGGTCAAGCCGTTTATTTGAGAATAGGTCTTATATTTACAAAATTCAATTAAAAATATTTGAACCCCCTGACTCGATAGCAAGAAAAAAAGTATTCCATATCCTATTTTGCCCTATGACATGTATTTATACAACATTTCAGGCAAATTGGTCAAGCCGTTTATTCGAGATGAAGTCTTATCTTTACAAAATTCAATTAAAAATATCTGGACCCCCCAACTCGATAGCCAAAAAAAAAGTATCCTATATCCTATTCTACCCTATGAACTGTCTTCATACTACATTTCAGGCAAATCGGTCAAGCCGTTTATTTGAGAAGAGATCTTATATTTACAAAATTCAATTAAAAATATTTGGACCCCTTGACTCGATAGCAAGAAAAAAAGTCTTCATTATTCTTTTCTGCCTTATGAACTGTCTTTATACAACATTTCGGGCAAATCGGTCAAGCCGATTATTCGAAAAGAGGTCCTTTAGTTACAAAATTCAATTAAGAATATCTGGACCCCCTGACTCGATAGCCAAAAAAAAAGTATCCTATATCCTATTCTGCCTTATGTTCTATCTTTGTACAAAATTTCAGCCAAATCGGTCAAGCCGTTTGACCGTGAAGAAGTCCCAAACAAACAAACAAACAAACAAACAAACAAATAAACAAACTGACTTTCGCATTTATAATATTGGTGTTGACTAGCGAATTTGTTTTATACTGCGTCTGGCTGTCTGTTTTGGCTGTCAGGTTTGGCTTAGGTTTTGGCTGTCTGTCTGTTAAGGTTTTGTGTAAATTGGTTGAAATATGACGATGATTGTCGAATACGTTAATTCATACTCGATGCAACACACTTATGCAAAAATGCAGGCATATACCTATGCTCTACCCGTGCGAAGCCGAGGTGGGTCACTAGATTGGTAGAGTCTGTGCAAAAAGAGAACCGTTGTAGAAATGTGACAAAAACAAAACATCTAAAACATCTAATGTGTTCCGGCACCTATCCATGAGAGCCAGTTTCCATTCTAGGCCTAGCGTGCTTGCCATCTTCGACCGCATCATCACTTTCCAACAGGTGAGATAGTGGTCAAACGCTGGCCTATAAGAAATTTAAAAAAAAAATTGAGGGCGCGCGTTTTGATGGTTCTAATTTACTGTTTTTGTTGCGTTGACAACATTGTGCTGTCATCGCCAATATACAACTAAACATGTTTGATTCCTTGGTAGGTACCTACTACTCTTATCGTTATCGTGTGCTCTTGATCTCTGTGACAGCTGTCAGAAAAATCACGCCTATGAAGTACTAAATTTCTTAATAGTACAGTCCGTACCTGTCAATGTCATACTTTATGGATATGCCGATTAGTGATGGGCGACGAATGATCGCGACCACAGAGATTTAGATAGTGTTTAATTTAAAATATCAATAGTTTATATAAAATATCAATACTAACGATATTTTAAATGAAACTTAATTTATAAATTTTTATAAATGTAATTAAATTAAACCCAATTGTATGTTACAATAGCATCGATAATAGTGAAAAACGTCGATAAATACTATCGTAACATTAATATAATTTATTTAATTAATATTATTTACATGTTTAAATACTATATCTTAAATAGTAGTAGTTGTAGGTGAGAAATTTGATTTTATTTACTTACGTAAAATCCAATTTCTCACCTACAACTACTCATTCGATTTAATTACAACATTGTTTGATAATCGATTTTTTCCACCACTATCCCAACTCTAAAAATGTCAATCTTCTATGTAAATGTCACTGTCGCAGAGATCAAGCTATCTTTTATGCAGTATAGGTAGGTATATACTTTCCTTCCTCACCTTTGAATGTTAGTTCATTGTAAAGCCACAACGGTCTCTTTTTGCACAGAGTCTAAGCTCAAACGCTAGTTTACTTGATATTCAAAGCTATTACTTTACTACACGATTCATGCACTGTGGGGGTTATTATAATTTTAACATTGTCCAAATATAATACTTGATCTCAATTATCAAAGACGTTTTAAGTTCTTTATTCCTTTCTTCTGCCCCATAGGGTCATAACTCACATTTTATTATGGCTGATATACGATTTTAAAAGCCTCGTTGGCGTAAAGGATAGATGGCTTAACTTCGCGATAGGTCGCTGGTTCACATCCTAGCACGGGTGTTCGTCCACAGGGTGGTAAGAGCATATTAGGTTTATCGTTTTCTACCCGACTTGCTAGCAAAAACCAGCTTACCACTATCAATGAGAAAACCTGCCGCCATAAAGATAGCTAAAAAGCTTCAGTATTCCGTAATAATAAAATCAACCATAACTCACGTTTGTGTCGACCATTGTAGCTCAGTTATGTTATGTATGTGTGTATGTATGTAAGCTAATTCTAGTCCCTTCATTCATTCATTGTAGTGTGTTCACGTTGTCTGGATGTCGTTCATTTTGTTATTTTGCAACTCGGTCGAAGGTACGGAATGGCAACGGTTGTTTTTTACTCAAATAGTGACCTTGATATTGCGCGGTGCTGGCGGGAATTTCGTTTATATTTCTTTTTCTTATATTTTTCTATTTACTATAAACTATGTCTGCTATGGATTTTTGACTAGGTATATTAGTTTTAGCCTCTACATTGCAAATTTCTTCCCACTTACGTAATAGTCAATTAAACATGTGTTTTAAGTGTGACGTTCGACGTCTAGATGAAAGCTGAATGGCTCAATACCTTTGTTTTGTTTTTTTGTAAATTCAAAGCAATAAGTTATGTTTCTGTTATATCTATAATATTTTTTATTGAATATGATCTATTTACTGTTATTTGACTTGTATAGGTGCACATTTTTAATTTGCCCATATACTGAATAAATGCTTTGACTTTTGACTTTTTGAGTCTTAGCAGCGACAACCGAGTGTGACACTTTGAGGTCATGAACGCGGTTAAACGTCTGGTTGCACTCCGGGCGCAGGACGTGAACGCACTCTTGCTCTTCGTCGTGTGGTGAATTCAGAGGACACGTCGTCTGTTTGTCTTGAGTTGTTGTGTCTGGGAACTGAAAGCTTCTTATAATATTGACTTCTCTTGTACAATTGACTTGGCGTGTTTTAAACTTGCCTGTTAATGACTCTCGCATGGCCTGCAATTAATTTCAGGCGAGCGATAATTTCAAGAGAAACATCATCATCATCAGCCGGTGTCAGTCCACTGCTGGACGTAGGCCTCTCCCAAGATGCGCCACTGAGCCCGATCTTCGGCTCTTCTTTTCCAGTCACTGCCCACCGCTTTGCGTATGTCGTCACTCCACCTGGTCACAGGATGTCCAACGCTACGTTTGCCGATTCGCGGTCTCCACTCTAGGACAAAAGTCTACCCCAAGTCCTGCGGCAGATATGACAAGCCCTCTACCACTTCAGTTTACTAATCCGTTGAGCTATGTCGATAACTTTAGTTCTCTGGCGAATTACTTCGTTCGTCGAGACAAACAAAACATAATAATACCGCCATAACAACAATTATTAAAAACATAATACAATTAAAAATGAAAGGGGGTACAATACAAAAACCGTGTCTTTTCCGGCGCTCTATGCTCGATCTTCAAATACGTAATAGATAGACTGGAAATTTGCTCATAGTATGTACTTAAAACAATGTTTGCAAACAAATAATAAAACTAAATAAAATTAAAAATTAGACGGGGACCCAAAATAAGCGTATTTTTTCCGGCAAATTTTGTTCAATCGGAACCCTACGTGTGCCAGTCCGACTCGCACTTGGCCAGTTTATTAGTATTTATTGTTAAATCTCTCATAGTTTTTTTTGTCCTGTGAAATGCGGACAGAGGGATGGATGGACGGACGGACGGACAGCGATGTCTCTGTAATAAGGTTCCTTTGGTACCATTTGGGTACGGAAACCTAAAAACTTAATCAAAATCAGTCCATCCGTTTGGGCGTTACGATGTCTCAGACAGACACACATCAAACTTATAACACCCTTTCTTTTTTTTCTTATAAAAAATAACAAACAGCTGATATATCATATTTGAGTCAAAAGCCCTAGAATTATAAATGTAAGTGCCTATTTTATAAATGTAAGTGCCGATTTATAAATGTAGGTGCCTATTTTATTTAAATATCAAGTTATCATAACCACCACAAAATATTGGGAAAAGCTTTATCTAGTGGTGACCACGCACGTGTACAATTGTACGTACATACCTTTTTATGCGTTTTGGCTATGCTGTAAGCGTAACAAGTACTTGTTAATAAATAAATAAAAAATAAATACTTACATGTATTGCGAAAATAAGTATGATTTTTTAACCGATTTCAAAAAAAGGAGGAGGTTTCTCAATTCGAACGTATATTTTTTTTTTTTTTTTTATGTTTGTTCGCGGATAACGTCGTCGTTTATAAACCGATTTTGATTATTCTTTTTTGTTCGAAAGGAGATATCCCAAGTGTGGTACCATGGTAATTATCGAGGTCTGATAAGTATGTCCAGAGATATTGAGATAAACATCTCAAAATTGGTACTGAAAATGAATAGTGCTGCATTGAAGTCGGTTCTTTTTTAGTTTTTAAACGATATTATAATAATTATAGTGCGTACAAACAGAGTATTGGGTTGGGAGTTGGGAGTCTCGACATTCTAAAATTGAGACGTTCCAATTTGACGATTTTTTTTAAAAGAACAAGTAGATGAATGCATTTAATTAAAATCCAAATACATTTATTACATTTAAATGTTGACTTATAATATTACTTATAAAGCGAGTTAGATTCAAAAGCGTGGTGTGTTTTATGTAACCACGATGCAAGTAAATTTTTTTATTTATGTGTAGCTATGGTAGCTAGGGCTAGCTAATAGTATGGTGGTAGGACACTATCTAGTGTCCGCCTGGCCAGCTACCACCCTCAAGTTAGAAAATCTGTCGCCAAACATCTGATGTGTTCCAGCAGCTATAATATCCTTGAGAACCAGTTCCCATTCCAGGCCTAGATTGTTTACCATCTTCAACCGCATCATCACTTACCAACAGGTGAGAAAGTGGTCAAACGCTAGCCTATAATATATAAAAATAAAACTGGCCAAGTGCGAGTCAGCATCGCGTCTCTTATCGCACACTTAGGGAAGGTTCCGTACAATACGAAACATAACAGAGTTTCAATCTCATATATTTTATTAATTGATATTACCAAGAATATTTAGTTTGGTCGCGATCTAGAAAGACGGGGCTCGTTTACTAGCGCCATCTATGTCATTTTGCCGAAACTAATTAGATAGATGGCGTTTAAAAACACGTTCTTTGTATGGGGACCCCCTTTAATTTTTAACTTTATTTTGTTTTTAGTATTTGTTGTTCTAGCGGCAACTGAAATACACCATCTATGAAAATTTCAACTATCTAACTATCACGGTTATTGAGCTATAGCCTGGTGACAGACGAACAGACAGACAGACAGACAGACAGACAGACAGACAGAAAGACAGACAGACAGACGGACAGCGGAGTCTTAGTAATAGGGTCCCGTTTTACCCTTTGGGTACGGAACCCTAAAAATAGGACAGCAGTTGACATGGCCATAGACGTAATATAAAAGATGGTGCACTGCAGATGTTTTGCCAAATTCGATTTAATCCGTATGCTCTAACTATAAGGTTGTAATTGCTTTGTAGAACAAAACGACCCAATTGAGAGACACCCGGGTGGGAGTGTGTCCTTGTCTAACAACCTGCTAGTCCTACATATGTTCTATACTATATGTATGATATATATATAAGTTGTCCATACAAAAGAAAGGGACAAACTCAGTTCAAGGTTGGTCTCATGGGGGCCGGTGTACGCGATCGTTTAATATGTAGCAGGTTTGTGGACATGGCACATATTATACAAATATGGCTGCGAAAGCGTTCGCCAATCACAGCTAGACCTAAATGTTATAATACATCATATCCACCAATCAGCACTGGCTGTAGCGATAGATGGACGAAAAATTGAGGCGATTTAAAATAAAAGCTTTACTTTAAAAAACATTTTTTGTCAGGTCAAGATAGTTAACTAGATAGACCACATCATCCAACGTCGATTAGTTTATGAAAGGAGCCAACATCACACAAGTACTGTACTACAAACGATAGATAAGTTTTATACTTATACAATGCCATCTAGTGAGTGATAAAAAAAAACAATAGGTAAATTATAAAACAGAAAAGATCTTGGAAAATATGCCTATTTATAGGTACTATGGAGCCACAAGGTAAAAATGGAGTTATCACTACACTACATAGTATAAAACAAAGTCCCCCGCCGCGTCTGTCTGCATGTCTGTTCGCGATAAACTCAAAAACGACTGAACGGATTTTTTTGCGGTTTTCACCAATAGACAGAGTGATTCATCAGAAAAGTTTATGTGTATAATTTGTTAAGGTTTTGTGTAAATTGGTTGAAATATGACGATGATTGGTTGAAGATGTTAATTCATACTCGATTCAACAAGCTAATAGAAAATAAGTTATTTTTCAAAAAAAATGAAACCGACTTCATAACCACAAAAAGGCACTCAAAAGCGAAAAATAATTTACTTTAAATTATTATAAGCGTTACCCACTTCTCTATTTGAAGTCGGTGCCAGCCAAGTGTAATAGGTAGTAGATAGATAATCCCAACATGTATCTACCTACTTACTACTACTACATACATAGTATCTATCTAATATCCAATAGACTTGGCTGGCACCGACTTCAAATAGAGAAGTGGGTAACGCTTATAATAATTTAAAGTAAATTATTTTTCGCTTTTGAGTGCCTTTTTGTGGTTATGAAGTCGGTTTCATTTTTTTTGAAAAATAACTTATTTTACCCTTTTTAGTGCAAAAAAAGTTTTAATGAAATTACATGTATCTATTAAATTTCGTGTCTGGGCCGTTATACACTGACGGATATATACTTTTTGAAAATTTCAAGTATGTACCTATATGCGCACATATAGACACACGGACGGACGGACGGACGGACGGACGGACGAACAGACAACAAAGTCTCAGAAAGTGTTCATTTGGTAGCCTTTGGGTTCGGAACCCTAAAAAAATTGACTTTAAATGCCGCGCTAAAGTGAAAATATTCACTAGTAATAATGATGTCATCAAGGTATCAAAGGACAATGTCCAAAATGGCCCTGTACAATTATAGCATCTGACACACACGATAATTAATTGTCTATTTTATTACAATAATTCCAAATACTTTTATAACATGGACTAGTTGTATTCCAAAATTAATATTAAAAAGTATTATTTGCGATTATTAACATTAATTGCCGCCATATGGCCAACAGAGTACTGAATCACTCTACTACGTTATAAGAGGCACTTCCCTATATTGTGGATACACGAATTATGAAAGCACTGTGTAGCCAACCTAACAACGGAAAGTATGATTTATGTAGTAACTATTATATAATATGTGGTTTTATGCTTATAATTTTTTTTTGCTGTGATGATTGGTACAAAGTACGTTCATAATTCTGAGTTATTTAATTATGTATGCAGTGTCGCGGGACTGAAATGGCCGCCATCTTCGCCAAATGTCATGTCATGTCAAAAAATATTAGGTATGTTTAAAAAAGTTTGCACCCTAACAAGACTTTCCCCGTAGAACATTCCTGTGAAGACAAATTATTTATATTTATATATAATTATTAATATATAATTATTTATTGAGGGCCCGTTGGCGTAATTGGGAGAACGGTCGGCTTTGATGCCGTGGTACCGAGTTCAAACCGCCGTGCACCAATGAATTTTTTTATCGAAAAATATATGTGCGCTTCTCACAGTGGCCTTTCGGTGAAGGAAAACATCGTTAAGAAACCAATAACCCCCGCATGGTGGTAGAACATATCTAGTATCCGCCTGGCCAGCTACCACCCTCAAGTCAGAAAATCTGTCGCCAAACATCTAATGTGTTCCGGCAGCTATCCTTGAGAGCCAGTTCCCATTCTAGTCCACTTCTCTATCTTCGACTGCATCATCACTTAGCAACAGATGAGATAGTGGTCAAACGCTTGCCTATAAGATATAAAAAAAATTTATCCCCACCTTTATTTCTATCTCGCTCACAGTTACCGTAAGAATATCTTATATGCAATAGCAACCTCCATTGTGTATAATCTTCTTGGGACTCTTCTACTAAAACTAGTACATTCTCCTATGTTTGAGGTATTTATCTCCATATCTCTGGTGATACTAATCAGATCTCGATAAAATTAAAATGGGACCACCTCGGAAACGTATCCTACCTATTACAAAAAGAATCATTTGAATCCGTTCACAATTGATGGAGAAATCGCGTAACATACACAAAAAAAAAAAAAAAAAAAAAAAACATATAGACGAATTGAGAACCTCCTCCTTTTTTGTGAAGTCGGTTAAAAAGTAGGCATATAATATGCTATACCCGTGCGAAGCCGCGAGTAGATAAAACTATAAATAAGTTAACCATTTCTTCCTTAAAAAGCTGATCTATATAGTTCCCCTCGGAGCGATATCCGAGCAAGTGATATAAACTAAACAGGTAGATCTAATTATAGAGTAACGGCGCGTTTCCCGGCGCCGCGAGTACTAACTGTTTCACCATCTGTGTCACGTCTGGGAATGAATTTTAGAACTACTGAAGAAATTTGGTGACCGTGGATTTATTAACTGACTTCACACAAAGAAGGAGGTTCTCAATTCGCCTGTTTTTTTTTATGTTTGTTATCTGGAACTCCGTCGTTTGTAAACCGATTTGGATTTTTTTTTTGTTGGAGAAAGTATGCGTCCCGTTTGGTCCCATTGTAATTTCATAGATATCTGATAAGTATCTTCTGAGATATGGAGATAAACACCTCAAAAATATTTATATAGAAATGGTAGCTTAGCTTTAGCTAGACGCCGCGCACCAATTTCTGTCCCAAAAAAAAACGATCCTGCATTATGATGGAAAATATGGAGCCAAACAATTAATGTGTTCCGGCGCTGTCCTTGAGAGCTTTACCATACCTAGCGTTTCGTCATCCTAGACCACATCATCACTTACCAACAGGTGAGATAGTGGTCAAATGAAATCAAAACGTGATTAAAAAATATATATCGAGCAATTTAAAATCGAAACATCGAGCATAGATATATATTGCTACAGCTTACTGGGCGACTTTAAATTGGTAGACGAGAAACTTTGATAGAAGTAATATATAATAGGGATTCGGTAACATAAAAAACTGCAAAAAAAACTGCAAAATGCTGTTTTAATGCACATGACGGTTTAAGGAAATAGTGCACGTAATCCTAACTAATATTATAAATGCGAAAGTAACTCTGTCTGTTTGTCTGTCTGTCAGTCTCACTTTCACGCCAAAACCACTGAACCGATTTAAATGAAATTTGGTACACAGATAGTCTAGAGCCTGAGAAAGGATATACGGAAAAAATGGTTTTAAGGGGTTGAAAAGGGGGATGAAAGGTTGTATGGAAGAATCGTCATTTTAGGAGCTTGAAACTTATTTTTAGGGTTCCGTAGCCGAATGGCAAAAAACGGAACCCTTATAGATTCGTCATGTCTGTCTGTCTGTCTGTCCGTCCGTATTTCACAGCCATTTTATTCCGAAACTGTTAGGACTACAGAATTGAAACTTGGTAGGTAGATGTATTCTGTAAACCGCTTTCCGATTTTTATACAAAAATAAAAAATATAAAAGTTTAAGGGGGGGCATCCCATACATAGAACTGAAACAAAAAAAATATATATATTCAAACCTATACGTGTGGGGTGGGGTGTCTATGGATAGGTCTTTAAAAATGATATTGAGGTTCCTAAAATCATTTTTTCTCAAAGTCAATCATTTGAAAGATAGGCGCGCCTAAAGTGGTAAAATGTGTGTCCCCCCCCCCCTCTAACGTTTAAAGTATGGGAGTGAAAAGCCTAAAAAAATATATGCTGTAGATCTCAATAAAAACTATCAAGGAAAATTAGTTTGAACGAGATACAGTCAGCAGTTTTAGAGATATGGCGACCGCAAAGATAACTTTGTTTTTCATACAAATACTATGAAAAACAAAGTTAATTTTGTAGTTGCGAAAAATCAAAGTTATAGAATACTCTACTGTGTTACGGAAACCTACCATGCGAGTCCGACTTGCACTTGGCCAGTTTATTTAGGCTGTTGATTCGATATAAATAAATATGACATTCAAAGACATTCATTTGTGAGGAGGAAGGGGGAGGGGAAGGGAGGGGGAAGGGGGAGAGGGAAGTGAGGGAAAGGGCAGGGGCGGGGAGGGGGAAGTGGGGGGAAATGAGAGGGGAGGGGAAAGTGAGGGGAAGGGGAGGGGAAGGGGAGGGGAAGGGGAGGGGAAGTGAGGGGAAGGGCAGGGGCGGGGAGGGGGAAGTGGGGGGAAATGAGAGGAGAGGGGGAAATGAGGGGAAGGGGAGGGGTAGGGGGGAAGAGAGAGGGGGAGGGTAGGAGTGAGGTGTAGGGAGAGGGAGGAGGGGGGATTAGCGCAGCATGTAACGGAGCGGTGTAGGTGGGCATGTCTTATTTGTAAAATAATTAGCCTAAATAATTAAAAATGCTACCCAAAGACACTATTCGCGGGCACAGCTAGTTATACATAAAATCGAAAAACATCACCCTCTTTTTGTCAGGTAACGTAAAAAACGTGCAGTAACTACTACGTAAGCTGTCAGGTGCAACGGCAGTGTTGTTTGTTTTGAAGTGTGAAATACGTTAATTTTGAACAGATGGTTTCTCTCCAAGTCTCTGGGTAATGATGCTCTTTGACGGCATGTGTGTTCGGAATTACAGTGTGAATTGTGGATATTGTTATAATTGTAATACATAAATGGTGAATTCTCCTCCACAGGATCAAAGCCAAAGAGTAAAATAATACTGGATCGAAGCACGAATGAATTAATTTTCATTATAAAGCCGGTTTTTCATTATAGGATGTAATGGAAATTACATCTTGAGCTATACATTACATCCTGCGATTGCTGTTCACACTGTAAGATATATAGTTCAGCTTTGGTTGTCTATGGTTTCATTCAAACACTGGCTAAATACACTTATTGTGTGGAGCCATAATAAAAATAAAAAAACGACAAAAAAAACTGTTAGCGAGGCAGGGGGAGGCGCGGTGTCCGGGGACGTGAGGTAAAATATAAACCTTCAAATGTCGCTCAGTCGGTCGAAAAAATATTTATAGCTTTGGATGTAATATATATTATAGCATAGTGTAAACGGTTTCATACAAAATGTGTGACGAGGGATAAAATTTTATATCTCCAGATATAATATACATTATATTACATCCCATAGTGAATTAAAAATTAAAAATTACGCTTCCAAATTCAAATGCATTCGATTGCAATGATAATAGCTGTGAGGCTACCAATAAGTTTGGAATAAACCTTTTTGGTAGAAAATTGTTGATTCAAAACATAGAGAAAGTATATATATGTAAAGACAACATTATCGTATGCGAATGAAATAGCTATAGAGATATAACCTGATTAAAACGATGAACACGTGATACATATGCCAGCTATAAGATACAATGAACAACGTAATTTGGTTGGGTTATATACATGACAGCGGGTGAGAGCCATTGGATGCACTACAAACTGGCTCCATACATTGCTGGAGCCAGTTTAATTGCATACGCAGGCAAAGGATAAAAAAATGTTATTCATCTCGCTCTCTCATACCAGTGATTGTATAGTTTTATCCTTCTCACATTATTATTGATATTTAAATGGCACATCCTCTTAATATTCCATCCACGATTCAAAACTTCTTGGTTTTATTCCAAACTTCTCTAGTTTGGAATCAAACTATTTGGTAGAAAATGGTTAAGTCCAAACTTCTTGGAGGCTACCTATGAGGTCCACAGATGCTCATGATAAAAAAGTCGCACGGTTTTTGGCACGAACGTGGTACGTTTGAACGAGCGTGTGTGTTCTCATTGTATTTTTTCGAAAACTTGTGTTCTTCCACGAGTTAATGTGTAATAAAAGTGGATTAAATTAACCATTATGTGCCAGTGACTGTGTGTGAGTGTAGGGAAACAGCACAATGTTGAAAAACATGCTATTTGAGTTCTCCCCAAAATTCCACTGAAAATCTTCAGTAAAGTCCACATTTTTACTAAGGGTATGACTTGGACTAGACTTTGACTTCAACTTAACTTGAAATGTGACTTTGACCCATCTTTATGACTTGAATTCTCAAAAACTTGAAGAATATTAATACTTGACACTGGCGAAATACACTGATCGTGTATTATAATTTTAAAATAAACTGGCCAAGTGCAAGTCGGACTCGCACTCGTAGGGTTCCGTAACACCGTTAAGTATTCCATAACTATGATTTTTGGCAACTACAAAATTAACTTTGTTTTTCATAGTGTTTGTATGAAAAACAAAGTTATCTTTGCGGTCGCCATATCTCAAAAACTGCTGGCTGTATCTCGTTCAAACCAATTTTCGTTGTTAGTTTTTATTGAGATCTACAGCATATATTTTTTATAGATTTTTCACTCCCGTACTTTAAAAGTTAGAGGGGGGAGGACACACATTTTACCACTTTAGACGCGCCTATATTTCAAATGATTGACTTTGAGAAAAAATGATTTTAGAAGCCTCAATGTCATTTTTGAAGACCTATCCATAGTAGACCCCACACGTATAGGTTTGAAGAAAAAAAAAATTTTAAACTTAAACTTAAACCTTAAACTTTAACTTAAACTTTTATTTTTTTTTTACTTTTGTATAAAAATCGGAAAGCGGTTCACATAATACATCTACCTACCAAGTTTCAATTCTGTAGTCCTAACAGTTTCGGAATAAAATGGCTGTGACATACGGACGGATAGACAGACAGACAGACAGACAGACAGACAGACATGACGAATCTATAAGGGTTCCGTTTTTTGCCAATCGGCTACGGAACCCTAAAAAAGACTACTCTAGGTAGATATGTAGGATCGATGGCGGTTTTCAAATTCTGTACGTTTGTCTATGCGAATTATTACAAAATTTAAATGTTTACTTTGCCCGGACTATGCATGTTTTCAAGCAAGCTTTTTGTTTGTCTTCCTCATAGAATAATTTTATTAATCGAGTCCAAGTCAGAGTAAACAGAGCGACTGGGCAGGCGTCAGGTATTGTAGATCAAAGTTGACGCGCCGGATGCTTGCAATCTGATCGCGGAGCATGTTTAAGATATAGTGACAATAATTATCTCCAAACCATTTGACTCGCCAGACATAGTTTCGTCCAAAAATCTTGGGTCCATACAAAAAATCCTATAGAATAACACAATCGTTAAAACTTAAAAAAAAAAAAAAAAAACAACGCGTTGCACTCCGGGAGTGCCGGTCGAATTTAAAATCTTGAACAAGTCATTTTTGAATCTTTTGAAATGACACCTCGCGCAAGCGCCCTGCGCTCCGTTTTACGAATTTTCGTCTTACGATCAGGACACGTGACCCTGACGCGAGTTTAACATTTTTGCCCATCCCAAGAAAAGTGCACAGCGCCGCTAAAGAAGTGTTCACTTCAAAAAACCGACTTCACATGCCACACCACATGCGGTCGAAGATGGTGAACACGCTTTGCCTAGAATACTCTAACTCTCGAAGGCTGTGTGCTGCTGGAACACCGTAAGGTGATGGCGGCAGATTATCTCCTTGATTATTGTAAGCTACTTTTAAGTAGCAAGTCAGCAGTAAAAGCGATTAAATAAGCTCCTGTGGACGAACACCCTTGCTAGTATTCGAATCGGTGACCTCTCGCTTAGAAGTTAACAGCGAACGCGGGTTGCACTTATCCTTACAAATGTACTCCCCTGTTTCCTCCCTGGAAAATGCTTGTAGAGCAAAATTTGTTTCCAAAAAAAAATCAAGGTCTGTTGTAGCTATGGCACCTATCATTTGCTTTTTTTGTCCAACCAATTGCAACAAGAAATATAAGCCTTTTAATTTCCTCTTTGAGATTTTTGAAGGGCCATATTTCTATTTACAATTGGTTGGTCAAAATAAGAAAATGATAGGGGCGTAGCTACAGCAGAGTGCAGACATTGATTTTTTGTACAAATTTTGCACTAGAAGCATTTCCCAAGGGGAAACGGGAGAATACATTTGTATGACAAAGTGCAACCCGCGTTCGTTCTTAAGTCATCTATTCTTTACGCCAACTGAGTTCTCAACCTTAAAACTATCTCAATACGAACACACGCGTAAATGAAGTTAAATGACTGAAATTCCATACTCCATAGCAAGAACCTCATACATTAACAAGCATGCACTGGGCATCGTAACGGATTCCTAAAAATGGCTCCACCCACCACTAACACCGCTTATTTATAGCTCTCCACTAATACACAAATGTGCACTATTGTTTATCTTTATACGGGTACTATTCGATGTTGTTTAGCGGCCTTTTTTAACCGATTACGGCAAGCTCAAAAGGGTCTTGGTTTTAGCAGTAGAAATGCTTTAAAAGCTTTTGCTTAACTTGCAATGGTATATACATTATGGCCGTTTAATTCTCAAATCTTGTATGCTGGTATTTTGAATACTTCCACTTAGCGTGAGGGGATGATGTTCCCGAAAGCATGATCTTTATTTTATATCATATAGGCTAGCGTTTGACCACTATCTCACCTGTTAGTGAGTGATGATGCGGTCGAGGATGGTAACACGCTAGGCCTAGAATAAAAACTGACCCTCAAGGATAGCTGCCGGAACACATTAGATGTTTGGCAACAGATTTTCTAAATTGAGGATGGTAGCTGGCCAGGCGGACACTAGATAGTATCCTACCACCATGCGGGGGTCGGGGATTTCTCAACGTTGTTTTTCCTTCACCGAAGGGCCACTGTGAAAAGCGCACATACATTTTTCGGTAGAAAAATTCATTGATGCACGACGGGGATTCTATCCTTGAGAGCCAGTTCCCATTCTAGGCCTCGCGTGCTGCCATCCTCGACCGCACCATCACTTACCAACAGGTGAGATGGTGGTCAAACGCTAGCCTTTATAATATATATATTAAAAAAATAACAGGTTGGACTCCGGGAGTGCCGGATGAAGTAAAAACTTGAACATTAACGTTGTGCATTTGGTCTACCGTCCCTCCGTCTTACGAATTTTCGATCAGGTCAAGACGCGAGGTCCTGATGCGAGTTTAACATTTTTTAGTCATCCCAAAAGAAGTTTCTACTCTTCCTCCGTCTTACGAATTTTCGATCAGGTCACCTGACACGATGTCCTGACGTGAGCTTAACATTTTTTTTGAATTTATTTCAGGTAAGTACTTTTCAACCATAAATTCACAATTTTCCCGCTTCAAATTTAAAATCAATCATATCAATATACAGTTAATTACAATATACAATTTTATGTAAAATAATTATATAATAAGTTCACAACGGCGCTAAATAAGATTTCACTTCAAAAAATAATGTTCTTTTGTATCCATCCACAATGCATATAAATAAAAACATTGAACGAATTCCCTCTCACAAAGATTCCAATACAGATTTTAATACTGCCCCTCAGAAGATGCAATGAGTCACGGGACAACGGTCTTTTAGTATTTGGAACGCACAGTAATTCTCTTAACAGATGCGCACGCATTGCTCTTCGACGTAACCGCGATTTTATTTGTCTAATACCGAGTTCACACCAGGGGAATTTAGTTGCTCTACTTTCTAGTGATGTACTTTTCTTTCGTTACCAAGTACTTTTTGTATCGATACTTTGGAACCGATATTGAGTAGGCATCGTTTAAAAGTACTCGTATCGTTACTTAATGATGTGACTCGGAAGAACATTTAAGCTGGCATGGTTTCTGGCATGATAAAGGCTACTAAAGTTTAGAATTTAGCTATTTGATTGGTTTATCAAGCGTGATTTAGGCCCACTTGCACAGACCAGAGTTAACTCATATTTTTGAAGTTATACTTCTTTTGGCGCGATAGAGAAATATGATGAGAGTGAATTTTTACGATGCGCGCGCACACCGACACCTAAATTTAACATCGTGAAGTTAGTTCTAGGTAGTACGATGCGCGCGCACACCGACACCTAAATTCTACACCGTGAAGTTAGTTCTAGGTGGCATGACTATGTTCAAGTTGTATATATCATATTTAACGTCATATTTTTACGTTAATAAAACCTTTTTTATTTAAATAAAATCTTTTTGATTTATTTTAATATTTATCGTTAATCACTACTGCATTTTAGTTATTTTTTTCCATATGCCACAGAAGTATAACTTCTAACGCGTGTACATAAGTATACACACTCTTTTTTAGGGTTCCGTACCCAAAAATTAAATGGGGTCCCCATACAAAAAACGTGTTTTTAAACGCCATCTATCTAATTAGTTTCGGCAAAATGACATAGATGGCGCTAGTAAACGAGCCCCGTCTTTCTAGATCGCGACCAAACCAAATATTCTTGGTAATATCAATTAATCAAATATATGAGCTTGAAACTCTGTTATGTTTCGTATTCTATGGAACCGTCCCTAAGTGTGCGATAAGAGACGCGATGCTGACTCGCACTTGGCCAGTTTTATTTATAACACAGGATTAAGCGATACACAAGAATGACACAAATCAATAAAAAACGACAACAACAATATATATGTCTACATAAATATTTATAAAAGGATTGGCTTACCTAAAATGTCGCGCGAAATAGAAAAAAACATTGCAATTACTCGTACATAATTCGACCGTAGATATTAGAGTTGCCGCGAATAGTGTTTATAGCGAATAGTCGAATACCGATTAATCGCCATTCACTTTGGCGAATAGTCGAATACCGATTAATCGCCATTCACTTTGGCGAATAGTCGAATAACTCGACATTACTATTCGACATAAAAAAAAAAACATTAAAGACATTAAAAATATTTCTAATTTCTTCTAAGGTTGTGAGAAAAGAAAACAATAAAGTTAAAGAAATCTCTTTTATGTTATACATACCTACATATATGTAGTAAATTTAATTTTCCATTTTTAAATGCTGGCAACCCTTTTCTTGTACAAGTCTTTCTCTTTAGTTTACGGGAATACCCCGTTTTGTATAACCCAGCGATTAGATTATTATTGTAGGTTTAATTTACGAGTAAAAACGAAACCGACTTGCTCCAGAACGTGCAGAAAAAATTGTTTTTTTGCACCACAATCTGCCTCTGTTGGATTTTAAATATTAATTAAAAAGCATTCCTAATTTAATTTCATGAATATGATAGGCACAGGCACATATTACAGATAATAATTGATATTGTGTATTGTTTTATTCGGGAAAATAATTTAAAAAATGATTATTTTTAACTCATTAGTTTCTTTGTTCGTTAAAAGTTTATTTTCGACGACTATTCGCCGAATGCCGAATAATACTAGCTATTATTCGGTATTCGACGAATATCAAAAAAATGACGAGTAATGCCGAATACCGAATAATAGCGAGTATTCGCGGCAACTCTAGTAGATATTGCATAACCTTGGATTATAAAAATATGTGTTAACTCTCTCTCTCTGGGCTGTGCAAGATTATCAAACAAGTACCCACCTACTTTAAAATTATAGTGAATTTGTAACATTATTAATTATACCGGCTGTAATTCACGTACTTTTAGTCGAATTTTCTCGACCTAGGTTTGAAGATCGCGATCTTACCGCGTGACCTCACTCCCGAGGAAGAGAGACGGACACGCTCGAAACCTAGGTCGAGAAAATTCGACTAAAGGTACGTACATTACAGCCGGTATATAACATTAATAAAGTACCTACTTATATTGACTCGTAACGTTCAGTCCTAGAAAGGTAAACAACTTAATTCGCCTAGTGTGAACTCAGTATAACCACAGAATAATGAATAGTAGTAAACGTGTAGATAGTGTTTATTCTGTGGCGTTGTAGATTGTTATTACCATTAGAGGAGTGTATGGTTTTCTACTTCAATCCTTGTTGAGTGACAATTGTTCTAAATGGATGTAGTTCTTGGCTGTGCTTATAATGTGTTTTGTTGGTTTCTTGTTTTGAATGTATGTCGTAAACAACCACCGACGCAAAAAATGGGGTGTAATAAGTTTGACGTGTGTATCTGTGTATGTGTGTGTCTTTCTGTGGCATTGTAGCGCCTGGACGGATGAACTACCGATTTTATTTTTGGTTTTTGAAGTGAAAACTTCTTAGTTGCGTTGTGCACTTTTCTTGGGATGGGTAAACAATGTTAAACTAGCGTCAGGTACGCGTCCAGATCGAAAATTCGTAAGACGGAGCGCGGCTACTTGCGCGAGGTGTCATTCTAAAATATTCAAAAATGACGTGTTCAAGTTGCGCAGGGCGCTTGCGCGCTTCGAGCATTTACCAATGGAGGTGTTAACGTTGTAATTCGCAAAAATTTTTTTCTGCCGATAGTTACGGGGGACGAGGTAAGCACGCATTGCACACACACAAATCACTCACTTTAACGATCCCGCACACTAGCTTGAAACACGCACACAGTATTCAAAATACAGCGTAGTTACGCACGCTCATATGGCCAAAAATCGCTATATGGCCAGCAGAGGGTTACGCCTTGCGTTAACATCTCCATTGGTAAATGCTCGAAGCTTGCGCGAGGTGTCTTTCCAAAATATTATAAAATGTGTAACGTGTTCAAATTTTCATTTCTGCCGGCCTTTGTTTCTGTTTGTAGGTTTGTAGTTTCTGGCTGTAGGTATACAAAAAGCTGCCGGCACTCCCGGAGTGCAACCCGCTGTTTTTTTTTTGTTTATAGGTCTTTTAATCGAGAGTATTCTTAGCTTTGATTCATGAAATTATGTTCTGCCGTTTTAAGACTATCAGCTTTTCAACCGATTTCATAAAAGAAGGAGGTTATCAATTCGTATATATGTTTTTTTTTTATGTACTCGTATGTTACACGATTATTCCGTCAATTGTGAACCGATTCGCATGATTCTTTTTTTAATCAGTAGGGTACGTTTTCGAGGTAGTCCCATTATAATTTCATCGAGATCTGATGAGTATCTCCAGATATATAACGATAAACGTCTCGAACTTGCTACTGAAATTGATTTGTGGAGCATGGAAGTCGGTTGTTTTAGTTTTTAAACTATCTTGATTATTTTCTAGACGATGACGCTATGAGATCAACTTTTATAGGACTGATCAATTCGAAATTCTGTAGCCTCTTACTTCAATATTGTAAGAACATGGTAGCATTGACCTAGTGCTGGGACATCTCCTGGAATCTGTAGAATACTCTACTCCTCACCAACTTACAGCAGAGATGTTGTGTTATTGTTGTTGTAGTATGTCAGCTTATTGAAATGGTATCAATGATCAGAATCAGAATCTCAATGAAAGTATTATCAATAGATTAGTCGAGATTGGTTCTAAATTTTAAATTTTAGTAAGTATATGTTAATGTTAAGTAAGCCATGGAGCTTCGGATCTTTGTAGGGAACCTTGAAAGTTGAAGAAATAGCGTTTATGGTTTATATCATGGTATTTTATATGTTAATAAAACATACCATCTTAGATCATGTCGTGGTATTATTTTATTTTAAAGAGAATCAAGATTGAAGTTGCATTTGCTATACGATAATACCCAATTTAGACTAAATTATAGAATCTTAGAACACGTACGTGGGTCGTCGATTTGTGCGAGTATTAGGTATTTATCTTTACATTTCGCTCGCGCTCTCTGTACGTTTAGATCTTTTAAATTACGCAACAGATTTTAATGCAGTTTTCAGCAATAGATAGAGTGATTCAAAAGGAATGTTAGTCGTGGCAAAGCCGCGGGTGCAGCTAGTATCAGAATAAAAATTATAGGAATTCGCAAAAAGTTCCACTAGTCTGTCAAAAAATTTACTACTAAGTATGGTATTTAGCAACAATTAATAAAAATCAACAGAGATTTTATAAGTTCTTAAATCCGCTTTCACCCTTCCTTGGATTAGGCTAGCTAAGCTGTTAAGGTGGAACTTATTTAAATATAAGTAAGTGGTCAAGCGCTAGCCTATAAGATATTTTCAAAAAAGTACAGAGCAAGCTTGGAGTCAGTTGGAGTTGTACTATTTAACTAAGTCCAGGCACACATCCGACTTGACTGAGTCAGCATACCACTTGACGCTGCATAAATGATCTCAAGTGGTATCAAAGAGAATCAAAGAATCAAAGCATTTATTCAGTATGTAGGCAGTATTAATATACGCACATATACACGTCAAAATCATAAATCATAACCAATTATCAAGTAAACATAGCAAAAGCAGAATTTAACGCTTTGAATTAGAAAAAAAAAAAGTAATGAACCATTCAGCTGTCATCCAATCGTTTACGTCAAAATATTTAAAAATAATTTAAGTACGTTAAAACCAACCATACATGTAACTGTGTGTTTCAGTACTTCAGACAATTTTTATATTAAAAAAAAATAAAAAAAGTGAAAAAGTGAAACACACCTTAGAGAAACGCATCCGAATGGAACTGATAGTCCGTCTGTCAGCTGCATAATATTGTTTAAATAAAAATAAAAATGGCAAGCCTAGAAAGAAAATCCGCGGCCAAAAGGGGAAAACTGAATGGCTGTTGAATCTACCGGTGTTTCGGAAATACTCCCATCAGAGAAGAACACAGGTACATACATCGAAAAGGTCTCATCATTCATCATCATCATTATCAGCTGGTAAGTAGTCCACTGCTGGACGTAAGCCTCTCCCAAGATGCCACTGAGCCCAAACTTCGGATCTTTTTTAGGGTTCCGTACCCAAAGGGTACCAACGGAACCCTATTACTGAGACCCCGCTGTCCGTCTGTCTGTCTGTCTGTCTGTCTATCTGTCCGTCTGTCACCAGGCTGTATCTCATGAACCGTGATAGACAATTGAAATTTTCACAGATGATGTATTTCTGTTGCCACTTTAACAACAAATACTAAAAACAGAATAAAATTAAAGATAATACAGGGTCCCCATACAAGAAACGTGTTTTTTTCGGCATTTCACGCCATCTATGAACGCTTAGTTAGGTAAACGTCCCATAGATGGCGTTATATTGAAATGTCGATCCCTAACTCCTTTGTTAGACGTTAGATAGCGTTAATAGAAATGAAATGTTTATTAATTATTATTTTTTGCTGGCGAAAAATGATAGTGGTATTTTTTGCTCGATCTTATAAAATACTGTAGTGTACGGAACCCTACGAGTGCGAGTCCGACTTGCACTTGGCCAATTTATTTCTAGTCACCTAGCCTAGTCGTCTAGCCCACAGCTTTGCGTATATCGTCGCTCCATCTGGTCACAGGACGTCCTACACTACGTTTACCGATTCGCGATCTCCACTCTAGAACCAGTCTACCCAAACGCTTATCAGTCCTGCGACAGATATGACCATCCCACTGGCACTTCAGTTTGCTAATCCCTTGCGCTACGTCTCATCTAAACTAATATTATAAAGAGAAATTAAAGATTAGATTTTTTGTTGGTTTGTTACGATTTGACTCAAAAACTACTAAACCGATTTCAAAAATTATTTCAGTAATAGAAAGCTAGATTATCAGCGAGTAACATTAGCTATAAATTATGCCATTTTTCTCACGGGAACGGGAACTATGCGAGTGAAACCGCGAGGCGCTGCTAGTCATGAATATATAATTCTCATTTCTACTTCTCATTTCCAGTGGATGCCAGGATCAGTATGGGGTCCCCTGCCAACAGCTGCGACGGGCACCACCCAGCCCCCAGCCGACGATACCAGCTCGCTGGCAGAACAGCTGTCCTTGCTGTCCTTGAGAAGACCACCAAGACCACCCCCGCCTGCGTACATGTGCCACCTCTGCTTCAAGAAAGGCCACTACATTGGAGACTGTCCACAAGTGAGTAACTCATCATCAGCCTATACCAGTCTACTGATCTTCAGCTAGTCTCATCCAGCCACCTTCAAAGATCATCGCTTCACCTTGTCTGAAGGAGCTACATTTGCCGATCCGCGGTTAGAACAGCATGTCAAGGATAGCACAATACCACAGAAAAACGAGTATTTTTTATCAAAGACTCTTAACAGACGGACAGACAGACGGACATACAGATGGACAAAAAAGTGATCCTATGAGGGTTCCTTTTTTCTTTTTAAGGTACGGAACCCTAAAAACTATCGATAGTAACTTAATTACAATAGGGGTCTACGTCTGTTTGCCATGTTTTTTTAATTAAACGGCTGACCGATTTTGATAAAATTTCACGAAATTATATTCCTGCCCATGTATTTGCACAATATATGTATGTAGCCAGACATCATATGGTAAAAGAAAATAGGATACTTATTGACGCGTGCGGGAGAAGTCGCGTAATGTAACAAGATTTTCTATAAGTATAATATAGTTACCTGCTCTGTATATATATTATGTTTGCTCACGGATAACTTCGTCGTGTATGCACTGATTTTGATGATTCTTTTTTTGTTGGAAAGGAGATATCCCAGGTATGGTACCATAGTAATTTCATCAAGATCTGATTGGTAACTCCAGAGATATGGAGATAAACACCTCAAACTTGGTACTGAAAAATAATAGCGCGGCATTTGAAGTCGGTTATTTTAGTTTTTTAAACGATCTTATCCTATCAATGGTAGGTAAAATAGAAATAGGTACATACTTTTTTTAACTATAATTTGGCAAATAGCCCGCGATACCGATCGGCCAATCAGACTAATAAAATAAAACTAATTTTGGTGGCGGAAGTATCTGGGTTTGACGAGCTCAGCTGACGTAACACTCCGTTGATACAAAAGTTTTTTTGAGGGTTCCGAACCCAAATTGTACCAACGGAACCCTATTACTGAGACTTCGTAGTCCGTTCGTCCGTCCGTCTATCCGCCTTTCACAGGGCTGTATGGTAGATACCTTAAATTTTTACAAAGTATGTATCAAATACGGCAGAAACCTATTTGAAATTTTCACAAAGTAAAAAGTAAATTATGTGCACTATAACAAATAACCGGCCAAGTGCGTGTCGGGCCACGCGCAGTGTAGGGTTCCGTAGTAGCCTGTTATTCAATGCAAGTCTTAACCCGTCATAAACAAGCAACTAGGTACTCCGTCTTTGTCACTTTAAAGGATTTATTCTAAGGATTTTGTATTTGGTACAAAATTATCCAACACCCAAGATCAACGACTATTACTGCTAAACTAATAAAGTTATCTCAATCGCTATAATTTCCTTTAAAGTTCATGAAATGCGCTATCACAATTTTTTCCAGAATTTTCAAGCCAGCAGTTTAGCTTTTATAGGGGGGGACGCCCTACTGGAACAAAAATTTGCACTTTAAAGTTTAATATTTCGTTAATAGAGCATTCAATCGAAAAATAGTATTAGCAACCCTTAAGTCATTTTAAAAGACCTGTTATTCAACGATACCCCACACGATGGGGTAGACGATGAAAAAATAATTCATTTCCACTTCTCATATAGGAGCTACCCTAAAAAAAATACTTTTCACAATTTTATTTCAGCACTTTGTTGGCGTAATATATATACATACCCCCACAAAATTACAGCTTTCTAGTATTAACGGTCTCTTAGCAAAACCTCGGACAGACAGACAGACAGACGGACATGACGAAACTATAAGGGTTCCTTGTCAAGACTACGGAACCCTAAAAAGTATTTGAAAAAACAGAATAAATAAATTTAAATATAAAAGGGGGTCCCCATACAAGAAACGCGATTTTTCCGGCGTTTTACAATGACTGCTATAAGTAAAAAACTAAATGAAATTGAAAATTAAAGGGGTTCCTTTAATTTTTAATTTAAATACATTGTATATACTATACAAGAAACTCATTTTCAACCGACTTCCAAAAAGAAGGAAGTTCTCAATTCGTCTGTATGTTTTTTTTATATGTACGCGATTACACCGTCAATAGTGAACCGATTCGAATTATTCTTTTTTTAATCGGTAGGCATCGATATAAAAAGGTAGGGTACGTTTTCGAAGTGGTCTCATTCTAATTTCATCGAGATTTGATAAGTATCTCCAGAGATATGACGATAAACGTCTCAAACTAGCTACTGAAATTGACTCGCTCCCTTGTTTCACCAACATCGACAACCGGACGCTAAATACATTATCATATAAAAACACAGTATGACTCTCTATTATAAACAATCTCGTTCCTAGAAGAGCAAATAGCGCACGTCGACAGAATCTTACAAATAACAAAAACAAAGAGCCATTCTTCCGGCCTCTTAGAAGTTCATTTGTTTCTGTATAATTTATCGCCGAACATGAACCTATGGGCACCTACGCTTTGGTTTACTGTTACAAAGACGGATTTGTTTTTAGATCTTTGAACCTCCACCACAGAATAATTAATATTTTGTTGTACTCTACGTACAGAAGATTCACACTGATTGCAAATATGCGAGATTAAACCTAGATACAACGTCAGTAACGTTCAAAATACGCTACACCGCTAGGTCAGACGGCTGAGTTAGCGGTGTAGCGTATTTTTGACCGACGAAAAAAATAATCAGCAGAGGTTCTTAAATCGACGCGTATTTTTATGTATGACCACGCATAACTTTTAACAGAGTAGTCCGATTTTGACTTTTTTTAACGTTACTGTCATTGTAATTTAATCTCTCATATTAATTAACGCGGCAAGTCCATGGAGTGAGTCCCGTCTGTCTGTTTGTTTGTTCCAGCAACTCTCTGAAATGGCTGGACGAATTTTAACGGGACTTTCACTGGCAGATAGCTGATGTTATAAGGAGTAACTTAGGCTACTTTTATTATAGAAAAAACAATAGAGTTCTGCGGAAACAAAATGTAATTATGTAGGTATACATTTCACCCGTGCGAAGCCGGGGCAGGCTGCTAGTACATTTACTATTCTGCTTTGCCGTGGTCTGATAAAAATGACTCAATACTCCACTATGTATAATATCTCCCGAATTAATTAATATCAAGAGGTCACACAGGCCACACGTTATGTTTTGTTAGATTACAATACAAAGCACGCTATCTATTCTGGGAAGTTTCATGTTTCTATTCCGGTAGTTTATAATATATACAATAGTTTACAATAGTCCAAAGGATAAGCTGTCGGACTGGCGATCAAGAGGTCGTGAGTTCGATCCCCACCTGTAACAACCCCCCCTTAAAAGCTTTTTGGTTTTTAAATATTTTTATTTTGAACGCGACTTTACTTGTTTTCTTTATAAATGAAACTGAAATACTAATATATTAATATATTACAATATTTAATATTGGAATATTAATCGGACTGGAATAAAATATTGGAATAAAATATTGGCCATTCGTAATCGTCTAGTTAGTGGTAGGACCCATTGTGAACCGTTGGTGTAACCTAAATTCTTTTCAGGGAATCTCAAGACAATTTAATATAATAACTAAAGTCTAAATAATATAAGAAATAAAGGTTTTATTATTACAAGTAATCCTAACCACTGCTAAAATACTATTTGTGCTATACCGTTGCTTTTTGTACTCTTTGGTGCAATTGTTACCTAGTGAAAGTGTTTGCACCATTTTCTCTAATTAATACTATTCAGTGTAAATATGCTATTATTAGTACTAATTTGTGTTATTCTATTATTCTTAGTACTTGTAAACCTAAATATTAATGTTGGTACTATTTGACACCTTTTGGTGCAACTGTTACCTAGTGAAGGAATTGCACCAATATTTCTAACTAATACTATTCAGTGCAAATATGCTATCATTAGTACTAATTTGTGTTATTCTATTACTTTTAGTACTTGTAAACCTAAATATTACTGTTGGTACCTTTTGGTACAACTGTTACCTAGTGAATTTCTGAGTAACAACCATTTATCTAATACTAATTTGTACAAATACACCATTATGAGTACTAATTTGTGTTGTATTAGTACTATAACACTACATTATAGAATACAACTGAACATTGAGTAATATTTTACAATCTTTGTCAACTTTATACCTATTGAACCTAATAACATTACATTTTACAAATGAACATAAAAATATGAAATTAGTATTTTCTCTGGATAATCTTTTACATTCACACCTTGCTTTCTTAATTATATTTATTTCTCGGTCTTTATTTGGGACTTCGATAGATTTTAATTTGATGATCTTTCTTTGCCAATTTCTTTGATATTTTTATAGACAAAGTTATTGATCATGGAAATAAGATTTATTATAAATATTTTAGTATGTACAATAACAAAAGAGAGGAGAACAAAAGTGTGATAAATAAATACATGTATATATGAAAATATGTCTGATTTAATGCTTTTAAAGGGGGGATAGTCTTTGGGGTGTTTTTTACACAGCATGTACCATGGATGGTTGGATCGGCGCGCCGTCCATTCGCTACCGAGCTATGGCATTCATCCTGAATTACTTGTTTAGCCCCTACTTGATCTAGTATCAAGCAACCATCCATGGGGGACCACCACTGCGCATGAAAAGACATGACCTATATTTGATAATCGAAGTATCGACGAGAAATGAGGTTTAGCAAGCCTAGAAATGTTACCTGCATTTCATTATCGAATCATCAACCAGAAACGAGGTTAAGCCTCATGGTGATGTCTACAGTAAGTCAAAAGTCAGTAGTACAAGATGTATGCAATTTAATTAAATTTGACGTCTTAATTTGTATGTCAGTACTGAGTCACAACTAAAAGTGAGAGGGCATAATCTTTTATCAAAGAGAATAGTACATGTATGTCTGTTAGTCAGCCTACATACTCATCCACTCCAGCTTAGTTTAGCTTGGGAACATTCGCTTGCTCGAACGACAGAGTTGCCTTGGATGGTTAGAAGGTCTCTGTCTATTAATCGAGCACAACATCCATCACCACCTGTTTCATGTAGATATTACTCACTCTAGTTTCTTAAGAGTGAGTAGTATCTGAGCTACCCTGCCTACACTACCTACTATCGAATTTCCTATCTATCCCCTATCAACCTATCCTATACCTACCTATATAATATTTTCTGAGGATCCCGATGACCTATACAGCACTTTATCTCAAATGTTGGGTGCAGAGTTCAATAATATTTTTAAATTTAAAACTATTACAAGAGCTGGGAAAATTCGGTTCGATGACTGGGCTACTTCTGGTATTTACAAAAGTAAAAATAATTTGTACAACTTATACTCACAAAAACAAATTAATTTACACAATACTAAATTCATAAATCACTTAAAACTATATTCCAAAACTTTTAAAGTGGTTTGTCAGACAGCAAAATCTTTGCATTTTAGTACAAAAATTAAGCATGCTGATGATAAAATAAAAACAACATGGAAAATCATCAATACTGAAACTGGAAAAATAAAACAAAGAGACAGTAAGATCATCTTAAAAGTTAACAATAAATTAATCATGGATAGTAATGAGGTTGCCAATACATTTGATGAGTTCTTCTCTCAAGTACCCATTACTACCACTCATTCCATAAATTCTAGTCCTGCTGATGCTTATTCTATATTATCAAAGTGTGTAAATAAATGTGACCTTGTTCCAGTTCAAACACGTAACTGCAGACTCAATTGTGAAAACATTTAAAATGCTCAAAGGAAAGAAAACCGAGGACCTGTGGGGAATGTCAACCACAGTTCTCAGTTACATTATTACTGTTATTAGCCCATACTTAGCTTTTATTTTTAACAGATGCGTTGATCAAGGTGTCTTCCCGGATTTAATGAAAAAAAGTAAATTGATTCCTTTATTCAAATCAGTAAACATAAATGATCCATCTAACTATAGACCAATCTCTATACTACCGGCATTGAGTAAAATTTTTGAAAAAGTAATATTAGACCAGCTTTTAACACATTTTAACATGAATGATCTATTAAATAGCAAGCAGTTTGGATTTACTAAAAGGCGTTCTACTACTGATGCAGGAATAGGTCTTCTTAAACATATATTTGATGCATGGGAGAAAGCACAAGATGCTATTGGCGTGTTCTGTGACCTATTAAAAGCATTTGATTGTGTCTGTCATGAAACACTAATTTACAAATTAAAATACTACAGTGTTGAAGGTAAGGCACTTGATCTGGTATCATCATACCTCTGTAATAGAACACAGATGGTTGAAGTCAGGTCATCTGGATCCCTCATAAAAATGGGAGTCCCGCAGGGATCGATCCTAGGACCTTTTTTATTTCTAGTTTATATCAATGATTTACCGTCATTCGTACAGAACCTATGTGATATTGTTTTGTTCGCAGATGATACTTCCTTGATATTCAAAATAGATAGGACTACACCTAACTTTGACGATGTAAACAAATCAATAACACAGGTTCTGAATTGGTTTACAACCAATAACTTATTGTTAAACGCAAAAAAAACTAAATGTATTAATTTCTCTCTACCAAATGTAAAAAAGGGTATCCTAAATAGAAGTATATTAATAAATGATGAACCATTACAACTTGTTGAATCCACAACATTCTTGGGCATCACCCTGGATTCAAAGCTTCAATGGGGTTCTCAAATATCGGTTCTAGCAGGTAGGTTAAGCTCCGCTGCATACGCAGTACGTAAAATTAGATTTTTAACGGATGAAGCCACTGCAAGATTGGTCTATTTCAGCTACTTCCACAGTATAATGTCTTATGGCATTTTATTGTGGGGGAAAGCCGCTGCAATCCAATCAATATTTGTTTTGCAGAAATGAGCTATTCGCTCTATATATAGTATGAGGTCGCGAGATTCACTTCGTGAAAAATTTAAAGAAATTAAAATTCTAACAGTGGCATGTCAATACATTTATGAAAATATTTTGTTCATACGCAAGAATATAAATGATTATAAGAAAAGGTCTGATGTACATAATTTTAATACAAGACATAAAAATAGATTAATTATACCTAATTTCAGACTGCAGAAAGTTAGTGGTTCATTCATGGGGAACTGTGTACGCTTTTACAATAAGCTACCTAAAGATATTGATCAATTGCCTATGAGCAAATTTAAAATCTATGTAAAATCCAATTTGATGAAAAAATCATACTATACAATAGGTGACTATATGGATGACAAAAATGCATGGCCTGAATGCCCCAAGTTCCAAGAACAAATATAAATTGTATTATAATTATTAATATATTGTTAAAATTTTAAAGCTGACATGTACAATTAATTAAATAATATCGTTTAAAAACTAAAAAACAACCGACTTCAATGCCGCGCTATTCATTTTCAGTACCAATTTTGAGATGTTTATCTCAATATCTCTGGAGATACTTATCATACCTCGATAAAATTACCATGGTACCACACTTGGGATATCTCCTTTCGAACAAAAAAGAATAATCGAAATCGGTTCATAAACGACGAAGTTATCCGCGAACAAACATAAAAAAAAAAAAAAAAATACGGTCGAATTGAGAAACCTCCTCCTTTTTTTGAAGTCGGTTAAAAAAAAAAGATAAAATGACAAGACAAGTCCCATAGAGTTTCTTGGTGTTTCATCTCTGATGGGAGTATTTCCGAAACACCGGTAGATTCAACAGCCATTCAGTTTTCCCCTTTTGTCCGCAGATTTTCTTTCTAGGCTTGCCATTTTTATTTTTATTTAAACAATATTATGCAGCCGACAGACGGACTATCAGTTCCATTTGGATCATGATATGTACTGTGATCGGTATGCGTTTCTCTATGTTGTGTTTCACTATATCACTTTTTTATTTTTTTTTATATAAAAATTGTCTGAAGTACTGAAACACACAGTTACATGTATGGTTGGTTTTAACCTACTTTAATTTTTTTTTAATATTTTGACGTAAACGATTGGATGACAGCTGAATGGTTCATTACTTTTTTTTTCTAATTCAAAGCGTTAAATTCTGCTTTTGCTATGTTTACTTGATAATTGGTTATGATTTATTTTATCATTTATGATTTTGACGTGTATATGTGCGTATATTTATACTGCCTACATACTGAATAAATGCTTTGATTCTTGATTCTTGATTCTTATCATTCCTACTAACCCATACTGGGTCTATCCAACTCCATCTATACTAAAACCTATCCTGAACCGCAAAGTATATTTCCAACAAAGGAATGACTCAATGAGCCAGGTTTATTGGAGTTAATATTGTGGTTAATGAAGATAATTACTGAAGCAACCCTGTAAGCTAGGTTCGCCAGCATTTTAGTTAAATTATTTCTCCACTCCGGAAAGACCCAGCGGTCCAAGATCACTTTATTGTCGTAGTTGGTGATGATATCGTTGCGTGATCATCTATGTTAAATGCTAGAGGAGACTCTGGCTATTCATTCAGCTTACAAGTCTCCCCAGGGTTGGGCCACCCGTAGCATAACACAGAATCTCACGGTCCCTTCAGGGAAGGTAATTCTCGAACATGTAGTAAAAGTGATTCTTTTCTCACTGAATTATTCCGCAGAATATGTAAATTTGAAGACACGTTGCGTGGTTGTCTATGTCACGAACTAGAAGAGACTCTGGCTATTCTTTCAGCTTACAAGTCTCCCCAGGGTTGGGCCACCCGTAGTGTGACACAAACTTCCACGATCCCCGCAGGGAAAATAAATCACGAACAGATAATAGGCGAATCCACGCCATATGAGCAGCTTCAATAAGCACATATGTCCCGTAGGAAACAAAATCTCGTACATAATTAGTAAGTGAATCCGTCTCACTAAGTCATTCCAATGAATCAGGTACGTTGAATTTAAAGATGCTGATGTACGGTTATTTATGTCGGTGATATCAGGTAAGTCAACGTAACATAATATTCACCTCCCGTAGGAAACAAAATCTCGAACATAAATAATAAATTAATCTTTTTCACCAAATTACTTCGATGATGCAGGTACATAAAATTATATTAAATTATTGATGCATGATTATTTATGTCGGTGATAAACGTGTATCTCTGACTATTCTTTTCAGCGTACGAATATCCTACGGCTGCTACCCTCAGTAAGAATCAAAATCTCTATGTTTCCCATAGCAATATATAAATAAATCTCGAATGAGATAATAAGTGAAACGTTTTCACAATAGATAATTCCAATCATCATAATCAGCCAGTATCAGACTACTGGACATATTATGTCTCTCCTAAGTCACGCCACCGAGTCCGATCCTCGGCTCCTTGTTTCCAGTCACTGCCCATCGCTTCGCGAACGTTGTCGCTCCACCTGGTCACAGGGCGTCCCACGCCACACTTACTGATTCGAGGTCTCCACTCTAATACGATAATTCTAATAAATTATTTTAATTAATGACGAAAAATCAACCAATTTAGGAAGTACTGAAATCTTGAATTATTGATTCTGCTTGTGAGTGATCCATAGGGTCACTACCTCTTATAATTGTAACAAACTGCCAAATATGATCAAAAGGTGAATAACCTCACGAGATTACATTTTAAATATACAACGTAGATACTTAAACATCATCTCACAACATCAGGTGCAAAGTTGGTATATGAAAATTATTATCATCCTTCACGTACACATAAACAATTAATGCTCTGAAATATATTAATTATTAAAATTATAAACAAATTTATGTTTTCTCAAGAGAATTGCAACATCAACACGATCAACAACATCAGATTACACAGTTAATAAATGAAAATTATTATCAACGTACACGTACCTACACATAAACAATTTATGCTCTGAAATAAATCATTATAATTATTTCAAACTAATGAATGCCTCCAATCTATCTCAAGTATGAAAAGTTTATATCAGGTTGGTTCAAAGAACACTTAAAAATCAACACCAAACTTACAAATGTATTCACCAATTCACCCCGTACATTTACTTGTCTTCTCCTCACAAATGTCTGGACCGATTCGGATAAAATATTACATAATTGTCTCAACGTGAACAAAGCCACGGAACGCAGCTAGCTTTCTTAATCATATTAAAATAAATTATTATTATTATAATAAGTAACTGTTTTCTTTAATCTATCTCAAATATGAAAAACCCAATTTGGATGAAATGTTATATAACAATAAAACTTCAAGCGGCAAGCGGTTAGCTTTCTTTATGATTGCTAAGTCTTACTGTTACCATAAGCTCTTACAATACTAAATTCCAGTTCCGTTCTGTCAGACATCCACCTAACAGTCATATTAAAATAACTAATATTAAAATGGAATGATAAGCCAAATACAAAATCCTACAATTAAGTTCCTGGGTGTCCTTCTTGCACTGAACCACAATTTCAGAATATCCAATGATTAGCGATGGCTACAATAATGTACTTATCTATTTTACATGCAATTAACTGATTATATGATTACTATTGTTAAATTTAGATCTGATGATAATAAGAGATCTATAGAAATTATATTTTCTATAGTTCTCTTTATACATATTTAGAAATCTATCTTTTAACCATTTCTCTTGATATAAAAGTTGTCAAAAATCAGTCAGATAAGATTGCCACTGGTTTAGGTACAATCTAATTTAATCAGATGAAAACTCACATCATCACAGAAACATCTCAATGCAGAAATTTGTTCCCACTGTTTGATCAATTCTGACATTCAAGGAACAAGATTTATTAAATAAATGGCAAGACTGCTTGATGTATTCTAGCTAAATTGCTCCTGTCTATTACTGTATACCGTTGTACTATTTAAGACTCATGGTTCATCACCCAGGTATCTCATTTTCAGTTTCACTATAAACATTCATATCAACAATCACATATTGTGGCGTCGATCTTAATTCTGCCTTTAGTTAATACAGGCAAGCATCACAACCACCGACCAATCCAGAAAAGCCGACAATCACATAAATAACAGTAAAAATATACTCCCTGATAGGTATATAAAGCCCACAATGTAGCTTTCTTATTAATAGATAAAAGGATACTCCCTGATTCTCTGGCTTCTTACTGCTCCGTTTATGCACAATTTCAACACTTTCTAGCACATAAAACTTTAAAATAACACCATACGTCCAGTAAAATCTCCCTATCTTCTTTTTCCTCCAGTACCCAAAAATCCCGCCAAGCTACGCCTCCAAAAGTCAAATCCCCTGCATTTTATCTAATATCCTTTTAACTCTACAAAGTGGCTTCGCACCTGACCTATATAGTGCCAAGCGTTGTTTTGTTTGACCCAAACATGTAATTAAATACTAAATAAGGACGATCCTATATATAAAATCAATATAAATTCGAAATATTACCGCATAAACCTGACCAATCTCAATAAATCGTAGAGCTCGAAATCCGTTCTGTTACACACCCCACCCATTGCACTATTGACGTGAACCCACTCTAGACACAAGCATATTTAGCTTAGTTGGAGGGGTTAACAAGAATACTATATAGTAATTTGCAACCCACATTGAGAGTAATCTTTAAAAAAAAAAACCATTCATAACACTCTCACCAGCAAGCTTATTCTCAATCATCCGAAAGCAAATTCGCATTCGGAAACTGCCTTTACTTCCACTTGGATTTTTGCAATTCACAATGCTCTGATCGGTTACTTTTGATATTTTAATTCGAAAAAATCAGTGATTCTAATTGGAAAGGCTTCCGCGACAAAATAGCTTACGCACGGATTTAAATCAATATTCAAAATCAATAAAACTGGCCAAGTGCGAGTCAGCATCGCGTCTCTTATCGCACACTTAGGGATGGTTCCGTACAATACGAAACATAACAGAGTTTCAACCTCATATATTTGATTAATGAATATTACCAAGAATATTTGGTTTGGTTGCGATCTAGAAAGACGGGGCTCGTTTACTAGCGCCATCTATGTCATTTTGCCGAAACTAATTAGATAGATGGCGTTTAAAAACACGTTTTTTGTATGGGGACCCCCTTTAATTTTTAACTTTATTTTGTTTTTAGTATTTGATGTTCTAGCGGCAACAGAAATACACCATCTGTGAAAATTTCAACTGTCTAACTATCACGATGAATGAGCTATAGACAGACAGACAGACAGACGGACAGCGGAGTCTTAGTAATAGAGTCCCGTTTTACCCCTTGGGTACAGAACCATAAAAATCAGTGATTCTAATTGGAAAGGCTTCCGCGACAAAATAGCTTACGCACGGATTTAAATCAATATTCAAAATCAAAAATGAAGCTTCCGAATCCGAATAGATTTTTAAATGATTGAGAATCAGGGGGCTCATTACATTTTTAATACCTATTTTTAACCGACTTCACAAAAAAGGAGGTTCTCAATTCGTCGGAATCTTTTTTTTTATGCATGTTCACCAATTACTTGAAGATGCCTGAACCGATTTGGAAAATTCTTTTTTTGTTTCAAAGAGTACCCTTTGAATTCCCAGGTGGTCCCATTTAAATTTTAACGAAATCGGTCGAGCCGTTTTTAATATATCAACATTTGTATTACGATGCATTTACTTATCTCGATGACATACTACTAACTACTGGCACAGATTATATAATAGTTTCCACGTCTACTGGTTACTTTGACTAGCGCGACGTTTGAAGTCGGTTCTTTTAGTTTGATTAAACGATCCTAAATTATGTTAAATACAGTTGAGGAAATTATCTGTAAACTAAAACAGGATAGAAAGATCTATAAGGAAATATTGGAATAATTATAATATGATTTTTGACGCGGCTTTGCCCGCTTTAAGTAGTATCCTAAATCCTAATCCATAATACCGGCTTTCCCTGTGCAAAATTTTATTTTAATCTGTCCAGCCGTTTGACCGTGAAGAAGTCCCAAACAAATATACAATACAAACTGACTTTCGAAATTATAATATTGGTATGGACTTAAGTTTCTCTGAAGGATCGAATTCGAAACGAAGTCATCCGTCAGAGAACCAAAGTAATCGACATAGCTCAGAGGATTAGCAAGCTGAAATGGCAGTGGACCGGTCACATCTGTCGCAGACCCGATAACCGTTGGGGTAAACGAGTTCTATAGTGGAGACCACGGCTCGGCAAACGTAGTGTAGGACGACCTCCAGCTAGATGGAGCGATGATATACGCAAGCTGGCTGGCAGCGGTTGGAAACGAATAGCTGAAGATCGAGCTCAGTGGCGTGCCATGGGAGAGGCCTATGTCCGGCAGTGGACGGAAATTGGCTGATAATGATGATGGACTTTTATTGTAGCGTTTGACCACTCTCTCGCCTATATCGCCTCGATAGTAAGCGATGACAGTGATAGTAAGTCAGTTACAATAAGATGATAATTAATGCAATTTTTTAATTATTATGTAAACGACGTGCCTAATATAATGTACATGTTATAATCATGGTCAAGTAAGGTTAATTCGGTAAAAAAAAGGCATATTTTCAAGATTTTTTTTTGGCAATACAGATGGTGGTAGTTTATTCAGTCGATCCATACATGATAATGTAACATTAGAACAATATTCTCCTAAATTTTCATTGCAAAATATCAAAAATTGAGCGAGTGACAGTGAATCTCCGGAGGCGCCTCGAGAAAAAGTTGTTTTGCGGTGCCCATCATAACTCGCAACGAAATCATCTGAAACAAAAAAATCAAAATGCATTCGTTAAAGGAGATGTTTGTCGAGGTATTCACGAAAGGAATTTTTTTTTTTTCGATTTTTCGATTTTTCGTAGCACTTGGAAGCCAAAAACCAGATTTTCGCTAAAAAAAACGGCTAATTTGTTGTTGTAAAATTGATAATTATTGAAAAAAAAAAAGCTCTCGACAATACCTGGGGAATTATGTGAAGAAACACTGTGCAAAATTTCAAAACGATTGGTCCAGTAGATTTTTAGTTATGGTGGGCACGGACTTCAAAAATGACATGTCTCAGAAAAACGCTTTAAAGTTTTGCGCAGCTGTCGCTCAGGTATAAAATCTCAGGCTGGCAACGGACGCTGAAATACTCATAACTTCGTCAATTTTGCCCCGATCGACTTGAAATTTTAACACAATCTTCTTGAGATATTATGTATTCGATTAGAAAAATAAAAAAAACGAAAAAAAAAAAATTTATACCTTACCCTGCCCTTAAGAAATATCCCAGCAGTTTTTCCTAGAAGCTATATTTAAAGTCGGTAAAAAGTATTTTCCGTTTATTCCGTGTCCAGAACCGTAAACATTACCGTATCACAAAATATGGCAATTGGCTCTAGGAAACCACATTACAAAAAATACTGAAATCGTTGCTAATGATACAAGATGGAACCTTTATGGAGAAGAAACAAATGAGGAATAGACAATCTTAAAATAAAATAATTTTATATACGGCAATTTAGTAATTTTCCCCCTTAAAATACGGCAATTCAGACTGTGACATACGGCAGCTCAGATTTTTAGAAAGAAAGAAAGAAAGAAAATACATTTATTCAACACTGTACACAGAATAGAGAAAACTAAAGTAATTTTTACGATAACAACACTATCGCTGACCACCAGGCGAGATAGTGGTCAAACGCTAGCCGTCTTGCTGTGCTAATGTTTGAACGTGAGCAAAGCCGCGGGGCACAAGCTGTTATTTATTCCGTGGTTCAGTTTAGTATAGTACATTGTATTGTAGAGTAGTAGTTTAGCATAGTACATTGTATTTTATTTGCGGTGAATTGCAACCACGGAATTTCGTTATCAGTTTCTGAGAAAGATCTCATCTCAGTTTCAACAGCTAGGGTTACTTCACTATTTTACTTACGATGCATTTTATATCTGACTGTGCATCGATAGATATAATTCTTATTACTTAGATCAGTGGTTCCCAATTAATATTGCTTGCGCTTCAAAAAACTACTTCATCTCGCGTACCCCTTAGGGTCAGTTCACATCGCGACGCGACGTGACGACGCATCTGGTTTCGCGCCAGGCAGCGAGAAGCCACGTAGCGCAGCGCGGTGCAGCGCGAAGCCGCGCAACGCGATACGCGCGGCGTGGCCGAATGAAATGTGTATCTTTTTGTGTAGTAAATAAAGTTATATTTTGTATCACACGGCGCAGCCAGAAGCCGCCAAATTCACTCAATTAAATTTGTAGCTTTTATGTAGTAAATAAAGTTCATTTTTGTATCACTCTTTTAAAAAGTGCGCGCCGCGTCGCTGTCTGAACTGACCCTCAAGCTCAAAGATGTCCTACCCCAGCTGTCTGCAGGCCAGCACACAATAGCTTCTATAAACTTCGACATACTCGTTAGCATATGTTGCGCCGTCATCACCGCCTAACCACTAGATCATCTAGTTTGGCTGGAAGATAGTCGTGAGATTACCGCACATGAGGGGGTCCTCATGTTACTTTACGTAACCCTAGGGGTACGCGTATTACTAATTGGGAAACACTGACTTTGATGATACCTTAAGGTACGGTACACACCGCGGCGTCCTGCGATCTGCGGGCGCGATCTCAGTACATTTCAATTGTTTTCTGAACGCTTTTTTTTATATCTTATAGGCTAGCGTTTGACCACTATCTCACCTGTTGGTAAGTGATGATGTGATCGAAGATGATAAGCACGCTAAGCCTAGAATGGGAACTGGCTCTCAAGGATAGCTGCCGGAACACAATAGATGTTTGGCGACAGATTTTCTAACTTGAGGGTGGTAGCTGGCCAGGCGGACACTAGATAGTGTCCTACCACCATGCGGGGGTTTTTGGTTTCTTAACGATGTTTTCCTTCACCGGAGGGCCAATGTGAGAAGCGCACATAATTTTTTCTATAGAAAAATCTATTGGTGCACGGCGGTTTGAACTCTGTACCACGGCATCAAAGCCGACCGTTCTCCCGATTACGCCACCGGGCCCTCGTTTGGTGTGTCGATACAAATACTACTGCGCTATCTGATCGCCGCAGTGTGTCAGTACCTTTACAGACTAGTTTATTATATTAGAACTCCGTTAATTATGAACCGCATTGTACAATTTTTTTCTTGTAATAGAGAGTTTTTTTTAATATCAGATAGGCTAGCTTTTAACCGCAATGTATGTATTGTATATTGTATGCTTCCCGATTAGTTCTATTATAATTTCATAGAGATCTGACGAGTATCTCCAGAGATATGGAGATATACACCTCAAATTTGGTACCGAAAAAGACTAGCGAGGCATAGCGTTAAGTTATTAATAAAAGTACTCTGTGTTACAATACGATACAATACAATTACTCTTTATTGACACCAATATATAAACAAGAAATAAGAAACAAAATTTTCATAACTGAAATTAGATGTACAATGGGCGGTCTTATCGCTAAGAGCGATCTCTTCCAGACAACCCTTGGATGGATATGAAATCTATGATAAGCATGGACGGTGGCATGATATATATATATATATATATATATATATCAGGTACTTACATAAACTAACTTAGATCAACAGATATTCAATACATACATTTTATATATCTACATACATATATACACAATATATACTATATATATAAACATATACATGCATAAACCATACATATTATACAAGAGTTAAACTAAATAAATGTTGTTTTTTTTATCTAAGCCTTATTATATTAAACTAGCAACCAGCCTCACGTCTTTGCCTGCGAAATATGGCACGTATGTTACTCGTTACTCGCTGATGTAGCTTTGAATAGGTGTTTTTTTTTTTTAAACTGGTTAAGTATTTTTTTAGTTCATCTAATACTAACAAACATTATAAATAAACTAGTCAAGTACAAGTCGGACTCGCACTCGTAGGGTTCCGCACCACACTACAGTATTTTATAAGATCAAGCAAAAAATACCACTATCAGTTTTCGCCAGCAAAAAATAATAATGAATAAACATTTTATCAAATCAAACTTGTGAGCCGCATGCTTATTTCTTATAACGCCATCTAACTTCTAACACACGGTATCTAAGTGAAAGTTAATACAAAGGTGTTAGGGATCGGCATTTCAATATAACGCCATCTAGGGACGTTTACCTAAGCGTTCATAGATGGCGTTATATTGAAATGCCGAAAACAAAAAAATCTAGTATGGAGACCCTATAATTTTAAACTTCATTCTGTTTATAGTATTTGTAGTTATAGCGGCAACAGAAATACATCATCTGTGAAAATTTCAACTATCTAACTGTCACGGTTCATGAGATAAAGCCTGGTGATAGACGGACAGACAGACAGACAGAGAGACGGACAGCGGAGTCTTAGTAATAGGGTCCCGTTTTACTCTATGGTTACGGAACCCCAAAAGCATTTTTATCTTATAATAATAATAATAATATATTAGTTAAGAAATACGAAAGTTTATGAGGATGGCAACATTGGCAACTTTGTTTTATACTATGTACAGAAAAGGCAGTTTTCAGCAATAGATAGAGTGATGCAAGATGAAGTATTTGTTTCTTTAAGTTGTCTTTCACTATTTCACTTTTTTTATATAAAAATTGTCTGAAGTACTGAAACACACAGTTACATGTATGGTTTTAACCTACTTTAATATTTATTTAATATTCTGTCGTAATCGATTTGATGACAGCTGAATGGTTCATTACTTTTGTTTTTTTTTTTCTAATTCAAAGCGTTAAAATTCTGCTTTTGCTATGTTTACTTGATAATTGGTTATGATTTATTTTATGATTTTGACTGATTTCGATTTTGATGTATATGTGCGTATATTTATACTGCCTACATACTGAATAAATGCTTTGATTCTTTGATTCTTCTTCTTGAAGGTTTATAACCAGGATTAAACGCGGGCGAAGCCGCAGGGCGCAGCTAGTTAAAAATAAAATAAACTCCATGTAATTATTTGAATAATAAAACCTTATTAGTCATCATCTCTTAAATTTCAGGCTCGTCCAAAGGGCGAAGGGCTGACTCCATACCAGGGCAAGAAGAGGTGCTTCGGAGAGTACAAGTGTCCGAAGTGTAAACGCAAGTGGATGAGCGGGAACTCCTGGGCTAACAATGGACAGGAGTGCATCAAGTGCAGGATTAATGTCTTTCCTCATAAACAAGTAAGTTGTACAATACAATACAATACAATAACTCTTTATTGACACCAATATATAAACAAGAAATAAGAGACAAAATTTGCATAACTTAAATTAGATGTACAATGGGCGGTCTTATCGCTAAGAGCGACTCCAGACAACCTTTGGATGGATATGAAATCTATGATAAGCATGGACGGTGGCATGATATATATTTAATATCAGGTAAATAAACTTACTTAGATCTACAGATTATGGCACAGATAAGTACAGGTTATAGTACAAAGAATATCTTTAGCGATTCAACGCTGGAATGCAGCCAGCGTTCGTGGCACTTTACCACACGGACATCCCTTAACTTTTAGTTAAATACGTTTTTTTTTTAATTTTTAAATATTTTATTTTGCAATTTAATAAAGTAAGTTATTAAGTAATTTTTTAACTTCTTATCTATACCCTGAGTCTGTATTTCCGGTTAAGTATACAATATGGGAGTCTTCAAATAGCAAGTGTATAGGTGTCTTCTGGGTAAGCGCTCTCCATCATCGATCGCATCATCAATTATCAGGTGAGATAGTGGTCAAGTGCTACCCAGTTCGGTGTAAAAAATAAAAAAAAGCGTTAGGGAAGAGTAACAATGCGTGTTCACAGCGACAGGATTTTGAACTACACCATGAGTTTAACTGATAAATCTGATGGGGGATTTATCGGCTAACTCCAAGGTATAGTATGAAATGAGGTCAATGTTCAAAATATTAATTCCGGTATTTCTAAACATTATAATAATAATAATCCCCCTGGGGCGGCTTTGAGGTGAGCTGACGGTGAGTACGTGAGTGAGTGAGAGAGCTCAACCGCGTACCCCTATCCTGTGAGAGCTAAATGGGACCCTCTGACCCCTTGCCTTGACCGGCTGGCCAGTGGTGGGAATCGCAAGAGCTAAGACCTAAGCTCCAGGGTGGAAGTGTTAAAGGCATAAAGCCGCTAGTAGCGTTTAGTGAAAGTGCAGCACACCTCTCGACACCCGAAGCTATCCACGCCAATGTTTCCCCTCGGCGCCAATATGGCAAGTCACCACTCACCTAAATATTTTATGTTTGTAATAAGCCATAATTGGCGGGTACCGTAACCGCATCCCATAGTCTAGCTCACTGACCATAAAGAATTCATAACAATAGCCATATTTTTTACCATCTTTAAATAGTTTGTCATATCCTCCCATCCATAAACTGTAAAGGGCCTCTTGACGTTGGCTTCGGCTCCGTCAATACCTTCGAATGGAAGGACTGGAAGGAGGTGAACTACTTTGTGAGAGTTGGTGCATGATGTAGGTTTGTAAAAACCTGTGATTACAGGTCACCATGCTCTCTGGTGGTACAGTTATTCTTATCCAAACTAATATTATAAAAACGTTTGTAACTCTGTCTGTTTGTTACCTAATCACACCTAAACGGACGATCCGATCTTACTGAAATTTAACAAGGAGATACTTTATAGCATCAAGATAAACATAGGCTACTTTTTATGAAAATAGAATCGTGATTTTTACACATAACTCAAATAACGCAGATACACACAAATGTTGATTGACAGAGCTAAAATCTTGGTGTACGTGAACAAAGTCGCGCTCAGTCGTCTTATCAGCTAGTGCTATATAAAATACTGAAGGAATCATTCACCGTTTTCAGAGACCACTGGAGAAGCCAGATGGACTCGACGTAAGCGACCAGTCGAAGATTCACCCACAGCATCTCTGTCAGAAGTGCCGCTCTCTCGGATATTACTGCAGACGGGAGTACTGACTTATTTATTATGTTATATTGACTATCTTACTAGCATTGAAAAAAGTAATATCTACATCCCACCATCTCTTTTAAATGTGCTATTTTTTTTTTTGTGATAACTTCTATGAGTCTATGAACGCCGGCTGTACGCACGAAAAAGTGTCACGTTCCGCGTGCAAGCGAGAGCGCGGAACAAGCGATAGAGAGGCACGATCGTATGACGTTATCACGTAAAATTATCGTCCGTAAACCGACTTTACAGACAAACAATTTTTTATATATCATATAGGCTAGCGCTGAGGGCTTGCGTTTGACCTACTGGTCAAACGCTAGCCCTCAGCTCAGATGAGATACTTCTCATCTGTGGGTAAGTGATGCTGCGGTCGAAGATGGTAAGCACGCTAGGCTTTGAAAAGTAGTTGAAGCTTATTTGAGATTTTTAAATGTTTGACATATGAAATTTATGTCTAAGCTAATATATACTTATGTGTATGTTTCTGCCCTTGATGTACTACAACATATGTTATAATCATTAAGAAAATCAAGATAATATTAAACTGAATTGTATATTTAGAAAACTTTATATATCAAAGATGTTATGTGTGTTAACTAAGAATAGTTTATATTTTTATTGTGTATGTACTCCAAATGGCCTCACAGATACTTATTAAACTTTTGATATGTATATTTAGACATTTTGATTGTTTTTTTTATAGATTTTGTTGTTTCATTGACATTATTACTTAGGTATATCCATTATTTTAATCTGTATCTAGTGATAGTGCAGTACTACTTAATTGTTAAAAAATACTAACTTAAATAAAAATACTATTTGAAGCACAATGTGCAAGATTAAAAGAAGCTATTAAAAAAATTAATCAATAAAATATATACAAATAAATGAATATAGAATTATTAAATGTGATGTAATGATATATCAGTTAGCCTATACAACGTATAAGTATACACGACTTAATTATCGACGTTTAAAATTGAGAAAAATGTATGGACTACGTCAGTTTTATTTTGTTATTTAATACTTACCACAGACGTATAAATAGTGCCTTATCATTAATTTAAGCCGGTTTTTCACTATGGGATATAATGAAAATTACATCTTGATATATCACATCCCGCGATTGCTTGTCACACTGTGAGATATATAGTTCAGCGTTGGTTGTCTATGGTTTCATTCAAACCCTGGCTAAATACATTAATTGTGTGGAGCCATAATAACAATAACAAACAACAAAAGAAAACTGATGGCGAGGCAGGGGGAGGCGCGGTGTCCGGGGACGTGAGGTAAAATATAAACCTTCAAATGGCGCTCAGTCGGTCGAAACAATATTTATAGCTTGGGATGTAATATATATTATAGCATAGTGTAAACGGTCTCATATATGACGAGCGATAAAATGTTATATCTCAAGATATAATATACATTATATTATATCCCATGATGAAAAGCCGGCTTTAGACTTGTGTTAAATACATTATGGTAGATTCGTTAATCGTAACGAAGTGTAAGTCATATATATGCCCGAATCGCCTTAGCCTGTCAAAATATCACAAAATAAACAAATCCGTCTACCAAATTCTCAAAATATAGATAAATATAGGATCATCGCTCCCTGATTCTCATTTCAATCGGATACATTCGGATTCGGAAGCGTCATTTTGAATTTCGAATATTTATTATTCCGTGATCTATTTCGTCGCGGAAACCTTTCCGATTAGAACCACAATTTTTTTTGAATTTAAATATCAAAAGTAACCGATCGTAGTATTGTGAATTGCAAAGATCCAAGTCGAAGGAGAAGCAGTTTCCAAATCCGAATTTGCTTTTGAATGATTGAGAATATCCCTGCTGTAAGATATATTTTGAGATTCTGATTCCTGATGATGCTTTTATTGAGATATTTTGAAATGTTAGGTTATTCTTAAATTTAGTGGAAACGGGCAGTAGTGTCTGTATGTTCTGGCCCATTTTATTAAATATATATCTTTCATGTTGTGGAATAAATAATTAAATACTGAATCCTTTACGTAGCTATAGATAAAGCCATCTACGAGTACCTATATGTGTAATTTCTGATTACCATACCAAAAATAAAATAGTGATCAACAATTTAATAAAGACTACACTGTAGCTATCTTGCCTTTAAAAAAAAATGAATATGTAATTTAATCTTAAGTGAATTATTATGAATTATGAAAAATATTTCCCAAATGAGTTTATTAAATATTTTATTTGTATAATTAATAATTATTACTTAACTGTTAGTTTTAAGTTAACTTAAGTTTATTATTTTAACACTAACGTCAGTTATATTCTGGTAACACTTATCCCAAAGAACAAGTGAATTCTATTGTGCCAAAAATATTAGTTTTAACGTATCGTGACTATAATTCGTTTTAACTATAGAATCGGTACTACCAAAGACCTAGGATTTACTACGTAGTGAAATCCTAGTTCTGTGGGAATACCCCCGTGATAAGGTCAAAAGTCCATGGTGACATGTGTCCGGTTTCTGAGTGCCTAGTTAGAGTTTATTTATATTGATTGATTTATTAAACGCTGATTTGTATGAATTGAAAAAGCGCCATCTAGTGTGAATAATAGGTAACATTATCATGACGTAGCGTCACTGTCCGAAAACAGCGGAAGTGAGTTAAGTTTCATGTTATATTTCTGAAGTTATACTTCTTTTGGCGCGATAGAGAAAAATGATGAGAGTGAATTTTTACGATGCGCGCGCACACCGACACCTACATTTAACATCGTGAAGTTAGTTCTAGGTGGTACGATGCGCGCGCACACCGACACCTAAATTCTACACCGTGAAGTTAGTTTTAGGTGGCATGACTATGTTCAAGTTGTATATGTCATATTTTTACGTTAATAAACCGTTTTTTATTGAAATAAAATCTTTTGATTAATTTAATATTTATCGTTAATCACTACTGCATTTTAGTTATTTTTTTTCCATACGCCACAGAAGTATAACTTCTAACGCGTGTACATAAGTACACACACTCTTTTTTTATTTATAAACGCCCTCTATTGTAGAACGGCGTAACTACGAAGACGCATTCCCTAAAGTTCAACAGATGGAGTTGTACACAAAAATAATAAGTGATGTTGAGAAACAAATTAAATGAACGAAGTTTCACTTCTAACGCGTAGATTTCTACGCACCCTCTTTTTTATTAGAATGGAAATAACAATGTTACCTATTATGCTGCGTTTACTTTAAGATTTAGTAAGTAAAAACATCTAAAGATACTCGCTCTTGGCACTCAAATTCAGCAGAGCTATTCTGTAAGCTAGTTTACGCATCGCGCAAGCGAATTCCGCGGTGATATTTTAATTTTGTACTACGAAATTCAAATCGTAATACGATTGTAATACGGTTGAATTGCGTAATACGAAATTCAAATCTCATCGCTTGTGAGATACGTAAACTAGCTTACAGAATAGCCCTACAGAGCGGACCGCGCATTCTTATTCAATGGCGAGTTTTTTTAGTTCTATAGTTAAAATATTAGTTTGTAAGTAAAAGTTGTTGCTAAAAGAGCTGTGCCATAATGTGCCTTATAATTAAGTATTTTTTTTAGCTTATAATTATATAGGTACTAACATAAAATTAAATGAGTAAGTCGATTTTTAAGTCAAAAGTGCCATAACTAATAAGGTTCAAAAAGTCTTTGCACTTAAGTCAATATTTGTGCCACTTTAATGTAGGTATCATCATCTTTTCTAAAAATGTTAAATTAGTGTTTGTGTATTTTGAGCAGACTTTTATATAAAAAGAGTTTCTTTTTGCACTTAAAATATCTAATTCAAAATAATTAAGATGAAGAGAATGTAATAATAAGAAGAAGAACAAACTGAAAAAACCGACTAAGTGGAGTTGAACTCGCCCACCGAGGCTTCCGTCCAAACAATTAAGCTAGACCTCTAAATTGTATCAGCGCTCATATAACTCAGAGGTATACCTTAATTGGCGCATACTATGTATGTATGGGGACACCCTTTATTTTCTAAATTTTTTTTATTTTCGGGAATGTTTCCATCATTTGTGCTGTGAGACCATGCTTCTTGCCAAATTTCATGATTCTAGGTCAACAGGAAGTACCCTATAGGTTTTTGACCCAAAACCTTTAGGGTGCTTCCGATTTACCTAGAATTGTCAATTTTGGTCATAAGTAAGGTCTTAAAGTACAAGTAAAGGAAAAAATCCGAAAAATAAAAAAAGTTGAAAATTAAGGTATATTTTGGTACTAACGGTAAAGGGTTTGAGTTGTTTATCGCATATTTATCACATCTTTATGAAATTTTAATGGGATTACCTTCGATAGGAACCCTACGCCTGGCAAAATTTAATAATTCAAATCATTTTTAATTGAGTATTCACGTAACAAACACTAAAAAATACATACAGACAAATTAAAAACCTCCCCGTTTTCGCAAGTCTGTTGAAAATACGCAAACGCTATAACGACTCTTTTAACAATTAGATATTAAAATACGCACAACAATATATATATATATATGTTATAATTAATAAAGTTTTAAAAACTAAAAAAACCGACTTCAATGCCCCGCGAGTCAATTTCAGTAGCAAGTTTGAGACGTTTATCGTCATATCTCTGGAGATACTAATTAAATCTCGATGAAATTACAATGGGATCACCTCGGAAACGTACCCTACTGATAACAAAAAGAATCATTCGAATCGGTTCAGAATTGACGGAGTAATCGCGTAAAATACACACAAAAAAAACAGACGAATTGAGAACCTCCTTTGTTTTCGGAAGTCGGTTGAAGAACTACATTTCTTATTATGATATTTACTAATAGTTAGTTATTCAACAAGTGATCCAAAATCCAAAGTGCCTAACATATTACTAAATAACCAAATAACTATTAAGATGTCGCTGAATCGACGGTGCTGTTAGTTAGTCACTATTGTGCCTTGTGTTTGATTTGAACCCATATACATGTATACTGCTAGCTATGTATGATCACTCGTACAGACTTTCTATTTCACGATGAAGGTTTGGCCATGGTTGTAGTAGTGACATGTACAGACAGGCGCGTTTGTGTGTGTAAACTGAAGGAGCGTTAGCAAAGAAATGTGAAACACATTTTTAAATTAAGCCTTATTTTTTTTTTACTGCGATTTAATAAATAATTAGTGTTTAGCTCTTACAACATATTTTTATGTAAAGGGAATAAAATATGATAAGTTACTAGAAATACTCAGGTTGTCATGTAGTTGTGTAGTTGTGTCAGGTAGTTGTGTATTGTGACAAGAAGCATTGTCTTAAGACAATGACTGCGCCTTCGGGTAAATTGGGTAAAAGTTTTTCGTTGAGCCATTTAATATAATTATCATAGCTCATATTCCAATGGTAATCGCCAGCTGTTGAGTTGGCCTTGGTAAACCAAACAGGCATTTTTAATAAAGCCATCCTTTGTTCCGGCGTGCACCAATATAAATCGAGTGCCTGTGCTAATCTTCTTCAAAAATGGCCTGCTCTCTTTTTTTTGTGCCCAGGTGTTGTTTCGCACGTGTGTTGAAAGGACATAACTTTCATCGGTGTAGACAATTGGTCGCTCTTGAGAGCGATATTCTGACATCTTCTTTAAATATTTTAGGCGCCACATCTGTATATCATGACGTTCAGTCAAAACTTTACGGTTATTTTCTGTTTTACGCCACTTGTATCCTAATTTCAGCAATAACTGACGAAGCGTTTCGAGACAACCTTCAAAGCCAATTTTTTAATTTAAAACTGTTCTTAATTTTGCCAACGTTAGAATTTCTTTATGGACCACATGAAAATTTTGTATCGTACTCCGGATTACATCGGTTGTGAAATTGTCTATTTCTATCTTATTATCTCGTACCTTCTTTTCTTCATGGGAGAAGTAAACTCTGAGGAAGCGCATGGCAATTCCTTCTCCTCATTTTAGATCCGTTGGACAGTTGAAAGAGAAACACCTGTGGCCTCAGCTGTACGCTGTGTAATATTACGTAAATGAGACAAATCACAGCTAGGCTCCATAACCGATTTTGTAAATTCAAACTCCTCTTTTAGGAAATGGTAAACGCTAGCTATCATTCTTCAACCCTAAAATAAAACAAATCGGAATTAGGGACTTTCAACTAAGTCAACAAATTAGTTGAATGTAAAAAAAAAATTACCTCACTGTGGACGACTTTTCTGCGTTTAGTTGCCTTGCTGACGGTACTTTGTGCTGACATCTTGCGCGGGGCACAGAACACTAGTGACTCGGACCGCGTCGCGATCGTGACTGAGCGCTCCCGAGGTTACGCACACTAACTCAATGTGCATGTGCACGGCTAACAACAAACAAGATCAAACCTTCATCGTGAAATAGAATATCATAAACGTTGACTTTCTTTTATTCTTCGATGTATTGTATAGTACGAAATTTTAAGTGCGGTGAAAAGTAAAGCGCGTTTGAAACTAGGTTACGATCGGTTTTCGGCTCTAATACAGAAAAATACTTGTTTGTTCTCTGCTATTACCTACCATGTATCCGGCGGCAAACGATTACTTCAAAACGATGCTTTATGAAGGCTCATTGTCTCTTTCTTTGGCTCGAAATCTAAAAGAATAATTCATACAAGAAGCTATATGATATGAGTTGTTTTGTGAGCTATTTGTGCCTGCGTTTATTTAAAGTCACCATTATCATTATATATTTGTCTGGTAGGTTATGAGATTTTTATAGAATACATATCTAAGTATGACAAATGAAATAAATTTAAATATGCATGTAAAATATTCATGCATAAAATAAAAGTCAAAGTAGGTTCTTTTTTGTATCCGTAAGATATTGGTTGGAATGATGTCCCAAAATATAAAATTTGAATGAACTTTTTGTATCTATTTATATAATATTACATGTGCCTTTTTATTATTAATTCGTTTAAGTTATTTATACATGTAACTGTCGTCGTTGGACTCAATATTGTCTTCTTGACGATTGTAGAAAGAAGAAATTGTGAATTTTGAAAGTAGAAAGTAATATGTATATAAACTGGCTAAGTGCAAGTCGACTCGCACTAGTAGGGTTCCGTACCATACTACAGTATTTTATAAGATCGAGCAAAAAATACCACTATCATTTTTCGCCAGCAATAAATAATAATTAATAAACATTTTATTTCTTAGAACGCCATCTAACGTCTTACAAAGGTGTTAAGGATTGACATTTCAATATAACGCCATCTATGGGTCGTTTACCTAACTAAGCGTTCATAGATGGCGTGAAATGCCGAAAAACACGTTTCTTGTATGGGGACCCTCTATTATTTTTCACTTTGTTCTGTTTTAGTATTTGTTGCTATAGCGGCAACAGAAATACATCATCTGTGAAAATTTCAACTGTCTAACTATCACGGTTCAAGAGATACAGCCTGGTGACAGACGGACTGACAGACAGACAGACAGACACACAGACAGACAGACAGACACACAGACAGACAGAGGGACAGCGGAGTCTTAGTAAGACGGTACGGAACCCTAAAAAGACAATTCATACAATCAAAAATATGAGCCGTCTTCTCGTTTGATTGGATACTTGCGTTGACTGCTAAAAACGCACACTGTGGGTTTTTTGTAACGTTGCGCGAGTTCGGGCGCTCACACATGGTGTGAGAGTAACATTTTCGTTATGGCTTTGCGGCGTCACACAGACGGTGTGTGTGTTTCGCGGCGCTACTACAGTGCGGCTAACACACCTGTGTGTGCCTCAAAAATAATCATATTAGTTTAAATGAACCTACCGATGATTTGTTTCACATAAGAGATAGAATACGCGTTAAATACTCGTCTTTTTGCGTCGAGAGTGAAAAAAGACGTCTGGCGTGTAATCCGCACAGCTGTACCGACAATTTCCGCACATTTCCTCCAATTGGTGTGTGCGCGTTTGATTTTAGTTAAGATCCGACGCCAGTGCTACAAAACACAGACATTGTGTCTAGATTCGCAAAGTAGGAAAGTTGCGAAAACGGCGCCTCAGTCAAAGTGTTTCCTATCTGTCTATTTTTATCATATTACAAAACTTATAGAAAATATAAAATTATTAAATTATATAAAATTTGTTGAATATCGTCTTCGACCGGTAACTTTTTCAACATTTTAATTCCTGTAAGAACAGTATCGGCACCACGTTTAATTTCTTGTTTCTAAAATATTTATTTTAGAATTACAATTTACTTCTTTTAATTTTACTCAGAATTTTATAAAATAATGTACTAAATATAAACTTATTTTATTATTAATAAAAAAATTAAATAATTTAAATAAATATTGAGTATTTTTTTAAATCATTAATTCAGTTAAGCATGATTTATTTTTTGGACAAAATGTATTAACAGAATTATATCTTTTTAGATTTAATAGTGCTTATGATTAGTTTATAAGTAAGTATTCTTATTAATTATTTACTATTCAGATTTTAAAACGTTTTTTTAGTCTACGTTTAATTTTGATGAACATAATCATTGTAATCTGTTACTTAAATAGACTAAGATTTCTTTGCAATCTGAGATTTTTTTAGATTTTAATAAAAAAAATTAAAAATACTGTATTTTGTTTTTATATTATATTTCCTATAGACATTTATATCCTTACTTTTTGTTTTTATCTTATAGGCTAACGTTTGACCACTATCTCGCCTGGTGGTAAGCGATGATGTGGTCGAAGATGGTAAACACGCGGCTTGGAATACTCTGACTCTGACAAGGACTGTGAACCGCTGAAACACCGTAAGTTTATGGCGGCATATATTTTCCTTGATAGTGTAAGTAAGTAAGCTACTTATTGGTAGCAAGTCACGCGGATATTTTTTTTGTTATTTTTTTTTTTATAAATATTACTCGCAATGTGGGTTACACATTACTTGTATCTATTCTTGTCAACCCCACTCGATCGCCAGTCCGACACCTTATACATCGAGACTGGTTCTTTCCCAGATGACCTAAAAAAAGCAATTAATAAACCAATTTATAAGAAAAAAGGCTCAAAAAGTGACATGGTAAATTATCGTCCTATATAGCTTTGTTGCCAAGTTTTTTGAAGATATTTGAAAAAGTTATCTACAGTAAATTAACGTCGTTTCTTAATCGTAATAAAATATTAGACGAAAATCAATTTGGATTTCAAAAAGGTATAAGCACATCTTTAGCTATATTTAAAATCTTGCAACAGGTATATGATAATTTAAATCAAAAGAAAACAGGCATCACTATCCTTCTTGACTTAACAAAAGCGTTTGACTGTGTTGTGCATAAGATTCTGCTTCACAAACTTGAGGAAACGCCTTCAATTTGCTTCGTTCATATTTAGAAAATAGAATTCAATCTGTTACTATTGAAACTTATAATAAAAAACTAAAACAATAGAAATAACTTTATCAGAATACAAAACATTTCTGTAGGAGTTCCACAAGGAAGTGTCCTTGGCCCATTGCTTTTTTTAATTTATGTGAATGAATTACCAGTTGTAGCCAAACACCCATGTGTGATGTTCGTAGACGACGCTACAATCTATATTCCACAAGAAAACTATACCCGTTGTGAATTCGAAGAAGAAGTCAATAAAACTCTTGAAACCGTGACAAATTGGTTAGACTTAATTAATTTAATAGTAAATGTCACAAAAACTCATTCTTTGCAATTCCGAAACTATAAAATGACACCATTAAACTGAAAAAATATCAAAATCAAAGGCAACTCAATAAATGAAGTAGATACGACCAAATTTCTAGGACTAAGCATGGACTCAAATTTGAATTGGAAACATCACATCTGTTGTATAAATAATAAGATTTCACAATTTTCTTACGCATTCAGTGTTAGCATATATATCAAATAAAGCAACTGCACTCAATGCATATTTTGGCTATATTTATCCCCATTTAAGCTATAGAATTATATTTTGGGGTAACTCTGTCGATGTACAGTTAGCTTTTCTTCTACAAAAACTATGTTTACGCACTATTTTCAATTTACATAGCACTCAGTCTCTTCGGAATATGTTTAAAGATTATAATTTGTTGACCATTACTGGTATATATATTCTGGAAATATGTGTTTTCATAAAGAGTCATAAAAAATATTTCTTCAATGTAGAGTCTGTTCGTGCTGGGAGCCAACGTAGTAGATATAAGCATAATATACGAATCCCACTGAGTAACAATTCGATGTACCATAGAAGCCCATTTCTAAGTGCTATCTAATACTATAAGAATCTTTGTCCTGACATACTGACTGACTCACTGACTCACTGACTCACTGACTCACTGACAGACAACGCACAGCCTAAACCGCTGGTCGTAGAGACTTGAAATTTGGAGGGTATATTTGTCTTAGTACGTAAGGGTGTACTAAGAAAGGATTTTCCAAAATTCACCCCTTAAGGGGATGAAATGGGGGTTCAAAGTTTGTATGGAGAAACAAGATTAGATCGTCTTTTCTATCCGAAACTTCACATAAGTGCTTCAGTAAAAAAATAAGTAAAGACGTGTTTCAGGTTTTTTTGGAATTCCACCCCTAAGAGGGTGAAATGGGGTAATAAAGTGTAAAATCAATATTGTTTCGGATTGCGCTGAAATTTGGCATGCAAATAGTTATTACGACGTTAGTTCCCACTGAAAAAGGATTTTCCAAAATTAACCCTCGAAGGGGATGAAACGGGGGTTCAAAGTTTGTATGGAGAAACAAGATTAGATAGTCTTTTCTATCTGAAACTCCACACAAGTGCTTCAGTAAAAAAATAAGTAAACACGTGTTTCAGGTTTTTTTTAATTCCACCCCTAAGAGGGTGAAATTGGGTAATAAAGTGTGAAAATCAATATTGTTTCGGATTGCGCTGAAATTTGGCATGCAGATAGTTATTACGACGTTAGTTCCCTCTGAGAAAGGATTTTCCAAAATTAACCCTTGAAGGGGATGAAACGGGGGTTCAAAGTTTGTATGGAGAAACAAGATTAGATAGTCTTTTCTATCTGAAACTTCACATAAGTGCTTCAGTAAAAAAATAAGTAAAGACGTGTTTCAGGTTTTTTTGGAATTCCACCCCTAAGAGGGTGAAATGGGGTAATAAAGTGTAAAATCAATATTGTTTCGGATTGCGCTGAAATTTGGCATGCAAATAGTTATTACGACGTTAGTTCCCACTGAGAAAGGATTTTCCAAAATTAACCCTCGAAGGGGATGAAACGGGGGTTCAAAGTTTGTATGGAGAAACAAGATTAGATAGTCTTTTCTATCTGAAACTCCACACAAGTGCTTCCGTAAAAAAATAAGTAAACACGTGTTTCAGGTTTTTTTTTAATTCCACCCCTAAGAGGGTGAAATTGGGTAATAAAGTGTGAAAATCAATATTGTTTCGGATTGCGCTGAAATTTGGCATGCAGATAGTTATTACAACGTTAGTTCCCTCTGAGAAAGGATTTTCCAAAATTAACCCTTGAAGGGGATGAAACGGGGGTTCAAAGTTTGTATGGAGAAACAAGATTAGATAGTCTTCTCTATCTGAAACTTCACACAAGTGCTTCAGTAAAAAATTAGGTAAACACGTGTTTCAGGTTTTTTTGAAATTCCACACCTGAGAGGGTGAAATGGGGTAATAAAGTGTGAAAATCTATATTATTTCGGATTGCGCTGAAATTTGGCACGCAGATAGTTATTAAGACGTTAGTTCCCTCTGAGAAAGGATTTTCCAAATTAACCCTCGCAGGGGATGAAACGGGGGTTCAAAGTTTGTATGGAGGAACAAGATTAGATAGTCTTTTCTATCCGAAACTCCACACAAGTGCTTCAGTAAAAAAATAAGTAAATATGTGTTTCAGGTTTTTTTGAAATTCCACCCTTAAGAGGGTGAAATGGGGTAATAAAGTGTAAAATCAATATTGTTTCGGATTACGCTGAAATTTGGCATGCAGATAGTTATTACGACGTTAATTCCCTCTAAGAAAGGATTTTCCAAAATTAACCCTCTAAGGGGATGAAACGGGGGTTCAAAGTTTATATGGAGAAACAAGATAAGATAGTCTTTTCTATCCGAAACTTCACACAAGTGCTTCAGTAAAAAAATAAGGAAACATGTGTTTCAGGTTTTTTTGAAATTCCACCCTTAAGGGGGTGAAATGGGGTAATAAAGTGTAAAATCAATATTGTTTCGGATTACGCTGAAATTTGGCATGCAGATAGTTATTACGACGTTAGTTCCCTCTGAGAAAGGATTTTCCAAATTAACCCTCGCAGGGGATGAAACGGGGGTTCAAAGTTAATATGGAGGAACAAGATTAGATAGTCTTTTCTATCCGAAACTCCACACAAGTGCTTCAGTAAAAAAATAAGTAAATATGTGTTTCAAGTTTTTTTGAAATTCCACCCTTAAGAGGGTGAAATGGGGTAATAAAGTGTAAAATCAATATTGTTTCGGATTACGCTGAAATTTGGCATGCAGATAGTTATTACGACGTTAATTCCCTCTAAGAAAGGATTTTCCAAAATTAACCCTCTAAGTGGATGAAACGGGGGTTCAAAGTTTATATGGAGAAACAAGATAAGATAGTCTTTTCTATCCGAAACTTCACACAAGTGCTTCAGTAAAAAAATAAGTAAACACGTGTTTCAGGTTTTTTTGTAATTCCACCCCTAAGAGGGTGAAATGGGGTAATAAAGTGTAAAAATCAATATTGTTTCGGATTGCGCTGAAATTTGGCATGCAGATAGTTATTAATTACGACGTTAGTTCCCTCTGAGAAAGGTTTTCCAAAATTCATCGCTGAAGAGGATGAAACGAGGGTTCAAAGTTTGTATGGAGAAACAAGAATCGATTGTCTCTTATATTCGAAACTTTACACAAGTAGTTTAGTAAATAAATGAGTAAATACGTGTTTCAGGCTTTTTGAAATTCTATTCCTAAAAGGGTGAAGTGGAGTAACAATGTCTGAAATCAATATTGTTTCGGATTGCGCTGAAATTTGGCATGCAAATAGTTATTACGACGTTAGTTCCCACTGAGAAAGGATTTTCCAAAATTAACCCTCGAAGGGGATGAAACGGGGGTTCAAAGTTTGTATGGAGAAACAAGATTAGATAGTCTTTTCTATCTGAAACTCCACACAAGTGCTTCCGTAAAAAAATAAGTAAACACGTGTTTCAGGTTTTTTTTTTAATTCCACCCCTATGAGGGTGAAATAGGGTAATAAAGTGTGAAAATCATTATTGTTTCGGATTGCGCTGAAATTTGGCATGCAGATAGTTATTACGACGTTAGTTCCCTCTGAGAAAGGATTTTCCAAAATTAACCCTTGAAGGGGATGAAACGGGGGTTCAAAGTTTGTATGGAGAAACAAGATTAGATAGTCTTCTCTATCTGAAACTTCACACAAGTGCTTCAGTAAAAAAATAAGTAAACACGTGTTTCAGGTTTTTTTGTAATTCCACCCCTAAGAGGGTGAAATGGGGTAATAAAGTGTAAAAATCAATATTGTTTCGGATTGCGCTGAAATTTGGCATGCAGATAGTTATTAATTACGACGTTAGTTCCCTCTGAGAAAGGTTTTCCAAAATTCATCCCTGAAGAGGATGAAACGAGGGTTCAAAGTTTGTATGGAGAAACAAGAATTGATTGTCTCTTATATTCGAAACTTTACACAAGTAGTTTAGTAAATAAATGAGTAAATACGTGTTTCAGGCTTTTTGAAATTCTATTCCTAAAAGGGTGAAGTGGAGTAACAATGTCTGAAATCAATATTGTTTCGGATTGCGCTGATATTTTGCACCCAGATAGAAATTTTGACGTAGGTATCCGCTGAGAAAGGATTTTTCAAAATTCACTCTTCAAGGGATGAAGCGGGGGTTCAAATTTTGGATAGTCATTTTATTCGACATTTCACACAAGTACTTCTGTAAATAAATAAGTAAACACGAGTTTCAGACTTTTTCAAAATGCCACCCTAAAAGAGTGAACTGGGGTAAAAAAGTCTGAAAATCAATATAGTTTCGGATTGCGCTTTATTGGGTTTTTCGGGTTTTAATAATATGAATCCTGATTTGTCTTAGTCACGCGATAACATGAAAACAGGTGAACCAATTTGGCTAATTTTTATTTGATGTCTTTAATGATAGAATCGTTTTTACAAAAGAAAAGTTTTAAGTAAATAAAAGGAGTTTTTAACGCGGGCGTAGCCGCGGGGGACTTCTAGTTAATATATACTCGTACAATCATCTTCCCTTACAAATAAAATTATTAGACGGGAAGAAGTTTAAATTATCTCTTAAAAACTGTGTTGTAAATAAAGTCTTTTATAATATAAAGGAATACTTCGATCTAAAAACAGATTACGTAGACATAGATAATTTATAGATATAGAATGTAAATACTAAGAAGTAGTTTTAGTTCATATTCGATGTAAGTAAAATATGTTATTACATTACTAGAGCAAGTGATATTCATTATGTACAATCGCCTTCATTTGTGCGTATCCTTAAGGAATAATTTCCTGTGCAGTCTTATTGAATTGGCATCTCGCTTCTGTCTATGTTGACATTGTTGACCAATGACAAGAAGGGACAAAGCCAAATATTATGTTTTGTTTTTGGTTTTGGCTCTTCTGATTGGTAAGAATTTCTTTTTGGTTTTGGCTCTTCTGATTAGTTAGAAAAATAATCGACACTTGCAACCGAAAATGTTTTGAAACTGGATACGCACAACTGTACGCGATGGTACATAAGTAATTTGTTATTTAGAATATAATTTTTTTGAAACCATTCTTACATTTTATAATTTTACATTGCACGCCCGAAATGGGAAAACTGTTGTTTACGTTACTTACACACATAAGACCTTGTACTTAATTCACAGTTTATGCAATAAAGAACATTCTTATTCTTATTCTTGGGCTATTGCCGCCGGATATAACATGCTCTTACCAAGAGTGGACGAACGCTTTATGCTTACAGACTTCGGATACGACACAACTTACTGTAGAACAAGGTTACTCAACCTATTTAACAGTTGGGCCAAACGGAGGATTCAGACCTTTGTGGTGGGCCACTGACAATTACTATTCAAACGACTTCACAAATAAACTGGCCAAGTGCAAGTCGGACTCGCACTCGTAGGGTTCCGTAACACAGTAGAGTATTCTGTAACTATAATTTTTTGCAACTATTCATTACATTATTTTCATAGTGTTTGTATGAAAAACAAAGTTATACTTGCGGTCGCTATATCTCAACATCTGCTGACTGTATCTTGTTCAAACCAATTTTCATTGAAAGTTTTTATTGAGATCTACAGAATATATTTTTCTTGATTTTTCACTCCTTTACTTTAGAAGATAGAGGGGAGGGGGACACACATTTTACCACTTTAGACGCGCCTATCTTTTAAATGATTGACTTTGAGAAAAAATTATTTAAGGAACCTCTGTGTCATGTCATTTTTAAAGATCTATCCATAGACACCCTACACGTATAGGTTTGAAAAAAAAAATTTTTTTGTTCCAGTATAGGATGCCCCCCCCCCTTAAACTTTTATTTTTTTTTTATTTTTGTATACAAATCGGAAAGCGGTTTACAGAATACATCTACTTACCAAGTTTCAATTTACAGAATTGAAACTTGGTAGGTCTTAATAGTTTCGGAATAAAATGGCTGTGTGACATACGGACGGACAGACAGACAGACAGACATGGCAAATCTATAAGGGTTCCGTTTTTTGCCATTCGGCTACGGAACCCTAAAAAGGAGGAGGAATTCGACTGTATTTTTTTAATGTTTTTTACCTCGGAACTCCGTCAAAACTTAACAGATTTGAAGAGATTTTGTGCCTGCCGTTTTTCCCATTCAAATTTTATCGAAATCTGATAATAATCTCCAGACATATGGAAATAAACAATATAAAAAAATTTGTGTGAAAAGCGCACATAAATTTTTCGTTTAGTTTTCCTATATTACTCACTAGATGGCGTTGTATAGTGTATACCCTTAACACACGCTATCGTTTGTTGCGCAGTACTTGTGGGAGTTCGACTCTAACCCGACATACTTATTGTAACTTAAAATTAAAACTAAACTAGCCATTATACATGCTCAAATCATATTCGGCAGCGGATTGAACTAGGCTTGTTCCTGTTCGGTCATTAAAAAGATCGCTCCGAACTAGTACATTCTTTCAGCTGTACTAGTTCGGTCTTCTAGTACTATTAGTACAGTAGGTCATAAATACTCAATTAAAAATAGTCCCTATGACTGTTGCCATAATGTTAAAAATAGCATAGAGTGCATCTCACTCGTTCGTTTACTAGTTACTAGCGTATTCAGCCCATAGCCCCCCCCCCCCAATAGCCCATTCGTTCATCGTCCTTTTCATTCCGTGAGCATGCATTTGAATCACAGACAGACAATAATCGCGAACGAAGTACTAAATGTACTATGTACTAACTAGTAGACTTACGGAATAGTTCATTCTAGTTCAGTATCAAGAATTCATTCATATTAGTACTTAGTACATGAACTACACAAGGCTAGATTGAACCTGGAACGGTTCCTCGCCCTGCCGGAACTAGTTCCCGGAACCAGGTTCGCGGAACTAGATAGTTCCACGGTTTGAGTATAGACATGCCGGAGTATAGTGTACACAGCGCTCCAGTTCCAGGGATAATAATATATATGAACCGATTTACCAGATCTCCGGGCTCGGATCGTGACTCAATTCTATAGCACATTTTAGGACATAATAATTTACGTACACCAAACCATAGCTATAGCTATACATTACACTTATCGACTCGCACTTTTAGCAGTTCCACTCTTCCGCTCAGTTCCGGAGCGGCCGCGCCACTACGTTTCTTTCTCGCCCTGCCGGAACTAGGTCAATCCAGGTTCGCGGAACTAGATAGTTCCATACTCACAGTTCCGGTCCGGAGCGGCCGCACCGCGCGCAGCGCTCCATTTCTTTCTCGCCCTGCCGGAACTATGTCGAACCAGGTTCGCGGAACTAGATAGTTCCACACTCACAGTTTCGGAGCGGCCGCACCGCGCGCAGCGCTCCGTTTCATTCTATATATATATATATATATATATATATGTTAATATATATATAGATCAATGTTATATTATACAATAGATCATATTATTATACTATATTGACTTTAAATTGATTGTGATCGGTGGGGATCTACAGAATAGCTAAGCTTATAATAATATTTTCTTAGTAACTATGACCTAATCTGTGGTTTTGCTGCAAATATTTTATTAATTTTGCGATGCGTGTATGTGAAATACGTGATATCTTCTAGAGTTCTTATTTGAATTATATACTGTACAGGACAATTTTAATCTATAATATGTAGCCAAGCTAATTAACGTAATTATTTGGATAAGGATTAATACTATATACTTGAAAATAGCCTTGGAAGTTATGTAATATTTTTTACCAAAAATTAAAGATTAAAATGGTTACTGTGAGTCAACCTTAAGAGATAGACATATGCTGTCGCGGACTTTTTTGTAGGTCTTATTAAGTTGTACAACTCTTCTAAATGAAAATATTCTTCCATCTATTTTCAATTGAGCAGCGTTCGTAAGAAACGTGTTTTTCGACCGGTTTTTTTGTCGACTTACAGCCAGTATTTATATTTGATCGTTTCGGATTTTCTTCACTAGAAGATTGCATTTTGACACTACTTCTATGAAGTATTATGTCAAATTCATTCTCAAGTCGTGTGAAACCCAGATAGATCGAATATAGATACTTGACGTTAGGTTACAAATTAGGTCTCCACGAATGTACCTTTGATTTAAACGGGATAATATATGGCCTATTTTCATTTCGAAAGTCCATTCTATATATTAGTGAAATAATTTTTTAAATCGGACCAGTAGTTTTTGAGCCAAATCATTACAAACATACAAAAATACAAATGTTCTCTTTATAACATTAGATATATAGATTTGAAAATTACATTGAGGTTCCTAAAACTTTTTTTTTCCTTGAAGTCTGAATTGTTTGAAAGATAGACACATCCAAAGTGGTTAAACGTGTGCCCTCCCCCCCCCCCTCTAACTTCTAAAATAAGAGGGTGAAATATCAAAAAAATATATAAACTGTAGATCTCAATAAAAATGTTTAACGAAAATAGGTTTGAATGTGATATAGCCAGTTGTTTTAGAGATATAGCACATTTTTGAAAACCGCAAATATAACTTTGTCATTCATACAAACACTATGAACAACAGTTATTTTTTTGCTGGCGATAAATTATAATGGTATTTTTTTTATTAGTATTGTAGTGTGGTACGGAATAACCCCTACGAGTACGAATTAAACTAGCACGTGGACAGTTTATTTAATAAAAAAATTAAGTATATTTGCAATGCTATTTTCTTCTAAACAGTACTTATATATTGTTATTCAAATAATAATTATATTTACCTGACCACTTATAAAGGATTAAAATTTGTTTGTTACTGTACATACTGTATGCATATTAATACTGTAAGTATAATTTAAATGAAAACCTAAGAAGATATCACCGATTAAAAGTTGCTAGTTTTTTATTATATTTACAACATATTTATTTTTTTAAAACAAATTAAGTAAATCCTAACAGAAGCCGGATGAATATCAATAAAAAACAAAAATAATTAAGATAGTTTAAAAACTAAAACAACCGACTTCCATGCCCCGCGAATCAATTTCAGTAGCAAGTTTGAGACGTTTATCGTCATATCTCTGGAGATACTTATCAGATCTCGATGAAAATACAATGGAACCACCTCGGAAACGTACCCTACCGATTAAAAAAAGAATCATTCGAATCAGTTTACAATTGATGGAGTAATCGCGTAACATACCTACATACAAAAAAAAAGAAGAAAAAAAATATACAGACGAATTGAGAACCTCTTTCTTTTTGAAAGTTGGTTGATGACTGCCATCATCAGGTGAACTATTAACAAAAGGGTAGTATTATTATCTTATCTATGCAAAAGGGATAATAGAAACAGTTTTAGTTGACATTGAAAAGCTTTTTAATAAGTATTATAAACACGGACTAAACAATAAAATTAACAATTGCACATTACCCGTAGAACCGTTCACAAGTTAATGGAGATATCCAGGAAGTACCCGAATTCTGTGAGGCCTTTCGTAGGACCGTTGGAAAGCAGCAGAGTCTTGGAAACTGCCATCAACATCAGCAAAATCTCCGTAGTCCGCATCTCTCTTAACCAGATGACTTCGAGGCCTTGGCTGGGCCGGATCTTGTTCAGGCTTCCTTGGCTCTTCCGCAATACCTTCGCAAACCAACGCGAAAAGGCATACCACGAGCATGACAGCTGTCAACTTCGAAATCGCCATCTTGAATTTTTGCACACTAGTTTAAATTTCGAATAAGTTCAGATGCTCACTGCTTTATGCCAGATTGGTTTTCAGCCAGTCTTTTTATTGTAGCTTTTGTTTTTTTATTCAATAATCATAGATATGTTAATGACAGCATTATCTGTTTGGTCTTGCTTACCTGTAGTGCTAACTTTTCAGTGATTATTTATTGTTAGCGGCAAGAATTGGAGGTGAAGTATATTTGTTTTGGATTTGCGTTAGTATTAGGTTTGTGGATTATATTAGAGACCCTGAACTTGTAGCCATTTGTAACCGACTGCCAAAAATAAGGGGTTTCCCAATTCGCCTGTAGATCTTTTTAAAGTGAAAAATTCTTAAGGCACGTTGAGCTATTTTAGGGTGGGAAAAACGCTCTGAGCCGCGTGATCGTCGCTAGACCGTCGCGTTTAGATACATTGTTTAAACTTGAAAAGTTTGTGAAGCTAAGGGTCAGTTCACACCGAGACGCGAAGCGACGTGACGACGCTTGTGGTTTTGCGCATCACTGCCACATATCGAGGTAGGTACAAGTAAAATGTACGTCGTACATTCATATCGATGCTGCCACAGAACACTTATATCCTAATCACTGCGCACATAATTAAATAGAAAAAAATCTGTAGTTTTGTGTCGGTTGTAATTTGAGTTTTATTCTAATACTTTCTTTTTCTTTTATTTTAATTGTTAACATGCTAGCATTTGACATCATCTTACCTGATCTTAAGTGATGATGTGATCGATGCTGTAGCACGCTTACCTAGAAGATACCTATATCAACCTTACCGTCTTAGAATAAAATGGGAACACGAAATAAGTAGTTACTGTACTAACACAAGTGCAAATACATCTAAACAAATTGTATAAAGAAGAAAGATTTCATTTTTTGTTTGTTTGTTTGTTTGTTGCGATTTAACTCAAAAACTACTGGACTGATTTCAAAAGTTCTTTTCATATTGTAAAGGTACAATATCAGCTAGTAACATAGGCTATAATAATCCCCGTATTCTCACGGGAAAGGTAACTACGCGGGTAAAACCGCGAGGCTCTGCTAGTTATATATTAAAAAGCTAACGTGCAATATTATTGAGTTAATCAAGTACAAACATCCTACTACTACCACAGATTATACAATAGTTAGTTACTAGGTAATTACTAAGGTCTGCGTTTGTTAGATTATAATATAAGTATGAACTATTGTAAGTAGGTATATTGCTTTATGTACTATGAGCCCGCCCCGGCTCCGGGTGAAACTATTTTTTTAAATTTTGTTTTACCTAGGTTAGCGTTTGACCACTATCTCACCTGTTTATTAGCGATGATGCGGTCGAGGATGGTAGCACGTTAGACCTAGAATGGAAACTTTTTTTTTTAAATTACTTATAGGCTATCGTTTGACCACTATCTCACCTCTTGGTAAGTGATGTTGCGGTCGAAGATGGTAAGCATGCTGGCCAAGAATGGGAAATGGCTCTCAAGTATAGCTGTCAAAACACATTAGATGTTTTGGCGACAGATTTTATAACTTGAGGGTGGTAGCTGGCCAGGCGGACATTAGATAGTGTCCTACCACCATGCGGGGGTTGTTGGTTTCTTAACGATGTTTTCCTTCACCGGAGGACCACTGTGAGAAGCGCACATAAATTTTTCGATAGAAAAATCCATTGGTGCACGGCGGTTTGAACTCGGTACCACGGCGTCAAAGCCGACCGTTCTCCCGATTACGCTACCGGCCCTCACTGGTCACCGGTACTGGTTCTCAAGGGCAGCTGCTGGAACACATTTTGATGTTTAGCGACAGATTTCCCAATATTAGGGTCGTAGCTGGCCAGGCGGACACTGGATAGTGTCCTACTACCATGCAGGGTTGGTGGTTATTTAACGATGTTTTTCTATCACTGGGAGAATGGTCCATGGAGGTACCAAGTTCAATCCCCGCCGACCACCATTGGATTTTTCTATCGAACAATTTATGTGCGCTTTTCACAGTGGCCCTCCGGTGAAAGAACAACATCGTTAAGAAACCCCTGCTTGGTGGTAGGACACTATCTATTGTCCGCCTGGCCAGCTACCACCCCCAAGTTAAAAAATCTGTCGCCTACCATCTAATGTGTTCCGGCAGCTATCTTTGAGAGCCAGTTCCTATTCTAGGCCTAGCGTGCTTACCATCTTCGACCGCAACATCACTTACAAACAGGTGAGATAGTGGTCAAACGCTAGCCTTTATAATATAAAAAAAAATACTAGCATTTATCCGTGCGGTAATTACGTATACTTTTCTTTGTAAACTAATACGGGCCTGTTATAGCTATAGGTAGATAGAAATACTTTATTAATAATTAACACCTTAAATTACAGAAACAAACATAATAACTATTACAATTTAAAATAATAGAGTAACAATAGGCGGACTTATCGCTTAAAGCCATCTCTTCCAGACGACCTAATAATATAAAAAATATTCCAATGACATTAATTTGTTAAATAAGAATCACTGATTTTTTTAGCACTAATATTTATAACCCTTTTAAATCATGACGTATGCTATGTTACTTTGGTGTACAGAATCGACCAAGTTAACTTAAAACTCTTATTTAAAATATAAGTTTTGTACGTTGTAATATGCACCTTATAAATTAATAAATAAATAAATGTATGGAAGGAGAGAAACTTAACAAGATATGGTGGTATATATTCTGCTTTTATGATAAACCTATACCACTGTTTTTTTCACCATCTAGCCTGATCGGCTTTTCGGTACTCTCTCCCTGAATCTATATGGTGTTTTATAATTGAGAAATAAATAAAACTGGCCAAGTGCGAGTCAGACTTTTGTCTCCCACACGGAGGGTTCCGAACCGTAGTATAATAATATATAAGTATAATATTATATTATATTACCGTGTCAATACCAAACATGCTTATTAACTACCACGCCATCAAACGAATATCTGACGAACTTCTAACACCAACTAAGTGAACGTTACGAACGTTGAACACAAAGGTAGGAAATAAATATTATTTATTGATAAGTTAAACAATCGTTCATAGATGGCGCTATAGTAAAAACACGTTTTTTTGTATGGGGACCCCCTTTAATTTTTAACTTTGTTCTTTTGTTAGTATTTTTTGTTATAGCGGCAACAGAAATACATCATCTGTGAAAATTTCAACCGTCTAACTATCACGGTTCATGAGATACAGCCTGGTGACAGACGGACAGACAGACAGACAGACAGACAGACAGACAGACGGACAGCGGAGTCTCAGTAATAGGGTTCCGTTGGTACCCTTTGGGTTCAGAAACCTAAAACCTACTTATTAAAAAACAAATATTTTGAAACAAAGAAACGCATATACCGTCTCCGTTCCGTCGTGGGTAAAAAACATTTGTTGGACAAGCTGTGAGACTTTGGAACGCACTTCCATTAAATTAAACAGTCACGAACTATAATCACGTTCAAAGAACAAGTCAAAGCATTCTATCTCGCTTAAATAAAAACTTTGACGATTGGGGTGAGAGGATGTTTGTTTGTATGTGCAAATCCATGTTGCCATTTTTCTGATTTTTCCCCAAAACCACTAATCCGATTTTGATGCAGTTTTCAGTTATGGGTTCGGGTGTAATTGGTGCATGTCTTGAAACAGTTGGAATTAATCAGTGGTGGTTCTTAGATAGATGTTATGAAGTTAACTTTCTAAAGTAGGCTGTTGTGGGCACTTATTCAAAATTTTAATTTTTTTACTTGTATCATAAAAGAAACTATGATGATTGGGAATAGACAGCATTTTGGCTACAATTAGCCGAAAGCCCCTAATATAACTAAAAGTTGATTTAAAAAAAAGTTCATTTACGAATTATGTGTGCTTATCCGCAGGTGGTAGGAAGCATTACATCGATTCCACCTTACCACCATCAAGTAGACAATCTGCCGTCATAACCTTACGTTCCGGCTGCACACAACCCTTGAGAGTCAGACCATTCTAGGCCTAGTGTGATCACCATCATCTACCAAATCATCGCTTACCACCAAGCGAGATAGTGGTCAAACACCATCCTAACAGATATAAAGAAAAAAAAACAAATATAAAGTACAACCAGTATAATACAACCCTCCAGATGGTATGGGTGAATATTACTCCAAATTTTAAATCTAATTTAATGTCTCCTCAGGCATCATCATGTTATTCCTCGGTAACTTATCCCTCGGCTATTCCACCTTCGAGCAGAAATCCTGCTCTGCTTGTAGCGGTCAATTTGACCCCATCTGCGCCACCAACGGAAAAACCTATTGGAACTAGGGATGCCATCCCTAATATTTGCCAACCAAAACAAGACGCGTGAAAACCCCGGATTTTAGAGCCCAGAACCCGGACATGTCAACAAGTTTTTTAAACATAGTCAGTGTAGCAAAAAATACATACAGACGAACATAAAACCTCCTCCTTTTTGGAAATCGGTTAAAAACTGTTCAAAATGTCATAAATCACAACACAGTGCGTGTGTCGCGGGCGGCCCATGACTTTAAATTTGTAAACCCGGACTACAAATGAAGCCCCGTCCGGACGCCTCCGGGATGCCCTCTAAACTAGGACAAATCCGGGGAAACCCAGACGAATGGCAACCCTATATGGAACTAATATTGCATGCAATCACAGAATACTTAATAGTGCTACGTAATTAGGGTTTGCAATCCCGCAGCTCATTTAATCCCGGGGGATTGATATGCGGGATTACTCAATCCCGCGCTGGATCCCGCGGGATCCCGCATTTTTGAAATTATGTTATAAAAACATTATTAACAAAAAAAACACTTTAAGTCATACATAATTTTTCACGCAACATTACGACATTATATTGCTATAGATTTAAACTCATTTATATCATTTTTACACCATTAAAATGTATACCTATCATCGATAACCATATCCATAATCATTATATTAACAAAAAGGTGGTTGGTCAATGGTCAGTAATATAATAATATAGAAGAAATTATATCACTTCTATCATCGTAATTGGTTCCTTAAAGTTTGTATATCGGACCATCTACCTTAAGTCATAATGTTTCAGGGTGAGGACATAAAGAGGCAGGTAGCGCGACGTAATGCAATGCAATAACCCCAAATTAACCTTGTCTAAGCACGCCTTTTTTTCACCTCCTGACTCCATCATCATATTAGCTCCAGAATATCAAATAATAGAATGTATTGTCATCCGAAGTCATACATCATACATCATTACATATAAAGTTTTATTTTGATACGTCATGACAATAATTGAGGCATAAATATACAAAGCCAGCTAAGCGCCACATAAAATAATTTAACTAACCATTTAGTCATTAAATATCACTATATAGCTGCTTAGTTTATTTTTTAAAAAATTGCGCTTAGCTGCCTTTGATTCTATGTGCCTCAATTGACTTCTAAGATTGCATATTGCTTTTTTTTTTCATCCGACTTTAAAAAAATTAGGAGGTTCTCAATTCGACTGTTTTTTTTTAAATATTTGTTAACTCCGTCAAAACTTAACCGATTTGGAAAATTATTTTTTTGTTTGAGAGAGTATGCTTCCCGTTTGGTCCCATTCAAAATCGAGATCTGATAATTATCTCCGGAGATATAAAGATAAACATATCAAACTTAGTACTAATAATTGTTGATCGTAACAAAACGAAAAAACCGACTTCATATGCCGCGATAGTGAAAATATCCACTAGCCATAATCATGTCATCCAGGTATCAAATTTGTTTCTATTGTTTATCTCCATATCTCCGAAGATTATTATCAGATCTTAATAAAGGTTTTTATAAAATACAGTCGAATTGAGAACCTCCTGCTTTTTTGTGAAGTTAGTAAATAATTACTATCTTGGCAACGACGTGAAACAACGCGAAAAAAACCGACTTTTTTTTCACAAGTCGGTTTTTAGGGTTCCGTACCCAAAGGGTAAAACGGGACCCTATTACTAAGACTCCGCTGTCCGTCTGTCTGTCTGTCTGTCTGTCTGTCAGTCCGTCTGTCACCAGGCTGTAGCTGCTATTGACATTTTCACAGATGGTGTATTTCTGTTGCCGCTAGAACAACAAATACTAAAAACCAAATAAAGTTAGAAGTTCCCCATACAAAAATGTGTTTTTAAACACCATCTATCTAATTAGTTTCGGCAAAATGACATAGATGGCGCTAGTAAACGAGCCCCGTCTTTCTAGTTCGCGACCATACCAAATATTCTTGGTAATATCAATTAATCAAATATATGAGGTTGAAACTCTGTTATGTTTCGTATTGTACGGAACCCTCCCTAAGTGTGCGATAAGAGACGCGATGCTGACTCGCACATGGCCAGTTTTATTTTCGATATGTAAACGATTGTCAATGATTTAGTTACTTACACGTGAAACTAATATAAAAGCGTGTTATTATACCATTTTTCGATGCAGGGATCTGTTTGTGAAATAATGCGATAAAAGCATTGAGGTAGATCATACTTCAATGGATAAAGGTGCAAATTTTTGTTAATGTTTTTGTACTATTATTTATTCTGCGGTCTTAATATGCCCATGCATGTCATTATATTTTAGTTTTTTTATATTACTCACTAGATGGCGTTGTATACCCTTAACACACGCTATCGTTTGTTGCACAGTACTTGAGAGAGTTCGACTCCGATTCTGTCTCGTTGATGTGGTCGAAGATGTTTGACTAAACTATCTCACCTGTTAAAAAGTGTATTTTTATTCGGGAGCTTAACCTTGTTTTGGCAAGGGCTCTCCAATCAGTCGTAATTAAACATTCTGTTCATTAATTTACTCATATTCTATTACTACGTACGTAGTAGTAGCATTAGTAAAGTTATAGTACGTTTTATTATTATTATCTGTTATGTGCTATATTCTATTACTATGATTTGCTTTGTTAGGTAATATTATGTAATAACCAACTGTTTGTTTTGTTCCTTCCTGTCTGCTAAGGCCCGATTTTTATATTGTACGAATCTCATTTTGAACAAATCTCGAAATCACCTATTCCCAAAATGACTGATTTTCTAAATGTTGTCTTTGTTTATGAACTTTATGAATATCCGAAATTCGTAATGTCTGACAGGATAATTCAGGATTGCAATATTAATAATTATAGATAATTTTTATTATTGAACCTCTGTGCGTGTCACTTATCAGAGAAACGCGTTTTTAGTCCGCCAGCCACCGCCAAAAATGTTTTACACAAAAAAAAAAATCTTTGATATACAAAAAAAAATCAATCATACGTTAAATATAAATATGATATAAAAAATGAACTACTCAAACAGTGACGCAGATAAAAGGTAAATCCCTGGTAACTCCGATATCTCTTCTTAGGCTTCACAGAACATAAAATAATAAATTGACTTTTGTAAAAATAAAAATGTGACTGGTGCAAAAAACGTGTGTAAGGGCCATTACTAACCTAACCTTACACCAAGAGACAGTTGTAAACCATAATTCTTAAGAAATTAAAACTAAAGGGTGTCCAGCGGGAATTTTTCTATTTCAAAATGAAATAACAAATAAACGAATACATTTAAAGTTTTTATTTTATTTTTAAAATCTAATAATAATATTTTTAAAATCTAAATTTAAAAAGAAAGGGTCTGCGGATTTTACTTCTTAAAAATAATATCTTCTAAGTAACGTCCAGTTCTCGTAATAGATTCTTGTAAGCGAACCCTCATATTAGCCAGTACGCGCGAACAAAGCTCTGGATCGCAGCGATTTCACTTTTTTCCGAATGTTTTCTTGCAGGGCAGTTATGGTACGGGGACTGTCGCAATATGTTTTAGAAAGTAAGTTTAGAAACTAAAGTGTATTGTGACAGTCCCCGTACCATAACTGCCCTGCAAGAAAAAATTCGGCGTGACACTCTTTATTAACCTTAACCTGCTTATACATTTTAGAGATAACGATATTTGTACAAAAACCTTAGTCGATTCGAAACTTTAGGACATAACTACAAATTTAATATGAGAAACAAATCTAGACTATGCAATAAACCATCTTCATCTTTCATCATTTCATTTCATCTCGAACCTCACTAATGAGTAAGAGTGTATTTAGTATGGCTCCAATAATATATATATCAAATTACCAATTACCTTAAAGGAGTGCAGCTTTATTAATTTTAAGATAATACTACGATCAATATTAATAAAAAAATGTTCTATTAATGACTATTTGAATGATAAAAACTTTGAAAATATTGATTAGATAAATGCCGGATATAATTATTATTATTCACGATACTTATTTTCTTTCTTAGTTTTAGGTTTTTTTACAATAAAGATATCCAAACAAAAATAGAAAAAAATCATTACAAATAAACAATATTATAAAAAAACCTAAACCTAGAGTGCCGACAGCAGCGGGGCAGGGCCCAAGCTACCGGTGGTTAGGGGTGCAGAGAGAGGAACCTCCTGACGATGCGTGCCGTGTCAAGAAGTACCGCCTTCTGTATCTGGCCCTTGATCCAGCCGTCTAGCGAGATTCTCTTGAGATGTTGGTCGAGACTCTTCGCTATTAGGCCGTTCGCAGAAACGACTATTGGGACAATGCTAGTCGAATCAACATCCCACATTGCGGTAACCTCGAAAGACAAGTCAAGGTACTTGCTGATCTTGTCCTTTTCAGCCTTCACGAGGTTCTCGTCATGCGGGATGGTGATGTCAACTAACACTGCCCGCCGCTGGGACCGGTCTACTATCACGATATCAGGTTTATTGGCGACAATAGTCCTGTCCGTGATAACCGATCGGTCCCAATAGAGCAAAGCATGACCATTTTCAAGAACTGGCGCAGGTGCGTACTTATAGTACGGCACCTCAGACTCGATAAGGCTGTATTGAAGAGCAAGTTGCTGGTGGATGATCCTGGCTACGAGGTTATGTCTGTGCAAGTACTCGGAGTTAGCAAGATGAGAACAACCGGAAATGATACGTCTGAGTGACTCTCCGGGACGGCGGCATGCCCGACATATGTCGACCGTACCGTCCTTCATAATATATTTCCGGTAGTTGTTCGTCTTGATAACTTCGTCCGCAATTGCACAAACAAAACCTTCGGTTTCCCCAAAGAGGTCCCCGAATCGTAGCCAGTTCACCGACGCGAGCAGGTCCACATCGGGTCCCGTTAAGACTCGATAGAACCGGCCATGCAGCTCCTTGCTCTTCCATACGTCCTTGCGGTCCTCGGTGCTCAGCACCTGAGGCTTGCGCCAGTTCTCTTTGCCTAAGGATAGAGGGGTGAAAGTCTTGTCAACTGACACCACATCGCAATGCATCCCACACTCGTTGTTTAGGAAATATTCCCGGAGACTGCACACCTCACGGTTATGGAGTGTCTTGGCATTTAAAAAGCCTCGACCACCCCATTTCCGTGGGATATACAGTCTCATAACAGACGAGCGTGGGTGAAGCATGCGATGTGATGTCAATTGCTTTCGAACTTTTCTATCCAGGGCGTCTAGTTCAGTCTGAGTCCACCTTAGTATGCCAAAGGTGTATAGAAGTAGAGGCATAACCCAGCCGTTAAAGGCGCGCACCTTATTGCCTCCTGACAAAAGACTGTTAAGTACCTTTGTCAGGCGACCAAAGAAACGCTCCTTCACTGACTGTTTTATCCCCCCACTCGCGATACCTAATGACTCTGACATACCAAGGTATTTATAGGTGTCGGCTTCGGAGAGAGATCTGAAAGTCATTGTATCAGAGAGTTGTAAATTCATGGAATTCACAACTTTCCCCCGCTGCACGTGCATGACCGCACACTTATCTAAACCGAACTCCATGTTGATGGCGTTGCTGAAAGTCTCAGTGACTTTCAGTAATTCCACTAAATCATGGCGCTTCGGTGCAAAAAGTTTGAGGTCATCCATGTACAGCAAGTGTGAAATGACTTCACCCTCTCTCTTAAGCCGATAGTCTAGCCCTGAATCCTCTAATAACGTGCTTAGAGGATTTAGGGCTAGACAGAACCACAACGGACTCAGACTGTCACCCTGGAAGATGCCTCGCTCAATCCTTATAAAATCCTGCGGACCAGAGAGGCTGTCTCCATCACCCGGTTGACGAAGTACTGTGGTCCACTGCCTCATACAAGAACCTAGAAAAGATCTCAGAGTTAAATCAATTTTATACAACTCCAAGATCCTCTCCAGCCAGGTATGAGGCACTGAATCATAGGCCTTCTTGTAGTCAATCCAGGCGGTGGAGAGAGCCCCTTTGTTCCGCCGGACTTGTTGGCAAATGGCCGTGTCGATGAGGACGAGCTCCTTAGTACCACGGGACCCAACCTTACATCCATTCTGAGAGGGGGCCAAAATGTTGTGCGCAACAATGTGCGAATTAATTTTAAATCTCAGAATAGATGTAAGTAGCTTGTAAAGCGTCGGCAAGCATGTGATGGGTCTATAGTTTTTCGGTTCCGTGGTACTACTGGACTTGTGGAGCAGGAAGGTGACACCGGTTGTCATGAAAGTTGGCAAGGAACCAACCTCGAGGGCTTGTTGGAATTGTGTCGCTAAGCAGTCGTGTGAGCATCGAATCCACTTTATCCAGAAGTTGTGTAATCCGTCCGGTCCAGGACTTTTCCAATTCTGGGCCGTACGGATCGCACAACTCACGTCTTCGGGGCTAATACTAATAGCCCCCATGGATTCGATACGCTCACACGCACGCTCAACGACGCTCATCCAATCACCCTCCGTTCGACGGGCACCGACTAGATACTACGCCAGAAGTTATTCATGACAATAGCATCCGGACACTGCCCATCACTCACACATTGGTCGGTGCCTTCCCAACTCCGGTACACCTTCCTTTGGTCATTTTGGAAGAGGCGATTTTGCCAATATCTATCCACACGCTCTCTATAGCGACAAAAACGGTTTTCCAATGCATAAACTTTCTGCCTCAGAAAGTCAATACGTTCCGTGATACAGGCCATGTAGTCCCGGGGTCTAATTCCGGTCCCAACAAAGGCCTGGTTCACAAAACGCATGACTCGGGGACGATGGTTGCCCCCTCTGAAGCAGATCAACTTCGCGATGAGAGTCCTAAACAAATTAATACGACACTCGATTCTTTTTTGCCACGCGGGGACAGCGGGGCGTCGCGGCAATCGGTCAGAGTCCGGAAACTTAACACGAGCGACGCGACACGCCGCTATGGCCGCGCAATATACAGTGTGGAAATTAATCTCAGGCCCTGGAGGGAAACTACTTTAAATCCTTAAGCTAGCTCATTTTACTTAAAGGAGACATTCCTTTATATTTGAAAAGAAACAAATCTGCATTAAAAGATTTTTTAAAACTCGCTGTCTTCGCCCGCGACTCGAACCAACTAAAATTAAAAAAATAAACACTCTTTATTTTATTATACTAATCGGTAGTATTAATATTCAGGATAAAGTTTCTCTAAAAAATGTTTGGTTACTGTTCACTTTTAACAAGTAAAAGACACGTAACAGTTCTTTTATCTCTCCAACACTCAAAGACTTCGTATGAAGTACACGCTTGCTAATTTATCGTTAAGTACCTTGTTGAAATCTTCGATAAGAAAATTGTTCAATGGCGGTAATACCTCTATGCACATTTCCTTCTTACATGATCCGAGGCGTTCAGTAGAGAAGTTAAAAATGGAACGTTTGACTTTGTTTGCAATGCGGGACAATAATTTTAAAATTCGAACGATTTTTGTCAACAGATTTTATTTAAGTAGTGTTGCTTTCCTTACGTAATTAAATTATCTCATAATGGCGTGTCAAGAACAATTCGAGTTATTAGAAGCTCACTTTGTTTGCAACAAGAGCTACGATTTAGCTCTGCAGTGGTATCGCGAGAAGTATCCAGACAGAGAACTACCATCTAGAAAAGTTTTGTCTCGAATTGTGAATAATTTACTGACCGTTGGAAGTTTTAAAAAGAAGACTGGACGCCCACAGCAACAAAATTTGGACTATAGCGATGTTGAGTTACACATTTTGACATACTTCGAGTGTTACCCGAAGGCTTCAAGCAGGGAAGCTGCTCAAGAGATAGGCATCAACCATACTAGTATACTTAAAGTTCTGAAAAAATACAAATACAAATGTTATCGTGATGGGCGATTGGTGCAGAAACTACATCCCGGAGATAGTGACAGGAGATTACAGTTTTGTGAAAATATTCAAACAGAAATAGCCCGCAACCCAAATTTCTTGGACTGTATTGTATGGTCTGACGAAAAAAAATTTAGTAATAATGGAATGTATAACAGACATAACAATCATTATTGGTCTCGTCAAAATCCATTCCGTGTCCGTGAAACGAACAATCAGGTCAGATTTTCGTTTAATGTTTGGTGTGGAATCAAAAGTAACATGGTTGTTTTGATGCACATTTACGAAGGACATCTGAATGCAGCAAAATACATTGAAATATTGGAGCTTTTACAAAATCAATTAAACCTTCTGCCAGAAGAGGAACGAAATAATATCATTTTTCAACAAGATGGTGCACCTGCCCACAACAGCAGAATTGCCAGGGCATACCTTAATGAAAATTTCAATGCCTGGATAGGTACAAACGGGACGATTAGATGGCCTGCAAGAAGTCCAGACCTGACGCCCATGGACTTCTTTTTATGGGGTCATGTAAAAAATGTTGTTTATGAAACTTGCTATAAAACCGTTCAAGAGCTAAGGATTGCGATAGAAAATGTTATTAGGGGCATACACCACAACACTTTGGCTATAATAATAATATTGACAACCGCTGTGACAACACGTCTTTTTTGAAAATTTTATTTTTATTTTACTTTTCAATCCAATTTCGAGATTTTTACTCCAAAGTGCTAGATATCTACAAGAAAAAGGAAATACTAAGACATTGTACAAAAGAATAATAAAGAAATTACGCCGAAACCAGATAAGAAAATGCATACGGAATCATAGCTTTTACTTGACACATTATGTCAAAAACATCAACAAATAAAATAAGATTGGATTGTGATATAAGTAAGTTAGATGATAACAAGATCCCAAAAAAGACGAGTAGAGTCAATTCTGAGATATGGTGTAATTTTTTGGGGTTGGTTTGGAATTGCGTTGGAAAAGAAACTGTGCTCAAAGCTCAAAAGAGATATGTTAGAGCCATCTTTCTATAAGGCTATTCTGTAAGCTATCTCGGAAGCGGAAACCGCGGTGAGATTTGAATTTCGAACTACGAAATTCAATCGTAACACGATCGTAATACGGTTGAATTTCGTAATACGAAATTCAAATCTCACCGCAGATTCCGCTTTCGAGATAGCTTACAGAGTAGCCCTGTGACTTAAACTTAAACATACTTAATGTAACTTATGTAAAGTAAAGTACGTAAGTAAAGTATGAGTTTTCAGCCTTACTTCGTTTCTCTGAAACTTTTGACCTTACTATGCTTTTATATGTATGAAACAATAGTATTTGTTAAATGCAATCAAAACTTGTTTGAGCATTTAAATAGTAAGCGTCATCAATAAAAAAATTGTTGCCCGCATAACAATGCAGTTTAATAAAAGTGTATTCTGCATGGCATCAAAATTCTACAATAATTTACCCAAAGCTTTAATTAACTGTTCTAATATAAATATATTTATAAATAAATTGAAGATGTTATTGTTAAATAAGGCATACTACTGCATAATATAAATGAATATTTAACGACAAATTCCATTGTGACGTACATATTATTAATCAAATGACACTGCGTGAAATTTTCTGGGACATTGTATACAATTAATTATGTTAATTTCAATTAAAAGTTTTGACATTATTTAATTGATAGGCTAGGTATTTCTTATTTTTGACATTTGATGACTTCATTTTATTTGGCACTACTATATTGTTAATGACAATAATTATAATTAGTGTAAAGTTGGTCAAATTAGGAAATTAGTTAGGTACTATCTTATCAATTATATAATTTGTTACATTTGCAGTTTTAGTAATCTTTATAACGTAACGTAATGTACTCACTATTTGTAATTATGTTTAAAAATTGCATGCCATGTTGTAAGATACAGAAGTACTATTTTATTTATTTTAAGACCACTTTGACCTGTATTCGCAATGAATATGAAATATGAAAACATACATGACTTTTTTAATAAATGACGTAACTCCTCTTATCTGCGTCACACCTTCAGTAGTTCTTACTATTCAGGTATATTTTAAATTAAAATATTTATATTATTCCCGAAATCCCGTTCTTATTTATTATTTTACATTCTTACTTATTTTACATTCATATTTGGTATTACTTGATTTTATTTATTTTGAAGTTTTTTAACCACTGGCTGGCTTACACCAAAAACGCGTTTCTCTGCTCTGCTATCGAGTATCAAACATCAAACGAGTAGCTGGTCAAATTGCTTTAACGTCATGTCTGTCAAACAAAGTAACTTTAATAATTACTTTCTTCTACTAAGATTTATATGAGAGCCCTTGCCAAGACAAGGTTAGCTCCCGATTAAAAATACACTTTTTAACAGGTGAGATAGTTTAGTCAAACATCTTCGACCACATCAACGAGACAGAAACGGAGTCGAACTCCCACAAGTACTGTGCAACAAACGATAGCGTGTGTTATGGGTATACAACGCCATCTAGTGAGTAATATAGGAAAATAAAACGTGGACATGTAAGGGTGAAACGCGATGCGACGCGACGCCCGTATATAATATTTCTCTATGCGCGACGCGATGTGACAATTATTGTAGTTTTGCGCGGCGCAGCGTACAGCGAGACGAGTGACGTCACCGAATTATCACAATGAAATGTGTATCTTATGAGATGCGATTATGCCATCTAAATAACTTTTACAGAAAGTAGAGTCAGATAGTAAGTGGTGTATGCGTGTATGTAATGCCTGGAATCCAGCTTATCGGAGAATATCTTTGTCAAGTCAATGATCAATGCCGTTACCAATGGAATTGCGTTGCACTGCGTTAATTTTAATAGCGGGACGGAATTTTCATTATATTATACTGTTCTACGAAACTATTTTATGTAAGATATCGGAGTGACCAGGGAGTTAGTTACCTTTTATATTCTGCGTCACTGTTTGAGTAGTTCATATTTTATTTTACATTTATATTGTAGGTATTACTTGTTATATCGTTATAGTGTGTAATAATTATAACTATTAAAATTTAGTTTGCTTTCTTTTGATATTTTATAACTATAATAATAGTTTATATACATTTTTAGGGTTCCGAACCCAAAGGGTACCAACGGAACCCTATTACTGAGACTCCGATGTCCGTACCTTAATCTGAATCTCGGAAACGGCTCCAACGATTAAATAAAATGTAGTATGTAGGATTCCAGGGGCGATAAATCGATCTAGCTAGGAATTATTTTCAGAAAATGTTGTTTTATTCGTGTTTTCAATAATTTACTTTATTGATGATCAACTTAAAATATGACTCTTCCTGACATCTATTGGCGAGTAGAAGTAGCTTTAGTGTTACTATTTCGGTAAAGCAGTTAGTTGCTCTCAATTAAAAAAATAGTATTATTATTCGTCAATAGATGTCGGGAAGAGTAATATTTGTCTCAAAAGTCAAAAGTCAAAGCATTTATTCAGTATTTGCGCCGTCGATTTACCGTGCCGCGGCCGGTAACACTCCACGCCATCTACCTACCTATGCCATTCCATGCTCTGCATGGCGCATGGATTAAATATTAAGCGGATGTGGAATTTAAATAATAATAATAATATGAGAAGGATAAAACTATACAATCACTAGTATGAGAGAGCGAGATGAACAACATTTTTTTATCTCTTACTTGCGTATGCGATTAAACTGGATCCAGCAATGTTTGGAAACAAGTTCTAGTGCACCCATTGGCTCTCACCCGCTGTCATGTATAACCCGACCAAATTAACGTTGTTCATTTTATCTTATAGCTGGCATATGTATCACGTGTTCATCGTTATAGTCGGGTTATATCTCAATAGCAATTTCATTCGCATACGCTAATGTTCTCTCTACATATTATATACTTTCTCTATGGCATGGCGCATAACCACATAAATATAAATAAATACCTTATTAATTATATTTCTGTGAACATAACTAACTTTCTAATTTATAAAATTAGTGTTGATTGAATCAACACCAGTATTATAAATTTGTTTCTTTTCCATACAAAGATTGACTGAAAGAGATCGCTCTTTTAGCGATAACACCGCCCTTTGTGCAACTTAAATTAAGCCTATTATTTGTTTAAGAGTTTCATGTAATTTGTGGTGTACAATATCTATCTAACTATTATAGATCGATTACCCGGTTAATCAGCGTAACTTATTATTTATATATACAGGGTGTCCGGTAAATAATGGATAACCCTGGAGTTGCTTGTGGGGGTGCTCCAAGGCCACTCAGAAAAAAATAAAATAAAAAATATATGGAAATACAACCCTTTTTTTCTAAAAGTACAAATTTGAGACCTTCCTCTGCATTATCGGCTATCTTAGGCCACAAATTTATTAATATCCAATTTATTATCTCTAGGAATTGTTGTGAATGTTTGACCTTGCCAATGGCACATTACAAAATGTTTCAAGTAGCAACTGTTTTCTTTTTAGACTTACTTAAAAATAAACATTGGAGTTTTTGATTTTTGTATCACAAAATTTCGGCACCTGAGCTATAAAAAAACTGGCCAAGTGCAAGTCGGACTCGCACTCGTAGGGTTCCGTAACACAGTAGAGTATTCTATAACTATGATTTTTCGCAATTACAAAAATACCTTTGTTTTTCATAGTGTTTGTATGAAAAGAAAAGTTATACTTGCGGTCGCTATATCTCAACAACTACTGACTGTATCCTGTTCAAACCAATTTTCATTGAAAGTTTTTATTGAGATCTACAGAATATCTTTTTTCTAGATTTTTCACTCCCTTAATTTAGAAGTGAGAAGGGGGGGGACACACATTTTACCACTTTAGACGCGCCTATCTTTTAAATGATTCACTTTTAGAAAAAATGATTTTAGGAACTTCAATGTCATTTTTAAATACCTATCCATAGACATAGACCCCACACGTATAGGTTTGAGGAAAACATTTTTTTTTGTTCCAGTTCCATGTATGGGATGCGCCTCCCCTTTAACATTTATATTTTTTATTTTTAAATAAAAATCGGAAAGCGGTTTACAGAATACATCTACCTACCAAGTTTCAATTCTGTAGTTCTGATAGTTTCGGAATAAAATGGCTGTGACATACGGACGGACAGACAGACAGACAGACATGGCGAATTTATAAGGGTTTCGTTTTTTGCCATTCGGCTACGGAACCCTAAAAACATATGGTGACCAGGGTGGCCCACTGCTTAAAAAACATGTTTATTTCATGCAGTTTTTAAAATGGTACCACACAATTTTTTTATTATCAATTATTACTGAGTTATTGCTATTAACATTTCAGAAGAACGACGTTCACAAAATTTAATATTAATTAAAGTTATAAGAATCACTTCCAATAAATTTATATATCTTATAGGCTAGCGTTTAACCACATCTCACCTGTTGGTAAGAGATGATGCGGTCGAAAATGGTAAGCACGCCAGGCCTAAAAAGGGAACTGGCTCTCAAGGATAGCTGCCGGAACACATTAGATGTTTGGTGACAGATTTTCTAACTTGAGGGTAAGTAGCTGGCCAGGCGGGCACTAGATAGTGTCCTACCACCATGCGGGGTTTGTTGGTTTCGATGTTTCCTTCACCGGAAGGCCACTGCGAAAAGCGCACATAAATTTTTCGATACGAAAATCCATTGGTGCACGGCGAGAATTGAACTCGGTACCTCTGGCATCAAAGCATAATCTTTGTTACAGGTATAACCTGCAGTTCATTGAAACCATTCGAATGAGCCTAAACTTGGCATCCGAATTTACCAAACTGAAATTAGAATTGATCAGCTCAGAATCTTAAAACGGCTGAACAGATATACATGAATCACAGCTAAGAACACTTTCGATTAACGGCCGGTTCACACATGTCTCCGTTTTACTGTTCCGTTTTATCGTGTACGTTTTTTTTTCGTCGATGGCGTATGTAGTTGTATGAGCGACTTCACACATGGCACAATATTCTGTATACAGTAAAAAATATCGTTCCGTAAAAAAATTACATTCCGTTTTGTCATCGAATACTGGACGACGGAACAGTAAAAATATACGGACACGTAGAATTTTAACGGATAGATACTGTGTGCGTGGCGAGTTTTCTGTTCACACATCGCATCTAGTAATGACGGATTCGTTGAACGTTATACGGTGCCTATGTGTGAACAGCGCATAAATTTATGACGTATCCGTTAAAAACGTACCAGTAAAACGGACTCCCATGTGTGAACGGGCCGTAACACACCTATCAATCAAAATAGTTTCATCCGTTTAGGCGCTACGACACAGAAAAGATAATAAGTCTTACAGCTACGATGCCACACAGAAACAAATAGACAGATACTCACGACAAACTTATAAAACCCCTTATTTTTTGCGTGATCACGATTCAGCAATTCTATTGACGTAGTTTCATAGAGTACTTTATATTTAGCGTACGCGAAGTGGCGGATGCGGATGATCATGATCATGACATCAATCTCATCAAGTGTAAACAAATTACAATAAGGTAAAGGTACATATGTACTATGAAATCCTAACGCTTGCATAGGTATAATGTCACCGCAATTTTATTATCTGTATGAATAAATATTTGATTACAGTTTAAGAGACAACGATGGAATAATAACACACACTTTTACATCTACGATATCAGGTTACAAGATAAGCAAGACACTCGCCTGATTGTGAGCGATGACATCTGCCTTTATCATACTGCCTATATCAACTGCATGTGGCATGCATAACTGTGAATTACAATATTTTATTCAGCACATTTGCTCAAAAAATGCAATAACGAAGCCTGTATACATTGTTCGTGATAATTTTTCAAAGATACTTTCGAATTTTTGATTATTTAATTTATGTTTGATTTATTACCAATTATAGTGTTTTCTCGCAAATTTGCTGAAAAACGTTGTATGACACACGTGCGGAATGCGAATATTGGTTCTAGCAAACTCGTGACTATGGTAAACTTCGTCTCGAGCTTACATTCGTTTACTCGTTTGTAAAATGAGCCCTACCATAGAGTCGATGGATTATTCTGATTGGTACCTTAGGGAACATCAGTCGAATGTAAAGTTAATTGTAAATTCGGAGATATTGGTATTATATGCTTTGAACGTAACACGGTGTTTTAGTGCAGTTAACTTACTAGTTGTGTTAGAGATTTCTACTGTTATTCTGTGTCTGTAGCACAGTTTTATTATTTTAAAACTGTGCCTGTAGTTAGTAGCATGTCGTCGAGGTATATAAATGCATCGTAAGACAAATGTTGATAAATTTAAGGGACACCTTTAATTTTTAACTTAATTTAGTTTTTATTATTTGATGTATGGACTTCTTATTTGGTCTGAGGTAATGCACACTATGAGCAAATTTCAAGTCTCTATCTATTGTAAGACGTTACGGTTACGGTTTGTAAGAACGAGCATAAAACGCATGAAAAAACACGTTTCAAGAAACGTCTAAAAAAAATAAATAAAAAAAAAAAAAAAAAAAAGGTGGTCTCCATACAAGTATGGAGACCCCCTTTTTTAACTTTATGCTGTTTTTATGAACTATATTTTGTTGTCAAATAGCAACCATACACAAAATAGTAATACATACTTTTTGAAGATAAAGTCTCTGCAATCTCTATGGTTCATAAGTTCAAGAAAAAAAACGCCGAAGAATCACATTTTTTGTATGGGGACCCCCTTTAATATTTTATTTTATTTTTAGTTTATTGTAAAATACCCAATAGTAAGACATACATTGTTCAAATACATTCGCAAAGCGGTGGGCAGTGACTGGAAACAAGGAGCCGAAGACTGGGCTCAGTAGCATGACATGGGAGAGGCCTATGTCCAGCAGTGGACTGATAACGGCTGATTATGATGATGATGAAGACATACTTTGTGAACATTTCTAGTACACGTCTCCCAGACTTCGTCATGTTTCTTATCTATTCACATGACAATTTGCAGGTGGTCGTAGTAAGGAAATCATTCCATCCTACGGTAAATGAAAAAAAAAAGTAATGTAAGACTAGGAAGTGTATTTTAATTTAAAAAATAATAATAATGAATTTTAAGTAAATGACGGAGTCCTGAAAGAGCTCAGCAGGGCTGTTCTCAATCATTCAAAAGCAAATTCAGATTCGGAAACTGCCTTTACTTCGACTTGGATCTTTGCAATTCACAATGCTCCGATTGGTTACTTTTGATATTTCAATTAGAAAAAATCAGTGATGATAATCGGAAAGGTTCCGCGACAAAATATCTTACGGATTCATCAATATTCAAAATCAATTTGTTCACTGATTCGGAAAGTTATATTGTTCGGAAAGCATGTATATGCTTCCCATTTGGTCCTATTATACATTCATCGTGACACTTGAAACTTGCTACTGAAAAACACACAAAAAAAAAGAGTGTGTGGTACTTATGTACACGCGTTAGAAGTTATACTTCTGTGGCGTATGGAAAAAAAATAACTAAAATGCAGTAACGATAAATATTAAAATTAATCAAAAAGATTTTATTAAAAAAAAAAAGGTTTTATTAACGTAAACATACGACGTTAAATATGACATATACAACTTGAACATAGTCATGCCACCTAGAACTAACTTCACGGTGTAGAATTTAGGTGTCGGTGTGCGCGCGCATCGTACCACCTAGAACTAACTTCACGATGTTAAATTTAGGTGTCGGTGTGCGCGCGCATCGTAAAAATTCACTCTCATCATTTTTCTCTATCGCGCCAAAAGAAGTATAACTTCAAAAAAAAAACATACAGACGAATTGAAAACCTCCTCCTTTTTTGTGAAGTTGGTTAAAGACTAGCGCGGCATTGGAAGTAAGTTCTTATAGTTTTTTAAACGATCTAAAATTGTTATTGTCAATGGTTAGGTACACATGTTCTACAAGGCATGCAAAACTGATTATGTGTTGGCAAGTTCCAATGACTTAATATAGCCGTTCATTGTAGCACATGCTACGTAGCTCGTAAGCCTACGAAAATCAGGTCCATTTGCAGAATGCGTAGTATTGCATTGCTACGCTTGATGCTGTTGATATATGTATTTATAATATATATGTTCTTACCGACCAGAAGTGAAAAAGGTTAAAAAGATAAACTCTCTCACAATAACTACGACTATATAATGTCTCAGAACTTTAACTTAAGGGTAAAAACGGGACCCTATTACTAAGACTCCGCTGTCCGTCTGTCTATCTGTCTGTCCGTCTGTCACCAGGCTATATCTCATGAACCGTGATAGTTAGACAGTTGAAATTTTCACAGATGACGTATTTCTGTTGCCGCTATAACAATAAATACTAAAAACAGAATAAAATTAAAAATAATAGAGAGTCCCCATACAAGAAACGTGTTTTTTTCGGCATTTCACGCCATCTATGAACGCTTAGTTAGGTAAACGTCCCATAGATGGCGTTATATTGAAATGTCGATACCTAACACCTTTGTTATACGTTAGATGGCGTCATAAGAAATAAAATGTTTATTAATTATTATTTTTGCTGGCGAAAAATGATAGTGGTATTTTTAGCTCGATCTTATAAAATACTGTAGTGTGGTACAGAACCCTACGAGTGCGAGTCCGACTTGCAATTGGCCAGTTTATTATAGTTTTGCACTCGCTCGCAGAATGGATGCAGGTAGACTTAGTAACAATGTATAATATATGTTTAGATCTTATAGGCTAGCGTTTGACCATCTATCCATTTCTTTAGGGATACTGAACATATCTGAATTCTAATGAAATTTAAATGGGACCACCTAGGAAGCATACCCTTCAAAAAATAATTATAAATCAGTCCAGGCGTCCTTAAGTAATCGGTAAAAATACATTAAAAAAAAGATTCCAACATATTGAGAACTTCTGCCATTTTTAGGTCTGTTATAAACAAATTAAAACTGGGAATAAAAAAAACCCTAAAAGTTCTTCACTAACATATTTTAAATGTGCGTGAGTCAGTTTAAATTTTACCCCCTAGAATAAATCCTAAGTACGACCATATTGAGATAATGATAATTTGTATAATTTACAGTCAACATAATGTAATCAAATACATTAATTAGTGTAAATTATCTCAAAAGATAACGAATCTCATAAATCTCATCATAAGCGTTACAGTAACGTGAAATAGTAAACCATTTAAATACATTTACTTAATTACGCAAAAAACAATCGTGATAAAAAAAATAATATACTTAAGTACTACATAAAAGTTAAAATTCTGTGTTAATCTGAAATGAACCATATAATATTAAACGTAAAACTCTAGCATAAAAGTGCCATAAATAAAATAATATTTCGGCGCTCGTACACATTACACCAAAACATAAACACGATCATCAATAAATGATTTAATAAACTGTTATTCAAAATGATAAAAGACATTAAGAACTCAAACCAGTTTCAATTTTATTGAAGTCCTTCATCTAACCTATAAGGTACTACAAAGAATACCTTCCGCATCCTAAGGGCTTCGAACGTAAATCAATAATATCATAACACTCTATAAAAATGGTCGAAAAAATCGAAACACCTGATAAAAAAAATAAAAAATCGCCAATTATCGACATATCTGAAGTTATGGAGAAATTCGGAAAATTTCAAATTATACAGTTTACACTGTTGTGTTTACCTGCAATTTTTATAAATATGGTGAATATCAATTATGTGTTTACTGCTGGTGATCTTAACTATAGGTAAGTAAAATACACATACATATCGTTCAATACACATAGGTACCTACAAATACATACCGTTACACATACATTCAAAAGTATTAATAATTAGTTGTATTTAACATTTTATATTATCACTACTTAAGTACATATTCATAAACAAAGTCCCCCGCCGCGTCTGTCTGTGGGTCTGCCTGTTCGCGATAAACTCAATAAAACTGGCCAAGCGCGAGTCAGACTTTTGTCCCGCACACGGAGGATTCCGAATTTCCGAAGTGCGAACTTCTAACACCAACTAAATTTTTAATAAGTAAGTATTAACACAAACAAAGGTAATTAATATAATTAAATATCTGGAAGACCGAGTGTTCGTACGACTAACTTTCTTCTGATTGTAACCAATTGAAGCTCTTAAATTGTGGATATATTATACAATACTGTACACTACATGTGTTCAAATAAACCTCAACTAAGTAAACAAATCGACCGAGGCCCACAAATTTAACAAGTGAAACGCTTGCGCGTGCTAATTTTTCCTGTGCTGCCATCTAGCGGCGTCGAGGTGTGTTTGTGTGTGTGTGTGTGTGTGTGTGTGTGTGTGTGTGTGTGTGTGTCAGACAGCTATCCTTGAGAGCCCGTTACCATTCTAAGTTTAGTGTGTTACCATCCTCGACCGTATCATCACTTACTATCAGGTGAGATAGTGGTCAAACGCTAGCCTATATGAAATTAAAAAAAATAAATAAAAAATAGTTGTTTATAAAGTCGGTTTACAGACGATAATTTAACGTGATAACGTCAAACGATCGTGCCTCTCTATCGCTGGTTCTGCGCTCTCACTTGCACGCGGAACGTGACAATTTTTCATGCGTGCAGTCAGCGTTAATCGACTTCTAACACGTTATCACGTCAAAAAATGTTTGAGGCGTAGATGTAGCCGTAGCATAATCTGAAGTCTGTGATTCTAGGTGTCGTATCCCAGAATGTGAAGAATCTGCCTCGTACAACGTATCTTGGTGGCCTAACGCTCCAATAGACCGGTGTTCCAAGCCACTGCTGAGAGAAGACCACGTGGCTGGTACGCCATGCTCCAATAACAGCTTCAGCGGAACCCTGACCATCTGTGAGGAGTGGGTGTATGAAACTAATAATACTGTAATTGCCGAGGTTTGTGCAGCATACTAATTGATTGAGAAAACTATTTTTTTAACCCGAGAACTCGATAAAGAATAAAGAAAAGTACAGATTGGCAGATTGCTATAAGTGATATTGCTTTTGCATGTATTATAGGCAGACAGTAAGTTTTATCAGGGATCATTTCGTTCTTGCACACTTTTCACGTATCGTGTACGGTTTTCTTTAATTTAAAACTGTAAATAATTAATGACCGTACAAAACGAAAAAAAGCCGACTTCACATGCTGCGATAGTCAAAATAGCCAGTAGTATCATGTCGTCAATGTATACAAATGCATATGTCATCAAGGTATGCAATGAGTTTGAGATGTTTATCTTAATATCTCCGGAGATAATTGTCATACCTCGATAATTTTTTTTTTTTTAAATCGGTTAAGATATGACGGAGTTCTGAAGTAACAAACATAAAGACAAAATAATAATACAGTCGAATTGAATTCCTCCTCCATTTTTGTGAAGTCGGTTAAAACCACTTTTCGAGACACTTTCGGAGGCGCGGGGGGTTTTTTTTAAATTACCCTGGTGGGTGAGAACACTTAAGTTTTAACTTCACTGTAAAACCTACATATCCCTTCGAGCATTTAACAATGGAGATGTTTACGTTGTAATCCGCAAAAAAAAATTTCTGCCGATACTTACGGGGGACGAGGTAAACACGCATTGCACACACACACAAATCACTCACTTTAGCGATCCCGCACACTAGCTTGAAACACGCACACAGTATTAAAAGTACAGCGTAGTTACGCACGCTCATATGGCCAATAATGGCTATATGGTCAGCAGAGGGGTACGCCTTGCGTTAACATCTCCATTGGTAAATGCTCGAAGACATATCCCGATAGATAACATTTTGCCATATTTTAAGCTAAAATGACTCCACTATACTTATGTTTAGATCATACGGATTATATTGAATTGGTAAAAACATCTGCTGTGCACGTTATTCACGGCCAGTTCCACTGGTTCCTGAGAATGCGTTACATAGTTATCTGACACAGGACGCCATATAAAATCTGTCAAATTTCTTCATATTAGCGTTATCAGGAACCGTTGAAAATGGCCCTTAATATGGTAAATCCATGGTAGTATAACATATTTACGTCGCCTAACTATGCCTATATCCAAACGAATCCAGACTATTATATAATCTGTGGTTTAATGATAAATTGTCTTCAATCATAGAATACTTATTAGTAATACGTACTTAAATGTAGTTTCCATTGTACGTTCCAGTTGAATCTCGGCTGTAAGCCATGGCTGTCGAATCTAATCGGCACGGTGCACAGCGCTGGGATGCTGGTCTCTATGCTCGTATCCGGATTCTTATCTGACAGGTAACCTTTAATTCTGTTGAATTAGCAGTAGGTAAGTACGTTTTATAGTTTCGATCATAAATACCATTAAATAGAATAAAAAACTGGCCAAGTGCAAGTCGGACTCGCACTAGTAGGGTTCCGTACCACACTACAGTATTGTATAAGATCGAGCAAAAAATACCACTATCATTTTTCGCCAGCAAAAAATAATAATTAATAAACATTTTATTTCTTATAACGCCATCTAACGACTAACAAAGGTGTTAGAGATCGACATTTTAATATAACGCCATCTATGGGACGTTTACCTAACTAAGCGTTCATAGATGGCGTGAAATACCGAAAAAAACACGTTTCTTGTATGGGGACCCTCTATTATTTTTAACTTTATTTTGTTTTTAGTATTTGTTGTTATAGCGGCAACAGAAATACATCATCTGTGAACATTTCAACTGTCTAACTATCACGGTTCTTGAGATACAGCATGGTGACAGACAGACAGACAGACAGATAGAAAGACAGACAGACAGACAGACGGACAGCGGAGTCTTAGTAATAGGGTCCCGCTTTACCCTTTGGGTACGGAACCATAAAAATTGTGGTGTGGTTTTATGGAAGCACGATGCAAGTGAAACCATTTGTGTAGCTATGGTGGCTAGCTACTATGACAGCAGTTGACATAACACATATTAGCATGTATACAAATATGGCTGCGGATGCGTCCGCCAATCACAGCTAGACTTAAATGTCATACATCATATCCAGCAATAAGCACCGGCTGTAATGTGACATACAGTATATCGGCGACAGGACATGCGATAGATGGACAAAAAAAATGAGGTGATGTAATAAAAGAAGATCTATAGATACACATCGAGGTTTTATAGAAGATCGCAGAACTGTCTAGAAGTACACTGAACCTATTATCATACGACAGAAACTATCGCTTTTTGCGATGAGACACCGCGGCGCCGATTGTTACCAAATACTTACAAAAATATATCTAATGCCATAGGTATTTTATTTAGATTTATAGTTATAGTGAGTTTGAATCATCGTTATAAAGTACCAATTATTATACTCACTACTGATTGATGTCGACTGTCTCGACCTTGGTTTCATGCATATTTTATGCACTTCCTCGGAAGTTTACGCAGCGAGATCGCGACGTCTACTGACTAAGTCGAGACAGTCGACAACGGACAATAGTGAGTATCATAGTCGGTACCTACTTTATAATAATGCTTAATGTTTTGTTTATTTTTTAAAATGTTTTGTTATGTGTCAGGTTCGGTCGAAAGCCTACGTTAATATTTTGCGTGGTGAGCAGTGTCATCGGTCAGCTGAAACCTTTTTCTACAACTTACGCTATGTACATAGCTATAGAGTTTATGGAAGCAGCTGTCACGGGAGGCAGTTATGCTGCAGCCATGGTTCTCAGTAAGTCATTCTTATCTTCTTTATATCCGTGTTCTGCTGAAGGTATACATGCTGTTTTAATAGGAAGTCAATATCACTGTTTCTATGATGACGTTTCTATGATAAATCCTTTGCTGTACAGACTGTCAGACTTTGGAATGTGCTTGCTTTAGAGATAAAACAATCACAAACTATACGTTCAAGGGTCGTATTAACTTGGTTAATTGTATATACGTTTATAATTTTAGTTCACTGGTCTTTCCATCTATTATTATTTATTATACAAATACATTAAAGGTACGGGCACACCGGAGCGTCCTGTCCTGCGTGCGCGATCTACGCGGCTATCAGATAGCGCAGTAGTATTTGTACCGACTGGTTCACACCAAACGCCATTAGAAAGCAATTGAAAAGTACTGAAATCGCGCCCGCAGATCGCAGGACGCCGCGGTGTGGCCGTAACTTAAAAGTTATTATTATTTTTTCTTTGTATTAGTTTAGTATCCGTTAATAGCTTATTTCTTATTTACTTGATACGCCATACACCGCCGTATCATTTTATTTATCCCTTCATCTAAAGGTTAAAGAGATAACGATAAGAACGCCAAATCGAGCAAAACAAAGATCTTAGTTTACTTTCTCATTACAGTGCTCGAAATGAGCGGCAAAAGCAGCAGACTAATGGCTGGCGTGGTCTTCGCGTACGCCATTTACCTCGGAGAGTGTCTCTTTGCTATCATCGCCATGTTTGTACCCTACTGGAAGACTCTCATCCACATCATCAGCGGCCCATCCATCGTCTTCCTATCCTACATAATCCTGATCAAAGAAAGCCCTCGATGGCAGATGCTGACCGGCAAAACAGAAAAAGCAAAAGCAACGATGTTATTAGTCGCGAAAATGAACAAGGTCAACATCGATCGGCAGGAATTAGCTGGATTGGACGAAGCAAGACTTAAAAATAAGTTTAATATTGGCATGGATGAGAAAAGAGAAGGCTTGAGACAAATTTTAAGTTCAAAAGAGATCATGAAAAGAGTTCTCGTCGCTTCGGCTTGTCGTTTCACTTCTAGTTTTGTTTATTATGGGATGATGATAAACTCCGTGTTTCTACCGGGAGATAAATATACGAACTTTTTGCTTTCGACTGTGATGTCGTTCCCGGGAGAGCTGATTGCTTTGTACTTCATGAACAAGTTTGGCAGGAAGTTGCCACTTCTGTTTGGGTATATGATCTGTGGAGTGCTGAGCGTTGGGACGGGTTATGTCCCTGCCTGTAAGTATTAATTGTCTCTTCTGAACATAGCCTTAGTAATTATGGGTATGATCTGACATTGATCTAGCACACCACCGACCTTGCTCAACTCACTATTTCTCTTACTCCAACCAAAGGTTGACTGGAAGAGATCACTCTTAGCAATAAGTCCGCCCATTGTACTATAGCTTTTATAAGTTAAGGTACGGCCCCACCGCGGCGTCCTGCGATCTGCAAGCGCGATCTTAGTACTTTTCAATTGTTATCTGATCGCGTTTGGGTTGAACTAGTCGGTACAAATACTACTGCGTTATCTGATCGCCGCCTAGATCGCGCACGCAGGACGCTGCGGTGTGTCCGTACCTTTTATTGTTTCGTAAGTTACTTTAAGTGGTGTACAATAAAGTATTTTGTATTGTATTTTATGGGATCATAATATATGAAAGGATAAGGACTTTGATTATGATTATCTTTCTGACTTCTGTACGATTCCTAAAGAGTAACTGGGCCCCTAGACAAAATCCAATTTCCTGTTTGCCTTCACGTTAACGCAAATTCAAAATGTATGGAATGACATTTATGCTTGCGCAACAAAAATGTCATACCCATACATTTTGAACTTGCGTTAGCGTGAAGGCAATCAGGAAATTGGATTTTGTTTAGAGGCCCTGGTCCGTCTTCTAAAACCGGCACCGACCGGCACCGACCGGCATCACCGAAAGACCAGCGTTAGTCATCTGACATTTATGCTGAGGTGGTTGGTGACACTTTCCATAATACTTCTGTATTTATATAAATCGTTAGTTTTTAGGGTTCCGTACTCAAAGGGTAAAACGGGACTCTATTACTAAGACTCCGCTGTCCGTCTGTCTGTCTGTCTGTCCGTCTGTCTGTCTGTCTGTCTGTCTGTCTGTCTGTCCGTCTGTCACCAGGCTGTATCTCATCAACCGTGATGGTTAGACAGTTGAAATTTTCACAGATGATGTATTTCTGTTGCCGCTATAACTACAAATTCTAAAAACAGAATAAAGTTAAATATAATAGAGGGCCCCCATACAAGAAACGTGTTTTTTTGGCATTTCACGCCATCTATGAACGTTTAGTTAGGTAAACGTCCCATAGATGGAGTTATATTGAAATGTCGACCCTAACACCTTTGTTAGACGTTAGATGGCGTTATAATATAAGAAATAAAATGTTTATTAATTATTATTTTTTGCTGGCGAAAATGATAGTGGTATTTTTTGCTCGATCTTATCAATCAATCAATCAATCAAAATTATTTATTTGCGAACATAGGTATATAGTGTTAGTACAATAAAATGTTTAGTAACCGCTACATTCTGCCATTTGGCGTGCAAATATAAAAGTATTACAATAATAATAATTTATAATAATTAAAATAGTAATAATACAATTAAATTTCAAATTAAAGATTTATCATTTAAAAATTCTTGCACCGTATAGTATGCCTTGCTAATTAAAACATTATTTAATTTATTTTTGAACACATGAATATTCGATATGTCTCTGATTGATGCAGGCAGCTTGTTATATAAAGTGGGAGCCATGTTGAGAATATTGTTTTTAAATAGTGTTGTCTGAGAGCCAGGATGACGTAATTTAGCTTCTCGTCGCGATCCTGCGGGATATTTTTCATAAAGATGAATATTTTTTTGAACAAAAAGAATGGACTCACATATGTAGAGACTTGGCAAAGTTAATATTTTTAATTTTTTAAAATATTGTTTACAAGAGTCAGTTTTTTGTAAACTACACATCGCCCGAATGCATCTCTTTTGCGCTTTAAATAGCGTAATCTTGTCAGTTGAATTGCCCCAAAATATGACGCCATATCTTAATAATGAGGCTATATGTCCGTGGTAGGCTGTGAGTAATGTCGTTTCATTGGAAAAAAAATTAAGTTTATAAAGAGCATATGAGAATTGCGTCAGTCGATTAGTTAATGTCTCTGTGTGTTTTTTCCAAGTCATCTTATTATCTATGTGTAACCCTAAGAATTTAGTACAGTCAATTTCCTCTATAGATTTACCTTCATAGTTTACGTCAAGATTGTGCAGCTTATTCGGTCTTTGTCTAAAATTAATTATGTTAGTCTTATTTATATTAACTTTTAAATTATTCATGTCTAACCATTTAATTATAGATGTCAATGTATTGTTAATGTCAATGTTTAGCTGTGGGAGATTTTGTTTATCACCCTTAAATAATACCGTACTGTCATCAGCGAATAGAGTCATTGAATGCTTCGTAATTTTTGGCAAGTCATTTATGTATATGAGAAAGAGTAGCGGTCCCAGTATGCTACCTTGAGGAACCCCAGAACGTAGCGTCCTCGACTGAGATGAGAAGATTTTATCAATTTTGCTTCTAAGACATATGCGATTTATCTGGGTCACTTGGATCCTGTTACTCAGATATGACTATAAGCTGATTGGCTTTACCTCTAATCCCATATAAATGGAGCTTTTGGAGTAATATGGTGTGATTGAATGAAATTGAAATGAAAATTTGTAATATCGTAGCCAGTGGAGAAAATTACTTCACGAAGGGGTGCATTTGCTTTCCAGAAACTAGTCACCTCGTAATCGGCGCCTATTTCTTTTTGAAGAGAGTACCTCAATGCCTTACCTTGCTGGTCTGCCAATATTAAAACTCTCTTCATAGATTTCTCGTCTATTTCTGCTAGTTCTTTCGGTTTACAGATTTGTTTAGCATTATTTTCGACTACAATGTCTACCGTGCTTATTGATGATTTATTAATATGAACTTCATTTTGTTTTGAGTTGCTAGTGAGTGTACTTTTGTCCTCTGTGTCAGACGATAGAGTTTTTGCGGGAGTAGTAAGCACTTGGTCTGATTTTTGTAATTTGTTGACACCATTCACTATTGCGGTGGGAGATCCAGTTTTTTGGCAACTATTATGTAAGTTTGTTTGAGATTCTCTGAACGATTGCGATGAAGAAAGTGCCTGCTGAGTTTTAACCTGTGTTATACTATCTATAGATTCTGCTTTATTTGCAGATATTGAGATATTCTCAGGTTCTCGTGCGGTGGCTTTAGAGGTTTCGGAAATAACTACTTGAGGTGTCGGTGACATCTGGGCCATTAATGGTACATCTTGTTCTGTATTGTAGTCTAAATTTATAGTAGATATTAATGTTGCGCCTATCGGTGATTCATGCGTAATGGGAGAGTTATTGAATACTTGACAATTATATACAGGTTTGAAGTTCACATTTTTAGTCGATGGCTGAAGATTTAATGTATCAGCTATGTGTGGCATATCCTGATTTGTGGGTGGCATATTACTTATAAAACTATGGTCGGCGGGTTGTTCGCTGTCAATAGAAGATAATCGGCGTCGCTTTCTTCGTTTTGGAATGTTTGCTATGGGGCTGTCATAAAATCCAAGTTTTTTTAGTCTATCCGACATGTTCTTATGTTTTAATAGTTCATTTTTCAATTGTTGATTTTCTAAGATTAGGTGGTCGATTTCATTGTGGGCAGAAATTAATTTGTTATTCAACGTATCTATCTGTTTCCTTTGTTCTAAGGAGCGACTATCTTCAATAGAGTTGTTGGGCAAGCTTAGTATAGTGTCTTCGAACATGGTCGAGGTAGACAGATTATTTAGCGAGTTAGCTCTTCTATGTTGTCGAATAGTTATATTTTCCATATCCATTGTGCAAGTTAATAAAATATATGAACAATATCCGAACGCACTTTTAGCATGTATGATATGCGCAGTATCCGAACGCACCTTTTTATTAGGTTGGTACTAGCGATAATCTGTCAAAGTTAGAGTTGTCAAATGTGACATCAGTGATCAGCTGTTCAGTGTCATCGTGGGGTTACGCATACATGTATGTTTTGTCACTGGTTTCGTGTAGTACGCTGCCAAAAAATCGTTATTGTTCTTGTGTGTGTTGTTAATTCAAATATAAGAGCTAAATTATAGCATTTGAATGTGCATTTACAGAAAAACACTGTAGTATATATATTATATACTACAGTGTACATACATATATTATATACTACACAGTATATATATATATTAGTATTATAAAACACTGTAGTGTGGTACGGAACTCTACGAGTGCGAGTCCGACTTGCACTTGGCCAGTTTATTTGTTTCTTAGGGTTCCATACCCTGAGAGATTATATTGAATGATACTGAGATTTCACTGTCCATCTGTCCGTCCGTCAGTCCGAATTTCATAGAGCTGTATTGCCGTGATTTTTTCGGCGTTTTTTTGCTTGATCTTATGAACCATAGACTTGATATTTTCACAAAGTACTTTATTATTACTATGGCCGCTATAACAGCAAACACAAAAAAAAGGTAAAAATAAAAGAAGGTCCCCATACAAGAAACGTGTTTTTCAGACGTGTTATGCTTGATCTTACAAACCGAAATTTGCTCATAGTGTGTATTGTAATGCTTGCTATTAACATCAAATAATAAAACCGGCCAAGTCGAGTTGGACTCGCCCACCGAGGCTTCCGTACCAACGTTGGTAGGTACCAATTGAGCTAGACCTCTAAATTGTATCAGCGCTCATATATCTCAGAGGTCTATCTTAATTGGCGAATAATATGTATGTATGGGGACACCCTTCAATTTTCAACTTCTTTTTATTATTGGAATTATTCCTTTATTTGTGCTGTAAGACCTTGCTTCTTGCCAAATTTCATAATTCTAGGTCAACGGGAAGTACCCAATAGGTTTTCAACCCAAAACCTATAGGGTACTTCCGGTTGACCTAGAATTGTCAATTTTGGTCAAAAGCAAGGTCTTACAGCACAAGAAAAAGAAAAATTCCGATAAATAAAAAACGTTGAAAATTAAGGTAAATTTTGGTACTTACAAGTTTTCCCGAAAATCAAAATCTTTTTATCGTGTTGACTCAGGACCTTGATTTTTTTACACCTAATAGGGACTATAGACTTCAGTATCTTGTATAAATTTCAAATTGCTAGGTCCACCCGTTCCTGAGAAAATCAGTGGTGACACACGGACAGACAGACAGACAGACGGACAAGAAAGTTATATTATAAGGTTTCCTTTTTTACCTTACAGTACCGAACCCTAATAAAAACTAAATTCAATTAAACACTAAAAGGGGCCTATATTAAAAACGTATTTTTCCGGCAAATGTTGTTCAATCGGAACCCTACGTGTATGAGTGTACGCACTTGGCCAGTTCATTTATTTAGTAATCTAATCTGTACTGTGTTATACTAAGTATGCACTAATACACTTTTATAGCCAGTGTGACCTAAACCCGCACTTTACGCACGCTGCTCCGTCACTTATATAGTCGATTAATTATTACACGATGTTTCCTTCACACCGTGCAATAATCTTCTATTTGACGGAAAAGACACTAACAGCTATAATATCGTTTAAAAACTAAAAAACAACCGACTTCAATGCCGCGCTATTCATTTTCAGTACCAATTTTGAGATGTTTATCTCAATATCTCTGGAGATACTTATCATACCTCGATAAAATTACCATGGTACCACACTTGGGATATCTCCTTTCGAACATAAAAAGAATAATCGAAATCGGTTTATAAATGACGAAGATATCCGCGAACAAACATAAAAAAAAAAAAAAAAAATATATACGGTCGAATTGAGAAACCTCCTCCTTTTTTTGAAGTCGGTTAATAAAATAATATACGATACTCGTGCTTTAATTTGTCTATTATTGCACGGTGTAGCACCCTCGCTGCGCGCCGGTGCTAACTTCAGCCGTGCAATAATAGACTACTTAAGTCACACGTATCGTAATATACTATTTCACTTTCACTTTTACTTAAAAGAGTTATTACTTTACATTAAGGATCTGTCCTCCGTAAGATTTGACCTAGTCATCGAACATTAAAGAGACTTTCTCTGGTTTGATTTCAGCCTACATTTGGGTGAAGATCTTTCTGTTCTTGATGGGCAAGATGCTGATATCCATGTGCTTCACGGGAGCCATCACGTACTGCATGGAGCTGTTCCCGACCAGTGCCCGAGGGTCCCTGCTAGGGTTCGGAGCCTTCGCATCCAGGGTGGGGGGCATGCTGGCTCCACTCACACCCATCTTGGTAAGGTTTTAACCTTAAGGCAAAAAAAGGGCGTTCAAAGTTTGACATATGTATCTATCTGTGTATCTAGATTCTGGGGACCGTGATGTGTGGAAGGAGGGAAGGAAGGCCTTTGCCTGCAGTGGGACAAAACAGACTGAAAAAAAACTGTGTATCTGTCTTAAGCGTTGTAGCTCGCAAACGGATGAACCGATTTTAAATAAGTTTATTTGTTTGAAGGTGATTGATTCGTTGGAAGTGTTCTTAGTTTTTTTTTTCTAATAGTTTGGCTAACAAATGTGGCTTAATAGACAATAATATTAGAAATGTGTAACTAATAGTTACACATTTCTAATATTATTGTAAATCCTTCCAACTCACCTAAATGCTTGTGTCTGGAGTGGGTTCACGTCAATAGTGCAATGGGTGGGATCGAACTCACGACCTCTCGATCGCCAGGCCGACGCCTTAGTCATTGGGCTATTGCCGTTCTTATGCTCTTAGTATAGAAAAGATAATAATACTACGTACTCTTAGGTAGGATTCAAGAAAACCTGTTCAGTTGTTTTAAGATCTCTTGCCCGTTTCTGATTCATGAGGGTATGACAGCAACGTCTACAGGTCTGGTCGATTCGAAATTTGGTATACTGTTATTTGGAGTCATTCATAAAGTACGTCCCACTAATTTAGATGATATTTGGACTCCTCCCCCGTTCTTGTCACAGTAGATCAGATTTGTAAGAAGTGTGACGTAACATATTTTAGATGTAGAAATTATTAAAGTATAAGAGCAGTTCCGAAATTAGCCTAAAAAACAATTACAACCTTATACACATACAAATATTTTTAAGATTTTCGCGAATACGTAGTTCAAATTCGCATTTTAGAACAAAGATTTTGAAATTTGACGTCACGAAATTTAGGACCCCCTCCCAATCCTTGTCACATGATGTCACTCTTCGTTGACCCCTTCCTTCCCCCTTAACGTGTGAGGTACTTTATGGATGGTCCTTTTTAATGTGTTTGCAAAAATATTGTAACCATGACCTTGTTTTGTAATGATTTTGGTTATATTTCAGAACCCAATATCAGTGGCTCTCCCTTCAGTCCTATTTGGATGTTCAGCTCTGGTAGCCAGCCTCCTTCTGACCCTCACTCCAGAAACTAAGGACCTTCCTCTCATGGACACCATCAGGCAGGTGGAAGAAAGTGTTAGGAATACTAAACTGAAGAAAGAAGTCGGTACTGACAACCCTGGATTTAATGTGCGCAACGATGTGTAAAATAATTAATAAATAATATCGTTTAAAAACTAAAAAACAACCGACTTCAATGCCGCGCTATTCATTTTCAGTACCAATTTTGAGATGTTTATCTCAATATCTCTGGAGATACTTATCATACCTCGATAAAATTACCATGGTACCACACTTGGGATATCTCCTTTCGAACAAAAAAAGAATAATCGAAATCGGTTCATAAACGACGAAGTTATCTGCGAACAAACATAAAAAAAAAAAAAAAAAAAAAAAAAAAAAAATATATACGGTCGAATTGAGAAACCTCCTCCTTTTTTTGAAGTCGGTTAAAAATGGAAAATTTTAGATTGTTTCATTATTTTAATTATTTTTAACCGACTTCACAAAAGGAGGAGGTTCTCAAATTGACAGTTTTTTTAATTACTGTTACCTTAGATTATTAATATTAATAATTTTTACCACTCACATTTTTTCATACCAAAATCTGTTTTCGTATACGTGTGAGCCTTTAATTGGTTTTATGGTTTATATACTGTAAATCATTTAGTTTTAATCGAAACTGTTGGCTTACCATAAATAAATAAATAAATAATAATCTTTAAAAAATCTTAATTAAAATTTGAATGATGATTTTACTTCAGAACTCCGTCAAATCTTAGCCGATTTAAAAAAATCTTTTTTTGTTTGATCGAGATCTGATAATCATCTGCGGAGATAAACAATATAAACAAATTTGTATACCTTGTAAAGAGGTATGTCTGGATCGTAGCATGTGGAAAGAAGTAGTCTCTGCCTACCCCAACGCGAAAAAGGCGTGATTGTATGTATGTATGTATACCTTGATCTACGAATAAATCTGTAATTTATTCGTAGACCTTGTTTTGACATGTTTTGGATTTTTTTTCATGAAAATCCGTTAAATCGTTTTAAGACTGAGCTTTTTAACCTACTTCACAACACGTTTTTTTTATGTTTGTAACCTTAGAACTCCGTCAAATCTTAACCGATTTAAGATTTTTTTTGTTGTTTGAGAGATTACGCCTCCTGTTTGGTCCAATTTAAATTTTATCGAGATCTGATAATCATCTCCGGAGATATGGAAATAAACAATATAAACAAATTTGTATACCTTGATGACATGATTAGGGCTAGTGGCTATTTTCAACCGACTTCCAAAAAGAAGGAGGTTCTCAATTCGTCTGTGTTTCGATTGGGTTTTTGTATACGTTTCCAAGGTGGTCCCATTGTAATTTTTACCCGACTACGGCGAAGCAAAAAGGAGGTATGTATGTATGTTCATCTGTTCCCTCATAACTTCTAAACTACTTATCATAATTTGACAAATGAGATGTCGTTGGACGCGTCTTATTTGTCTGCTGGTTATAGGCTATGTTACGTCACAAGAAATTGAATGTGGCGAGAGAGCCTCTAGAGGGCACGAAGTCAAGATAAAAAAATTCACCCCCACCCCATCGTGTGTTTTAAAATGAAGGTAGGGTTTGGTACATCATATTTTTGTCAAGCGTATGTAGCGTATGTATCGTTTATTATAAAAAAAACTTACTTATAATACATGTTTTATCGTATTTTATACATATTCTTAGTGGTGTTCAGAGGATAGCCGTGATTGATCGGATTGATTATGATTATGATTATTATGATTTTTTTTTATATCGAGATTTGATAAGTATCTCCAGAGATATGACGATAAACGTCTCAAACTTGCTACTGAAATTGACTCGCGGGGCATTGAAGTCGGTTGTTTTAGTTTATAAACTGATGCTGGGATATCTCCTGGAATCTGCAAAATATTCAACCCACACCACACTGATTACAACCCCTTACAGCAGAGATGTAAAGTTTTGGCTCATTGGAATGGTCTCAATGAACAGATTGTACGTACTTAGATCAGTCTTGGTTGGTTTTTAATTCTGAATATAAGTATTATATGATTTTAGATGAGTATTGTGCATAGAAATTAACGGACTAGTACTACTATTTATTCTGTGACGTGGCTGCGGGGAACGTAGAGACAGCAATACGTTTGCCAAATACCTAAAGCTGGGCATACACGGACAGCTTGAGCAGTTAGCCAGTGATCAACATGCACGGACCGCTCTTGCAGTCAGAGTCAACAGCTTGAAGCTGCCATTGATATCTGCTAGAGCAGTTGGCAATTTAAATTTTAATTCAAATCAGTAGCATCATGGATTTAACTTGAAATTAACTGCGCGAGAGCAGTCGACAGCTCGAGCAGTCAGTGTATGCCTGGCGACTGCTTGACCGCACGATGAAATTTCACCGTGCAGCCAACTGCCCGAAGCAGTTGCAACTGCTCGAGCGGTTTGTGTATGTACGTACGTAGAAGTCTGTAGTTCATTATGCAGTCGCAGCTTGAAGCAGTTAATCTTAACTGCTTCAAGCTGTCCGTGTATGCCCAGCCTAAAACGCGAAAGTGTTCGGTCGGTGCTTGTCTTAATACTGCCTACATACTGAAAGAATGCATTGAACTTGAATTTTGAAATATTACATTCGTGTAAGTCGTTGTAATTTTAGAGAGTCGGCTTATTTTAGAGAAAGATTTAATCGACACAACAAAGTGCCTAGTATTTTTTTTTATTGTAAAAGATAACAGGACAAGCACGACGCTCGCCTGATGGTAAGCGACGACGTCTTCCTATTACAGATGCAGCGGCATGCAAAATTCTGGGCTACCAGAATTTTGCTGCACTACGCCTGTTACCTAAAGACGTAAAGATGTTGAGCCTAGTAAGAGTTTCTTTACATTTATTTATTCACTCGATCACGTTAGTAAACGCTGACAGAAATTATATAATAATTATATATAATAGTTACTCTAACTGACGCTGATTTGTATGGAAATTACAATACTACCAGCTAATAAACTAGCCAAGTGCAAGTCGGACTCGCACTTGTAGGGTTCCGTAAGGCTCTTTTCACACGTACCGGTTTCCGTGTAGCCGGCGCCGGTTACCCGGTGGTGAAGTGTACATATAAGTGTATATGTGGGCATGGTACATAGCTTTCACATGTACCGGCGTAATTTATCCGGCATTTAGCTTATTTGACACCGGGTATCCGGCGCCGGGCTACCCAGTAGAGTATTTTATAACCATAATTTTTCGCTACCAAAAAAAATACTTTGTTTTTCATAGTGTTTTTATGAAAAACAAAGTTATATTTGCGGTTGCTATAACTCAGAAACTACTGACTACATCTCGTTAAAACCAATTTTCGTTGAAAATGTTTATTGAGATCTACAGCACATATTTTTTTTATATTTTTGCGTCGTTTTTCGAAGCGGTTACACGTCTTAGCAACTATAAACAACTTTAAAATAAAACAATCAAATTTATAGTTAAAGTTACGAAAAATGTATCCTCTCTTCAAGCGGAGAACAATAAAAACGTGCAACAGTGATATTTTTCATATTTTAGTGTCGTAAATGAGAAGTTGTCCAAGTTCAAGCTGTGTGTGGTGTATATTCTTCGCAGTAATGTATTTCGCAAGGAGGTATTTAAACTTCTTTGGTAATACGAAAGGAAGCCGGAACGATCCGACAATGAAACTGTAAGTGCATTTAAAATTGTAATGCAGGGATTGCCTCTTAATATTTTTTTTTTTTGTTTTCAAATCGATTTATTTAATACACCTCGTGCCCACGCGCAAGTGCGTTGCTGGCAACCGCAACAGCCTGTTAACATATTTGCTTTAACAATTTCCTGTTTGTATACTTTGTGGTCGACCCACAAGGTACGAGCGTCATGGGAATAAATTGTAAGAGTTACAACATTACTATATGAGTAATCGACCTCGCAGAAGATTTTTACTCTTCAAATTAAACCTTGCCGAAGGAATCGGCTTTTCTCGAACGAAAAAATATTTCTAAATAATATTATTTGTTTTAATTAAAGTAAATCGTATACAGTGAATTTTATGCCGTAAATTTTTAGGAGATTAGTAAAGAAAAAAAATCTACCCGCAAATCAAAGAATATTTTTTTATTATAATTACATGATAGTTTTAAAGGTTCTTCAACTAAATAAGGCCTAGTCTATCTTTGTAGATGTAAAGAGAACTTTTACAGCGTTATCTAATGCTGTTCTCTTATTATTATTATGTGAATGGTGAACACTGTAAATACGGGTAATACATATATTACGTATAGTAGGACCAACTACGTTCAAATACACCTATTTAAACTTATTCTAATCCAATGCAGTTTATTTCCGGAGCTTTGCAAATATTTTTTATCTCCGAAATTCAAAATATCTGTGGAACAGTGTTCGACCAGCATTTTATCTAAAAATTAAGGGGGGCCAAAATCTAAAAGCTTCCCTTACAGGCTACAAAGCAGCATGCTTATTTTCAGCTTAGTGCCTATGTAATGTTTGTTTAACGCAGGAGCTACCTACAAACAGCAGGCAAGAGGTATTCGATAAGATTCTTCCGGACAAGAATGGACAGTGGTAAGCCACTAAATTGTTTGATAATGAACGATACACCACGAACTGACGCCTTGAATGCTATAAAAATCCGTGATTTAACATGATAATAATAATTATCTTGCATGACGAGAACTCTTCGGTTGGCTGCGAGAATAGATCACGGGTTTCTCTCGCTCGTGTTTATGAACCGTCGGAGTAACGCTTACGCATTTTTGTAAGTTAGCCTTGTTTAATATTTTCCAATCAGGTCATAAAAGTTACCCCGTAACAAAACCAAATAATAGGAAATAAATGCGCATGACCGAGAGAAGGCATGTATGAGTCCCATCTACCTATCAGCTCTGTTTTATACGTCAATATATTTAGTCTGATATTTATCATATCTTCTCGAATATATTTTATCAGTTTCCCAATTCATATCGTGTAAATTTTTTGATGGTGAAGGTCAGCTGCCTTATAAATACAAGCTTGTTTTCATATACCAGTAGCCATGACGGATCAGAACCTACTCCCTGGCTATAATAGAACTTATATAGTATATTGTTAAACACAGCAAATCGTGATCTCGCTGACGCAATATACTGCGGGACGTCATCATAGATCAATATAAGGTGTGAGTATTTTGTTCACTGTCCGCCCATGTTTTACACTAAGATATAGTTTTTAAGTTGATTAGAAGCAGGACACGGCAGAAACATCTATGTGGACAAATCTGTAATGGTTCCGACACAGCATCTGGAATTTATGTTCTAGGTGTTGCATGGATACGTTCGACACGAAATCCTTGTCGGAACCCCGAAGTGCCTAACGCTACGCATGGCACTTCAGTCAGATTTCCGAAGGCAGTTGGTCCCTCAGACAGGCCCAGTTCCACTGGGGAGACTTTGCCCTTCAGTCGGATGTCCAATGGCAGTGATCCCTCAGACAGGCCTAGTTCCTTCCGAGATTATTTAAATTGGCCTGTTCATTGTACGTAGAGGAAGAAATTGTGGACTAGGCATTATTACATCTGGCAGCTTCCCAACGTACAGACCCCGTAAGCAGGTAAGTCGACCAGGGCCATAATATACAGCCCTGGTCACCTCTGGGGAGACTCTAAATTTCTCTTCAGTCGTCAAAAGCAGTTAGTCCCTCAGACAGGCCTAGTTCCTTATGAGGTGACGTAACTCTTCTGACCTTTCATTGTACGCAGAGGCAGGACACTGTTGGAATACGCAATACTACATCTGACAGCTTCCTAAAGCACACCCCCCCGTAAGTAGGTAAGTCGGCCAAGACTTGTAGATAGCCTTTGTTACTTCGGGGGCGAATCAACATTTCCCTTCAGTTATGTTCAAAACAGACTGGCCTAGTTCCTTCTAGAACGATTTAACTTTACCCTTTCATTGCACGCAGAGGAGGAATACTGTCGAACTACGCTCTACTACATACGACAACATCCTAACGCGCGCCCCTAGAAAACAGGTAAGAAGGACCAGGACTGTTCTTACCGATGTAAAATGGTTTCTAAAAGTAGCACAGGGCTTATTACCGATACAATCGCGCCGCATGCCACACCTGCCCAACTTATATAAATATAATTTCAGCTCAGAGACATAGACGTCAGACAGTGGGCGAACCTTCGAGCTTAACGTGATTTGTCAATCTCAAAGAGTTATTTAAGGTTTTGGAAGTGGTACAAGAACAAACATAACGGATAATCGCACGGTAGAGACCTAGGTAACAGAGGCGTACCATAATCTAATTCATATTTTATTTGACAGCACAGTGGTTTCATAGCAGTATTTTATGTGAGGCGTATCCGCCTCATCTTGCCTCACGAGACATCATACCTGAAGTAGCATTTATCATTAGCGTCATCAAGCATCATATCAAGTCAAGATGCAGGGCACTCTACAAGTGACAAACATTAAATATTTGCATCGAGGACTGGATTAATTACACTTAACGCAGCGATATGTTACAATACATAGCTGAATGGTGACATTAAGTGCACGCTGATCTCCGAGTTTCCTCGACTAGTAGTATCTTCTCGGAATACGGCAAGAACCCGGTTTATTTTGGTAGAACAGTTGAATTTTTCGTTTCTAAAAATCGAGCCTAAATTGCGATATTCAGAGGCTGTTTTGAGACAAACGAAAATTAGGCGTAAGCAAAAACTTTCTATAAAATGTTAAAATACGTAACGTTTATGGACTATAACAACTAGCCATGACCAATAATAACGGACCGGCATGCATTTTTGAAAATTATTTACCTGTTATCTGGCACAATTTACGCAATAGATAACCTACGCAAGGATTGGCTTACTGGAAAGTTTTAGTTCACAAATCGGTAAAAAGAATGAAAGTAAAGGAAGAAGAGGACGAAGAAGAGGAGGAAATGGCAACTCCTAGATGTGTCATCGGTGGTTGCGGTATCGACGCGGATAAGTTTCTCAAAGATATTACGATAGAAATGAAAAAAATCCTAAAGAAAGAATTGCATCCAATAGAAACATCAGTCACTTTTTGCTGCACTAAAATTGATAACTTAACAAAAACTGTAGAGACACAAAATAAACAAATAAAAGAACTAGAGACTAAATATTCTCATCTAAACAATGAAAACACCCATCTAGAACTAGAGATGAGTGCGCTGAAGCAGCAGCTCAGATATATTAAACAACAACGCCTCGATAATGTGCTAGAAATAACAGGAATTCCTAGAACCGTCGACGAAGATCTAGCTGAGCTATCAAACAAGTTAGCTGAGACCCTTAAAATGGACGAGAGACATGTGACCATTATCAAGCGATTGGAAGGACGTAATGGACAGGAAGGACCTATACACGTAGAATTAAAGTCCGAAGATAAAGCGGTTCAATGGGTACGAGCCTCTAAAACTGAACCCATATCATTGGAACGAATTTTACGCAATGCTCCAGAGACCGCAACAAAGTCAAAAATTATCATACGCCGGGCGCTGAGCAAAGCTAACAAGACACCATTATGGGAAGCTCAACAAAAATTAAGGCCGGCGTATAAGTACGTGTGGTACCAAGGCGGCAGAGTTTTAGGACGCAAAACAGACAACGAAAAGCCTGTCGTCATCAGGAGCGAGCTGGACATACTGAAGCTTATCGACCAGTCAGTGTCTGAACGTCGTTCTCTTAATCGGTAATAGCAGTCACACCAGTCACCCAGATACCATCATCAGATCACCTAGAACTTGTTGATTGCACGGATTTCAATGAATTTTGTGAGCGTATTCCTAACATTTATGCAACCCCGAGCTTAAATATTATTCATATTAATATCAGATCACTAATTAAAAACTTTTGTAACGTAAATCAACTAATTAGTTCGTCAAAATTAACCATCGATGTGCTCATATTAACAGAAGTAAATGTAACTAATGAAATTGTACCTATGTTTAACATTAATGGTTATATAATGTACAATAAGCTACGAGTAAACAAAAGAGGTGGAGGTATAATCACATACATCAAAAACATACATACATTCACACTCTTAAACTACACACTAAATCACTGCGAATCAATTATCGGCAAAATCATTACACCTCTTAACTACACTGCATTTGTCTGTGCTATATATAGAACACCCAGTAACAGTAAACACCTATTTGTAAATGAGCTTAAAAACCTTTTTCAGAATTGCGAAATCAAACTACACGACACTTATTTGTTAGGAGACGTAAATATAGACCTTAAAACGAACGACAACATTCAAGACCATTACATAAATAGCATGTCCGAGTGCGGACTAACAAGCGCGTTATCTGACTATACTAGAATCGAAAAACGCGGAAACAACATTTCACGTAGTTGTATTGATCACATTTTTGTGAAAACGCGCTTGTTAGATCTGTACACGGGCGCGCTTGGAACTGTAATGGCCGACCACCGCATGGTTGTACTATCCTGCACTGGCTTTAGTACAACACAAATACAGGTTGATCTCAGATATATTCAACGAACTGATAACTTTAAAATGAATTCGTTGCTTAAGTACATAGAATGGCAAGAAATTGAAAGCACTGAATGTCCCAACGAATTTTATGATTGTGTCAAAAATAAATTTTCTATGTGTTACAACAAGTCTAAAACTATGAAAAAGATAAAAAGTAACAGTAAAAGAAATGAATACCCATGGATTAATACCAAAATAAACAATTTATGTTATAAAAGAGATCAATTATATATGAACTGGAAAAAAGACTCAACTGACAAAATTGCAAGATTGGAATTCAATAAATTTAGAAATAAAACCCACAAAACAATTGAAAACTCACGAAACAAATACTTTTTAGAGCAAATTAATAATAACAACATGAATTTAAGACAACTTTGGCATTTATTAAACACCATATCAGGTCGCAACAAAAAATCGGTTGATGAGGCAATAATTAAAGCATTTAAGAAGAATAGAATTAACACTAAGAGGATTGCTAATAACTTTGCGAAAGAATTCATGTACAGCGTGAAAAGTATATTACCCAAATGTAATAAAAAATTACTTAAAGAATCCGATTACATGCTTTCACAGAATAAGTCAATGCGATTTAAAAAGGCATCTAAAGAAAGCGTATCGAAAATAGTTCAGAATATGAACTCAAACAAGGCTCCTGGTGTAGACAACATTAGATGTGTTGACATAAAAACAATATGCGATAAAATAGCAGAAACAATAGCACAATTTATAAATGCTAGCTTTACTAAAGGTAAATATCCGATAGACCTAAAAACAGGTATTGTAAGACCTATATATAAAAAAGGCAGCCACAATGACTACTCTAATTATAGGCCCATTACCATACTTCCAGTAATTGACAAAATTGCTGAAAAATATGTATGTAAACAAATTCAAGAATTTTATGAAAAAAATGAGGTACTATGTAGTGCACAATACGGGTTCCAGCCCAACAAATCCACCACACTGCTGTTGTCAAAATTCACAAACGAAGTCAACAAATACCTTGAACAGAAAAATCATGTTATTCTTCTTTTCATCGACTTCAGTAAGGCATTTGACACTTTAAGGCATGATACCCTGTTAAATAAGTTAAATAACACGGGCGTACGCGGCCCGGTGCTTGAATGGTGTAAGGACTATCTAAAAGACCGTAAATTTTTCGTAAAAATAGGAGATGAGGTTAGCGATGCCGTTGAAGTCACAGAAGGAACAGCTCAAGGCTCAGCTCAAGGCTCAGTTCTTGGCCCCTTACACTATCTTGCCTACGTCAACGATATGGAATATGTAGTTGATCATTGTAGCATATATCAATACGCGGATGACACATGTCTTCTTGCTGCCAGCAAAAACCTCCACGAGGCAGCTCAATGGATGCAACATGATTTCACACAAGTATCAAAATGGTCTCACGATGCTGGACTCGTTCTTAACGCGGCAAAAACAAAAATTATCCACGTCCATTCAAATCATTTGCTCCATAACGACACCTTTAAAATAATTGCACACAGCCATATATGTTTACATATCAATAATGATAATCCAACACCAGTGACGTGCTTGTGTGATGCAATTGATCAAGTAACGCATCATACGTACCTCGGCTTAATAGTCGACAATAGATTTAATTGGAGCTTCCATGTAAATTTAGTGTGTGACAAGCTACGCGCTATACTTGCAAAGTTTTATATAATCAAACCCAAAATTCCCTATAAAGTACTGCTTGCTATGTATATAGCTATGGCGGAGTCAATTATAGCGTACGGGATAACAAGCTATGGCCGTACTTTTAAAACATATTTAGATAAAATTTCAAATCTGCAAGTACGACTTCTAAAACTTATAGTTCCTAAGCATATTAGGCAACAATTTAAAGAAAACGTCATTAACCTATTTGAATACTGTAATGTACTGCCTGTGCAAACCAAACTTCTTTTGTCACTTGCAATAGAACAGTTTGACAATAAGACTATACAAGTACCGGTATCGCACAGCATACATACTAGATAAGTTACGCAAAACAAACTAAAAGTCCCCAAAACTAAAAACTATTACGGAAGACGAACATTCGAATTTTTAATCCCAAATATACTTAACGACTTGCCTCAAAAACTTCATCAGGACATAAACAAACTAAATTATAAACGTAAATACAAGCAATACTTTTACAACATTAAAAACAAAGCTGATAAATAAATCTAATATAAACTATTCTTATACATAAAATATCAAATGTCTAGTAAATCAACATTAACAACGCATCAACCTGTAGCTAACAGAGATGTAAATACGCAAAACCGGTTTACCGTCTTCGATATGCAAAGATTGTGAGCGACACGCTTCGCTGCATGGCATATGATTATTGTTCAAAGTTGGGTTTGTTAATTGTTAATTATACCTTGTTTTTATTTACCATTAATATATTAATAAAAATAAATACAAGTAAATACATTTAAAAAAAAACACAGTATATGGTTAGAAAGTAACGGAAATACCTATAATTACGTATGTAGATTTAAGTAAAAATAATACAGATAATAATAATATGCAAAGTACCTAACTACTTAAATGAATAAAAATAATAATAACAGTATTGTAAGAAAGCATTGAAAATACCGTATTACGTACACAGATATAAAATAAATCAAGACTATCAGTATCCACAATCAGTAATACCTACATTACACTTACCTACTCCTTACCTCCAAACTCACTTGGACTTGTATCTATCTACTGATTACCTACCTAGTGTAGCACGATAGTGAATGTGAGTGCCAGCACAAGCTACCGGCTTATTGGCACAATATAAAATGTACCAACTACTAACAACGTGTTTATGAATAAATAAATAAATAAAATAAATAAATAATAGTCGTCGTTACCGTCAATATAGATAAACCCGTGCTGATTCCGACACAATGCTTTTAATATGTGAAAGTGCATGGGGCATCTAACTCAACATAAAGTCCATATCGAAACGAATGTGCCTAATACTACGCAAGGCACTTCAATCAAAATTCTATAGTCCCTCACACAGGCCTCGTATCTCCTGGGAGACTCGAATTTTACCACGGAAACATTTTGATAATTATATGAATATTGTACGAAATCCTACACCAGCATCCAGAACAGTGTTTGGAGGTTGTATTAAATCTGTGTTTAGAGAAGCAAATGGTCTCTTGTTGATTGATTTGTTGGTTGATTTGTTTGTGACTGTCACAAATAATGTTTGTACATAATATATCAGGCAACATTCTAACTGATATAGATAGGTAGATAGATAGATGAATACTTTAATGCATACCAATCAACACATTATAATCTAAGACAAGGAAAAACGAAATAGGTGTGACAATGGGCGGTCTTATCGCTTAGATCTCTACCAGACAACCTTTGGATGGACAGGAGCTAGTTTTGAAAATAAACGGTCGGTGGCATACAATACCTTTGACAAAATAAGATAAGTCATAATATTATTTTACATAAACCTACATACAAATATAGTCAAAATACTAGATAATGATATCCATACAAGAACAAATACACTTACATGATAAAATACATATGGAGTGTACCATTGACACATATTTATATTGGGACTCTTAGGAGCCCGTAATGCCAGTATGTAATAACGTAATACTTTCTTTTTCTAATTGTAAAAAGTAAAACATAATGTTCAAAAGGAAATGGTTGACCATCGATAAAAACTAGGTTAACCGTCTTGGGTGTCCGAAATTCAGTTTTCCTATCCAATTCCTTTGAGTAGGCGCGGTAACAGTTTAGCTAAAAACGAATATTAGAAGAATACAGTGATTTTTTCAGAAATAACTTAAATACTATTCAGATAAGTACTTCGATCATATCTGTTTTCATTTCATTTTATGAGCACATTATAGCATCATCATAATATTTTGGTTACCAGGAGATAACAAACACATCACTCAAGATGGATTCCGGATATCGATACGGAACAGATAATAGAGAGTTTTACCTAATAATATCGTTTAAAAACTAAAAAACAACCGACTTCAATGCCGCGCTATTCATTTTCAGTACCAATTTTGAGATGTTTATCTCAATATCTCTGGAGATACTTATCATACCTCGATAAAATTACCATGGTACCACACTTGGGATATCTCCTTTCGAACAAAAAAAGAATAATCGAAATCGGTTCATAAACGACGAAGTTATCAGCGAACAAACATAAAAAAAATATATATATATATATATATATATATACAGTCGAATTGAGAAACCTCCTCCTTTTTTGAAGTCGGTTAAAAATAAAACTTACCTTTTATCTTTCCTGAGATATCCGGAATCCAGGGTAATGCCTACCTGGTACATCGTGATATATAATGAAGTAAGAACCGCGCCCCTCTCCGAGCGCTGCCATCTCCAGCCGCCAAAAACAAGCGAAAGTGGCGCCGGAAGTAGTAGGGAGGAAGTTGCGAGAACTAAAAACCGTTAAAAGACAGAGGCGTGACTCAAGATGGATTCCGGATATCTCAGGAAAGATAATAGGAAAGTTTTATTTTTAGGTAAAACTCTCTGTTATACCACTTTAAAAGTGTCTATCTTTCATATAATTGACTTGGAGAAAAATAGTTATAGAAACCTCATTCATCAGTATAATTCGATGTTCCTCAGTCATTTTTAACCGACTTCAAAAAAAGGAGGAGGTTTCTCAATTCGACCGTATATATATATATATTTTATGTTTGTTAGCGGATAACTTCGTCGTTTATGAACCGATTTTGATTATGCTTTTTTTTGTTGGAAAGGAGATATTCCAAGTGTGGTACCATGTTAATTTTATTGAGGTCTGATAAGTATCTTTAGAGATATTGAGATAAACACCTCAAAATTGGTACTGAAAATGAATAGCGCGGCATTGAAGTCGGTTCTTTTTTAGTTTTTAAACGATATTATTATAGACCTATCTATAGCCATATAGGTTTGATGAAAATTTTTTTTTTAGTTTTAGTCTCATGTAGACGTTCGTTATTTTTTTTTTAAATAAAAATCGTAAAGCGTTTCACAGAATACACCTACCTACCCAGTTTCAACTGTGTAGTCCAGATAGTTTCTGAATAAAGTGGCTGTGACATACAGACGGACAGACAGACATGACGAATCTATAAGGGTTCCGTTTTTTGCCATCCGGCTACGGAAGCCTAAAAAACGCCATCTAGTGTGCATTATTATGCACACTAGGTGGCGCTTTTTAATTCCATACAAATCTGCGTTTACTACGTGATCCAATCTAAGAAACTTGCACAAGGCACTCGGAATGTGATCAAAATGCAAACAACTATTAAACCGTAACATAAACTACTAAAATGAAGATAACAATAACAATAAATGTAGTAATGTATACAAATGTTTATTTCACAAAATACTCTTTGATTCTTACATCTATAATATACGTATATATCATAATACAAATAATAGTAGGTAACACGTGCTTTACAACATAGAAAATCAGTGATTTTTCTGAGTCTTGATCCAGGAAACCGACATTTGTGCAGAGACTAACCTGTTTCAGCACTTAATATAGTACCTTTTTCTTTATTTTAAGTTTGTTTATTGCTGAAATAATGTGTGTGACTTAAGGCCAATTTCACCGGGTGCTTTTTTATTGCAAGGTGTGCAAGCGTTTGGCCGCTAGCTAATATGACGATGATTGTTGAAGATGGTACTTCATAGCCAACGCAACAAGCTGATGCAAAAAATTTAGGCATAATATGATCTACCCGCGCAAAGCCGGGGCGGTTCGCTAATGTATTATAAAATTTAGTCTACAACGAGCTGTTGTACAATCCTGTGCTATTTAAATTTTTGGAAATGTTTATTGGAAAGTTTTAAATTAATATGTATAAAATAATTACAATTAAGTAGTGCTATTAAAAAAACGTGCGTAATTTTCTCACAATTGTCTTTTGACATTTGCACTGTTATGTGGATATAATGTATTTTCTTCTGCAAGTATATTGTTTTTACTGTGGGTAGGCGGCGTCATTGTATTCCTTGACCTTAGGAAGAGACAGTACGGTGTCCACGAGTTTCTTGAAGGCAGGATATTCTTGGTCGAGGTTAGGTCTCTGAAGCATCATCTTTACGTAGTCGTACATACCCGCGAATATAAAGTCACCCCAGGTTAACTGGAAGAAAGAGATGAGAGTGTTAAGGAGGCTTTCTAAAGTGTACAGGTCATTTGTCGTTGTGAGTAGTGCTAAATGCATGTAAATATCTATGTATCTATTTATACTTGTTCTTGTCTGGCGGGGGGCATTGATACGCCATCACACAGGCTATCCTAGTTTGGGTATCAATGACTTAACTAGTCTAGATAATACTATGTATTAAACTAGTACATAAGTTTATGTGTAAAAAAGGTTTGTGATACAAATAATTAAATCATTAATTCATTCATGCATTCATTAATTCATTCAATTGTCATTTTATTTTCCTTTTTTGTCCTGTATTATGCTAAGTAATATTCAGCCTATAAACTTTTTACTTCCACTACATTGTATGAAATTGTGCCTTTTCGTAAGCTCTTAGCAATCAGGAGAAGCAATACGCTCGCCTGATGGTGAGCGCTGATACCTGAATAGTGTATATAATATATTATAATGTCACACGCAGATCTATTTTAACCTGGATACAATTTTCTCCATATCTCTGGAGATATTTATCGGATTTTGATGAAATGCCGGGACTAAACGGGAAGTATATATTTCTCTCGATCAAATCGGTTCATAAATGACATAGTTCCGAGGTAAAACATTTAAAAAAGAGAGTACAGTCGAATTGAGAACCTCCTCTTTCGTAGAAGTCGGCTGATAAATAAATATTGACCACCTCTCTCAGCTTTATTGCGTCCTAATGGACGCAATTGATTTGAATGACGGATTACCTACCGTGTAATCACGGTAGGTAATCCGTCATTCAAAACCAAAAGTCATGAATGATGGTAGCTCATGCAGCAAATCAAAGTATGTAAATATCGGTCAGTCACCGTCAGTCACCCCATTAGACGATCAGTTATCCATCAGTCACAACCGTGACTGTGACCAAACTGACAGCAAAACCTATCGTGTAATGGACTACTTAATTATTGCGTTATTGCGTAGATAAACTCTTAATAAACGTACTCAGAAAAGAGTACTTACCTTTCCTAGAGCGATATGTCCGTTATTGTTCTCAAGAATCTTATTCATCAGATCCAACATGGCGGGGTAACGGTTCTTAGAGAAGTCAGCATGCAGGGCTGCCTTCAGGGCCTCGTCCTTCTCATAGTGCACCTTCGCTGATACTGACAACATTATTTATCATTTAATAAACTGGCCAAGTGCAAGTCGGACTCGCACTCGTAGGGTTCCGTACCACACTACAGTATTTTATAAGATCGAGCAAAAAATAACACTATCATTTTTCGCCAGCAAAAATAATAATTAATAAACATTTTATCAAAACAGAGTTGTGAGCCGCGTGCTTACTTTTATAACGCCATCTAACGTGTAACTCTATATAAGTGAAAGTTAACACAAAGGTGTTACTATCGACTTACACTAGGCTGGGATAATTTTCCGCCCTGAATATTTAGAGTCACATTCATTCGTCTACTACAACTCCTGAAAAATCTCCCCTTCTTCATCTTTAAATAGCTAAGCGTCATACTCACAAGTGCGAATATCTTCAAGTAAGCCAACGTTCTGGTCGATCTCGAGATCTTCTTCCAGGGTGTCTCCAGCCAGACCGTACTTCCTGCCCAGGTAGCGAGCGATGGCCAGGCTCTGAGCGTATTTCTTACCGTTGAACTCTAGCACTGGCATCTGACCGAATGGAGTGCCTGAAGATGAAGAGTGGAGAAATTTAGCACACTGAACCTTTAATTAAATATTATAAATTATAAGAATTATTTAAGAGACATTTAGCATATTGTTTGTTTATTATGAGTTCGTAGTCGTATTTAAATATCGGAAACTTATAATAAACCAATAAACTAGCCAAGTGCAAGTCGGACTCGCACTAGTAGGGTTCCGTACCACACTACAGTATTTTATAAGATCGAGCATAAATACCACTATCATTTTGCGCCAGAAAAAAAATAAATTAATAAACATTTTATTTCTTATAACGCCATCTAACATCTAACAAAGGAGTTAGGGATCGACATTTCAATATAACGCTATCTATGGGACGTTTACCTAACTAAGCGTTCATAAATGGCGTGAAATGCCGACGAAAACACGTTTCTTGTATGCGGACCCTCCATTATTTTAACTTTATTATGTTTTTAGTATTTGTTGTTATAGCGGCAATAGAAATACATCATCTGTGAAAATTTCAACTGTCTAACTATCACGGTTCATGAGATACAGCCTGGTGACAGACGGACAGACAGACAGAGAGACAGAAAGACAGACGGACAGCGGAGTCTTAGTAATAGGGTCCCGTTTTACCCTTTGGGTACGGAACCCTAAAAACATGGTAAACATCCCGTAATTATTTACGGGATAACTAATAATAGTGCCAGTGACCATGAAAACCTAAAAACATGTCTTTGTACTTTTAACTTTACAACCGACTTCCAAAAAGAAGGAGGTTCTCCATTAGTCTGTATGTTTTTTTGTGTGAATGTTACGCGATTACTACTCCGTCAATTGTGAACCGATTCGAATGATTCTTTTTTTAATCGGTAGGGTACATTTCCGAGGTTTTCCCATTGTAATTTCATCGATATCTGATAAGTATCTCCAGAGATATGACGATAATTGTCTCAAACATGCTACTGAAAGGCATGGGAGTCGGTTGTCGGTTTCTTCATATCGATAAGGTCGTACGATATAATATAATATTTTAAATTTTGAAATATTTGTTAGGGAAAACCTTGAGTACTTTTCTGTACTCATGTGACAAGAATCAATTTTTTTATAACCGACTTCACATAAATGGAGGAGGCTCTTAATTCGACTGTTTTTTAGGGTTCCGAACCCAAAGGGTACCAACGGAACCCTATTACTGAGACTCCGCTGTCCGTCTGTCTGTCTGTCTGTCTGTCTGTCCGTGTGTCACCAGGCTGTATCTCATGAACCGTGATAGTTGATGTTGATAGTTAGACGGTTGAAATTTTCACAGATAATGTATTACTGTTGCCGCTATACCAACAAATACTAAAAACAGCACAAAGTTAAAAATTAAAGGGGGTCCCCATACAAATAACGTGTTTTTACTATAGCGCCATCTATGAATGATTGTTTAACTTATTAATTTATTATTTATTTATTCTTTATTTCAGGTATCATGACCCATACCATACAACTTAAAATTAGCACTTTCAATAAATATGTTCAATTACTAAGCTTGATATCAAAATTAATACATCCGATAGATACAATATAAAACAAACAAAAATTTTCACACATTAAAATTAAAGTAAATTGTAGGATAGTTATATAGTTATGTCATTGCCAAAAGTAATCAAATGTCAGTCCAAAACTAAATTACATTACAAATAATAGCCATTTCGAAGAATTCTATAAACTAACATAAAATTTAATGTCACTGAATTAAATATGTCAAAAATTAAAATATGTTAAAAAAATAATAAGTATGAATAACATTAATAACCTACTTTTGTGTTAACGTTCACTTAGTTGGTGTTAGAAGTTCGTCAGATATTCGTTAGACGGCGTTGTAGTTAATAAGCATGTTTGGTATTGACACGGTAATATAATACAATATTATACTTATATATTATTATACTGCGGTTCGGAACCCTCCGTGTGCGAGACAAAAGTCTGACTCGCACTTGGCCAGTTTTTTTTAATGTTTATTACCTCAGAACTCCGTCAGAACTTAACCGATTTGAAAAAATATTTTTAATGTTTGAGAGTTTATGCCTCTCGTTATGTCTCATTCAAATTTTATTGAGCTATCACAATTATCTCCGGAGATATGGAGATAACCAATATAAGCTAATTTGCATACTTAGACAATATGACATGATTATAACTAACCAGTATTTCATCTCTCGCGGCATGTGAAGTCGGTTTTTTCGTTTTGTACGATCATAAATTATTATTATTTAATATTAAAATTGAAGCATTGGTAATCATTGCAAAGCCCCGAAACGACGAATGCGGGAAAGCAAAACGGTGTGTGATTTCTTTTTGTAAGTAAGTACTAAGTAGGAAGTAAGAACTTACTAGACTTGATTTCCGGCCATTTCTCGTAGGTGACCTGGTTGTTCTCCCAGTCCTCTCCACCATAAGCTAGCAGCAGTCTCGGACCTTCGCCGAGAGCCTTGATGTTGAAGTATGTGAAGATGTACTTAGGCATGTTTCTGTAACTTAAAAAAGTGTATGTCAATTCTACTTCAAGGTACAATCGCCTTCATTTGTGCGTATCAAAGAATCTAAGAATCAAAGAATCAAAGCATTTATTCAGTATGTAGGCAGTATAAATATACGCACATATACACGTCAAAATCATAAATCATAAAATAAATCATAACCAATTATCAAGTAAACATAGCAAAAGCAGAATTTAACGCTTTGAATTAGAAAAAAAAAGTAATGAACCATTCAGCTGTCATCCAATAGTTTACGTCAGAATATTTAAAAAAAATTAAAGTAGGTTAAAACCAACCATACATGTAAGTGTACGTAAGTGTAAGTACTTCAGACAATTTTTATATAAAAAAAATAAAAAAGTGAAATAGTGAAACACAACATAGAGAAACGCATACCGATCACAGTACATATCATGATCCAAATGGAACTGATAGTCCGTCTGTCAGCTGCATAATATTGTTTAAATAAAAATAAAAATGGCAAGCCTAGAAAGAAAATCTGTATCCACCTTAAGGAATAATTTCCTGTGCACTCTTATTGAATTGGCATCTCGCCTCTGTCTATGTTGACATTGTTGACCAATGACAAGAAGAGACAAAGCCAAAAATTAAGTTTTGTTTTTGATTTTGGCTCCTCTGATTGGAAATAATCGACACTGGCAACCGAAAATGTCTTGAAACTGGATACGCACAACTGTACGCGATGGTACGTTACGTTTACCTACTACACCAAAAAAATCGATTAAAATCTAGATTAGTAGGCCACAAAGACCTTGGAGGGCTTTTTCAAGTATGTATCTATTGTTGGTATTCCGTACATAGTGAGCTATTCTGATAGGTCTATAGATATATATATTTTGGCGTAACTGTCACTAGCGTAGTGTAATCCGAGGTCTGTGGGCTGCTGCTGAGCTTAATGTGCATCTTACACTAAAATATAATATGTTCATATAAATAATTTTTAATTCTTCAAATTAAAATAATTTAATATTTTCAATTTTTTTTAATATAAATTCAAATAAAATATTTTTTATTTTTATTTTATTTTTTAGAACTATAATTTCAATTTCTTCAAATTCATGATTTGGGTGTTGAATTGGATTAGAAATTAATCTTATAAGATTTATCCACCTTATTTCTAAATCTAATAATTTATTAGCTTCATAAGCTTCTTTAAAATACTTTCTCACTCAATCAATTGCTTCAATTAATTTTTTATTTTGTATTATTTTAAAATTAATTTTATTTAAAAATGGGCTGACAGCTGGGTTAAAATATCTGCCATAGTCCTCTTAATATTCCTAACGAAAGAATATAGTAAATTGTAATAGTAGTTGTTGCAAATTGGGAAAACAGCAGGATATTTCTGTGCTTTTGGTACTTCGAGGAAATCATTTCCAACCATCGACCACATCGTTGCTTTCTACTTCTATAATAATAATAATAAATAATAATAAATAATTTATTTCATCAAATCATACATTCACAAATTTGCACCTTATAACTAAGACGAAATTTAAGTACATACATTTTTTACAAAAAATATTACAAATAGGTACAATTTGCACATTAGTAGCCGTGCTAGGTCGCACCTGTGTTACAGCTACCAATGTCTTCCTTTCGTGTAGTAACAGGAAAATATTGTAAACATTTTATTTAGTAAGGCTATGGACACAGATCTTAAAGGTCTGTGCCTATGTACATTTCTTTAGCTAATTGGTATTCTACTTGACTATCAATCATTTTACCGTAGTATTCATTTTAACTGAAGGTACTTAAACATTTAAACTATTAAAAATAAGTAGCAAGTTGAGATACCCACTAGCTGCATAAAAAAAATCGGTAAACAAGTTGGCAAGCTAGGGATGGGCACGTAATTAGCTAGGTATCATTGTGATATCGATTTCTTTTATATATAAATCAAGTAGAATAGACAAATAATATATAACAAGATGGGTGCATGGTGTATTGTGCGCTTTAAATTTAAGTTTACATAATATTAATAATTTACACCATTACTATTAATTATTTTAGCTACTACTTACGCTGAAAGAGTTTATGAGCAGGAATGTTAACAGTATCTAAGCAAATTATAAAAGATTAGATTAGATTTTCGGTTTACTAGTTATTGATTTTAACAATTTGTTTAGAGTTACATATAATATTCTTCCTGATTGGATGAACTATATAGATAAATAATATTATTAATATTTTTTTTATGTAACTATTATAATTCCAAATTGTATAATGGCCGGTTTCTGATCACATTCCTTGAGAGTATAAATAGTATTTAGAGTATATAAACTCTCAATAAATGAACCTCAGAAGCCGACCATAAGAGTATCAATTGTGTGCGAAAAGAATTGTATAATACATCGATATATTAACCTGAATTAACGCAGCCTTTACCTCGCACTAGCTTTACGATGCTACTTTTGTACTCAAAGATTGAATGCGATAAGAACAGCGCGATAGGTCGGAGAACAGGGTTTGCGGAGTCGCTGTTGCGAGTACAAAAATGTATATTCTTTTATATTATGTTTTATGTGCGAGTACTTAATTTTGTTGTTATATTCGCTATATACATTATGGTGATTTATTGACAGATACAAGAATAAAGCTAATATCTAGTAGTTTGATCTAGACTATAAATTAAATAATGCCAAGAAATATGGAATTTATTTTAGCATACTATTAAAAAAATGAAATTGTAGTAAGATCTTAATAATATCGTGTGTATGTGTGTGTGTGTTTGTGTGTGCGTGTGTGTGTGTGTGTGTGTGCGCGCGTGTGTGTGTGCGCGTGTGTGTGTGTGTGTGTGTGTGTGTGTGTGTGTGCGTTTTCGTGTGTGTGTCTTAAATGTTATATTTTAATAAATTCTCCGTGTCATTATAGTTGAGACTAAAAAGATACTTTGATACAGTTGTTTTACATCTTTGCAGTGTGAGAGGATATATACTTATAAATTTGCTTACTCTCATATAAAGATATGGTCCCAAGAAACAGAAGTGCCTTCTGGCGTAAGCAGATGAAAATGTTGTTGGACGTATTATGGTATCTTTTCGACGTTTGTTTTGGTACAAGAGCAAGTCGAATGACGTGTTAGAGTGGGTCTTTAATACAGCTTTTTGAACAAAAGTTTGTCTCACTGTGAGAACTTTGATATCAGCAAATAGTTTTGATGTGGAATATCTAAACGGCTTAGACAGCATGACTTTCAGCACTGCTCTTTGTGCTCTTTCAACACGTATCAAAAAAGTTTTATGAGTTCCGCCCCAAGCAAGAATGCAGTATGATAGCAGAGAGTGGCACAGTGCATAATAAGTCATTCTTAATATACGTGTGTCGCCTATGTGTCTGAGTCGCTTGAATATTACAATTAATTTTCGTATCCTACCTACGAGGGCTTTTGTATGTTCCAACCATTTTAGTTGATGGTCAACGATAACTCCCAGATATTTAATACTCGTTACCTGTTCCAATGCAGAGCACACACAAAGGTTTTTTCCACTGCAATCGTGGGCTCTAACAGTTTGAGCACTTTTGTTCGGTTTGTCAGCGGACATTTTAGAAAAAGTCAAATATTTCGTTTTCCTGATATTGAGGGTAAGGAGGTTATTGCGGAGCCATGACATAACCTCTTTAAGGCCAATTTCAGCCACCTTTATAGCATCTTCCCACTTAGGAGCTGTAAAAAGCAACGCTGTGTCATCAGCAAAAGCTACAGTTTTGCCATTATTGAGCTTCAGGTCACACAAATCGTTGACGTACAATAGAAAGAGACTAGGACCTAAAATACTTCCTTGTGGCACGCCATATTCGACTGGAAGTTCGTCACTAAGCAAGCCATTAATCTTTATTTTTTGTTTCCTGTTCGTAAGATAATCTCTAAATAATTTTAATGCAGTGCCCCTTATGCCCAATCGTTCCATTTTGTTTAAAAGGATAGGTACAGAGACAGTATCAAACGCCTTTGCCAGATCTAGAAATATTCCAATACATTTGTTTTTAGCGTCCACTTGCCGAACAATATGATCTGTTAATTGTGAAACTGCATCTTCAGTTGATTTACCAGAAACAAAGCCGAATTGATTTTTAGAGATAATGTTATATTGAGTTAGGTATTTAGTGAGACGATTATTTAGTAGACGTTCCAAAATTTTTGATAAAGCTGTAAGAATAGAGATAGGGCGATAATTATTGATACTGTCTCTGTCTCCACTCTTATGTCTTGGTTTAATTATGGCCGTTTTAAACAAATTTGGAAAAATACCGGTGGAAAAACTAAGGTTACAGATATGGGCAATGTATGGTGTTATCTCTTTCTTAGTATATTTAAGTGCCAAAGTAGGAATGCCATCATGGCCCACGGCGCAAGTACTTTTAAGGCCATTAATAATTAATTCGATCTCAGAATTGTCAGTGGGCAGAAGCCCAAAGGAATTACATGTATGTGAGTTAAGAGGTGCTGGACATAAAGGTTTAGGATTCTGTGACAAAATTTCATTTGCTAGGTTTTTTCCTATGTTTGCAAAATAGCTGTTTATATAATTCAAAGAATCATATGGGTTTTGTTTGAGAGCAAGAAGATCTTTATCTTGTTGCTCGGTAGTCTTTCTATTAATTTTAATTTTTGCTATAGTCTTTATAACTGACCATGTTCGCTTACTATCTCTACCGGCCTTTACTAACTCATTTTTTTCGTAATTTTCCTTAACTTTCTTAAGAATTTCAACAGAAAAATTGCGATATCTTTTAAATGTGGTTTTAAGGGTATCATTTTCTGGGTCACTTTTGAGGTTTCGGTGTAATTTGTCACGATGTTTTAAGCACCGGAGAAGCCCTGGTGTCAACCACGGTTCTTTCAATCTCTTTCGACAAGAAATTTTTCTGGTGGTCGTATTAGCATCAATAACTCGTTTCAATTCCGATACTAGTATATTAGTAGCTATATTTACGTCGACGCATTTAAGGATGTTATTCAGAGTTTCTTTATTTAGATTAGGCCCTATATTTACGTAATCTGTTACCCTGCTTTGTATACATTTTTGAATGTGATGTTGATGGTTTTCTAAGGCCAGCAAAATAGTATAATGGTCAGTGATGGTAGTGGATATTACTAGAGTAGAAGCTTCTAAATAAGTCTTGAGGAATACGTGATCAAGGCAACTTGACCCTCGAGTTGGATAAACATGAGCTGGAAGAAGTTCATGGTGGGCCATCAGGTCTAAGTACTCACTACAGTTTGTTGTGATAGTATTTGAAGATGAAATATCAATATTAATGTCACCAAGAAGAATTAAGTTTTTGAAGGACTTTAGGGATTTTAATATATTATCTATAGATGTAAAGAAATTTTCAAGGATGCGATATGACGGAGAACGGTAAATAGCAATGATTGCCGTCTCACTACCAATTTTTATGACAAGACAGTTTGACTCAAAGTCTAGAGGTTCTGAGATAGTAACAGATAGGTCTTCTCTAATGTAAGCGACGACGCCTTCGTTTTGTGATTTGTTTAAGTTTGACGAGTAAGCAGTAAAATTATAAAGTGGGGGAATAGAATCAAGTTTATTAAGCCAACATTCCGTGAGTATGATTATGTCGATATCGATACTCAATTGTGTCAAGAGAGGTCCTATTTGGGGTAAATTTTTATCGACGCTACGAATGTTTTGGCAAACAATTGAAAGTTTTTGGTTTGAGCGAGGTATATGATGGCGTACTTCATGTGTCTGACACTGAAAAGATTTTGATATGGCATAAGAATCCAATTCCATCATTATAGATTCCTTATCCATAATTTATTGTTAAAAGTAACACATGTCCTATCCTTCTTTTGTGTAAGTTGTAAGAGTTTACAAAGACTAGTTGCAAAGAGTTTCTATTTTGGAGTAAATAGTAAGTAATTACTAGAGTATTAGACACGAGTTTGTATATTGAGTGAATTGAAGAGTGTGTTAAAAGTGTGAATGTGTAATGTGTGTATAAAGAATTAAATAATGTCACGAAAGTTGTTTTGATTTTAAAAATATAACATACCGAATGCAGTGGAAGAACCCACACCAAGAGTAACATATTATTTAAAACAGCTGACCTAGAGAGGCTGTCCGCTACTCCGTTCTTCCTGATGTCTGAGGTCCTCCAGTTGCTTATCCTCCTTAATAAGTATTGGAGGACCACCCTCTTGCCTTCGTAGGAATACTCTTCCATGGGAACACCAGCAAAACCTGTAGTTGTTTGACTTAGCAAAGTCCCTTGCAAGAAAGAAGAGTCTACGAGTCCTGGCTGTCAAATGTTCAGATATGTAAATCGGAGTCGGCGGCAAGCCAAGGCTGAGCTGCGCTGTACTCAGCTGAGAAGAATGTTGCTTGTTAAACAATTTTGCAGCTCGTATGAATTCTTCCTTCCGGATAACAGTGGTCAACTTCACTAATAGGGGTGGGTCTCCTTTAGATTGCGTGTTTACTCTGTAAACATCTTGTATTTCTGACTTGCTTATGTCTAGGTTTATTGCTTTGCCTAGATTCACGGTGAGCTCTGCAAGATTGGCTTTAGTCTCTGTTGCTTTACGGGGAATGTTCCTTATTTCAATCGTGGATGCCCGGTTTGTTTTATCTACTGATTCCAATCGTTCTTCCAATTCTTTAATGTATTTCTTGTCAACTTTCCTCTCATGTAATAGCTCGCTGTATTTTTCTTGCATTTCATCATATTTGGATGTCATATATTCCAAGGCTTTCGTAACTTCTTCATTATGACCTCTCATGTTTGCATCTATTTTATTAAATTTTGAATCTATCGACTCCATCAAATCTTTCTTAAATGTACTCAAGGAGTCGTTAATATTTTCGCCGGAGACTCTACGGCGTTTGTGTCTTGCTACATTTTGGTCACCGTCATTTGGTTCGCTCACCGCTGATACATCGGAGTCAGATGGATGTTGCTCGACGCACGGAGTTGCAGGCGGAGTTCGGTGCATGGTGGAAACTTACGAAAACGTTTCTTGTGTTTGGATAATAGAAGCACAAAGAAGATTACAGAGAAGAATGAGCCCTATGTTGTCAGACTATAAGGTTGAAAACTGTAATGAAATGTTTAAGTTGTATTAATCGAGAATTTACTGAGCTAATAACACGTCCGATGTCTGTCGCCGCACGGAGGGAAGTCTATACTTTCTGCTTTCACGCGAACCTGCGCAAACATGCCCGAAGCGGCTGCAGTGGCAGGGCAGTCTTATCATCGCCCTAAACGCAATATTGAATTGCACACCAAAAGCTACGACACGCGGGTACACCTGGCCCACAGGCTCAACGAGTAATGAGGTGCAGAACGCAACGCAAGAGCATAACATTCACCTTCCCCGAGCAACGTGCATACCTGCGAGCCAGCATATTCGCCCGTATAGACAAAGCCCTTCGCTCATGTGGTATCGATAGTATCGGACCGTAACTTAATTGGCAGAGCACCTGGACGTGTTATCAGGGGGGTGCGGGTTCAAATCCCGTTGGTGCGATGATATTTTGGATTGTGTTTAATAATTTATAAAAATATAAAGTGTGTAACACTTCAAGAAACATAATATTTAAGCTACATAATATGTTTATGTCTGGAGTGAGTTTACGTGAATAGTGCAGTGGGTAGGGATCGAACGCACGACCTCTCGATCGCCAGGCCGCCACCTTAGCCATTGGGCTATTGCCGATTAACTTCCTGTTTACAAAGGACTTTTACTCGTAGCTACTCAAGTACGTAGTACTATTAAGTATTCTGTGACTCAAGCTGGCTGGAAAATTACTTCTACAGCAGTGCCAACTACGAAAATGATTAACCAGAGCAATGACTATAGAGTTAGTAAAAACTGGCCAAGTGCAAGTCGGACTCGCACTCGTAGGGTTCCGTACCACACTACAGTCAAAGAATCAAAGAATCAAAGCATTTATTCAGTATGTAGGCAGTATAAATATACGCACATATACACGTCAAAATCATAAATCATAAAATAAATCATAACCAATTATCAAGTAAACATAGCAAAAGCAGAATTTAACGCTTTGAATTAGAAAAAAAAGTAATGAACCATTCAGCTGTCATCCAATCGTTTACGTCAGAATATTTAAACAAAATTAAAGTAGGTTAAAACCAACCATACATGTAACTGTGTGTTTCAGTACTTCAGACAATTTTTATATAAAAAAAGTGAAATAGTGAAACACAACATAGAGAAACGCATACCGATCACAGTACATATCATGATCCAAATGGAACTGATAGTCCGTCTGTCAGCTGCATAATATTGTTAAAATAAAAATGGCAAGCCTAGAAAGAAAATCTGCGGACAAAAGGGGAAAACTGAATGGCTGTTGAATCTACCGGTGTTTCGGAAATACTCCCATCAGAGAAGAAACACCAAGAAACTCTATGGGGCTTGTCTTGTCATTTTATCTTTTTTTTTTAAATTAATTGTACATGTCAGCTTTAAACTTTTAACAATATATTATTAATTATAATACAATTTATATTTGTTCTTGGAACTTGGGGCATTCAGGCCATGCATTTTTGTCATCCATATAGTCACCTATTGTATAGTATGATTTATTCATCAAATTGGATTTTACATAGATTTTAAATTTGCTCATAGGCAATTGATCAATATCTTTAGGTAGCTTATTGTAAAAGCGTACACAGTTCCCCATGAATGAACCACTAACTTTCTGCAGTCTGAAATTAGGTATAATTAATCTATTTTTATGTCTTGTATTAAAATTATGTACATCAAACCTTTTCTTATAATCATTTATATTCTTGCGTATGAACAAAATATTTTCATAAATGTATTGACATGCCACTGTTAGAATTTTAATTTCCTTAAATTTTTCACGAAGTGAATCTCGCGACGTCATACTATATATAGAGCGAATAGCTCGTTTCTGCAAAACAAATATTGATTGGATTTCAGCGGCTTTCCCCCACAATAAAATGCCATAAGACATTATACTGTGGAAGTAGCTGAAATAGACCAATCTTGCAGTGGCTTCGTCCGTTAAAAATCTAATTTTACGTACTGCGTATGCAGCGGAGCTTAACCTACCTGCTAGAACCGATATTTGAGAACCCCATTGAAGCTTTGAATCCAGGGTGATGCCCAAGAATGTTGTGGATTCAACAAGTTCTAATGGTTCATCATTTATTAATATACTTCTATTTAGGATACCCTTTTTTACATTTGGTAGAGAGAAATTAATACATTTAGTTTTTTTTGCGTTTAACAATAAGTTATTGGTTGTAAACCAATTCAGAACCTGTGTTATTGATTTGTTTACATCGTCAAAGTTAGGTGTAGTCCTATCTATTTTGAATATCAAGGAAGTATCATCTGCGAACAAAACAATATCACATAGGTTCTGTACGAATGACGGTAAATTAAAATTATATTTATATTAAAGTATTTTATAAGATCGAGCAAAAAATACCACTATCATTTTTCGCCAGCAAAAAATAATAATTAATAAACATTTAGTTTCTCATAACGCCATCTAACGTCTAACATAGGTGTTAGGGATCGACATTTCAATATAACGCCATCTATGGGACGTTTACCTAACTAAGCGTTCATAGATGGCGTGAAATGCCGAAAAAAACACGTTTCTTGTATGGGGACCCTCTATTATCTTTAACTTTATTCTGTTTATTTGTTGTTATAGCGGCAACAGAAATACATCATCTGTGAAAATTTCAACTGTCTAACTATCACGGTTCAGCTTGGTGACAGACGGACAGACAGACAGACAGACAGACAGACAGACAGACAGACGGACAGCGGAGTCTCAGTAATAGGGTTCCGTTTGTACCCTTTGGGTACGGAACCCTAAAAATTACCCAAAAGGTAAGTACGACCACGCCACTGCGATCTCCGCGGCGGCGATCGCGCGTTTGATCGCGTTTGGTTTGAACCAATCGGTACAAATACTACTGCAGTAACTGATCGCCACCGCGGTGTTACATACGTGGTAGTGGTCGTACCTTTAGACACCTATAACTAATGTAAATTGTTAAACACAATCCAAAATTTTTTTCATCGTACCGACGGGACTTGAACCCGCAACCTCCGGAATAACATGTTCCGGTGCTTTGCCAATTAAGCCACGGTGCGAAGTATCGTTACGACGAAATTAGTGGATTGCATTTTGTTAACCCAATTATGCATTGGTGGCGCCATCTATGACTACTTATTACGTAAGTTAATATAAAGTGTGAAACACTTCAAAGAAACATAATAGTTGACCTATAACTAATGTTAATTTATGATCATACAAAACGAAAGAACCGACTTCACAAGCCGCGATAGTCAAAGTAGCCAGTATCATGTCATCAAGGTATGTATGAATACAAATTTGTTTATATTGTATATCTCAATATCTCCGGAGATGATTATCCGATATTAACCTCCTTTTTTGTGAAGTCGGTTAAAAACTATGAGCATGGGATTCGAGAAATCGGTAAATATACAAAACATAATTAAGATAGTTTAAAAACTAAAACAACCGACTTCCATGCCCGCGAGTCAATTTCAGCAGCAAGTTTGAGACGTTTATCGTTATATCTCTGGAGATACTTATCAGATCTCTAGAAAATTACAATGGGACCACCTCGAAAACGTACCCTACCGATTAAAAAATGAATCATTCGAATCGGTTAACAAATCCGTAATCGCGTAACGTGCATGTTGAAAAAAAATGCAAAGTTTCTTATACCTCTATGTGAGGTTCGAAGTCCGACAACAAGTTAATTCAGTCCATTCATTCCACACCGTTACAGCAATATAACAATTTATTTAATCAATTTATCTATCAGATTATTCACCTTTAACAGACCAAACCTGGTTGAAAATTGCTCAATTTACTACACTAATGCACCGCCGGGATGACTTTTGCGAGTCCATGGCATTATTAACCGACTTCAAAAAAAGGAGGAGGTTTCTCAATTCGACCGTATATATATATATATATATATATTTTTTTTTATGTTTGTTCGCGGATAACTTCGTCGTTTATGAACCGATTTCGATTATTCTTTTTTTGTTTGAAAGGAGATATCCCAAGTGTGGTACCATGGTAATTTTATCGAGGTATGATAAGTATCTCCAGAGATATTGAGATAAACATCTCAAAATTGGTAGTGAAAATGAATAGCGCGGCATTGAAGTCGGTTGTTTTTTAGTTTTTAAACGATATTATTTTTTTGTGCCATTCATTGGAGTGACTCGGTGGATGAGATGGTGAGATGGTGGACTAAATGTTTTGGACATCTAGAGAGGATGGATGAAGAAAGACTGACGAAACAGAGTTATAAGACGAGTGTGAATGGCCCAGTCGGCAGAGGCCGACCTAGGCGAACGTATCACGACCAAATCGGAGACGTTTTAAAGAAAGGCCAAGTCAAAAGTACTCGTACCAATAACTGGCGAGCATGTATGAAGGCGCTCATGAATGTGGAAGAAGCGAAAGACGTGTGTCAGGATTGTAACACGTGGAAAGAAGTAGTCTCTGCCTACCCCAACGGGAAAAAGGCGTGATTTTATTAATGTATACATACATTCATAAAATCACGCCTTTTTCCCGTACATACATGTATGTATGTATGTAAAGAATAAAGGGCAGCTCAAATAAACTTTTATTATGGACAAAATAATTAACTACAACAAAGGAGGTCTTTTACTTTCTTATCATGACTATTATACTGTGTATATTCGTATACGCGTTTTTCCAAGTACCTAGTTATCGGCTATTCGTTATTACAAGCATTTCCTTTATTATGAGAACATATAAAGCTACGCACATAAATATTATTAAACAAGGATGTCGAGTATAGTTGTATAACAGTAAATACGGCTATTAAACTCTCTTTTAATGTTTTCATTCATTCGCTTTTGTTAGGTACCTACGTGGCAATTATCGATATCCGGTCCACAAATTGCAATCCATGTTAATTATTATTTTTATTAGTAAATTATAATCAGTTTGGCACATATGGCATATTGCGCGATTGGTATTGTTCTGTACCTAATTACATTACCTACCTACATTATGTTATACTATAATATGAAATGCTTAAAAGAAATATAACTTAGGTAGGTAAATATAAATATCACGAATTATTAAAACATAACATAATGTACTCGTATAATGAATGACGAGTCATCAGGTTATTGTTTTTCTATAGCTCTTATGCTGAACATAGTTATAAACATTTTTATTAAATGATTTCGTATCTTCGTTTTTAGGGTTCCGTACCCAAAGGGTAAAACGGGACCCTATTACTAAGACTCCGCTGTCTGTCCGTCTGTCTGTCTGTAAGTCTGTCTGTCTGTCTGTACCCTTAGTACGAGTTTTCATACCAAATTCGATATCGTATATCGAGTAAATGTTGTATGAAAAACAGTACAGCGCCTCTAGTGGTTACTACAATTCACTAAATTTAGACCAATCAGGGAGCTAGAATAAGTCGAAAACTATGTGAGATCTGTCAACAGCGTTTACAATGAAAACTCGTACTAGGGGTACTGTCCGTCTGTCACCAGGCTGTATCTCATGAACCGTGATAGTTAGACAGTTGAAATTTTCACAGATGATGTATTTCTGTTGCCGCTATACCAACAAATACTAAAAACAGAATAAAGTTAAAAATAATAGAGGGTCCCCATACAAGAAACGTGTTTTTTTCGGCATTTCACGCCATCTATTAACGCTTAGTTAGGTAAACGTCCCATAGATGGCGTTATATAAAAAATGTCGATCCCTAACACCCTTATTAGACGTTAGATTGCGTTATAAGAAATAACATGTTTATTAATTATTATTTTTTGCTGGCGAAAAATGATAGTGGTATATTTTGCTCGATCTTATAAAATACTGTAGTATGGTACGGAACCCTACTAGTGCGAGTCCGACTTGCATTTGGCCAGTTTATTTTTTATTTACCTACCTAAGTATTTACCTACTACATCGTCGCGTAGCGTCGACCGTGGCCTTTAAATCGCACGGAAAATTGTTTCACAACTTTCCATCTATAGAATCAAAGCACTCTATGTCTACACCTTTTTAGGGTTCCGTACCTCAAAAGGTAAAAAATAAACCCTTATAACATCACTTTCTTGTCCGTCTGTCCGTGTGTCACTACCGATTTCCTCAGGAACGGGTAGACCTAGCAAGTTGAAATGTATACCAGATACTGATGTCCATAGTCCCTATTAGGTGTATAAAAATTAAGGTCCTGAGTCAACACGATAAAAAGATATGGGAAAATTTAGATTTTCGCGAAAACTTGTAAGTAGGTACGAAAATTTATTTTAATTTTCAACTTTTCTGAATTTTTTCCCTAACTTGTGCTATAAGACCTTGATTTTAACCAAAATTGACAATTCTAGGTCAACCGGATGTACCTCACAGGTTTAGGGTCGAAAACCTATGTGGTACTTCCCGTTGACCTAGAATCTTGAAATTTGGCAAGAAGCAAGGTCTTGAAGCTACATACTGAATAAATGCTTTGATTCTTCTTATTAACGGTTTTCAGATTTATTTCTTTTAAGTGCTTCAAGACCTTGCTTCTTGCCAAATTTCATGATTCTAGGTCAATGGGAAGTACCCTACGGTTTTTCGAACCAAAACCTGTTAAAAATATATGAGGTCGAAACTCTGTTATGTTTCGTATTGTACGGGACCCTCCCTAAGTGTGCGATAAGAGACGCGATGCTGACTCGCACTTGGTCAGTTTTATTATGAACCTAATAGGGACTATAGACCTCAATATCTGGTATACATTGCAACTTGCTAGATTAACCCGTTCCTGGGAAAATCGGTGGTGACAGACGGACAAGAAAGTCATCTTATAAGGGTTCCTTTTTTACCTTTTGAGGAGGTACGGGACCCTAAAAATACAAGACAAAAACGAGTACAAGACAAAAGCACATAATATATAATTGTTCCTACTACCACAACAGAATAATGAATAGTACAACTACTACCGAAACAAAAGTAAACAAGGAGGTAGGTAGTAGATAAATAAATATTAGATAGATATAAGTTTACCGATTTGATTTACTCATACTGGTACCTATTATTTAGAAAATCAATCTAAAAAGATTTACGTTACACACAACAAACAAACAACAAACACTAAACGTTAACCCTTTTAGTAGGCAAACCTAAGACAATGTAGGTATTGTATTCAACGGTCTACTCTACAATAAAACTCGCGACCATTTCGTAAACCTATACTTACTTCAAACAGTTCTGTAGAATAAATAATTATATTCGTAGAATAAAACACATAGCAACAGTTAACACGGCGATTCTCAACTCAATAGCGACAAAAAATTCAATAGGTACCTACGCATAGCTATTTTTAGAATTCGTCTCTAACAACATCATTAAATTTCAATCTATCAGTCGAAAGTTATTTAAAATGTAAGAATAATAATCTAATCACTTACCTCTTCTCGTGACTTTTAGCAGTTTTAGCAAGGGACTGATATGAAATTGGAAAGTGAAGTTGGAATAAAACGAGTTCAACGCCGCGTAGCGACCGGCTCTGCTGGAGTTTGTTTGATGTGTTACAACTGTCTGTTTGTTCTGTGGGCCTGTGGGGTGTTACTGTGTGTGCTAGAGAAGGTCGTTGCAAACCGTAAATAGTTTCAATAACTAGGTTTTGGTACAATACCGAAAACATGGTATTGTGTGTCATAATAACTGTTTATCGGGCAGAACCAGTTTTCGCGAACTACAAGAGTTGCAGCCGATGCAAGAACCGATTGGTTATGGCAGTAACTATTTATTTGTAATACCTAACCTATACAGGCGCTAGGCGTTGTGAGTGACGATCGAAACTAATGAAGTTATTGGTTTTGCTGGCACCCGATTCAATCATAACTATATAGTATTTATAATCAATTTGTGTTGAATTACAATTCTCCTGCATTATTTAGATGATACCAATTATATATGTGAAAATTTGTATTTTTTTACATCATATAAAGAAAATTAGATACATGTTCACCGCGATTTGAATACCCCGGTTTATAGCTATCGACACATTTCCGCATATTATAATCGATATTCTGCCTGACTTGCTATAAAAGAGTATCTTACCACCATCACGAAAAAAATCTGCCGCCATAACCTTTCGGTATTCCGACAACAGATTTTGTCAAATTTCAAATACCGATCGCAATGCCGCAATAACCAGTTATTGAGAATACCATGTTTCGGAAACCGGTATTGGTATGAATACCTACATCGCGTTTCGTTATTGTAATTTGGCGTACCGACCCACCGCTAGTGTGTGCACAGACTACTAAGGAGATACTACGTGTGTGTGTGTACTGCTAGTGTGTTCATAATAGTGTGTGCTAAGCTAAAGTGTTGCCATATGGAGAATGCATGAATTCTATATTTTACGTTCAATAATTCCGTACTAATTCCGTATTTGTTTGGATAAATTTTCATATAAATATTAAATACAGTGAAATAATTAGGATTATTCAAAAACTAAAAGAAACGACTTCGAATACCACGCTAGCCATTTTCAGTAAGTTATTTGAGGTTTTTATCTCCTTATCTCTAAAGATACTCATCAGATCTCAATTAATTTACAATAGGACCAAACAGAAAGTATATCCTCTAGATTACTTTAGAACAAAGAAATAATCTTCCAAATCGGTGAATAAACGACAAAGTAAGAGGTAACTAACAAAAACTGGCCAAGTGCAAGTCGGACTCGCACTCGTAGGGTTCCGTAACACAGTTAAGTATTCCATAACTATGATTTTTCGTAACTACAAAATTAACTTTGTTTTTCATAGTGTTTGTATGAAAAACAAAGTTATCTTTGCGGTCGCCATATCTCTAAAACTGCTGACTGTATCTCGTTCAAACTAATTTTCGTTAGTTAGTTTTATTGAGGTCTATAGCATATTTTTTTTTTAGATTTTTAACTCCCATACTTTAAAAGTTAGAGGGGGGGACACACATTTTACCACTTTAGACGCGCCTATCTTTCATATGATTGATTTTGATAAAAAATGATTTTAGCAACCTCATTGTCATTTTTGAAGACCTATACATAGACACCCCACCCCACACGTATAGGTTGGAAGAAAAATATGTTTTTTGTTTCATTTCCATGTATGGGATGCCCCCCTTAAACTTTTATATTTTTTATTTTTGTATACAAATCGGAAAGCAGTTCACAGAATACATCTACCTACCAAGTTTCAATTCTGTAGTCCTAACAGTTTCGGAATACATGGCTGTGACATACGGACGGACAGACAGATAGACTTGACGAATCTATAAGGGTTCCGTTTTTTGCCATTCGGCTACGGAACCCTAAAATTGGAACCGGCTAAGTGCGAGTTGGATTCGCGCACCGAGGATTCCGTAGAAACTAATCAAACTAGGTTAATGGACAAATTTAACTTTGCAGTTCGATCCCCAGACTGATGCCAAGACACGGTTAATGCACCAACTGCAAATAATAAGTGTGTGATAGCAGATATGTTTTTTTTTTGTTATTAAACTACAACATTTAGATTTACTGTTTTTTTTCCTTTATACGTGCTGTAAAACCTTGCTTCTTACCACTTCATGATTCGAGGTAAACAGGAAGTACCTTATAGGTTTTGATTCCTTTGTAAAATCGCGAAACATGCGAGATATCTACGAATAAATTATAATTTATTCGTAGGGAGATATAATCTAAATGCGCTCTTCATCAACTGCGTTTGCATAATAAGTGTCTGTGTGAAGTTGAATTTGCTTGGAGCATAAATCCGATTAAAATCCGTAGATAAACATCATCATCGTACAAATATGGACAAATCTGTATGTATGGCAACACCGGCAGTAGCTGTACCATAGAATAATTAATAGCGCTACGGCTGTATAGTGTTCACAGATCGATCATAATACCCAGTTCACACCGGGCGATTCTAGTCGTTCAACTTAACTTTAGTATCGATACTTTAGAATCGATACTTAGTAAGTACCGGTTATAAGTACTCGTTTCGTTAATCAATTATTTGTTTTGGAAGAACCTTACGGCTGGCATTATACAGCGATACTAGGGTTTCGAATGAAACTATTTGATTTGCTAATCAAGCGCGATTTAATCAATAAAAAATATAGATTGGGTATTTTTTGTAACTCGTATCGTACATCCCTAGGAAGTTGAACGACTAGAATCGCCTGGTCTGAACTCGGTATTAGGTATATTAATGTGTGGCAAGCTAACTGTGTGGTACCTACTGTACTATTATTTATTCTGTGGTATTGGAAAATACCGGATGAGTGCTGCCACATATTATGTAATAGTTATAACGTACTCGTAAGTGCTGCCCATAGTTTTACATGGTGCTGCCAGTGGATATAATAAGGATTCCTACTAAAAAGGTCTTTTCAGTTTTCATGTTCATTGTCACTATATTAGGAATTATTTGCGGGATATTTAACATGTGTTAATTCCATTGAGTTACCTATAATCTCAGACTATTATAAAAAAGGCAGACGGAGCCGTGCCTAACACCAGTGTGAACGCAAGTTCAGTAATACTAAATGCTTGAGTAATAAGTTTCCGCGCTCAGTCCGGCATGGTCAATACGGCATGATTACTACTTAAGCAACGCTGCGAAGTAATACTGCACGGAAGCGTCCGACTCTGCTGCTGCTTGGTAGCAAACTGAGCGCGGAAGCGTATTACTCAAGCATTTAGTATTACTGAACTTGCGTTCACACGGGTGTTAGGCACGGCTCCGTCTGCCTTTTTTATGATAGTTTGAGCCTATAATCTACAGAGCCACTAACAGCCACAGTCACTGTGGCAGTTGGCCCTGTTGATCGATCTAATTATTGTTTATTACGTTTCTGTTGTTTGCAAAATGAAAAATAACATAACAATATCACATATTTAAATTTGACTTCATTATGATTATTGGTTGATGTACTATTAGTTACTAACATTACAATAAGATACCCTACATAAAAAATGTAAACTCACTTAACATAATTTAAACATCAACAAGATAAATATATTAATAACTAGAAGTGCCCCGCGGCTTTGCCCATTTCATCCCCTTAAGGGGTGAATTTTGGAAAATCCTTTCTTAGTACACCCTTGCGTACTAAGACAAATATACCCTCCAAATTTCAAGTCTCTACGACCAGCGGCTTAGGCTGTGCGTTGTCTGTCAGTCAGTCAGTATGTCAGGACAAAGATTCTTATAGTATTAGAAGATTAAGAACACCTTCAACTATCGAATGCATTAGGTGGGTAGTTTTATTATTGCAAAGAGCACTGCGAAATATGAATTTTAGTTAGTAATTACGACAACGACAATTAGAATTACTTACTATTGAAACTCATTGAAACTCTGTTCTCAAATGACTATTTTAAGTCTTATTGTGAATTATTTTTTACATGATAGGTATAGGCTAGCGTTTCACCACTGTCTCACCTGTTGGTAAAGGTAAGTGATGATGCGGTCGAGGATGTTAAATTTCTTTTAACCTACTATTATAAGACAAATATAGCATCCTGTAGGGCTAGCATGGCAAGGGGACTATTTTGTCTTTCCACCTATCCGTGTTTTGTTTGGCGGAGAAGGCAAATTATAAGTAAAGTTTTTCGACAATTATAAACGCCCGCTGACTTTTTATCAATTCTTTTTTTAAACTTTTTAATACGAAACTAAATCAAAACTCGGGGTTAAACTTCACCAAGTGTTTAAATTGTTGTGTTGATCTCCTGTGTAACATCCCCCCCTTAAAACGCTTTTTGGTTTTTAAATATTTTCTTTTGAACGCGACTATACTTGATTACTTTATATTTTTTACTGAAATACTGGAAAATTAATATATTAGAATATATGATATTGGAATATTAATCGGACTGGAATAAAATATTGGCCATTTGTAATCGTCTAGTTAGTGGTAGGACCCATTGTGTACCGTTGATGAAACCTAAATTCTTTTCAGGGAATCTCAAGACAAACCTAATATAATAACTAAAGACTAAATAATACAGGAAATAAAGCTTCTATTGTTGCAAGTAATCCTAAACACTGCTACAATACTATTTGTGCTATACTGTTGCTTTTTATACCCTATGGTGCAATTGTTACCTAGGGAAAGTGTTTGCACCATTCTCTCTAACTAATACTATCCAGTGTAAATATGTTATTATTAGTACTAATTTGTGTTATTCTATTATTATTAGTACTTGTAAACCTAAATATTAATGTTGGTACTATTTGATAGCTTTTGGTACAACTGTTACCTAGTGAATTTCTGAGTACCAATTATTTATCTAATACTAATTTGTACAAATACACTATTATGATTACTAATTTGTGTTGTATTATTATTATTAGTACTATAACACTACATTATAGAATACAGCTGAACATTGAGTAATATTTTACAACCTTTGTCAACATTATACCTATTGACCCTAATAATATTACTTTTTAGAAATAACCATAACAATATCATCATCATCATCATAGTATATCCTCTGGATAATCTCTTACATTCACACCTTGCATTCTTAATTATATTTATCTCTAGACTTTCTTTGGGACTTCGATAGATTTTAATTTATTAGATTTTATAGACAAAGTTATTGATCATGTCAATAGATTTAGTATAAACATTTTAGTATGTACAATAACAAAAGAGAGGAGGACAAAAGGGTGATAAATAAATACATGTATATATGAAAATATGTCTGATTTAGTACTTTTAAAGGGAGGATAGTCTTTAGGGTGTTTTTTACACAGCATGTACCATGGATGGTTGGATCGGCGCGCCGTCCATTCGCTACCGAGCTATGGCATTCATCCTGAATTACTTGGGTAGCCCCTACTTGATCTAGTATCAAGCAACCATCCATGGGGGACCACCACTGCGCATGAGAAGACATGACCTATATTTCATAATCGAAGTATCGACGAGAAATGAGGTTTAGCAAGCCTAGAAATATTACCTGCATTTCATTATCGAATCATCAACCAGAAACGAGGTTAAGCCTCATGGTGATGTCTACAGTAAGTCAAAAGTCAGTAGTACAAGATGTATGCAATTAAATTAAATTCGACGTCTTAAATTGTATGTCAGTACTGAGTCACAACTAAAAGTGAGAAGGCATAATCTTTTATCAAAGAGAATAGTTCATGTATGTCTGTTAGTCAGCATACATACTCATCCACTCCAGCTTAGTTTAGCTTGGGAACATTCGCTTGCTCGAACGATAGAGTTGCCTTGGATGGTTAGAAGGTCTCTGTCTATTAATCGAGCACAACATCCATCACCACCTGTTTCATGTAGATATTACTCACTCTAGTTTCTTAAGAGTGAGTAGTATCTGAGCTACCCTGCCTACACTACCTACTATCGAATTTCCTATCTATCTCCTATCAACCTATCCTATCATTCCTACTAACCCATACTGGGTCTATCCAACTCCATCTATACTAAAACCTGTCCTGAACCGCAAAGTATATTTCCAACAAAGGAATGACTCAATGAGCCAGGTTAATTGAAGTTAATATTGTGGTTAATGAAGATAATTACTGAAGCAACCCAGTAAGCTAGGTTCGCCAGCATTTTAGTTAAATTATTTCTCCACTCCGGAAAGACCCAGCGGTCCAAGATCACTTTATTGTCGTAGTTGGTGATGATGTCGTTGCGTGATCATCTATGTTAAATGCTAGAGAAGACTCTGGCTATTCATTCAGCTTACAAGTCTCCCCAGGGTTGGGCCACCCGTAGCATAACACAGAATCTCACGGTCCCCTCAGGGAAGGTAATTCTCGAACATGTAGTAAAAGTGATTCTTTTCTCACTGAATTATTCCGTAGAATATGTAAATTTGAAGACACGTTACGTGGTTGTCTATGTCACGAACTAGAGAAGACTCTGGCTATTCTTTCAGCTTACAAGTCTCCCCAGGGTTGGGCCACCCGTAGTGTGACACAAACTTCCACGATCCCCGCAGGGAAAATAAATCACGAACAGATAATAGGCGAATCCACGCCATATGAGCAGCTTCAATAAGCACATATGTCCCGTAGGAAACAAAATCTCGTACATAATTAGTAAGTGAATCCGTCTCACTAAGTCATTCCAATGAATCAGGTACGTTGAATTTAAAGATGCTGATGTACGGTTATTTATGTCGGTGATATCAGGTAAGTCAACGTGACATAATATTCACGTCCCGTAGGAAACAAAATCTCGAACATAAATAATAAATTAATCTTTTTCACCAAATTACTTCGATGATGCAGGTACATAAAATTATATTAAATTATTGATGCATGATTATTTATGTCAGTGATAAACGTGTATCTCTGACTATTCTTTTCAGCGTACGAATATCCTACGGCTGCTACCCTCAGTATGAATCAAAATCTCTAAGCTTCTCATAGCAATATATAAATAAACCTCGAATGAAATAATAAGTGAAACGTTTTCACAATAGATAATTCCAATCATCATAATCATCACCATAATCAGCCAGTATCAGACCACCGGACATATGTCTCTCCTAAGTCACGCCGCCGAGTCCGATCCTCGGCTCCCTGTTTCCAGTCACTGCCCATCGCTTCGCGAACGTTGTCGCTACACCTGGTCACAGGGCGTCCCACGCCACACTTACTGATTCAAGGTCTCCACTCTAATACGATAATTCCAATAAATTATTTTAATTAATGATGAAAAATCAACCAATTTAGGAAGTACTGAAATTTTGAATTATTGATTCTACTTGTGAGTGATCCATAGGGTCACTACCTCTTATAATTGTAACAAACTCCCAAATATGATCGAAAAGGTGAATAATCTCACGAGATTACATTTTAAATATACAACGTAGATACTTAAACATCATCTCACAACATCAGGTGCAAAGTTGGTATATGAAAATTATTATCATCGTTCACGTACACATAAACAATTAATACTCTGAAATAAATTAATTATTAAAATTATAAACAAATTTATGGTTTCTCAAGAGGGTTGCAACATCACCACCATCAACAACATCAGATTACACAGTTGATAAATGAAAATTATTATCAATGTACACGTACCTACACATAAACAATTTATGCTCTTAAATAAATCATTATAATTATTTTAAACGAATGAATACCTCCTCCAATCTATCTCAAGTATGAAAAGTTTATATCAGGTTGGTTCAAAGAACACTTAATAATCAACACCAAAATTACAAATATATTCACCAATTCAGGGCAATAAACCAAGAATTCAAATACTAGATGTCATAATGTAGTATTGAAAGTCAGCTAGTTTCCTCATAGTTTCAAAGTGTAATATTTAGTGAGAAAACTATCTACAAGGAGATAACATTTATTTTACCTTGTAATTGTATCTTCTTAAATTTATTAGTTAATACCAACCGATAGAAAGTCAGTCAATTATGACTTTCTATTTTTAAATCTAGATCTTATAATAATAATAGTAAAAAAACCTAGACTTAAGATAAGAAAATAAATATGTGCATAATAATTAGGATAGTTCAAAAACCAAGACAGCTGACCTCCATGCTCCGCGAGTCAGCCCCAGCAGCAAGTTTTGGATGTTAACAACCAACGAAGCAATCGTACAACATACACACAAAAGACATACAGACGAACCGAGAACCTCCTTCCTTTTGGAAGTCGGTTGAAAAAGCATCATGAACCATCAGTGCTCTAATTTATAATAAATGTATACGGCTTAACTCACGTAATCTCAGTCGAAAAGGCCTCCGACCGGTTTCAGGACGAATCGCGTCCCTTTCTCAAGGAGTGCGCGCGGCTCCGACGGCTGCCGTGCGCGAACTAAAGTTGATCGCCTCCGCAACGCGCGCCGCGCGTCGCTGTGCTCGAATAGCTCGTGACGTCAGCGGTGCAGGCGGCGGCGTAGGTGATTCATCGCCGTTGTCGTCGTCACTGCTTGTTATGGCCGAGTTAAGGGCCCCCGTACACACAGCACTTATTGTGTCCAGTATCCCGTGTTTATGCACATCATCGTGTGTACTGCCAAAAACCGGTTTCCACGCTGGAGGTAAGGTCCATCCTCGGTCACGATTAAAATTCGGATGACGTGAAATCTCGATGGCTTCTCGTACTTTCCGCGGAACTAGAAATTTCTCCTTTGCTAGTACTGAAACCTTATCGAACCGTAGAAAGTGACCAGCCTCCAGTGCATGCTCCGCGACCGCAGATCCGCTTGTGTCCATGTTTTTCACACTCCTGATGTGTTCGGTGAGTCTAGTACCTATGTTACGTCGAGTTTCTCCGATATAACTTTTCCCACAGTCACACGGAATCTGGTATACACCTGGTGTGCAAAGCGGCTCTTTGTCCTTTGGTGACCGCAGGAATTGTCTTAATCGGCCTGGTGGACGGTAGAACGTTCGGATGCTGTACTTCCGTCGTAAGAGGGCGCCAATCTTGTCCGTAACACCTCTCACATAAGGCAGATAAATCGGGACACGGTCAACAACAGTCGGCTTTTGACGCTCACTACCATTGGCCCAACGCCAGCATTGTCTCCACTTGTAACCATTCTGCTCTAACGCCTGCTTTACATGTTCCAGCTCAGTGTGAATGTACTGAGGGTCGCATATGTTCAGAGCTCGGTTAATCAGTGACCTTGGTACTGATGCCAGTTGGGATTGGTGATGGTGGGAGTCAGCTCTCAGATACCGATCCGTGTGTGTAGGTTTCCGGTAAACCGTATGAGACACTGTACCATCGGGCATCCGAATGACGAGTAGGTCCAGGAACGGTAATTCTCCATTTTTCTCCTCTTCTACTGTAAACTTTATTTTATGGTGAACAGTGTTCAGGTGGTTGGTGAAACTTTGTAAAAAGTCCCGGTCAATGATGGCAAAGACATCATCAACATATCGCCACCAATGACGCGGTTTTTCATGGGTATCAAGCGCCGCACTCTCAAACCATTCCATGAATAAGTTCGCAGCTACAGGTGCAATAGGGGAGCCCATGGCAACTCCGTCCAGCTGTAAGTAATGACTGCCACGCCACAGAAAATACCCATTTTTTAAGCAACATTCCGTCCACTTAATGTACTCAGTAGGAAGATCCGCTCCTCTTATATAGCTACTTATGACGGACATAGTTTCGTCCACTGGCACATTTGTGAATAATGACGTCACGTCAAAACTCACCATTATTTCCTTTGGTAGAATGCGCACATCTGCTAGTAACCATGCAAAATGGTATGTATCCTTAACGTAGCTCTCAGTCTTCCCAGCAAAACGTTGAAGGATAGTTGCCATATACTTAGCGATTTTGTAAGTAGGCGCATCAATTTGGCTGACTATTGGCCGAAGTAGCCAATCTGGTTTATGTACCTTAGGCAGGCCGTAGATCTTGGGTGACGTAGGGTTAAAGGGGCGGAGGCGTGGCATCAAATCAGTACTTTTATAATCCTTTTGATAAGGGCAACGCCACCGTAGTCATTGACACGAAAGAGTACGAGACTAGAATCGATCATCTGGTTAGTGACGAAACTACATATAAGAAGGTTAATTATAATCCAACCTCAAGAGTCACCACCAAGGTTATCAAACTACTTCAGGATTATAAAAGTACTGATTTGATGCCACGCCTCCGCCCCTTTAACCCTACGTCACCCAAGATCTACGGCCTGCCTAAGGTACATAAACCAGATTGGCCACTTCGGCCAATAGTCAGCCAAATTGATGCGCTTACTTACAAAATCGCTAAGTATATGGCAACTATCCTTCAACGTTTTGCTGGGAAGACTGAGAGCTACGTTAAGGATACATACCATTTTGCACGGTTACTAGCAGATGTGCGCATTCTACCAAAGGAAATAATGGTGAGTTTTGACGTGACGTCATTATTCACAAATGTGCCAGTGGACGAAACTATGTCCGTCATAAGTAGCTATATAAGAGGAGCGGATCTTCCTACTGAGTACATTAAGTGGACGGAATGTTGCTTAAAAAATGGGTATTTTCTGTGGCGTGGCAGTCATTACTTACAGCTGGACGGAGTTGCCATGGGCTCCCCTATTGCACCTGTAGCTGCGAACTTATTCATGGAATGGTTTGAGAGTGCGGCGCTTGATACCCATGAAAAACCGCGTCATTGGTGGCGATATGTTGATGATGTCTTTGCCATCATTGACCGGGACTTTTTACAAAGTTTCACCAACCACCTGAACACTGTTCACCATAAAATAAAGTTTACAGTAGAAGAGGAGAAAAATGGAGAATTACCGTTCCTGGACCTACTCGTCATTCGGATGCCCGATGGTACAGTGTCTCATACGGTTTACCGGAAACCTACACACACGGATCGGTATCTGAGAGCTGACTCCCACCATCACCAATCCCAACTGGCATCAGTACCAAGGTCACTGATTAACCGAGCTCTGAACATATGCGACCCTCAGTACATTCACACTGAGCTGGAACATGTAAAGCAGGCGTTAGAGCAGAATGGTTACAAGTGGAGACAATGCTGGCGTTGGGCCAATGGTAGTGAGCGTCAAAAGCCGACTGTTGTTGACCGTGTCCCGATTTATCTGCCTTATGTGAGAGGTGTTACGGACAAGATTGGCGCCCTCTTACGACGGAAGTACAGCATCCGAACGTTCTACCGTCCACCAGGCCGATTAAGACAATTCCTGCGGTCACCAAAGGACAAAGAGCCGCTTTGCACACCAGGTGTATACCAGATTCCGTGTGACTGTGGGAAAAGTTATATCGGAGAAACTCGACGTAACATAGGTACTAGACTCACCGAACACATCAGGAGTGTGAAAAACATGGACACAAGCGGATCTGCGGTCGCGGAGCATGCACTGGAGGCTGGTCACTTTCTACGGTTCGATAAGGTTTCAATACTAGCAAAGGAGAAATTTCTAGTTCCGCGGAAAGTACGAGAAGCCATCGAGATTTCACGTCATCCGAATTTTAATCGTGACCGAGGATGGACCTTACCTCCAGCGTGGAAACCGGTTTTTGGCAGTACACACGATGATGTGCATAAACACGGGATACTGGACACAATAAGTGCTGTGTGTACGGGGGCCCTTAACTCGGCCATAACAAGCAGTGACGACGACAACGGCGATGAATCACCTACGCCGCCGCCTGCACCGCTGACGTCACGAGCTATTCGAGCACAGCGACGCGCGGCGCGCGTTGCGGAGGCGATCAACTTTAGTTCGCGCACGGCAGCCGTCGGAGCCGCGCGCACTCCTTGAGAAAGGGACGCGATTCGTCCTGAAACCGGTCGGAGGCCTTTTCGACTGAGATTACGTGAGTTAAGCCGTATAAATTTATTATAAATTATGGAACATACTCACGGTAGTTTTAATAACATCAGTGCTCTGTCCAAACAATTATTGGAGATTGAAAGCATTACATAGACACTTCTGTTTACCATCAGCAAGTAACTGGCAAACCAGCTTCTTGTTTTGTAGCTGAGCTTCACGCTTAATATTATATTGAACCGTAAAACCGCTTGAAATCGGGCACTATCCCATTACAATAATCATTTAAATAGATAATCTAAACGCGTTACAGTGACATCTTCTCATGTTATTGGAAAAGCCCACAATGCAGTTTTCCCATTAATAGATAAAAGGATACTCCCTGACTTCTTACTGCTCCGTTTTTCAACAATTTTAACACTTTTTAGCACATAAAAACTTCAAAATAACACTACACGTCCAGTAACATCTTGCTCTTTTTCCCTCCCGTCAAAAAGTGACCCCGAGCTTCGCCGCCAAAAGTCCAGTTCCCTGCATTTTAGCGGCAAAATACCCTTGTTACGCGGCAAATTTCGTTTGTTTTTCAAAAGCAGCCATAAACTAAGAAAAATACTAAATAAAAAACCAAGAAAATCCCGCGCTCTTCCCAAAACAAAAACACAATAATCCTGACCAGTGACAGCTCCTCCTGACACTGGCAGTTTATGTAATCTAGCTTTTTTTTTAACTCTGCACAGTGGCTTCGCACCTGACCTATATAGCGCCAAGTGTTGTTTTGTTTGACCCAAATATTTAATTAAATACTAAATGAGAACGATCTTATTTATGAATTATTTTGAATATAAACATAGTACATCATTAAAATCAATATAAATTCGAAATATCACCTCATAAACCTGAACCAATCTCAATAAATCGTAGAGCTCGAAATCCGTTCTGTTACAATCGCCCCTGAAATAATTCTTATAGTTTACGGAAATAATTTTTCACTTACAACTATTTGATAAAATATATAAATAAATTACAATAAAATAAAAGCAATAATAAAAATAAGAGAATAAATTGCAATTCCTGCACTACCAACTGAATCCTGATCTGCCAACGTCTGAATCCAAACAACGAAATGTTAAGCGTATCCCTACGTATGTAGTGTGTATTTAAACCGAAACAACAATAACCATGGCAAAAAGTCAACATCTGAAATTTTAACGTTTTCCACTTGGGACATAAATCACCTTCCACAAGGACAATTTAAACAAACTGGGAAATCAGGTTGTGAGGCTGATCAACCCTAAGTAGTACAGTACAAATGTTGCAAACCAATCCAATCGTCCGATTACTGAGCAACACAGCACCGTCCCGCCTGTTTAAATTTCTTTAATAGCAAAAGACAATAGATTCCCTGAGCTTCAACATCTCTTTCAAAAGTCAATTGTCGCAATAAAATTGTTATCGTCTCGGAACATGTGGAGTAATCATCGGTTCTGCAAGCATGTTAGCTTCTTGTGGAGTACGACCTTTAATGAAATCAGCATGATACTGATGATGTCTGCTGACCTAGCCTACCACCAACGGATCTCCTTCATTAAAGATTTTTTTGTAAGTGTCGGGGATGTCTAAATCCAGACGCGTGCAAACCGCCTCATGTCTAAGTTGCAATAAAATTATCAAGCCCCACATCCTAATCATCACATTTTCCAAGTAATTCAGTAACTCGACATTCATGTTCTTACACGCCACTTGACAACCTAACTACAACCTATACAGACACGAAACTACGGATTATCAATTTGTTTTAATTTAACGTATGCAATTAAATTCTCTGTATTTATTTTATTATAAAATCAATATTGCTTTTACTCGCACCTTTCAACACGTTTACCTCAATACATTTGGCTCGTGAATGAGATACTACAAATCATTGGTAGCTCATGCAGGAGATACCTCCAATTTACCTTTTTTTTTACTTTGCATGTTTTTTTTTACCACAATAAAACTACAACAATTAGTTTGCGCAAAGTGATTTAATTATATTGTTTAAGTTTTTATAATGAAACGCAATTTGATTTGTGTAAAACTTTTATCTGCTAGCTACTCTTCTTATTTTCTTTGTTTTTTTTTTTTTTTTTTCCTAGGGAAGAACCTCACGCGGTGGATTCATGTGCTAAAATCATATCAATATGCAAATATTTTCTTTTTTTTTATTTCAAATAGTTAATATCATTAAACTTTTTTTGTCGCGCCCCAAGCCATTTATATTCTACTCCTACTATATTTATTAATTTAATCTACCAAACATATCGTTTTATATATTTAAGCAACAAATTAACTATTAGAATTTTCTTTATATTTTGAATTTTGAATTACTTATATTGTAAATGTTGAAGTGCCTATTCCATTAAATTTTCGCCCCTAGCAATCTAGAACCTTCTGAAAAATTCTGAATTATTCTTATGATCATCTATTTCTCTACTTCATTTTCCTACTCCAATTATTAATTGTATTTGTATATATGAATATTTTTTTTTCATATTATTTTATTACTATTAATTAACGCATATTCTACGCCCCCACTTTCAACTGTACGCTTCGAACTTTTACTGTACGCCCCCAATTTCAACTGCACGCCATAATTTATACAATATGCCTCCATATTACTCAGTACGCAACCAATTTATACAGTACGCCCCCAATTTACACAGTACGCCCCCAATTTACACAATACGCCCCCAATTTACACGGTACGCAAGTAATTTATACAGTACGCCCCCAATTTACACGGTACGCCCCTAACTTTTACATCTTTGCAATACGCTATGCCTCTAATTTCTATATATTTTTTTTAATGTACGCCCCCAATTGCTTCATCTATAAAATACTCGACGCCCCCAATTATACATCTTTAAAATAATCAACGCCCTAAATGTCTACAGTTTTAAATTCATCTGCGCCCCCAATGTTTACATCTTTAAATTACGCCCCTGATTAATTCATCTTTAAAATACTCTACGCCCCCTATGTTCACATCTTTAAATTACTCTACGCCCCCAATTTCAACATCTTTCAATTAATCTACGCCCCCAATTTCAACAGCTTTCAATTAATCTACGCCCCCAATTTATTCATCTTTAAAATGCTCTACGCCCCTAATTTCTTCATATTTAAAATTATATTCGCCCCAAATTTCTACATCTTTTAAATACTTTACGCCCCCAATATAGTAAATCCTACTTAACGTTTAAGTACACTGCATTTAGAATATCATTGTTTTGACCGTTTTGCGCCCCTACATTTAACATACCTAATATGCCCTAATAATGTCTCAAGATTCCCCTATCCGTTTTACAGCAACAAATTGTGGGAACCGAAATTCCCAACAGGTTTTTTAAATTTTTTTTATTCCAATCCTTAAAAATTATTATATCTATTGAAATATTATATTTATTCTAATAAATTAATTACAATTATATTTACTAAAATATTTTACATTTATATTACTAGTAGATTATTTTATTTTACTGAAAAACTAATATATTTTACAAATGTAAAAAAACACAAATACTTCATATTTTATTTAAATAAATATCTTTATAAATTTACTTTATTATTTTATTTAACTGCAATTACTATTATATTTTGCAAATGTACTATTTAATTTTCCTATGTATATACTAATTTATTAAAGTATAGTCGTAAATCGTAGTAACTTTGGTCAATCCTGGTCACGGTGCCACCATATTGTAACAACCCCCCCTTAAAACGCTTTTTGGTTTTTAAATATTTTCTTTTGAACGCGACTATACTTGATTACTTTATATTTTTTACTGAAATACTGGAAAATTAATATATTAGAATATATGATATTGGAATATTAATCGGACTGGAATAAAATATTGGCCATTTGTAATCGTCTAGTTAGTGGTAGGACCCATTGTGTACCGCTGATGTAACCTAAATTCTTTTCAGGGAATCTCAAGACAAACCTAATATAATAACTAAAGACTAAATAATACAGGAAATAAAGCTTCTATTGTTGCAAGTAATCCTAAACACTGCTACAATACTATTTGTGCTATACTGTTGCTTTTTATACCCTATGGTGCAATTGTTACCTAGTGAAAGTGTTTGCACCATTCTCTCTAACTAATACTATCCAGTGTAAATATGTTATTATTAGTACTAATTTGTGTTATTCTATTATTATTAGTACTTGTAAACCTAAATATTAATGTTGGTACTATTTGATAGCTTTTGGTACAACTGTTACCTAGTGAATTTCTGAGTACCAATTATTTATCTAATACTAATTTGTACAAATACACTATTATGATTACTAATTTGTGTTGTATTATTATTATTAGTACTATAACACTACATTATAGAATACAGCTGAACATTGAGTAATATTTTACAACCTTTGTCAACATTATACCTATTGACCCTAATAATATTACTTTTTAGAAATAACCATAACAATATCATCATCATCATCATAGTATATTCTCTGGATAATCTCTTACATTCACACCTTGCATTCTTAATTATATTTATCTCTAGACTTTCTTTGGGACTTCGATAGATTTTAATTTATTAGATTTTATAGACAAAGTTATTGATCATGTCAATAGATTTAGTATAAACATTTTAGTATGTACAATAACAAAAGAGAGGAGGACAAAAGGGTGATAAATAAATACATGTATATATGAAAATATGTCTGATTTAGTACTTTTAAAGGGAGGATAGTCTTTGGGGTGTTTTTTACACAGCATGTACCATGGATGGTTGGATCGGCGCGCCGTCCATTCGCTACCGAGCTATGGCATTCATCCTGAATTACTTGGGTAGCCCCTACTTGATCTAGTATCAAGCAACCATCCATGGGGGACCACCACTGCGCATGAGAAGACATGACCTATATTTCATAATCGAAGTATCGACGAGAAATGAGGTTTAGCAAGCCTAGAAATATTACCTGCATTTCATTATCGAATCATCAACCAGAAACGAGGTTAAGCCTCATGGTGATGTCTACAGTAAGTCAAAAGTCAGTAGTACAAGATGTATGCAATTAAATTAAATTCGACGTCTTAAATTGTATGTCAGTACTGAGTCACAACTAAAAGTGAGAGGGCATAATCTTTTATCAAAGAGAATAGTACATGTATGTCTGTTAGTCAGCATACATACTCATCCACTCCAGCTTAGTTTAGCTTGGGAACATTCGCTTGCTCGAACGATAGAGTTGCCTTGGATGGTTAGAAGGTCTCTGTCTATTAATCGAGCACAACATCCATCACCACCTGTTTCATGTAGATATTACTCACTCTAGTTTCTTAAGAGTGAGTAGTATCTGAGCTACCCTGCCTACACTACCTACTATCGAATTTCCTATCTATCTCCTATCAACCTATCCTATCATTCCTACTAACCCATACTGGGTCTATCCAACTCCATCTATACTAAAACCTGTCCTAAACCGCAAAGTATATTTCCAACAAAGGAATGACTCAATGAGCCAGGTTAATTGAAGTTAATATTGTGGTTAATGAAGATAATTACTGAAGCAACCCAGTAAGCTAGGTTCGCCAGCATTTTAGTTAAATTATTTCTCCACTCCGGAAAGACCCAGCGGTCCAAGATCACTTTATTGTCGTAGTTGGTGATGATGTCGTTGCGTGATCATCTATGTTAAATGCTAGAGAAGACTCTGGCTATTCATTCAGCTTACAAGTCTCCCCAGGGTTGGGCCACCCGTAGCATAACACAGAATCTCACGGTCCCCTCAGGGAAGGTAATTCTCGAACATGTAGTAAAAGTGATTCTTTTCTCACTGAATTATTCCGTAGAATATGTAAATTTGAAGACACGTTACGTGGTTGTCTATGTCACGAACTAGAGAAGACTCTGGCTATTCTTTCAGCTTACAAGTCTCCCCAGGGTTGGGCCACCCGTAGTGTGACACAAACTTCCACGATCCCCGCAGGGAAAATAAATCACGAACAGATAATAGGCGAATCCACGCCATATGAGCAGCTTCAATAAGCACATATGTCCCGTAGGAAACAAAATCTCGTACATAATTAGTAAGTGAATCCGTCTCACTAAGTCATTCCAATGAATCAGGTACGTTGAATTTAAAGATGCTGATGTACGGTTATTTATGTCGGTGATATCAGGTAAGTCAACGTGACATAATATTCACGTCCCGTAGGAAACAAAATCTCGAACATAAATAATAAATTAATCTTTTTCACCAAATTACTTCGATGATGCAGGTACATAAAATTATATTAAATTATTGATGCATGATTATTTATGTCAGTGATAAACGTGTATCTCTGACTATTCTTTTCAGCGTACGAATATCCTACGGCTGCTACCCTCAGTATGAATCAAAATCTCTAAGCTTCCCATAGCAATATATAAATAAACCTCGAATGAAATAATAAGTGAAACGTTTTCACAATAGATAATTCCAATCATCATAATCATCACCATAATCAGCCAGTATCAGACCACCGGACATATGTCTCTCCTAAGTCACGCCGCCGAGTCCGATCCTCGGCTCCCTGTTTCCAGTCACTGCCCATCGCTTCGCGAACGTTGTCGCTACACCTGGTCACAGGGCGTCCCACGCCACACTTACTGATTCAAGGTCTCCACTCTAATACGATAATTCCAATAAATTATTTTAATTAATGATGAAAAATCAACCAATTTAGGAAGTACTGAAATTTTGAATTATTGATTCTGCTTGTGAGTGATCCATAGGGTCACTACCTCTTATAATTGTAACAAACTCCCAAATATGATCGAAAAGGTGAATAATCTCACGAGATTACATTTTAAATATACAACGTAGATACTTAAACATCATCTCACAACATCAGGTGCAAAGTTGGTATATGAAAATTATTATCATCGTTCACGTACACATAAACAATTAATACTCTGAAATAAATTAATTATTAAAATTATAAACAAATTTATGGTTTCTCAAGAGGGTTGCAACATCACCACCATCAACAACATCAGATTACACAGTTGATAAATGAAAATTATTATCAATGTACACGTACCTACACATAAACAATTTATGCTCTTAAATAAATCATTATAATTATTTTAAACGAATGAATACCTCCTCCAATCTATCTCAAGTATGAAAAGTTTATATCAGGTTGGTTCAAAGAACACTTAATAATCAACACCAAAATTACAAATATATTCACCAATTCAGGGCAATAAACCAAGAATTCAAATACTAGATGTCATAATGTAGTATTGAAAGTCAGCTAGTTTCCTCATAGTTTCAAAGTGTAATATTTAGTGAGAAAACTATCTACAAGGAGATAAAATTTATTTTACCTTGTAATTGTATCTTCTTAAATTTATTAGTTAATACCAACCGATAGAAAGTCAGTCAATTATGACTTTCTATTTTTAAATCTAGATCTTATAATAATAATAGTAAAAAAACCTAGACTTAAGATAAGAAAATAAATATGTGCATAATAATTAGGATAGTTCAAAAACCAAGACAGCTGACCTCCATGCTCCGCGAGTCAGCCCCAGCAGCAAGTTTTGGATGTTAACAACCAACGAAGCAATCGTACAACATACACACAAAAGACATACAGACGAACCGAGAACCTCCTTCCTTTTGGAAGTCGGTTGAAAAAGCATCATGAACCATCAGTGCTCTGTCCAAACAATTATTGGAGATTGAAAGCATTACATAGACACTTCTGTTTACCATCAGCAAGTAACTGGCAAACCAGCTTCTTGTTTTGTAGCTGAGCTTCACGCCTAATATTATATTGAACCGTAAAACCGCTTGAAATCGGGCACTATCCCATTACAATAATCATTTAAATAGATAATCTAAACGCGTTACAGTGACATCTTCTCATGTTATTGGAAAAGCCCACAATGCAGTTTTCCCATTAATAGATAAAAGGATACTCCCTGACTTCTTACTGCTCCGTTTTTCAACAATTTTAACACTTTTTAGCACATAAAAACTTCAAAATAACACTACACGTCCAGTAACATCTTGCTCTTTTTCCCTCCCGTCAAAAAGTGACCCCGAGCTTCGCCGCCAAAAGTCCAGTTCCCTGCATTTTAGCGGCAAAATACCCTTGTTACGCGGCAAATTTCGTTCGTTTTTCAAAAGCAGCCATAAACTAAGAAAAATACTAAATAAAAAACCAAGAAAATCCCGCGCTCTTCCCAAAACAAAAACACAATAATCCTGACCAGTGACAGCTCCTCCTGACACTGGCAGTTTATGTAATCTAGCTTTTTTTTTAACTCTGCACAGTGGCTTCGCACCTGACCTATATAGCGCCAAGTGTTGTTTTGTTTGACCCAAATATTTAATTAAATACTAAATGAGAACGATCTTATTTATGAATTATTTTGAATATAAACATAGTACATCATTAAAATCAATATAAATTCGAAATATCACCTCATAAACCTGAACCAATCTCAATAAATCGTAGAGCTCGAAATCCGTTCTGTTACACCTGTCAGTGGCGAAAAACACAGGGAAATAATTTTGTCTTTCCCCCGGGGATAAGGCCATGCTAGCCCTGCTGCAAGCAACAATAGTCACGCTGCGTGATTTTCGATGTTGACACACATCATTAGGAACTCTTCTCTCCGCTTTGGTGAAGACAAGGCTTTTAATTTTTTTATATAACTCGTTGTTTTAGGTATGAATAAATGAATGAATGATTATGAATAAATGTATCGTTTATTTTCATAATCATAAAAAATATAAAAGGCTATCATATATAGCTGACAGCTCGTTATTTATTTTAAAAGTTAGCCTAGGAACGTTTGACATGAGTATACAATTATATAGGTATATAATTATTATAATTAAAGTGCTATTATAAATAAGATCGTTTAAAAACTAAAAAAGAACCGACTTCAATGCCGCGCTATTCATTTTCAGCAGCAATTTTGAGGTGTTTATCTCAATATCTCTGGAGATATTAGTCAGACCTCGATAAAATTACCATGGTACTACACTTGGGATATCTCCTTTTCAAAAAAAAATAATAAATAAAATCGGTTCATAAACGACGAAGTTATCCGTAACAAACATTAAAAAAAAACGGTCGAATTGAAAAACCTCCTCCTTTTTTGAAGTCAGTTAAAAATGTCATTTGTGACCCTTTGACCCTCGTAACAAACTCCTTCGTTGCCACTAGTACCATTAAGAGGGTACGCGGGGTGCACTTTTCCATACAAATGTATTCCCCCGTTTCCTCCCTGGAAAGTGATCCTAGAGCAAAATTTGTTTCTACAAAAAATCAAGGTCTGCTGTAGCTACGGATAATCCGGTCATATCGCCTGACTTCGTACCAGCAGTATTTATAATATACCTACATAATAAGAACCTACGTAAATTTGAACCTCCGGTGTCTACTGGTCTTAACATAAATGTATGAAGTTGATGTTCTTCTCCTCGAGAGTAGTACCTATTGTTCTGTAGCCGTACGCTAGTAGCGTCCTTGCTCAGACTGACGCCTCGACAAATCAAAATCGGTGGCGGGGTGAGGAAGCCCGGAATTGGTGGGGGGAACAGTGTGTCCGTTCTATACGTAGTATTATTATCTTTTCTATGGTACCAGTCTGCATCGCGTTGCTAGGTAGCCGGTTGGCTCGAGGCTCTTATATATTTAATTTTCGCAAGGTTTCGAAAATCGGGACAATAATGCGTCCCAGAGATTATTTTTACTTTTGATATATTAATAAAAAAAACAGGTTACCACGAGAAAATAGCTCACGGATTTATCGATATTCTATTTATTATATTCTATTAAATATTATAAGCTTCCGAATTCGAATAGGTTTTCGAATGACTGGAAATCAGGGGGGAAGTTTAGAATCACAAATGTTTCGCAATGAGTATATCAAAAGTTGTTTCATATATTCGTTTTTAGGGTTCCGTACCCACAGGGTAAAACGGTACCCTATTACTAAGACTCCGCTGTTCGTCTGTCTGTCTGTCTGTCCGTCTGTCTCCAAGCTGTATCTCATTGACCGTGACAGTCAGACAGTTGAAATTTCACAGTTTATTTCTGTTTCCGAAAGAACAACAAATACTAAAAACAAAATAAAGTTAAAAATTAAAGGGGGTCCCCATACTAAAAACCTGGTTTTTAGTACAACGCCATCTATGTTTGATAAGCTAACAACCTTTCTAATTAGTTTCGGCAAAATTACATAGATGGCGGTAGTAAACGAGCCCTGTCTTTCTAGATCGCGCTGTCGAGATTCTCCGTGAACCCGTATACCAAACAAAATGTTCTTGGTAATATCAATTAATCAAATATGAGGTTGAAACTTTGTTATGTATCGTATTGTACTGCAGTACGGAACCCTCCCTAAGTGTGTGATGCGAGATGCGACTCTGACTCGCACTTGGCCAGTTTATTTATTACCTACCTGTTTGCTGGATCGTCGCGTGGCCTCGACCGTGGCCTTGAAAATGCACAGAGAAGTGTTTGTTTTGCGAGTTCCCGTCGACCTTGGCTTACGCTGCGCTATTACAACTTTCATTCAATGCTTTCTTTAATGTTTGATCCTTACTCAGACTAAAATATGAGGATCCTTATTAAAATTATAATATATATATTAAACAAGTGTTTGTTGTACCGACTTGATTTCCTATTACCAGGCAAACAAAAATTCGAGACTCATTACTATTTTTAGAATTTTTGTGTAAAATGTTGATAACATCATACATTTCAATAAATTTTAAGTTATATCCAGTCCAAAGTTATTTAAAATGTAACAATAATAATCATAATCACTTACCTCTTCTAGTGACTTGCAAGAGACTGATATAAAATTGGCAAGTAAAATTGCAATGAAACGAATTTAACGCCGCGCAGCGATCGGTTCTGGAGTTTGGTGTGTTACTGTATACTGTATATCTATGGTTACTGTATAGCTCTGTGGTTACTGTGTGCACTCAGCACTGTGGTGTGCAGTGTGAGCTGTACACAGACCATTTTTAACCGACTTCAAAAAAAGGAGGAGGTTTCTCAATTCGACCGTTTTTTTTTTTTTTTTTTTTTTTTTTTTTATGTTTGTTCGCGGATAACTTCGTCGTTTATGAACCGATTTCGATTATTCTTTTTTTGTTCGAAAGGAGATATCCCAAGTGTGGTACCATGGTAATTTTATCGAGGTATAATAAGTATCTCCAGAGATATTGAGATAAACATCTTAAAATTGGTACTGAAAATGAATAGGGCGGCATTGAAGTCGGTTGTTTTTTAGTTTTTAAACGATATTATGTGTATGGCAGAGTTTACTGTGTGTTCATAATGGAAAATGCCGGGTAGGTGCTGCCAGTGGGTTGGTGTAAATATTCCCACTGAAAACTTTTTATTTTTCATGTATGTGTATTAGAATTATTTACTGCACATTTACCATGTGTTAATTCTGACACCTAAAAGTAAAAAGTTTTTCTACCAAGGCAATAGTAGGTAGATTGTAACACGAGGACGCAACATAGTATTTTTCTTTGAGGTTCAAGGCTCCCCCACACAGGCGCGTTATTAAAGTTCGATAATATCGCATGCGTTATTGCGATATCTGTTGTCAGTACATTTTGTATTAGGATAGTCATGTAGTTACACACTGCTGCGATAATAACGCCGCAATGGAAGCATTGAGCTTAATGTACTACGTACGTAGTACATTAAGCTCAATGAATGGAAGTAGGACGTTGCGTTTCTCCGTCCTGCGATATTCCGATATGAGTTCTAGAATGTTTTGTAGCAGGACGCAAACGACCGTACACACACCTGCGATAATAACGTTAGTACTTGTATAATAGTGCCGTCGCGGCGCGGCGCTCTCTCGTAAGAAATATCGGACGATAAAAACGCAGCTTTGTGCAAGGAATGTTAAAGGAATCGGGACGCATTGTCACAATACCGCATGCGATATTATCGACCTATAATAACGCGCCTGTGTGGGGGAGCCTTCAAAGTAGGTACGTCCCGCCGCGAGAAAATAATGTTGCGTTGCGAGTTGCGTCCGAGTGATACACTACACTCTGCTTTTGATGCCCCCTATTTGAAAAAGTGAAATAGATAAGAGGCTCATTGAACTAATTAATGCATAGGTACAGTTTCTGACAAAAACTTCGCACCGTTCGCACTTTTCAATCAATAAAATGTGTACCTACCTACCTTTAAACTTTCTAAAATAATTTACTTTAAAATTAAAAATATTGTAAAGTCCACCGCGCTAATATCTAAGTGCACAGACTGCCAAGAATAATATGATAAATAATATTACAATAATGCTCCCCTGCTTTACTCCATATTGTTCTTCCATTTCCTTGAAAGAGCGTTTTATTAATTTCTATCTATAATGTTTGTATTACTATATGTACTTTTTAACCTATCTATTGTATATTAATAATAAAAATAGTTTAATAACTAAAACAACCGACTTCCATTCCCCACGAGTCAGTTTCAGTAGCAAGTTTGAAACGTTTATCGTCATATCTTTGCAGATAACTAACTTATCAGAACTTTATGAAATTTAAATTGGACCGACCACCTTGAGTTTGAACCCTACATGTCAAAAAAAGAATAATCAAAATCGGTTCACAATTGGCGGAGTAATCGGGTAACATACATACAAAAAAACCTACAGATGAATTGAGAACCTCCTCTTTTTTGGAAGTCGTTTGAAAGGAATCCCTATTTCTCTCGGTCACGGCATCACGCATGAACGGCTGGACCGATTTCGCTTATTATTTTTTTGGTTGTGTTTATTATTGTCAGGACAAGATTCTTATGAAAGACTAGAAGTCCCCCGCGGCTACGCCCGCGTTAAAAACTCCTTTTATTTACTTAAAACTTTTCTTTTGTAAAAACGATTCTATCATTAAAGACATCAAATAAAAATTAGCCAAATTGGTTCACCTGTTTTCATGTTATCGCGTGACTAAGACAAATCAGGATTCATATTTTTAAAACCCGAAAACCCAATAAAGCGCAATCCGAAACTATATTGATTTTCAGACTTTTTTACCCCAGTTCACTCTTTAGGGTGGCATTTTGAAAAAGTCTGAAACTCGTATTTACTTATTTATTTACAGAAGTACTTGTGTGAAATGTCGAATAAAATGACTATCCAAAATTTGAGCCCCCGCTTCATCCCTTGAAGAGTGAATTTTGAAAAATCCTTTCTCAGCGGATACCTACGTCAAAATTTCTATCTGGATGCAAAATATCAGCGCAATCCGAAACAATATTGATTTCAGACATTGTTACTCCACTTAACCCTTTTAGGAATAGAATTTCAAAAAGCCTGAAACACGTATTTACTCATTTATTTACTAAACTACTTGTGTGAAGTTTCGAATATAAGAGACAATCAATTCTTGTTTCTCCATACAAACTTTGAACCCTCGCTTCATCCTCTTCAGGGATGAATTTTGGAAAACCTTTCTCAGAGGGAACTAACGTCGTAATTAATAACTATCTGCATGCCAAATTTCAGCGCAATCCGAAACAATATTGATTTTTACACTTTATTACCCCATTTCACCCTCTTAGGGGTGGAATTACAAAAAAACCTGAAACACGTCTTTACTTATTTTTTTACTGAAGCACTTATGTGAAGTTTCGGATAGAAAAGACGATCTAATCTTGTTTCTCCATACAAACTTTCAACCCCCGTTTCATCCCCTTCGAGGGTTAATTTTGGGAAATCCTTTCAAAGAGGGATCTAACGTCGTAATAACTATCTGCATACCAAATTTCAGCGCAATCTGAAACAATATTGATTTTACACTTTATTACCCCATTTCACCCTCTTAGGGGTAGAATTACAAAAAAACCTGAAACACGTGTTTACTTATTTTTTTACTGAAGCACTTGTGTGAAGTTTCGGATAGAAAAGCCTATCTAATCTTGTTTCTCCATATAAACTTTGAACCCCCGTTTCATCCCCTTAGAGGGTTAATTTTGGAAAATCCTTTCTTAGAGGGAATTAACGTCGTAATAACTATCTGCACGCCAAATTTCAGCGTAATCCGAAACAATATTGATTTTACACTTTATTACCCCATTTCACCCTCTTAAGGGTGGAATTTCAAAAAAACCTGATACACGTGTTTACTTATTTTTTTACTGAAGCACTTGTGTGGAGTTTCGGGTAGAAAAGACTATCTAATCTTGTTTCTCCATACAAACTTTGAACCCCCGTTTCATCCCCTTCGAGGGTCAATTTTGGAAAATCCTTTCTCAGAGGGAACTAACGTCGTAATAACTATCTGCATGCCAAATTTCAGCGCAATCCGAAACAATATTGATTTTCACACTTTATTACCCAATTTCACCCTCTTAGGGGTGGAATTTAAAAAAACCTGAAACACGTGTTTACTTATTTTTTTACTGAAGCACTTGTGTGGAGTTTCAGATAGAAAAGACTATCTAATCTTGTTTCTCCATAAAAACTTTGAACCCCCGTTTCATCCCCTTCGAGGGTTAATTTTGGAAAATCCTTTCTCAGTGGGAACTAACGTCGTAATAACTATCTGCATGCCAAATTTCAGCGCAATCCGAAACAATATTGATTTTCACACTTTATTACCCAATTTCACCCTCTTAGGGGTGGAATTAAAAAAAACCTGAAACACGTGTTTACTTATTTTTTTACTGAAGCACTTGTGTGGAGTTTCAGATAGAAAAGACTATCTAATCTTGTTTCTCCATACAAACTTTGAACCCCCGTTTCATCCCCTTCGAGGGTTAATTTTGGAAAATCCTTTCTCAGTGGGAACTAACGTCGTAATAACTATTTGCATGCCAAATTTCAGCTCAATCCGAAACAATATTGATTTTACACTTTATTACCCCATTTCACCCTCTTAGGGGTGGAATTCCAAAAAAACCTGAAACACGTCTTTACTTATTTTTTTATTGAAGCACTTATGTGAAGTTTCGGATAGAAAAGACGATCTAATCTTGTTTCTCCATACAAACATTGAACCCCCATTTCATCCCCTTAAGGGGTGAATTTTGGAAAATCCTTTCTTAGTACACCCTTACGTACTAAGACAAATATACCCTCCAAATTTCAAGTCTCTACGACCAGCGGTTTAGGCTGTGCGTTGTCTGTCAGTGAGTCAGTGAGTCAGTGAGTCAGTCAGTATGTCAGGACAAAGATTCTTATAGTATTAGATGAAAGTAGTTTTTAACGCGGGCGCAGCCGCGGGGCACTTCTAGTAATAGGTATATTACTATCGAAAACTCTCCCTGGCCAGTTAATCTAACAAAATTATAATAGGTACATTATTTTGTATTGTATTAGCATACGGTTATGTATTAATTATTTTATTTCTATTTTAATGTAGTATAATGTATTGCGCACCACCAGCTAATTCTTTGTTGTTTCTGTCCATTCAAAGGTTGTCTGGTATAGACAATATTTTCATTAAAATTATTCAACCTAGTTCAAACACGACATCTCTGCTGTAAGTTAGTAAGGAGTCGAGTATTTTGCAGAATCCAGGAGATGTCCCAGCAATCAGCATCAGGTCAATACCTACATGTTTACAATATCGTTGAAGAAAAGGATACCGAATTTCGAATTGATCAGACCTATGAAAGATAATTTCATAGCGCCATCAACTAGAAAAAATCTCATAGTTTTAAACAGCTGAACGAATTTTCAGGCATTAAAGCTAAGAACACTCTCGATGAAGATATCTCATCATCAACAAAATGAAACTGGCCAAGTGCGAGTCAGATTTTTGTCTCGCACACAAAAGGTTCCGAACCGCAGTATAATATTATATTATATAACCGTGTCCATACCAAACATGCTTATTAACTACAACGCCATCTAACGAATATCTAACGAACTTCTAACACCAACTAAGTGAACTTTAACACAAAGGTAGGTAATTAATATTATTTATTAATAAGTTAAACAATCGTTTATAGATGGCGCTATAGTAAAAACACGTTTTTTGTATAGGGACCCCCTTACATTTTTAACTTTGTTCTGTTTTTAGTATTTGTTGTTATAGCGGCAACAGAAATACATCATGTGTGAAAATTTCAACCGTCTATCTATCACGGTTCATGAGATACAGCCTGGTGACAGACGGACAGACAGACAGACAGACAGACGGACAGCGGAGTCTCAGTAATAGGGTTCCGTTGGTACCCTTTGGGTTCAAAACACTAAAATAATAAAATAAAAAAAATCGAAATCGGTTCATCCGATTGGGCGCTACGATGCTACAGACAGACGCACAGATACAACACACGTTAAACTTATTACCCCTTCTTTTTGCGTCGGGGGTTAAATCTAATGATGTGGTCGAGGATGGTGAACACGCTAGGCCTAGAATGGTCCGACTCTCGAGAGCTAATTTTCATGCGGTTTTCACCAATAGCCGGAGTGATTTATGAAGAAGGTACTAGCAGCCCGCCCCGGCTTCGCACGGGTGGAACAATTATGCATACAAAATTTGCATCAGTTTGTTGCATCGAATATAAAATATTAACATATTTAACAATCATCGTCATATTTCAACCAATTTACACAAAACCTTAACGAATTATGCACCTAAACCTTCCTTATATAAACACTATGGCTATTGGTGAAAACCGCAAGATAATCCAGTAGCTCTTGAGATTATTGCGAACAGAAAGACAGAGGCAGTGATGACCTTTATTTTATAATACTTACGTAGTGATATTGGACGGCCCTTTGGAGTAAAGGATAGTTACCCTGATTCTGACCCGACGGTCGTCGGTTCTAATCCTAGCTATATACCTACCAATGAAAGTTTTATGTGCATTCATAAATCATGGGTTTTCGTACAGAGGTAGTGGGATAATTAAATCTACCAAAACTGGCCAAGTGCAAGTCGGACTCGCACTCTTAGGGTTTTAAAACTTTAATTTTTCGCCACCAAAAAATTAACTTTGTGTTTCATAGTTTGTTTTAAGTTTTTATTGAAATCTACAGAATATATTTTTACGTTATATATATATACGTTAGAGAGGGGGGGTGGGAGCACACATTTTACCACTTTAGACGCGCCTATCTTTAAACTGATTGACTTTGAGAAAAAAATGATTTTGGGAACCTCAATGTCATTTTTAAAGACCTATTGATAGACACCCCACATGTCTAGGTTTGAAGATTTTTTTTGTTTCAGTTCTATGTATGGGATGCCCCCAATAAATATTCATATTTTTTATTTTTGTATAAAAATCGGATAGCGGTTCACAGAATACATCGACCTACCAAGTTTCAATTCTGTAGTATTTATAGTTTCGGAATAAAATGGCTGTGACCTACGGATGGACAGACAGACAGACATGACGAATCTATAAGGGTTCCGTTTTTTGCCATTCGGCTACGGAACCCAAAAAAGTAGCTTACCACCAAGGAGAACATCTGCCGCTGTAACCTTACGGCGTTCCCCGACACAAAAAGTAGGGGTATTATACGTTTAACGTGTGTATCTGTCTGTCTGTCTGTAGCATCTTAGCACCCAAACGGATGAATCGATTTTGATTTTATTATTGATCGTTTTTTTTGTTTGATAGATTAGATGTCTTCATCGAGAGTGTTCTTAGCTTTGATTCATGAAAATTCGTTTAATCGTTATATAACTATGAGCTTTTTAGGGTTCCGTAGCCGAATGGCAAAAAACGGAACCTTTATAGATTCGTCATGTCTGTCTGTCTGTCCGTCCGTATGTCACAGCCATTTTATTCCGAAACTGTTAGGACTACAGAATTGACAGAATTGAAACTTGGTAGGTAGATGTATTCTGTGAACCGCATTCCGATTTTTATACAAAAATAAAAAATATAAAAGTTTAAGGGATACATGGAATATATGGCATACATGGAACTGAAACAAAAAAAAAATCTTTCTTCAAACCTATACGTGTCGGGTGTCTATGGATAGGTCTTCAAAAATGACATTGAGGTTCCTAAAATCATTTTTTTCAAAGTCAATCATTTGAAAGATAGGCGCGTCTAAAGTGGTAAAATGTGTGTCCCCCCCCCCCCCCCCCCCCGTCTAACTTTTAAAGTATGGGAGTGAAAAATCTAAAAAAAATATATGCTGTAGATCCCAATAAAAACTAACAACGAAAATTGGTTTGAACGAGATACAGTCAGCAGTTTTAGAGATATGGCGACCGCAAAGATAACTTTGTTTTTCATACAAACACTATGAAAAACAAAGTCAATTTTGTAGTTGCGAAAAATCATAGTTATGGAATACTTAACTGTGTTACGGAACCCTACGAGTGCGAGTCCGACTTGCACTTGGCCAGTTTATTTCTAGTTAATTGCGCTATGAAATCAAGTTACATAGGTCTGATCAATGCGAAAATCTTCTTCTTCAACGATATTGTAAGAACATGGAAGCCTTGACCTGATGCTGGGACATCTCCTGTACTCTACAGAATACTCAAATCCTCACCAACTTACAGCTCAGATTTTAAAATGTCGTGTTTAGAGTCATTGGAATGCTTTCAATAAAAAGATTATACATAGATCAGTCGGGGTGGTTTAAAATATTATATTATTATATCTATAGATCAATATTATTTTATACAATAGATCATATTAATACTATATTGACTTCAAATTGATTGTGATCGGTGGGGATCTACAGAATAGCTAAGCTTATAATAATATTTTCGATGTAACTATGACCTAATCTGTGGTTTCACTGCAAATATTTTATTAATTTTGCGATGCGTGTATGTGAAATCCGTGATATCTTCTAGAGTTTTCATTTGAATTATATACTGTAAGGGACAATTTTAATCTATAATATGTGGCCAAGCTAATTAACGTAATTATTTGGATAAGGATTAATACTATATACTTGAAAATAGCCTTGGAAGTTATGTAATATTTTTTAACAAAAAAATAAAGATTAAAATGGTTACTGTGAGTCAACCTTAAGAGATAGATATATGCTGTCGCGGATTTTTTTGTAGGTCTTATTAAGTTGTACAACTCTTCCATAGAAAATATTCTTCTATCTATTTTCAATTGAGCAGCGTTCCTAAGAAACGTGTTTTTTCGACTTAGGTTGCAAATTAGATCTCCACGAATGTACCTTTAAATTAAACGGGATAATATATAGCCTATTTTCATTTCGAAAGTCTATCCCATATATTAGTGAAAGAATTTTTTAAATCGGTCCAGTAGTTTTTGAGCCAAATCATTACAAACATACAAAAATACAAATGTTCTGTCTTTATAATATTAGTATAGATATAAACAAAGACTGTTTACTGTATACCAAAATAAAACAATAAAAAAAAACATAACTAAACATAATTATAAAATAAAAATACCATCGACTACATAGCAATGAGTCGATGAAAAATACAATACACGGTCATTGGATTAGTGTATTTATTGCAAGGTTATTATTTTTTTTATTGTGAGTAGGCGGCGTCATTGTATTCCTTGACCTTAGGAAGAGACAGTACGGTGTCCACGAGTTTCTTGAAGGCAGGATATTCTTGGTCGAGGTTAGGTCTCTGAAGCATCATCTTTACGTAGTCGTACAGTCCCGCGAAGACAAAGTCACCCCAGGTTAACTGGAAGAAAGAGATGAGAGTGTTAAGGCAGCCATCAAAAGTATTCAAGTGAAGACCTAGTCATTTTGTGGAATGATTGGCATTTTTCAACCGACTTCCGAAAAGAAGGAGGTTCCCAATTCAAAAATGTTTTGTTTTGTATGTATGTTACGGGATTCCTTCAATTGCGAACCGATTTGTATTATTTTCTTTTTGATTAGTAGGGTATAATACTAAAGGTCCCATTGTAATTTCATCGAGATCTGATAATTATCTCCAGAGATATGGAGATAAACACCTCAAACTTTAGTATTAGCGCAGCATTTGAAGTCGGTTTTGTTTTCGATTTGTAAACGATCCTAACTTATGTTATGTCAACGCATGTGATTTATAATATGGTAATAGCCAAGAAGATCCTTCTCAATTATGGTTATCTCCAGAGATATGAAGACAAATAGATCTCGATGAAATTGCAAATACAATGCGACCAAACGGGAAGTATAGGTACTCTCTCACACAAAAAAATATTTTTCCCGGACGTGGCACTGCGCTGCGCCCTTTACCTTGAGACAACTATGTCATATTGAGTCTGTGCACTCTAGTTTTTTAGGGTTCCGTAGTCCTGACAAGGAACCCTTATAGTTTCGTCATGTCCGTCTGTCTGTCTGTCTGTCCGAGGTTTTGCTAAGAGACCGTTGATACTAAAAAGTTGTAATTTTGTAGGGGTATGTATATAAATAACGCCGACAAAGTGGTGACATAAAATTTCGAAAAACATTTTTTTTAGGTTAGCTCCCCTACATGAGAAGTGGGGATGATTTTTTTTTCGTCGTCTACCCCATCGTGTGGGGTATCGTTGAATAGGTCTTTTAAAATGACTTAAGGATTGCTAATACCATTTTTCGATTGAATGCTCCATTTACGAAATATTAAACTTTAAAGTGCAAATTTTTGTTTCAGTAGGGCGTCCCCCCTCCCCCTCTAAAAGCTAAACTGCTGGCTTGAAAAATCTGGAAAAATTCGCGATTATAGCGCATTTCATGAACTTTAAAGGAAAACTATAACGGTTAAGATAACTTAATTAGTTAAGCAGTAATAGTCGTTGAACTTGGGTGTTGGATAATTTTGTACCAAATACAAAATCCTTGGAATAAATCTTTTAAAGTGACAAAGACGAAGTGCCGAGTTGCTTGTTTATAACGGGTAAAGACTTGCATTGAATAACGGGCTACTACGGAACTCTACACTGCGCGTGGCCCGACACGCACTTGACCGGTTATTTTTAAGAAAGCTTACTAGCAATGTGGGTCGCACATTACTAGTAGTCATATTAAGCTCTCCAACTAAGCTTAATATGCTTGCGTCTGGAGTGGGTTCACGTCAATAGTGCAATGGATGGGGATCAAATTCACGACCTCTCGATAGCTAAGGCCGACACGCCTTAGCCATTGGGCTATTGCCGCTTAGTTTTTCCATAGAAATTAGTTTAACCATAGAAATCGGCAACAAAAGCATTGAAATGGATTCCGTTATCCAGCTGATAAGTAAGTAAAATACTACTAACCTTTCCTAGAGCGATATGTCCGTTATTGTTCTCAAGAATCTTATTCATCAGATCCAACATGGCGGGGTAACGGTTCTTAGAGAAGTCAGCATGCAGGGCTGCCTTCAGGGCCTCGTCCTTCTCATAGTGCACCTTCGCTGATACTGACGAAGAGTAGGTAAAAAGTAAGAATAGATAACTGCCTATAGTTACAGTATTATATTAAAATACTAGAGGTGCCCTCGGCTTCGCCCGCGTTAAAGACTTCTTTTATTTATTTAAAACTTTTATTTTTAAAAACGTTTCTGTCATAAAAGACATCAAAGAAGTAAAAGCCAAATCGGTTCACCCGTTTTCAAGTTATTGCGTGACTAAGGGAAATATGGATTCATATTTATAAAACCCGAAAAACCATATTGGTTTTCAGACTTTTTTACCAACCCCTTGCAAAAATCTTAATATCCGGGGGAAATTTTGAAAATCCTTTCTAATCGGATACCTACGTCATAACAACTATCTGCATTTTAAATTTCAGCGCAATCCGAAACAATATTGATTTTCAGACTTTGTTTCTCCACTTCACCCTCTGGCATTGGGTGGCATTTTGAAAAGCCTGAAGCTCGTATTAACTTATTTATTTACAGATGTACTTGTGTGAAATGTCGAATAAAATGTCCTGATATCCTGAAAATGACATGTAAGCTCTTGAGTCAACACGATTAAAAGATATGGGCAGATTTAAGCGAAAACTTATAAGTATCAAAAGTTACCTTAATTTTTAACTTTTTATTTTATTTTTCAGAATTTTTCCTTCACTTGTGCTTGCTTTTGACCAAAATTGACAATTCTAGGTCAACCGTAAGTACCCTATAGGTTTTGGGTCGAAAACTACCTATAGGGTACTTTCCGTTGACCTAGAATCATGAAATTTGGCAAGAAGCAAGGTCTTACAGCATATATAAAGGATAAATTCCAAAAAATAAAAATGGTTGAAAGTTAAAGGGTACCTACATACATAGTTTACGCCATTAAAAATAGGCCTCTAAGTTATATGAGCGCTCATACAGTTAAGGGGTCTAGCTAAATTGGCACTAACCTTAAATACGGTAGGTAAATAAATAAAATTGTGCTATTGTGTGATTTATTTTATACACCGAACTACAAAGTTAAGTTTGTCTCTTTACCTAGTCTAAGAAATTGGTACGGAAGCCTCGGTGGGCGAGTCCAACTCGACTTGGCCGGTTTTATTTGTATATATGTAATTCGTATTTCGTGCTTGGTCCAAATTCAAAATGTTTTATCCACTGAGTGAGTAAAAGAGCGTTTTATTCACTGCTATCGATGAACACAGTGCTCTTTTTCGAGTGCCAATAGTAAAAACAATTTTAGATTCAAGGATCCGGAAACTCGCTACATCCTATTACATATATCGAGATAAGATAACAATATAAAAGCAGCTTAGCTAAAATACAACCCACGTTGTGATTCAGTGTTTATTACTGATAATACTTGATGAAACAATAGGTGAATTCATGATAATACATAAATATTTTGAGTAGGCAGTACTTATCAAGTGATATATATATTCCGATTTATTATAATAGCAATCATTAGCCATAAAAAGCTTACGTAATTAAATATTTACCACTATGTCCGGTATTAAAGAACAATCCTGAATCCTGAAATATCGATCTTAGGCCTGCTTGCAGAGACCAGAGTTAATACTTTTTTTTTAATAATCCAACAATACGATTGAATTATGTTATTAATATTAAAGTTTTTTTTTAAATATCTTATAGGCTAGCGTTTGACCACTATCTCCATACCAGTTGGTAAGTGATGATGCAGTCGAAGACGCTAGGCCTAGAATGGGAACTGGCTCTCAAGGATAGCTGCCGGAACACATTAGATGTTTGGTGACAGATTTTCTTACTTGAGGGTGGTAGCTGGCCAGGCGGACACTAGATAGTATCCTACCACCATGCGGGGGTTGTTGGTTTCTTAACGATTTTTTCCTTCACCGGAGGGCCAATGTGTGAAGTAAACATAAATTTTTCACCAAATCCATTGGTGCACGGCGGGGTTTGAACTCGGTACCACGGCATCAAAGCCGACCGTTCTCCCGATTACGCCACCGGGCCCTCAGTATTAATATTTACTGTTCTTTTCCTCCGCGTTTCATACATTTTTCCGCGGTGTACATTAACTGTCACATTTCGTAGTTTATTATCTGCTACAACTCCTGCAAAAATCTCCCCTTCTTCATCTTTAAATAGAGACTCATACTTACAAGCGCGAATATCGTCAAGGAAGTTAACGTTCTGATCGATGTCGAGATCTTCTTCCAGGGTGTCTCCAGCCAGACCGTACTTCCTGCCCAGGTAGCGAGCGATGGCCAGGCTCTGAGCGTACTTCTTACCGTTGAACTCTAGCACTGGCATCTGACCGAATGGAGTGCCTGCAGCTGAAGAGTGGAGGAATTTAGCGTCAGCAATTAGACACCATGTATTGGTACTATCATACACCTTACTGTTATTTCTTATGCCGAATAGGTAAGGTGTTATCCACTATAACACTTGAAATTAAGTGACGATGCGATTTAAGACGGAATCGGGCTGGTCTGGAAATGTAAAACAGCGGTGGGAAGAGGTTTGACAACGGAATTTAGATAAAGTTAAGGGAAGAAACTAAGGATACACTACGTACGTACTGGTGGCAGGTTTCAGTCGTAACTCTAAACCAGCCAGAAAACAAAACCATCAATCAATCAAAATATGTGTGATCTCGGCAGGCGTGCGAGCGTGGCTTTCGCCGAGGGCACACATACTCGCTTTTAAAAGAGCGCCGTCCGCTCTGAAACCGGTCGCACGTCTAACAGACTTTTTCGTGATAAGAGAAGATTTTTGAGTATTTTACCGGCAAATTTAGTCAAAATGTTCCAAATTGTCTAGGAAATGATCATGTCGGAAAGTGGCTAACTGATTTTGTTTTATTAGTTTTTTAGGTCCTGGAGAGTAAAAAAAGAATAAAACATTAAATTAAAAAATTAAAAAACCCGACTGCGCAAAAAGTGAAGTGTTAAAAAAACGAACTGAAAAGAAAAAAACAAGTAAGTCTAGTAGTTTAGACTTCTGTTTAGGGATATCAAAAAACTATACCATTTAAATTCTTTCTCGGTCGATACACTCATAAAATAAATTATACATTGTTATATGGAATGTAGAGACTTTAACAGTCGGGACACATTAATGGCTTAACGAATGGGGATTAATGTGTCCCGACTGTTAAAGTCTCTACATTCCATATAACAATGTATAATTTATTTTATGAGTGTATCGACCGAGAAAGAATTTAAATGGTATAGTTTTTTGATATCCCTAAACAGAAGTCTAAACTACTAGACTTACTTGTTTTTTTCTTTTCAGTTCGTTTTTTTAACACTTCACTTTTTGCGCAGTCGGGTTTTTTGATTTTTTAATTTAATGTTTTATTTTACACTTTTTAGTTAAGTCAAGGACGGCAAATTCCGTAATCTTCTCATTTCATTAAGAGAGTTGCTGTCATGTGGATTATTGAGTAGTTTCCGGGGATCTAAACTACTTATTACTAGTCCATCTAAAGATCTAACCCGGCTCAATGCTACATAGGCTTGACCTTTCGCAAAAATGCGCGAACTTAAGTCGACCACAGCTTTGTCCAAGGTACTACCTTGGAAAAAAAGAACAAAAAACCGCAATGCGTGAAATAGATAGGGTATTGCTTTTTAAGCTTACTTACTTTACAGTTGTACTATTAAACGACTATACCAAAAGGAAGAGGTTGTTTGTTACCTCAGAACTCCATCAATTCTTAACCGATTTGGAAAATTCTTTTTTTGTCTGAGTTAATATGATTTTCATTTGGTCTCATTGTAATTTTATTGAGATCTGATAAGTAACTTCAGAGATAAGCACCGCAAACTTGTTACTGAAAGTGACTAACGCGGCATATAAAATCGCTTTTTTTCGATTTGTACGATCTTTAATTATTTGTTATAAATATATTTTGAATCTCCATTTTAAGACCTTTAATTCAATACCCCAATCGATAGATTTTGAAAAAAAAATTTTTTTTGAACCCCAAATTTTGGCGTCTGAAATCCGCCATTTTGAATTTTTCCATTTTTCATGTTTTCGTTGACACTCGCGCTAGCATGGCGAATCTATTGACGTGCCAATTATCAAAATCGGCCCACGCGTTTGGTCTCTAGTGTGCCACAAAGGAACAAACATACATACATACATACATATATAGACTGATAAACACATTACCTCTCCTTTGCGTCGCGCAGTCGGGTAAAGAGAAAACATAGACATCATAGTAGGTTTGCATCAAAAGCCACCTAGCAAGTGTCGTGGAATTAAAGGGGTCCCCATACAAAAAAACATGTTTTTAGGGTTCCGTATCCAAAGGGTTAAACGGGACCCTAGTACTAAGACTACGCTGTCCGTCTGTCTGTCTGTCCGTCTGTCTGTCCGTCTGTCACCAGGCTATAGCTCATTAACCGTGACAGTTAGACAGTTGAAATTTTTACAGATGGTGTATTTCTGTTGCCGCTAGAACAACAAATACTAAAAACAAAATAAAGTTAAAAATTAAAGGGGGTCCGCATACAAAAAACGTGTTTTTAAACGCCATCTATCTAATTAGTTTCGGCAAAATGACATAGATGGCGCTTGTAAACGAGCCCCGCCTTTCTAGATCGCGATCAAACCAAATATTCTTGGTAATATCATTTAATCAAATATATGAGGTTGAAACTCTGTTATGTTTCGTATTGTACGGAACCCTTCCTAAGTGTGCGATAAGAGACGCGATGCTGACTCGCACTTGGCCAGTTTTATTTACTATATACCATCTATGAACGATTGTTTACCTTACTAACACCTTTGTGTTAACGTTCACTTAGTTGGTGTTAGAAGTTAGTTAGATATTCGTTAGATGGCGTTGTAGTTAATAAGCATGTTTTAGTATTGACACGGTAATATAATATAATATTACCGTGGTATTTATTATACAGCGGTTTGGGACCCTCCGTGTGTGGGGAAAAAGTCTGATTCGCACTTGGCCAGTTTTATTTTAAAGTTGGTATGGTAGCGCTTGGTACCTATATAAGCTCTCTATCTCACTTGTTGGCAAGAGACGGTGTGGTCGAGGATAGTATCATGCTAATGTTGCGATGTTGACATGGAATAGTATGGCAAAGATGAAAGCAGTAAGTACTTACTGGACTTGATTTCCAGCCATTTCTCGTAGGTGACCTGGTTGTTCTCCCAGTCTTCTCCACCATAGGCTAGCAGCAGTCTCGGACCTTCGCCGAGAGCCTTGGTGTTGAAGTATGAGTAAATGTACTTAGGCATGTTTCTGTAATATAAAGAAGTGTACCTCAATTTTACTTCAAGGTAGGCCACTACCTACCTACTACACAAATAAAATCTATTAAAAACTAAATTAGTAGGTCACATAATATTGTATATTATTATAGCTTACCACCAGGCGAGATAGTGGTCAAACGCTAGGCTATTATCGAGGTATACATGTAAACCAGAGGCGCCCATTAGAAACTGCCTTACGTGCCAAACGACGCGCGATCGTGCGTGTGGAGTACTTACGCTAAAACTAAGCGAGTTGTAGATTCTGCACTGCTTTTTATTTGAATGTAGAGCTAGTTCGCGACGCCACATCTGGTACGTAGTACATATACATCGATGTAGGCTATACGATATAAAAAAGAAGGTGCGTAGAAAGCTACGCGAAAGAAATGAAACTTCCAAGTTCATTTAATTTATTTCTCAACATCACTCATCTGTTGAAGGTAAAGGTGAAGCCTAAAAAAGTTTCACTTAATAAAAACTCGGCTGGGCATGTACTTTTGGAGAGCGAAGTGTGGCAATTTCATGTATCTCTAATGTCTGTTATTCCGTACGTGATGAATTATTTGCCTAGAGATATTATATATATTTTTACGTACCTGCAAAATGCAGCTGAGTTAAAATCTCTGCTATCGTCCTCTAAATATATCTAACGAAACAATATAATAAATTGCCGCATCAAAGGTGTTGCAAATTGGTAGAACCGTAAAGAACCCTGCTGCAGGGTTATCATTCTCAATAATTCGAAAGCAAATTCGGATTTGAAAACTGCCTTAACTTCGACTTGGATATTTGCAATTCACAATGCTCCGTTCGGTTACTTTTGATATTTCGATTAGAAAAAATCTGTGATTCTAATTGGAAAGGTTTCCGCGACATATAGCTCACGGATTTATCAATATTCAAAATAATTTGAGATCGTTTAAAAACTAAAAGAACCAACTTCAAATGCCGCTCTATTAATTTTCAGTACCAAATTTGAAGTGTTTATCTCCATATCTCTGGAAATAATGAACATATTTCGATGTAATTTAAATGGAACCACCTGTGAAGTATATAACTTTTTCAAACAAAAAATGAATTTTTCAAATCGGTATATGTGTTTTCGAGTAATCGGTGTACATTGATTAAAATAAAACATACAGTCGAACATAGAACCACATTTTTTGACGTCACTTAATTAAAAATGAAGCTTGCGAACCCGAAAAAATTTAATATGGAAAAAAAATGATTGCAGTGAATCAGAGGGCAGTAGGACATTCCAGAATATGCTTTAGGAACTTCGAGGAAATAATTTCTACCCATTGACCACATCGTCGCTCTTTGTATTAATATTCAATCTTTTTAAACAATTCCAAATTAAATATTGAGACTTACAGAATTTCAGATTTTTAGAACTGTTTGCCACTGATTACAGGTTCTTACTGGTTTATAGCATAGGTAGATATCACAGTTGAATTGATAAGCTTGATATTAGGTATGACGAAAGTGTTATTAAAGGTAGATACCATGTGCAGATAAAATGTCATATAGAACATTTCTGTGTTACTAAGCGTTAGCACAGAATAAATAATAGTAGATACAAGTGCCTACCAGATACATTGATAAATCTGACTAAAGGTACGGCCACAGCGCGGCGTCCTGCGATATGCAGGCGCGATCTCGGTACTTTTCAATTGGTCTCTGATCGCGTTTGGTGTGAACCAGTTGGTACAAATACTACTGCGCTATCTGATAGCCGCTTAGATCGCGCACGCAGGACGCTGCGGTGTGTCCGTACCTTAAATAAGTTGTTTTGGCAATGTGCCGTGATTTATGTAAGCTCTTTGCCATATTATCTACTAAAATACGTGAAAAAAAAATCTGGATAGCCAGAATTTTGCATGTCACTGCAATGCGTCTGTTAAACCTTGAGACGTAAAGATGTTCAATAATTGCACTATATAGTATATGCCTATATAGTATATGCTGATAATAAAATGCCCTGTAATTTCACTGGGCTGAATTAATTGGCAAAGCGGTGGTACCGACCCAGTAGCCGAAGTCCTACCACTACAAAGCACCTCCGTGTGAAGGTAACACATCGTTAAAAAACCAACACCCCCCGCATGGTGGTCCACACTATCTAGTGTCTGCCTGGCCAGCTACCACCCTCAAGTTAGAAAATTCAGATTCTAGGTTTAGCGCGCTTACCATCGTGGACTGCATCATCACTTACCAACACGTGAGATAGTGGTCAAACGCTAGCCTTTAAGATAATATATAAAAAATATATATATTATATAATTATAAGGTTAGTGTTAAGTCTCCAGGCAAAAAAAGTAAATATTTAGATCTCCTAAGCTTCTGAATACCTTCTCGATCTATTCGTTCATGTCTCCTTCCAGAGATGTCGCTAGAAAAGCTGAAGTTGAAAATATTAAGCAGTAAATTATATTTCTGTTAATAAACAGAATTTTAACACCTAAAAAAATTATAACTAATAAAACAGTTTTAAATTAAAACGTAAAATTATATCGATCGTGTTAATTGTCACAATGGCATAGATTTATTAATCGATGTTCTGAATCGCGCAAACGATATTTTTGAAATTTGATTAGCATCCACTTATTTGCAACTTTTTACGAATATCTCGATGAAATATCTTCCTTATTACAATAGATAGGAGAAAATAACCAAATTAACCTTATTCCGTACCTGGTACTTATTAAAGCAGATAATGCTCGCATATCGCTGCAGCTAGCTAGTATCCCATAATTATCGCCCCGACATTAGCAACAGATTAGTATCAGTAATTCTAAAAGCATCAAAATCCTTATTCGGTTTGAGGTTAGCAACTAACAGTAGTAATATCTTACTACTTACTACTGTAATGTGAATAAGTATAAATATATATATTTCTTTTTTCTCTTACAACTTTAAAATTTATTATTATTATTGATAAATGTATAAAATATAATGGGTACATATCGACCGCCGCGCCACACTGGCAGTGGTGCGGAGCACAGCACGGTGCACCCAAACGAAGCGCTGCAGCTATACGGAACGTTGACGAATCCATCATCGTTCCGGTATTTGGCGAAGGAAGGGCCTGGAGCCATAAACCTGATTCCCACTCAGCAATGGCTAGGAGACGGGCACGATCTGCAGAGCATATACACGTATGTAAAAGATTTTTCCGCACTTGCTCGCAAATCGGTCCGTCCTATAGTCGCTGAGATGATCCAGTTTTTGGAAATCAGTATTTGGACAGGCTAATGACCACGCTATCTTGGCCTCGTTCATATAGCAAATATCCGGACATGATGTGAAAGACGCTGAAATTATTTTTTGAGTTAAATTTTGAGTGCTATGTATCGAAGACAAGAAGGCGGGTAGAGCCACTGCAGATGCAGAACGTATACCCAGGCCGCCCAGACGCACGGGGAGCGAAGCTTGTGACCACGCCCGCTCATTTAAATTTATATTCAAAATGGATGCCAATGTGGATTTTACGATATTATCTAAACTCTGTAATAAAATTGGGTGCTTCCAGAGTTGAGAACACCGTAAAACGTAAGTAAATTTTGGTACGAAAAGGCAGAACCGAATAATTGTAAAAGCCATATGAGTGTTAATTTTAGCTAAGCGATCCGAACTTTGCAAAAAATTTTTGAATTTTTTCGTTTATAAACAATGGAATTGATTCATCTAGGATAGGTGAGCCTAAAAGACGAAGGGAAGTCTTGTCAATGACCTTGATACCGGGAGCCAGAGCATTAAAATTTTGTAAAGCCAAATCTTTAGAGGTAAATTTTTCAGATATAAACAGTTCACATTTCGAAAAATTTTGGTCCAACCCGATTGACCGAAACTGGTCGATTAAAAACTGTAAATCTTCTAATACTGTCTGCACATCTCCACCCAAAGTACCGTCATCTAAGTACCAAACATTCAATTTTGAACGAAGACGTTCGATAATTGGGTGTATTGCCAGACTGAACACGGCTGGTCCGAGGGGATCGCCTTGCTGACAGCCGACGGAAGATAAAATTTAGTTTCCTTGATACGTTAATTTAGAATCTCTACCATAACATTGCCAAAGAAAACTGTATAAATTTGGAATTTTGTCTTTAACTTGTGTAAGAAGGGTACCTCTATCTACTGAATTAAAAGCATTCTTGACAACTTTCAACAGCACATCCCCACAATCATGATTTAAAAAAGTTCAAACGGAATGTACGGCGGCTTCACAACCACCTCGAGACCCAAAACCAAGTTGGATCGGCTGAAATAAATTTGATAACTCAGGTGCTATTTTTCTACAGCAAATTTTAGCCGCAAGGCGGCGGTATGTCATTCCTACAGCAATGGGTCTAATACCGCCGTCTTTCTTTTTTAGGGCACACAAATTTGCTCCATATAGCACAGAAGTTATGTCACTGTTGACTTGTCCTGAGAGCATGAGATTGACTAACGCTGTGAGATCCCTCAGGAGAGATTCTCCGGCCTCACCACAAGCACCACTTATGAGGTCTTTCAGATGTTGTGGTGTGAGTCCGTCTAAGCCTCCAGCTGTGCCACTCTGGAAGGATCTCACGGCTTCCGAGACGTCCAGAGCAGTAAATTCTATGATATCATCGGTGTCACTAGGTGGTTCGGGCAGATGAAGGTCGGCTGCTGGAAGTGGATGTTTTAATTTTAAATCCGAAAGCGTTTCTGGTGAAGCGGGCGCTAGTATGTCGCTAGAGAAGAGGAGACGTGACGCGCCTTTGATGTCACCGTCTCCGAGCTTGTTCTCAACAAGTCTAAAAAGAGAAGCATCGGATGAAGTCTTTTGTTTAGAATTTTGCGATGAGACCGAGTAATTTTCCAAAGATTGAGTAGCGTCATTCTGATTGCTGTACTTCAAGCAGTTTTCTTTTATACGGCATGTAAGTGATTTTTTGTTACCGGTTTCAAATTTTATGTGAAGTACAGCATACGGGAAGAGCAACAAATGTTCCCATGCTTGCTTCGAATTATTATTGATTACATCTTGCACGGCCTTTGATAGTGCAGACGAGACAGAGAGGCGAGCACCGCGAGGTATTCTTTTAATAACTGTTTTGTTAATTTTAAATTTTGACAGTGATCTCCAAATCGGGCTTATAATTTCATATTAATTTGGGAAGGATTGGGAGCCGAAAGAGGATTAATAACTTTATGGCATTTACTTAAGTGAATTTTCAAACCTCTCTGCCCTTTAAAGAAGCGAGTCTGTGAACATTCGTTGCACTGGGCGAGGTCTAGCGACACACTTTGAAGGTCATCATTTTGCGTACACCGTGCCAGCTCTGAACTCATTGATTTCTTAAATAAAATCGTAAAAACAAAAATAAAAACTATAATTAAAGAAAATATGAACATAAATTAAATAAATACGAAAAATGCACTGCACTGAATCAAGTTTTTTTTTATCTTTGGGAGTTTGATGTTGATGCCCACACTCAGGGGCTCAGGGGCAGCAAAGGTAACATTTCTCATCCGCGCTCAGTACTGCTGCACAGGTTATAACCATGTCTACACTTTGACACTTCCCCGAACTTGCTTGTAAGCTGCGAACAGTTGCTCCTGGTCCCTTCGATCAAATTCTATTTTGATCGATGCCTGGTCCCAACACATTGTATTTTATGAACAGAGCTCTTGCTCGCAGAGTCTGCTCGCAGAGCTCCGAACTTGTTCGTTAGTCTTCACGCTGTCCAATGTCGAGGAAGATTACGTTTATTCTATATTCTACATGCTTTGCCATCGATCTAAATATGTGCTTTGCAATAATAAATATTTTTGCATTATTTTTCCAAAAAATAAACAAGGAATATATATTACATACTGAATATGATAATATTAGTCTGGATTTTCACGTATCATTGATGTTGATGTAAACACCCAATACTCAAACTACCATAAATAAACTGGCCAATTGCAAGTCGAACAACAGAAACGTAATAAACAATAATTAGCTCGATCAACAGGGCCAACGGCCACAGTGACTGTGGCTGTTAGTGGCTCTGTAGATTATAGGCTCAAACTATCATAAATAAACTGGCCAAGTGCAAGTCGGACTCGCACTCGTATGGTTCCGTAACACAGTTAAGTATTCCATAACTATGATTTTTCGCAACTACAAAATTAACTTTGTTTTTCATAGTGTTTGTATGAAAAACAAAGTTATCTTTGCGGTCGCCATATCTCTAAAACTGGTGACTGTATCTCGTTCAAACCAATTTTCGTTGTTAGTTTTTATTAAGATCTACAGCATATATTTTCTTTAGATTTTTCCCTCCCATACTTTAAAAGTCACACATTTTACCACTTTAGACGCGCCTATCTTTCAAATGATTGACTTTGAGAAAAAATGATTTTAGGAACCTCAATGTCATTTTTGAAGACCTATCCATAGACACCCCACCCCACACGTATAGGTCGGAAGAAACATTTTTTTTTGTTTCCGTTCCATGTATGGGATATTTCATCCCTTAAACTTTTATATTTTTTATTTTTGTATAAAAATCGGAAAGCGGTTCACAGAATACATCTACCTACCAAGTTTCAATTCTGTAGTCCTAACATTTTCGGAATAAAATGGCTGTGACATACGGACGGACAGACAGACAGACATGACGAATCTATAAGGGTTCCGTTTTTTGCCATTGGGCTACGGAACCCTAAAAAGGCAGACGCAGCCGTGCCTAACACCCGAGTGAACGCAATTTCAGTAATATTAAATGCTTGAGTAATACGCTTCCGCGCTCAGTTTGCTACACAGAGTACTTTATATATACGGAAAGTTTGCTACCAAGCGGCAGCAGGGACGGACGTGTCCGTGCGGTATTACTTCGCAGCGTTGCTTACGTAGTAATCATGCCGTATTGACTATGCCGGACTGAGCGCGGAAACTTATTACTCAAGCATTTAGTATTACTGAACTTGCGTTTACTCGTGTGTTCGGCACGAATCCGCCTGCCTTTTTCGAGGTAGTGTGAGACCCAATATTACTGATATCTTGGCGAATATACTAATATATCAGTATCACCACTCTTCTTTCACACAGGTGGGTATATCAATATGATTGATAAACTCGCATGTTATTTGTTTGATCACTTATCACTCATGATCACTTATGATTGATAAAGTCGCATGTTATTTGTTTGATCACTTATCACTCATGATCACTTATGATTGATAAAGTCGCATGTTATTTGTTTGATCACTTATCACTGATGATCACTTATGATTGATAAAGTCGCATGTTATTTGAACTGAATATACTTAGGTAGCTAACCCAATAGTTTCTTTTCAACCAACTTACTTCCAAAAAGGAGGAGGACACAATTTACACCCATCATGGGTGTAGATTGTGTCCGCAGCATAGGTATTTAAATATTTTGTAAGTATGTTGCGCGATTTACTCCGTCAATAGGCGTGACGAAAGATTTTGAAATCCTCTTCCGTAATGTGGGAACACATTTTCTTTTCACGAAAAAACCTTTATTTCGGTAATAAACTTAAGTTTAACGTAGTTTCAAGCAATTCTCCTAATATTTTTTCAATAGTGCGCGAAAACAGCTCACATGTGTCATGGCATCGGCTGTGACGTCACACATATGTTAATGATAAACCTAACGTAGTAACTATTATATAATCTGTGACAATGGGTACACATGGGTTTTCCAAAATTTAATAACATTTTCAAGAAAACCTCATAAAAGGACCTAAGAGTGACGTCATGCGCTGTGATTGGTGTTTCAATCAAAATGGCCGATTGCAGTATTTTAATGTTTTATTTATTGAAAATCTTAATCTCAATTTTTTTATATAAAACTAAACTAGTGTTTTAAATTGTTTTAATATGTATTTTCCCCTAAAATCATCAAATCTTCGAGTTTTTGATACTGTCGTCATGCCTATTGTGAACCGATTTGAATGATTATTTTTTTAATTTGTAGCGTACAGTTCCAAGGTTCCATTGTAATTACATCGAGATCTGAAAAATATCTTCAGAGATATGACTAAAAACGTCTGAATCTTGCTACTGACACTGACTCGCGCGGCATGGAAATCTGTTGTTTAAGTTTTAAAATTTAATCATCTTAGTTTTAGTCATAGTTATCTAGTGGCGAAATCGATAATAGTAAGTTTACTAATATTGATTTCACCACACTCCCACAACAATGATCTTATTTTCTGCTATGTAATGTTAATTATTAGTTAGCATTATTTACATGCATGAATAAAAACAGAATAATAATAAACGGTACTTAAACTGGATACCTAATGACAATAACATAAGTACAAGTTGGCAAAATAGAGTATAAATAAATAGGGGCGCGTCTATATACTAGTAACCCCGATAGCAGAGAGAGTAGCGGTAAACTTTAAAATTACTTCTTTAGTGGAACTACGGATAGTCTTATTCATGTTAAAACATCTTTAAGTCGCGTAGGTTACGGAACATATTAAAATACTACTATTAAGTTGCACAAAAAAACTTTGTTCATACATTTTCAGTCACTAACCACTCACCACAGTTAACATAGAAAATTTTATCACAGATTAGATAATTGCCAGGCCAGAAAAAAAAAGTTGCGTTTCAAGACGTTTTTGCCAACCTGTAGATATGTCACTAATAGTAAACAGGTACTAGGTAGGTACTAAGTAATCGCATCCAATAGAAGCAAAATGGTCATTCTAAATTACGGGGCAATACAAAAAAAGCAAAACGTAGTTAAATCGTAAAAACAATTAATTTATTACATTATTTCTTATTCTAACAACAAATAAAATTTCTTACAGAAGTTAAGTAACCTAACATTTTTTTTTCTTTACCTGTTGTGTCCCACTGCTGGGCAACGGTCTCCCCCATAGCCTTCCACGAATCTCTCTCCAGGGGTATGTCTGTCCAGCCAGGCTGGTGGTATATTTATATCGTCACGACATTTCTTTCGTGCTCGACCAATATATTTTTTAAATAAACTACCTTCAGAACCTAACGTTGAGAAGAGTATGTAGAAGCATCTAGAAGGGCATTTCAAGTTGGGGCATCTTGTCAACGTAAGCCTTGACCTTAGGGTTAGAGAGCACAGCTTGACGGACCTTCTTGAAGACTGGATACTTGTCGTCCAAGTTGGTCACTTGTAACATGTGCTGGAGGTAGTCAAATATACCCGTGAACAAGAAGTCTGCCCAGGTCAGCTGGAATACAAACAAAATTATGAGAAATCTTCTTCTAGATTTAGAGAAGCGAGTTTTTTTTAATGATATAGGGTCACAGGACAAGCACGACGCTCGCCTGATGGTAAAAGATGACGTCTACCTATTACAGATACAGTGGCATGCACAATTCTAGATAACCAGAATTGTTCATGTCACTGCACTGCGCCTGACACATGAAGATATCGTCTCACATGCCCTGTAATTTAACTGGACACATTGCCATTTGAACCGAAAAGTATTCATATTTCGTGGCTGAATTAATTGGCAAAGTGGTAATACTGTCCCAGGCGGACTAGCAGAAGTCCTACCACTACAAAAGCGTTGGAAGATTTGTCGCCAAACAAACAAGTTGGTACAATAAAGTGTTTCGATTCCTATAAAGCTGGGTATTGAGTGATGAGAGAGAAACACTGGTCTGAACGAAAGACAACGAAGGCTGAATAGGCCTGTAGGATGGAGACTAATGGATGGCCAAAAACCTTTCCCAAAATATCACATCACAAACTATTTTACGTAAATTTTCATTTAGCAAAAAAAAAACATTTGTTGACTTATCACAATTTTTCAGTTAGCAAAATTAGTTTTGGGCAAGTTATCGCAACAAATAATTGCTTGGTTATGTGCAACAAATAATTGCTTGGTTATGTTAAGAATTTCTATGTGCGCCCAAATTCACAGCATTATAAAACTCTGAGTATAATCTCGCGCTTCGCCGGGCGCTTCCGCAGCACGCTCGCTTCGCTCGCTCGGCTCGGTCGCAGTTCTAGACCTAACCTACTTTTCTCTTAGTCTAACCTACTTAATCTTTTTCTATACTAAACATTTAACTTAATAAAACTTGACAAGGTAAAATGATAATTTAACCAAGTGAATAGGAAATGCCACATATATGTATCTGTGGGAAATGCGATAAGTTTTGGCGAAAAATATTTTTCCCAAAGGGCAGTACACCCTGTAGGATACGTCTGTATAGATGAGTATTTTCCTTTCGACATTCGTTCGCTCTCGTTCGCTTGGCCTGGACCCGGCATAAGAAAGCGGATAGAATGGCATCAATAAAAGTTTACGTGTGAATTGCCCGTTGTAATATACAATCCAAAATTACACCGTAGCAACGGGACTCGAACCTGCGCCTCCTGGGAACCATGCCCGACGCTGTGCCAACTCAGCCACGGTACGGCCTTGGATATTATCTGCCTTATTATGTATCCTACCTTTCCAAGAGCGAGGAAGCCCTTATTCTTCTCGATGATGGCCGCGAGCCGGTCCAGCAGTTCAGGGTATACGTTCTTGGTGAAGTCCTCGTGCTTCTTGGCCTTCAGCTCTTCGTTATCTTCATAGAAAACTGACGCTATCTCTGTTAACAGGAATAATTACTTAGCTTTTAGGTAAACTGATTATCCAACATTTTAATAGATCAAATTATAAATTACTTCTTTATTACATAGTATAAAACAAAGTCGCTGCTGCTGTCAATACGCTTAGATCTTTTAAACTACGCAACGAGTTTTAATGCAGTTTTTTAGCAATAGATAGAGTATAGAATGAGAGAATAGAATAAAGAAGAAGATTATGTAGAAGAAGAATACAGAAGAGAGTATAGAATAGAAAGTATGGAATATAGAAGAGAGTATAGAATAGATAAGAGTGTAGAGTAACTCAAAAGGAAGGTTTACAACCAGGATTAAACGCGGGCAAAGCCGCGGGTCTTAGCTAGTAAGTAATAAAATCTTATAATTTGAAATTAACCTACTTCTAATTGTTTTCTCGAAATACAACTTTCTATGTTTATACTAAGTTCGGATGAAAATAATATAATTTAGTATCTTGGAGCGGGTCTGATCGAAAACGTGTCAGTATAGTTCCTAATCAGGAATCGGTGAAACTCGCCATGAGAGTATAAAAATAGGGTATTCTTATCTATATGAGAAAAAAAAACTAAAAACGGCAAAAAGCAGTCAGAAAATGTTAGTTTCAGTTCATAAAATAGCAAACTACATTTTAAAATTAAATTCAAAGGTTTCAGCTTTTTTAATCTGTTTCATAACACCGTTAAATAGTAGTCGCCGTGTGTCGCCATGTTATTACGTCATACGGCTATGTAAAGTGAGAAGTGTCAACTGTCATATGACTGCATTTGTTTACACAGCCAACTGAACTGACGTCATGACCGCAGAGCAATATGGCGTCCACTGCGTCCAGCGTTTATGTCAAATTACACACAGAAAATGCAAAATTTTAATGGATTTGCATTTTATGGCACTTAATGATTGAATAAAAAAATTGTGAATCTATAAATGGTTCATAGTGCTAACTAACTATAGAAAAAGTAACTATAGAATCTAATTGAGACAATCGTAGAATAGAATAGAATCTAATTTCAAATATGGGTGTAAAAAAACTATTTCCACGTTTAAGGAACGCGTTACTAAACAGTAATCATTATTGTATTTAATTGTCACTAACTCACTTATTTACATAAACGTATTGTTTTCTTTTATCATTTAGACAATTTCCATATATATACTTCCTACCATCCATATTTATTTATTTTCCTTTAAAAGCGTATTTACATACATATACCTATTTATTATGTATTATATATATAATTTGATAAATCACCATACACCGCCGTATCACGTTAATTCTTTCTCTATCAGAAGGTTTTCTGGAAGAGATCGCTCTTAGCGATAAGACCGCCTATTGTTACACTTGTTTTATTTATTGTATTGTACTGTTTCTTTATTATGGTTTTCAATAAAGTGTTTTCTATTCTATTCTATTCTGCCCTATTATGATCAACTTACTAGCACGGATGTCGTTCAAGTACTCGACGATCATATCAACACTCAGCGCCTCCTCGTCCGTGGAGCCAGCCAGACCATACTTCCTGGCCAGGAAGCGAGCGATGGCCAGACTCTGGGCGTACTCCTTGCCGTCGATCTCGATCACTGGCATCTGACCGTATGGGGTCTCTGGAAAAAAAATATAATTTCAATCAAACGCAGAATTCTGTGTATGATTTCCTACTTAGTTTCCTAAAATGCGAAAGTTTGTGAGTATGGAAAGTGAAAGTAGAAGTGACAGTGAAAGTGAAAGTAAAAGTGAAAAAGTGTATTATAGATAGATGAATGTTTGCTACAGTTTCACATAAAAACGGTTTAACGGATTCCGGATGAAAGGCACACAGTTTATAACACGGTTTAACACATAGGATACATCTATATACGGGTTAACTTCGCCTTTTTTAAAGTTATGAATGACGACAAACTGAGCTTTACAAAAAAAAGAAACAAACGGCAACCACCGCAACCACCAGTGTCAGTGGTAGAAGGGCAAACAACCAAAAGGCTCCAGACCCTAGAGCATCGCGCAAAGTCGCCAGTTTATCGGTTTTCTTTAAGATACATTTCAGAGATTGTGCCATAATTAGTACCGCTATCACCTTTCTTTTATCGGACAGACGTACCGATGCGCGCTTTTATGGTGGACTTTCCATCTACCCAAACGAACCGATCTGCTTCATCATTTATCATATTACTAGCAGCCTACCCCGGCTTCGCACGGGCGAAATTGATACATAATATTGGACGGCCCGTTGGAATAAAGGATTGTTACCTTGACTTTTAACCCTACGGTCGCTGGTTATAATCCTAGCCATATTGATTTTCTCAAGTTTTTATGTACATTCATGAATCATGGGTGTTCACAGGTATTGCGATCAATAAATCAATGTTCCGCCTGACTTGCTACCAAAAAGTAGCTTACCACCATCAAGGAATAAGTCTGCCGCCATAACCTTACGGTGTTACGGCAACACAGCTCTCGGCAGTCATTACATTCTAGGCCTAGCCTGTTCACCATGCGAAGATGCGAAAGTCAATTTGTATATTTGTTTGTTTGGGACTCCTTCACGGTCAAACGGCAGGACCGATTCAGCTGAAATTTTGCAAAGGGATAGGCAGTAATTCTTCATGAATAAGGCCATAGGATATTTTTTATAACGCGGGCGAAACCGCGGGGCACAGCTTATCGGTGGATCAAACTGTATTGACATAAAATTGATTTATATCGGTTGCAATCTACAGAAATAGCGAAGCTAATAATGTTTACGTAGTAACTATTTTCTAATCTGTGGTTTCGCTGCAACTATTTTGATGCGAATAATTTTAAATCTCTGATATCTTCTAAAGTTTTCATTTAAATTATATGCTGTAAAGGACAATTTTAATGTATAATATGTGACCAAGGTAATTAACGTAATGATTCGGATAAGGATTAATATAGTTAGACATATACCACCGCGAACTTTTTGTAGACCTTTTTAAGTCGTACAATACTGTAGTACATTATTTTGATCTATCTCGTAAGGTTCAGCCAGCGTTTGCAATGTAAGCGCAAAAAAGTGTTTATTTACAACATCACATTAGAAACCTCTAAAATTGCCAGTGTTTCTCTACTATACTATGTATGTGTTGTACATATAAACCTTCCTCTTGAATCACGCTATCAGTTAAAAAAAAACGCTTCAAAATCCGTTGCGTATTTTTAAAGATTTAAGCATACATAGGGACGGATAGACAGCGACAGCGACTGTGTTTTATACTATGTAGTGATAGTGATAGTGATACGTACAACCAATAAACTGGCCAAGTGCAAGTCGGACTCGCACTAGTAGGGTTCCATACCACACTACAGTATTGTATAAGATCGAGCAAAAAATACCACTATCATTTTTCGCCAGCAAAAAATAATTATTAATATACATTTTATTTCTTATAACGCCATCTAACGTCTAACAAAGGAGTTAGGGCTCGACATTTCAATATAACGCCATCGCGTTCTTCAAATCGCCAGTGATAAGGCATCTTCTAGGTAAGTGTACTGCATCGTTGATCGTATGATTGATCGCATCGTCACTTAACGTCAGGTGAGATTTTGAGAGCCCCATTGGCGTAAAGGAATTATGACGTCAAAGGAATGATGGCTTGACGTCAAAGCGAGAGGTCGCAGGTTCAAATAGCATCAATCAATTCTGGCACGAGGGCTCGTACGTAAACGGCTTTGGGTAAATGTAAACTTACTAGGCTTCAGAGCAGGCCAGTCGGCCATGGCAATACGGTTATCTTCAAACTCCTGGCCACCGTAAGCGAGCAGCATGCGAGATGCCTCGCCCAGGGCCTTCACGTTGAAATAAGTGTACTTGACATGAGGCATCATGGATCTGGAAAGAAGAAGTATGAAACAAATTTAAATGGTACGTACATCTTAATGACGTATTTTGGAGGTCATTAAATTATCACCACTATTACTTTCCTGCGTCCTTAGGTCTTCATGAGATCTACTCGTGATCCCTGTGTGATACTGGTGGTAACCACTGCTTATAGATTTCAGCCGTAGCTCAAACCACCCACTGGTCGAAATTTCACCAGTTGATTCGCCGAGTTCCGCAATAATGCTCAGTGCCAGCCAGTATAGTAGGATTGGTAGTTTTTTTAGGCCAGCGTTTGACCACTATCTTGCCTGGTGATAAGCGATGATGTGGTCAAAGATGATGAACTGGTGGATTAGGTTTGTTATCAGATAACTGATGTTGTGTCTGATGTTAATGATGTCTACCTTAAACGGGTGCATGACGATTGCCAGAATTTCACCCCACTACTGCAGAGAACAGTCTCAATATTATTAAAAACCCAATAACACTTACACTGCCACATGCTCTCCCTCCATTTTTGTGGTTTCAATTTCTAATTTCTCAGATCATGGAATTCAAAAACCAGTATTTAATTTTTATGTTTTCGGCAATTACTACGTATTTTCCTGTACGGTGTTTTCAGATGCCAATGAAGCTATTGACAGGCAGTTTTTTTTTGTGACTGTCAATAAGTACAGTGCCACAAGTATAACTTGGCGGTGGTGGTTTTTGGAACTAATTCAGCTCTCTTGAAACTGTGAGTTTGACGTTTGAGAGATTACCGCGACATTATTGTTGATAAATCTGCTACATTAAAATAGTTCAATAATGCCAAAAGTAATTAAAAGTGGTTTAAGAGAAACTGTTATCAAAGTACAAAGTAAAAGCACAGTGGCGCACAGCCGCGCCAAGTTATACTTGCCGGACTGTAACGTGCATGCAGCAAAAAGTTTATAATAAACTGTGAGTTATCGTCAAAAGAGGTTGTGAGCCTACAAACGAATGAAACTTACTGAAACCTTCGAGCATTTACCAATGGAGATGTTAACGTTGTAATCCGCAAACATTTTTTTCTGCCGATACTTACGGGGGACGACGTAAACACGCATTGCACACACACAAATCACTCACTTTAACGATCCCGCACACTAGCCTGAAACACGCAAACAGTATCAAAAATACAGCGTAGTTACGCACGCTCATATGGCCAATAACGGCTATATGGCCAGCAGAGGGGTACGCCTTGCGTTAACATCTCCTTTGTTAAATGCTCGAAAACTGAAACGCACTAACTTTTACTTAGTTAGACCTTTTCTTATGGTTTAGGGTAAGAGCACAAGCACGACGCTCGCCTGATGGTAAGATGCATGATCTGTCTCTTTTTAACTGACTTTTAAAAAAGAGGTTCATTATACGACCAATCTGCGAATATCTATAAAAAAAGATAGAATATCTATAAAATAAAACTATTAATCCGATTTGGATGGGGTTTTCGTTTTTTTTTAATTTACCTAAGTATATTTTTCAGAGAAGGTTAATGTAAATAATATACTACGACCTGATGAGTACAATATTCCTGTTATATTAAATTCTTGCCTAAATCTGTGTTTCCCGATAACAACCACCTGGGTGTCTTCAAGTGGCGAGTGAATAGGTATCTTCTGGGCAAGCGTGCTGCATCTTGAACCACGTTGACATTTAACATCAGTAGGGCTATTCTGTAAGCTAGTTTACGCATCTCGCAAGCGGTGAGATTTGAATTTCGTATAGCGACTCACCGCGGATTCCGCTTGCGAAATGCGTAAACTAGCTTACAGAATAGCCCTACTACAGGTGAGATAGCGGTCAATCGCTTGTTTTCTCAGTTTAAAAAATGAGATAACTCTACGATTTTTTTTGTATCATATAGGCTAGCGTTTGAAAACTATCTCACGGTCATCATGCGGTCAAGGATGGTAGCACGCTAGGTCTATAATGGGATTGCGACATGCATGTCGGCGACATGCATGTCGCATTATAGCCGGTGCTGATTAGTGGATATGATGTATGTCATTTAGGTCTAGCTGTGATTGGCAGACGCTTCCGCAGCCATATTTGTATACATGTTACATGCTAATGTGTCAAGTCAACAAAACGTTTCACTTGCATCTTGGTTTTATAAAACCACACCACACCTAGTATCTCTTCTGTGACCACACTTTTTAACCGACTTCACAAAAAGGAGGAGGTTCTCAATTCGTCAGAATCTTTTTTTTAAATGTATGTTCATCGATTACTCGAAGATACCTGAACCGATTTGGATTTTTTTTTATTTGTTTCAAAGGGTACCCTTCCTAGGTAGTCCCATTTAAATTTTAACTAAATCATCATCATCATCAGCGGGTGTCAGTCCACTGCTGCTCTCCCAAGATGCGCCGCCCGAAATCGACGAAACGAAATTGTCCGAGCCATTTTTAATATATTAACATTTGTATTACGACGCATTTACTTATCTCGACGACTAACTCGTACTCGTACTACTATAATAAGTACTAACTACTGGCACAGATTATATAATATTTACTACGTCTACTGGCTACTTTGACTAGCGCGACGTTTGAAGTCGGTTCTTTTAATTTTTTAAACGATTTAAATTATTTATGTAAATCGGAAAACAATATGATGATAAGGTAACATCGAGCTAGTCTGATGATGGAGAAAACCTGGCCATAGGAAACTAAACTAAACATGATTGACCCGTTGTGATTGGGCTAAAATTATTTTTAGTACCTACTTATACTTTTATTTTGTTTACTAATCACTACCTATTATAAAACAAAGTCCCCCGCCGCGTCTGTCTGTTCACGATAAACTCAACAACTACTGAACATATTTTCATGCGGTTAGCAAAAATAAACAGAGTGATTCATGAAAAAGGTTTAGGTGTATTATTAACTAAGGTTTTGTATGAATTGGTTGAAATATGACGATAATCGTTAAAGATTTGAGAGAGATTTTGAGGGCCCGGTGGCGTAATCGGGAGAACGGTCGTAATCCCGAGAAACCACAGATTATATAATAGTTACTACGTAAACCAAACATCTAATGTGTTCCGGCAACTATCCTTGAGAGCCAGTTCCCATTCTGGGCCTAGCGGGCTTACCATCTTCTACCGCATCATCACTTACCAACAGGTGAGATACTGGTAAAACGCTAGCCTATAAGTTATTAAAAATAAAACTGGCCAAGTGCGAGTCAGCACCGCGTCTCTTATCGCACACTTAGGCAGGGTTCCGTACAATACGAAACATAACAAAGAGTTTCAACCTCATATATTTGATTAATTGATACCAAGAATATTTGGTTTGGTCGCGATCTAGAAAGACGGGGCTCGTTTACTAGCGCCATCTATGTCATTTTGCCGAAACTAATTAGATAGATGGCGTTTAAATACACGCATTTTGTATGGGGACCCCCTTTAATTTTTAACTTTATTTTGTTTTTAGTATTTGTTGTTCTAGCGGCAACAGAAATACACCATCTGTGAAAATTTCAACTGTCTAACTATCACGGTTAATGAGCTATAGCCTGGTGACAGACGGACAGACAGACAGACAGACAGACGGACAGCGGAGTCTTAGTAATAGGGTCCCGTTTTACTCTTTGGGCACGGAACCCTAAAAAAAGATTCCAATTGATAGTCTACACAACAAGCTGATGCAAAATTTAGGTAGGTACCTATATGCGCTCTATCCCTGCAAAGCTGGGGCGGGTCGCTAGAAAGTTATAAAGAAAATAAGTTACTACAATGACCTTTTTGGAAGTCGGTTAAAATATATAGTGATGTACCTACTTGCCAATATCCGAAAGGAATAAGTGGATTTTTGTTTTGATTACGGCCGTGATAACGCGTTTTATTCGCTGATAAAAACGTGGCGATGACCTTGTGGACTTATTTTGATACTACATAGGTAGTTATGAACATTGCTACGGAGAGGTGATAAAACGTACGAAATTGCATTATGTTATGTAATACACATGATAACTTCAAAATAGCGATATCTGTAGGGGTCTAGATAAGGTAGATTATAGGAATGCACGGATATGATACTACTAAAGCACTAAGGGGTATGATACGAGCCTAGAAAATGTTCAAGAAAAATTCAATACGTTTTCAACTGACTTCAAAAATGGAGGAAGTCTTCAATTCCTCTGTACTTATGTTTTTTAGGGTTCCGTACCTCAAAAGGTAAAAAAGGAACCCTTATCAGATCACTTTCTTGTCCGTCTGTCTGTCCGTGTGTCACCACCGATTTTCTCAGGAACGGGTGGACCTAACAAGTTGAAATTTATACCAGATACTGAGGTCTATAGTCCCTATTAGGTGTATAAAAATGAAGGTCCTGAGTCAACACAATACAAAGATATGAATTCTAGATCAACCGGAAGTACCCTATAGGTTTTGGGTCAAAAACCTATAGGGTACTTCCTGTTGACCTAGAATCATGACATTTGGCAAAAACAAGGTCTTATGGCACAAATAAAGAAAAAAAACAAAAAGTAAAAAAAGTTGTATATTAAAGGGTGTCCCATACATACATAGTTTACGCCAGTTAAGATATGCCTCTAAGTTATATGAGCACTCATACAATTTAGAGGTTTAGCTTAATTGGTACATCCAACGTTGGTATGGAAGCCTCGGTGGGCGAGTCTAACTCGGCCGGTTTATTATTTTTTTTGTAACCCGATTACTCCGTCAATTGTGAACCGATTTGAATGATTATTTTTTTAATCGGTAGGGTTCGTTTTCGAGGTGGTCCCATTGTAATTTCATCGAGATCTCATAAGTATCTCCAGAGATATGACGATACACATCTCAAACTTGCTACTGAAATTGACTCGCGGGGCATGGAAGTCGGTTGTTTTAATTATTAATTATTTTCAGTACTAAAATTAAGGTGTTTATCTTTATATTTCTGGAGATACTCACCAGATCTCGATAAAAATTAAATGGGACCACCTGGAAAGTTCAAAATTCCCTATTAAACAAAAAAAGGATTAAATATTATGTTTCTTTGAAGTATTACACACTTTATATTTTTGTAAATTGTTAAATACAATCCAAAATTTTAATTACAAAAAAAAGGATTTTCTAAATCGGCCCACACGTCATTGAGTATATCGGTAAACATACATGTAAAAAAAATCTGACGAATTGAGAACCTCCTCATTTTTTAAAAGTCATTTAAAAACAAAATGAAATAAATAAGTACCAACCTTTCATATGGAAGAAGGTACAAGAAATCAGCCATCTTACCTTTATGTAGGCAAGCACACACTATCGTTCACGGCTGGAGCTCGAATGAGACTGAGAGATGAACTGTATCTTACAAACATTTACATCATCCGAAATAATTTAATGAATGAAATAAGATATAGGTACAGGCTGATCTTTTATTTCGGATATTATGACGAGTTAATACTTTTTACATAGATAGATTAACTCTTTATTGTAAACCAAAAGAACTTAAATTTATAATAACAACAAAATAACGGTTTTACAATCAGCGTTCTTATCGCATAAAGCGATTTCTTCCAGACAACCTAATTACGGACTAGTTATAATACACAGAGCGCTGGCGAATAACGTAAAATCATTAGCAAAACAAAAATCACAGCAAATAAATCAATTCCTAATATATCATATAACTACATTTATAAAAATCCAAAATAATTATATATTAATTTTTAATTTCACTTTATAGTTTCTTGCCATCCTTCTTCTCCGGGTTGACATGTCGCGCGACGCCGTTAGGCTAGTATTGACTTAGGCCATAGAAAAGATAATAATACTACGCTCAGGCCTAAGTCCTCTATAGGGGATCCTCTAGGGATGTAAGGGAGCACAAATACTACCTCAGTGCTCCCAGCCAACCTCACTTGCTCGTAGTGCATCCTGACCAACTAACGAGGCTCCATGGCGACCGACAAATGGCGGTATAACCATTTCAAATTATAGCGTAGCTAAATACTACAGGCCGGTGACGGGCAGCAGCGTCACCGGTGCGAGGAGCTACATCCTGCGATCGCCAACCCGCCTGCTCATTATGGCGATTAGGGCATACCCCTCCCAAAGAGCCGAAGATCGAGCTCAGTGGCGTATCTTCAAAATAAATCTTACGAGTGGCCTGCGTCCAGCAGTTGACTGACACAGGCTGATTATGGAAGACTGGAAGTCCTCTATGTGGAATTGTTGTGGATCCCAGGGATCAGGGTGACCACTGGTGGTTGGTAGGCTTCGGCCGCGGGTCGAACTACCCAACGTACAAAGATTTGTCGCCAATCGGGATAGTTTAGCTGTGTGGATTCCAGCGCCTCGTTTCATTGCTCTTTCCATTCCAAACAAGCACAATTCTAGCATCGTATCGTCATAATTTTTTATGCTTTTTCTATAAAAAAAACTAACGAGCAATTTGCGTTGCACATAACTTCTTGTTAACCCCTCCAACTAAGCTAAACATGCTTGTGTTTGGATTGGGTTCACGTCCATAGCGCAATGGGTGGGGATCGAACTCACAACCTGTCGATCGCCAGTCCGATACCTTATCCTTTGGGCTATCGCCGCTTGTGTAATGTAAGAAATGTTTGGAAGACATGGTTGAGAATATATTCGGTATGTTGTGGTTATATTTTTCAGTGGTAGGACTTCTGATAATCCGCCCGGGACGGTTCGACCACTTTGCCAATTAATTCAGCCGTGAAATAGAAATGTTTTTCGGTTTGAATTGCAAAGTTTTCAGTGAAATTACAGCGCATGTGAGACTTTACATCTTCTTGTGTCAAGGTGTCAGACGCAGTGCTATGCAAAATTCTGGCTATCCAGAAATTTGCATGCCGCTGTATCTGTAATAGGTGGACGTCATCGCTTACCATCAGATCAGGCGAGCGTCGTGCTCGTCCTGTTTGTTACCCTACTATATCATAAAATAAATGTGTTCAAAAAAGTTTTAGAGGCGCGGCGTAGGATAAATAATTGACTTTAGTCAGTTGTCCTACGCTTTGTCTCAATCCCACCTTCAATTTCAATTCAACAAGTCATCTTAGACCGCATCTTCATTTAACATCAGGTGAGATGTTGGTCAAATGCTTGTCTGCCAGGAATAAAACAAAAAGCTGATCAGTCAAATATAAATATTATTAGCTACAATTTTTTTTTTCATATTCAGACATTCAAAATACAAGTCAATTATAAAAATTAAATTAATATAATACAATTTCAATTGTCTGGCAATCCGTTCCTGATCGTTCCCGGCGCAAAGGTGCCCGCCCGTTAACATGCCGGTCACAACATCGGTGCCGATAACACTAGCAGCGTTACCGCGCTGGATAGCAACGGCTAACCTTTGCACCAAGAAAGAGCAGGAACGGGGCTCTCCTGTCTTGTCCCATATTCTAGCTACAATTAAATTACCTAAATTCGTTCGTAGATTAATTATTAGTTTACCAACTGAGAGCTGTAGGTACTTATCAAAGTTTTTATATCAACTGTCGACCTTCAACTTCAACCTAAATATTTCATCACCCTAAGTAGATTAAATATTGTTAAATGAGTATACTTATGTAATAAAGTTATTATTATGTATGTAGTTAGTCGCCTATACCACAGTGTCTAAAGACAAAAGTCTACCTGTCAGTCAGTGCGTCCTACCTATCATGACATACGGAGCCGAGACGTGGACACTCACGGTTCGACTAGTCCACCAGTTAGCAAAGTCGCTCAGCGAGCTATGGAGAGAGCTATGCTAGGTGTTTCTCTGCGGGATCGAATCCGGAACGAAGTAATTCGCCAGAGACCTAAAGTGATCGACATAGCTCAGCGGAGTAGCAAACTGAAGTGGCAGTGGGCTGGTCATATCTGCCGTAGGACCGATAACCGTTGGGGCAGACTGGTAAGAAGTGGCAGTGGGCTGGTCATATCTGCCGTAGGACCGATAACCGTTGGGGCAGACTGGTAACAGTTTGCTAATCCGCTGAGTCCACTGAGTCCACTCTAAAGAGTGGAGACCGCGAATCGGCAAACGTAGAGTAGGACGCCCTGTAACTAGGTGGAGCGACGACAATCGCAAAGCGGTGGGCAGTGACTGGAAGCAAAGAGCCGAAGACCGGGCTCAGTGGCGTCTCTTGGGGGAGGCCTATGTCCAGCAGTGGACTGATACCGGCTGATAATGATGATGATGATGTAGTTAGTAGTAAGTATGTATTTATTTATCTACATATACCTACACTAGAAGTGCCCGCGGCTTCGAACGCGTTAAAAACTCCTTTTATTTACTTAAAACTTTTCTAGTGTAAAAACGATTCTATCAGTAAGGACATCAAATAAGAGTTAGCCAAATCGGTTCACCCGTTTTCATGTTATCGCGTGACTATAGAAAATCGGGATTCATATTTATAAAACCTGAAAAACCCATATTTACAGAATTGATTACATACCCCATTTTAAAAAATCCTACATCACGTACTTACTTATTTATTTACAGAAGTACTTATGTGTAAAGTTTCGAATAAAACACACTATCTCATCTTATTTCGCCATACAAACTTTGAATCCCCGTTCCGTATCCATATTTTTTTAGAAAATTCTTTCTGAGTGGATACCTACCTACGTCATAATAATTATCTGCATTTTAAATTTCAGCGCAATCCAAAACAATATTGATTTTCAGACTTTGTTACCCCACTTCACCCTTTTAGGGGTGGAATTTTGAAAAAGCCTGAAACACGTATTTACTTATTTATTTACTTAAGTACTTGTGTGAAGTTTCAAATAGAAAACACTATCTAATCTTGTTTTTCCATACAAACTTTGAACCTCCGTTTCATCCCCTTGAAGAGTGAATTTGGAAAAAATCTTTCTTAGCGGATACCTACGTTAAAATAACTATCTGCATGCCAAATTTCAGCGCAATCCGAAACAATATTGATTTCAGACTTTGTTACCCCACTTCACCCTTTTAAGGGTAGAATTTCGAAAAAGCCCGAAACACGTATTTCTTTATTTATTTACTTAAGTACCTGTGTGAAGTTTCGAGTAGAAAAGACTATCTAATCTTATTTTTCCATACAAACTTTGAACCTCCGTTTCATCCCCTTGAAGAGTGAATTTGGAAAAATTCTTTCTTAGCGGATACCTTAGTCAAATAACTATCTGCATGCCAAATTTCAGCGCAATCCGAAACAATATTGATTTCAGACTTTGTTACCCCACTTCACCCTTTTAGGGGTGGAATTTCGAAAAAGCCTGAAACATGTATTTACTTATTTATTTACGTAAGTACCTGTGTGAAGTTTCAAGTAGAAACGACTATCTAATCTAACTTGTTTCTCCATACAAACTTTGAACCCTCGTTTCATCCCCTTCGGGGGTACATTTCGGGAAATCCATTCTCAGAGGGAAATAACGTCGTAATAACTATCTGCATGCCAAATTTCAACGCAATCCGAAAGAACATTGATTTTCACACTTTGTTACCCCATTTCACCCTCTTAGGGGAGGAGTTTCAATAAAACCTGAAACACGTATTTACTTACTTTTTTAACTTGAGTACTTGTATGAAGCTTCAAATAGAAAATACTATCAAATTTTTTTTCCATACAAACTTTGAACCCCCCCTTTCATCCCCTTAAGGGGTGAATTTTAGAAAATAATTTCTCAGAGAAAACTAACGTCGTAGCAACTATTTGCATGCCAAATTCAGCGCAATCCGAAACAATATTGGTTTTTTAGACTTTGTTACCCCATTTTACCCTATTAGGGGTGGAATTCCGAAGAAGCCTGAAACACGTATTTACTTATTTATTTACTTAAGTACCTGTGTGAAGTTTCGAGTAGAAACGACTATCTAATCTTGTTTCTCCATACAAACTTTGAACCCTCGTTTCATCCCCTTCGGGGGTAAATTTTGGAAAATCCTTTATCAGAGGGAATCAACGTCGTAATAACTATCTGCATGCCAAATTTCAACGCAATCCGAAATAATATTGATTTTTACACTTTGTTACCCCATTTCGCACTCTTAGGGGTGGAATTTCCTAAAAGCCTAAAACACGTATTTACTTATTTAAGTACTCAAGCACTTGTGTGAAGTTTCGTATAGAAAAGACTATCTAATGTTGTTTCTCCATAGAAACTTTGAACCCCCGTTTCATCCCTTTAAGGGGTGAATTTTATAAAATCCTTTCTTAGCTGATACTAACGTCATTATTAACCACCTGTATGCCAAATTTCAGCGCAATCCAAAACAATATTGATTTTCAGACTTTGTTACCCCATTTCACCCTCTTAGGGCTGGAATTTTGAAAAAACCTAAAACACGTGTTTACTTATTTATGTCATGAAGCACTTGTATGAAGTTTCGAATAGAAAAGACTATCTAATTATGTTTCTACATAGAAACTTTGAACCTCCGTTTCATCCCCTTCAGGGGTCAAATTTGAATAATCCCTTTTCAAAGGTAACTAACGTTGTAATAATTATCTACATGCCAAGTTTTAGCGCAATCCAAAAAAATATTGATTTTCACACTTTGTTACCCCATTTCACCCTCTTAGGGGTGGAATTTCAAAAAAACCTGAAACACATATTTACTTATTTTTGAACTGAAGCACTTGTGAAGTTTTGTATAGATAATATCGTTTAAAAACTAAAAAACAACCGACTTCAATGCCGCGCTATTCATTTTCAGTACCAATTTTGAGATGTTTATCTCAATATCTCTGGAGATTGTTAAACACAATCCAAAATTTCATCTTACCAACGGGACTTGAACCCGCAACCTCCGGAATCTCTGGAGATACTTATCATACCTCGATAAAATTACCATGGTACCACACTTGGGATATCTCCTTTCGAACAAAAAAAGAATAATCGAAATCGGTTCATAAACGACGAAGATAACTTCGTCGCGGATAACCGCGAACAAACATAAAAAAATAAAAATATATATCAACACCAATATTATAAATGCGAAAGTCAGTTTGTTTATTTGTTTGTTTGTTTGTTTGTTTGTTTGTTTGGGACTTCTTCACGGTCAAACGGCTTGACCGATTTGGCTGAAATTTTGTACAAAGATAGAACATAAGGCAGAATAGGATATAGGATACTTTTTTTTTGGCTATCGAGTCAGGGGGTCCAGATATTCTTAATTGAATTTTGTAACTAAAGGACCTCTTTTCGAATAATCGGCTTGACCGATTTGCCCGAAATGTTGTATAAAGACAGTTCATAAGGCAGAAAAGAATAATGAAGACTTTTTTTCTTGCTATCGAGTCAAGGGGTCCAAATATTTTTAATTGAATTTTGTAAATATAAGATCTCTTCTCAAATAAACGGCTTGACCGATTTGCCTGAAATGTAGTATGAAGACAGTTCATAGGGTAGAATAGGATATAGGATACTTTTTTTTTGGCTATCGAGTTGGGGGGTCCAGATATTTTTAATTGAATTTTGTAAAGATAAGACTTCATCTCGAATAAACGGCTTGACCAATTTGCCTGAAATGTTGTATAAATACATGTCATAGGGCAAAATAGGATATGGAATACTTTTTTTCTTGCTATCGAGTCAGGGGGTTCAAATATTTTTAATTGAATTTTGTAAATATAAGACCTATTCTCAAATAAACGGCTTGACCGATTTGCCTGAAATGTAGTATGAAGACAGTTCATAGGGTAGAATAGGATATAGGATACTTTTTTTTGGCTATCGAGTTAGGGGGTCCAGATATTTTTAATTGAATTTTGTAAATATAAGACCTCTTCTCAAATAAACGGCTTGACCGATTTGCCTGAAATGTAGTATGAAGACAGTTCATAGGGTAGAATAGGATATAGAATACTTTTTTTCTGGCTATCGAGTCAGGTGGTACAAATATTTTTAATTGAATTTTGTAAATATAAGATCTCTTCTCGAAAAAACGGCTTGACCAATTTGCCTGAAAGTTTGTATGAATACATGTCATAGGGCAGAATAGGATATAGAATCCTTTTTTCTGGCTATCGAGTCAGGTAGTACAAATATTTTTAATTGAATTTTGTAAATATAAGATCTCTTCTCGAATAAACGGCTTGACAGATTTGCCTGAAATGTAGTATGAAGCCAGTTCATAGGGTAGAATAGGATATAGGATACTTTTTTTTTGGCTATCGAGTTGGGGGGTCCAGATATTTTTAATTGAATTTTGTAAAGATAAGACTTCATCTCGAATAAACGGCTTGACCAATTTGCCTGAAATGTTGTATAAATACATGTCATAGGGCAAAATAGGATATGGAATACTTTTTTTCTTGCTATCGAGTCAGGGGGTCCAAATATTTTTAATTGAATTTTGTAAATATAAGATCTCTTCTCAAATAAACGGCTTGACCGATTTGCCTGAAATGTAGTATGAAGACAGTTCATAGGGTAGAATAGGATATAGGATACTTTTTTTTTGGCTATCGAGTTGGGGGGTCCAGATATTTTTAATTGAATTTTGTAAAGATAAGACTTCATCTCGAATAAACGGCTTGACCAATTTGCCTGAAATGTTGTATAAATACATGTCATAGGGCAAAATAGGATATGGAATACTTTTTTTCTTGCTATCGAGTCAGGGGGTTCAAATATTTTTAATTGAATTTTGTAAATATAAGACCTATTCTCAAATAAACGGCTTGACCGATTTGCCTGAAATGTAGTATGAAGACAGTTCATAGGGTAGAATAGGATATAGGATACTTTTTTTTGGCTATCGAGTTAGGGGGTCCAGATATTTTTAATTGAATTTTGTAAATATAAGACCTCTTCTCAAATAAACGGCTTGACCGATTTGCCTGAAATGTAGTATGAAGACAGTTCATAGGGTAGAATAGGATATAGAATACTTTTTTTCTGGCTATCGAGTCAGGTGGTACAAATATTTTTAATTGAATTTTGTAAATATAAGATCTCTTCTCGAAAAAACGGCTTGACCAATTTGCCTGAAAGTTTGTATGAATACATGTCATAGGGCAGAATAGGATATAGAATCCTTTTTTCTGGCTATCGAGTCAGGTAGTACAAATATTTTTAATTGAATTTTGTAAATATAAGATCTCTTCTCGAATAAACGGCTTGACAGATTTGCCTGAAATGTAGTATGAAGCCAGTTCATAGGGTAGAATAGGATATAGGATACTTTTTTTTTGGCTATCGAGTTGGGGGGTCCAGATATTTTTAATTGAATTTTGTAAAGATAAGACTTCATCTCGAATAAACGGCTTGACCAATTTGCCTGAAATGTTGTATAAATACATGTCATAGGGCAAAATAGGATATGGAATACTTTTTTTCTTGCTATCGAGTCAGGGGGTCCAAATATTTTTAATTGAATTTTGTAAATATAAGACCTATTCTCAAATAAACGGCTTGACCGATTTGCCTGAAATGTAGTATGAAGACAGTTCATAGGGTAGAATAGGATATAGGATACTTTTTTTTTGGCTATCGAGTTAGGGGGTCCAGATATTTTTAATTGAATTTTGTAAATATAAGACCTCTTCTCAAATAAACGGCTTGACCGATTTGCCTGAAATGTAGTATGAAGACAGTTCATAGGGTAGAATAGGATATAGAATACTTTTTTTCTGGCTATCGAGTCAGGTGGTACAAATATTTTTAATTGAATTTTGTAAATATAAGATCTCTTCTCGAATAAACGGCTTGACCGATTTGCCTGAAATGTAGTGTGAAGCCAGTTCATAGGGTATAATAGGATATAGGATACTTTTTTTTCGGCTATCGAGTTAGGGGGTCCAGATATTTTTAATTGAATTTTGTAAATATAAGACTTCTTCTCGAATAAACGGCTTGACCGATTTGCTTGAAATGTAGTATGAAGCCAGTTCATAGGGTAGAATAGGATATAGGATACTTTTTTTTCGGCTATCGAGTTAGGGGGTCCAGATATTTTTAATTGAATTTTGTAAATATAAAACTTCTTCTCGAATAAACGGCTTGACCGATTTGCCTGAAATTTTGTATGAATACATGTCATGGGGCAGAATAGGATATTGAATACTTTTTTTTTGGCTATCGAGTCTGAGTGTTTAGATTTTTTTTATTGAATTTTGTGAATGTGTGGCCTCTTATCAGCTAAACAGCTTGACCGATTCAGCTGAAATTTTATGTATATTACAGTTCATATTGCATAGAATCACATAGGATACTTTTTTTCTGGCAGTCGAGTCCAGGTGCCAAGAATTTTTAAATTGAACTTTGTGAATGTGTGTCCTACTCTCTGTCAAACGGGTTAACCATTTAAGCTGAAATTTTGTACACAGACAATCAAAAAGACATAGAAGGGCAACGAATTTTTTTTTTTGGGTGGAAATTTTGGGTGTCTATATTTTTATTATAGAATTTTGTAAATGTGTGGCCTCTTTTCGGCCAAACGGCTTGACCGATTCAGATGAAATTTTGTACACATACATTTAATAGGGCATAAAAGGGCAAAGAATACATTTTTTCGGCAGTTAAGTGTGGGGCACAAAAACTGGGTCAGGGTCATAAAATGACGTAAACATTTTCGCGCTCGCGAAAACCTTTCATTTACCTACTTTGTAAATAATATTTCAGCATTTTTTGTATTTTAATAGCCACATGTATCAAAACGAGTTTACAAATTAAAACAGTACAACCTTCAACAATCATAATGATTTTTTACCTTAAAATAAGTGGATATCAAGTTAACCCTTTGTGACATCGGTCTTGACTTAGTAGGTCATAAAAATTGTCAGGGTCATAAAAAGACATAAAATTTTTTCGTGCTCGCTTCGCTCGCGCAGCGATAGCGCTCGCAGCGCTTCCGCAAACATTTGTTTTGTCTACTTTGCAGGTTATATTTCAGCATTTTTTTTATTTTAGTAGCCACATGCATCGAAACGAGGCCATAAATTGAAACAGTACAACCTTCAATAATCATAATAATTATTAACCTTAAAATAAGAGGATATCAAGTTTTAACCTTTGTGTCATCAGTGTTAACTTAGTTGGTCATAAAAACTGTCAGGGTCATTAAATGACGTAAATATTTTCGCGCTCGCTTCGCTCGCGCATTGATAGCACTCGCTGCGCTCGCGCAAACCTTTGTTTTATCTACTTTGTAGGAAATATTTCAGTATTTTTTGTATTTTAATAGCCACATGCATCAAAACGAGTTTTTAAATTGAAACAGTACAAACTTCAATAATCATAATGATTTTTTACCTAAAAATAAGTAGATATCAAGTTTAACCTTTTTGTCATCAGTGTTAACTTATATGGTCATAAAAACTGTCAGGGTCATAAAATGACGTAAAAATTTTCGCGCTCGCTTCGCTCGCGCATTAATAGCGCTCGCTGCGCTCGCGCAAACCTTTGTTTTTTCTACTTTGTAGGAAATATTTCAGTATTTTTTGTATTTTAATAGCCACATGCATCAAAACGAGATTATAAATTTAAACAGTACAACCTTCAATAATCATAATGATTTTTTACCTAAAAATAAGTAGATATCAAGTTTAACCTTTATGTCATCAGTGTTAACTTAGATGGTCATAAAAACTGTCAGGGTCATAAAATGACGTAAATATTTTCGCGCTCGCTTCGCTCGCGCATTGATAGCGCTCGCTGCGCTTGCGCAAACCTTTGTTTTATATACTTTATAGGTAATATTTTAGCATTTTTTGTATTTTAATAGCCACATGCATCAGAACGAGTCCATAAATTGAAACAGTACAACCTTCAATAATCATAATGTTTTTTTACCTAAAAATAAGTAGATATCAAGTTTAACCTTTATGTCATCAGTGTTAACTTAGATGGTCATAAAAACTGTCAGGGTCATAAAATGACGTAAACATTTTCGCGCTCGCTGCGCTTGCGCAAACCTTTGTTTTATGTACTTTGTAGGTAATATTTCATTATTTTTTGTATTTTAATAGCCACATGCATCAAAACGAGTTTTTAAATTGAAACAGTACAACCTTCAATAATCATAATGATTATTAACCTTAAAATAAGAGGATATCAAGTTTAACCTTTGCGTCATCGGTGTTAACTTAGTAGGTCATAAAAACTGTCAGGGTCATAAAATGACTTAAAAATTTTCGCGCTCGCTGCGCTCGCGCAAACCTTTGTTTTATGTACTTTGTAGGTAATATTTCATTATTTTTTGTATTTTAATAGCCACATGCATCAAAACGAGTTTTTAAATTGAAACAGTACAACCTTCAATTATCATAAAGATTATTAACCTTAAAATAAGTGGATATCAAGTTTAACTTTTGCGTCATCAGTGTTAACTTAGTAGGTCATAAAAACTGTCAGGGTCATAAAAAGACATAAACATTTTTCGCGCTCGCTTCGCTCGCGCAGCGATAGCGCTCGCAGCGCTTCCGCAAACATTTGTTTTGTCTACTTTGCAGGTTATATTTCAGCATTTTTTTATTTTAGTAGCCACATGCATCGAAACGAGGCCATAAATTGAAACAGTACAACCTTCAATAATCATAATAATTATTAACCTTAAAATAAGAGGATATCAAGTTTTAACCTTTGTGTCATCAGTGTTAACTTAGTTGGTCATAAAAACTGTCAGGGTCATTAAATGACGTAAATATTTTCGCGCTCGCTTCGCTCGCGCATTGATAGCGCTCGCTGCGCTCGCGCAAACCTTTGTTTTCTGTACTTTGTAGGTAATATTTCATTATTTTTTGTATTTTAATAGCCACATGCATCAAAACGAGTTTTTAAATTGAAACAGTACAACCTTCAATTATCATAATGATTATTAACCTTAAAATAAGTGGATATCAAGTTTAACTTTTGCGTCATCAGTGTTAACTTATATGGTCATAAAAACTGTCAGGGTCATAAAATGACGTAAAAATTTTCGCGCTCGCTGCGCTCGCGCAGACCTTTGTTTTATCTACTTTGTAGGTAATATTTCATTATTTTTTGTATATTAATAGCCACATGCATCAAAACGAGTCCTTAAATTGAAACAGGACAACCTTCAATAATCAAAATGATTATTAACCTTAAAATAAGTGCATATAAATTTTAATTTTAGGGTCATCGGTCTTGGCTAAGTAGGTCATAAAAACTGTCAGAGTCACAAAAAGACGTAAAAATTTTCTCTACGCTCGCGCAAACCTTTGTTTTATCTACTTTGTAGGTAATATTTTTGCATTTTTTGTATTCTAATAGCCACATGCATCAAAACGAGTTTATAAATTGAAACAGTACAACCTTCAATAATCATAATAATGATTAACCTTAAAATAAGTGGATATCAAGTTTAACCTTTGTGTCATCGGTGCTGACTTAGTAGGTCATAACAACTGTCAGGGTCATAAAAAGTCGTAAAAAATTTTCGCTTTGAGTTCGACTTCGAGAGTCATCTACGGTGACTTGGCCTAAGAGATCATCGATCTAGACTTCAATGGTCATAAAGACACAAATAACGCGGGCGAAGCCGCGGGTAAGAAGAAATGTTTCAGGAACTGTTGTGTTGAGTCAAACATTCAAACAGCACAACTTCGTATACCCAACCAAAATGATTAATGACTTTAATAATAGAGGATATTGATTTCGACTTTGAGGGTCATTTATGATGACTTGGCCTAAGAGATCATCGATCTAGACCTCAATGGTCATAAAGACACAAATAACGCGGGCGAAGCCGCGGGTAACAGCTAGTATATATATATATATATATATACGGTCGAATTGAGAAACCTCCTCCTTTTTTTGAAGTCGGTTAAAAAGACTATCTAATCTTGTTTCTCCATACAAACTTTGAACCCCCATTTCATCCCCTTAAGGGGTGAATTTTGAAAAATCCTTCCTTAATCCTTCCTTTAATCCTTCCCCCACGTACTAAGAAAAATAAATCTCAAATTTCAAGTCTCTACGACCAGCGGTTTAGGCTGTGCGTTGTCTGTCAGTGAGTCAGTCAGTCAGTCAGTATGTCAGGACAAAGATTCTTATAGTATTAGATATGAAAGTAAGTACTAACTGATACCCGAGACTTCGTTCACGTACCCAGAATTTTAACACTGTAAAGCTCTGTCAATCAACATGTATGTGATCTGAGTTATTTAAATAAGGTATGTGTAAAAGTGAAAGTGAAAGTGAAAGTGAAAAAGTTTATTAATGACACTTTAGGTATTAAAAAAAGGTACAAAAAACTTAAGATTAATGCGTATAAATCTTTGACAAAAGTGTCACTAATCGGCCCCACCTCAGCATAACTGTTGGTCTAATGACCAACGCTGGTCTTCCGGTGATGCCGGTCGGCGACGTCACGTTACAGGCTAACAGAAGTAGTAGAACAGTGTAGAAGTCATCATTTTATTTACACAAAAAGTAGCCTATGTTCATCCTCATCCTATAAAGTATCTCCTTGTTAAATTTCAGTACGATCGGATCGTCCGTTTTGTTACCTAATCACGACTATATTTTTTAAAGCCCTCTTGTAATCTATTTTTCTGAAAAATTGCCAGATAAAAACGTTATTAGGACCAAAAGTTTAAGTACTTATATATTTTTTAAATTTTGGTTCTGCGACTAAAAGTTACAGTATCAAAGTTGTAGAGAATTTAATTTGCAAATAAAGCTGTTTTACTATATTTCGGTGAGACCAATAGTTGGCCAGATAAACCATAAAACCATCTTTTTTTATATCTTTATAGGCAAGCGTTTGACCACTATCTCACCTGTTATTGTAATGGTGGTAATAAATAAAATAAAATAAAGTTAAAAAAAGGTAATAAAATAAAAAAAGGTAAATGATGATGCGGTCGAAGATGGTAAGCATGCTAGATCTAGAATGGGAACTGGCTCTCAAGGATAGCTGCCGGAACACATTAGATGTTTGGTTTGGTGACAGATTTTCTAACTTGAGGGTGGTAGCTGGCCAGGCGGACACTAGATAGTAACCTACAACCATGCGGGGGTCGTTGGTTTCTACCGATGGTTTTCCTTCACCGGAGGGCAACTGTGAAAAGCGCACATAAATTTGTCGATAGAAAAATCCATCGGTGCACGGTGGGGTTTGAACTCGGTACCTCTGACACTCGTCGGACTCGCACTCGTAGAGTTCCGTACCACAATACAGTATTTTATAAGATCGAGCAAAAAATACCACTATCATTTTTTGCCAGCAAAAATATAATAGGGAATATGCATGAAGCTCAGATTTATTAGATAACTAGCTGTTACCCGCGGCTTCGCCCGCGTCATTTGTGTCTTTATGACCATTGAAGTCTAGATCGATGACCTCTTAGGCCAAGTCACCGTAGATGACTCTCGAAGTCGAACTCAAAGCGAAAATTTTTTACGACTTTTTATGGCCCTGACATTTGTTATGACCTACTAAGTCAGCACCGATGACACAAAGGTTAAACTTGATATCCACTTATTTTAAAGTTAATGATTATTGAAGGTTGTACTGTTTCAATTTATAAACTCGTTTTGATGCATGTGGCTATTAGAATACAAAAAATGCAAAAATATTACCTACAAAGTAGATAAAACAAAGGTTTGCGCGAGCGTAGAGAAAATGTTTACGTCTTTTTATGACTCTGACAGTTTTTATGACCAACTAAGTTAACACTGATGACACAAAGGTTAAACTTGATATCCTCTTATTTTAAGGTTAATAATTATTATGATTATTGAAGGTTGTACTGTTTCAATTTATGGACTCGTTTTGATGCATGTGGCTATTAAAATACAAAAAATGCTGAAATATTACCTACAAAGTAGATAAAACAAAGGTTTGCGCGAGCGCAGCGAGCGCTATCAATGCGCGAGCGAAGCGAGCGCAATAATTTTTACGTCATTTTGTGACCCTGACAGTTTTTATGACCTACAAAGTTAACACTGATGACGCAAAAGTTAAACTTGATATCCACTTATTTTAAGGTTAATAATCATTATGATTATTGAAGGTTGTACTGTTTCAATTTAAAAACTCGTTTTGATGCATGTGGCTATTAAAATACAAAAAATGCTGAAATATTACCTACAAAGTAGACAAAACAAAGGTTTGCGCGAGCGCAGCGAGCGCGAAAATTTTTACGTCATGTTGTGACCCTGACAGTTTTTATGACCTACAAAGTTAACACTGATGACGCAAAAGTTAAACTTGATATCCACTTATTTTAAGGTTAATAATCATTATGATTATTGAAGGTTGTACTGTTTCAATTTAAAAACTCGTTTTGATGCATGTGACTATTAAAATACAAAAAATAATGAAATATTACCTACAAAGTAGATAAAACAAAGGTTTGCGCGAGCGCAGCGAGCGCGAAAATTTTTAAGTCATTTTATGACCCTGACAGTTTTTATGACCTACTAAGTTCACACTGATGACACAAAGGTTAAACTTGATATCCTCTTATTTTAAGGTTAATAATTATTATGGTTATTGAAGGTTGTACTGTTTCAATTTATGGACTCGTTCTGATGCATGTGGCTATTAAAATACAAAAAATGCTAAAATATTACCTATAAAGTAGATACAACAAAGGTTTGCGCAAGCGCAGCGAGCGCGAAAATGTTTACGTCATTTTATGACCCTGACAGTTTTTATGACCATCTAAGTTACACTGATGACAAAAAGGTTAAACTTGATATCTACTTATTTTTAGGTAAAAAATCATTAGATTATTGAAGGTTGTACTGTTTAAATTTATAAACTCGTTTTGATGCATGTGGCTATTAAAATACAAAAAATACTGAAATATTTCCTACAAAGTAGATAAAACAAAGGTTTGCGCGAGCGCAGTTAGCGCTTTTAATGCGCGAGCGAAGCGAGCGCGAAAATATTTACGTCATTTTATGACCCTGACAGTTTTTATGACCAACTAAGTTAACACTGATGACACAAAGGTTAAACTTGATATCCTCTTATTTTAAGGTTAATAATTATTATGATTATTGAAGGTTGTACTATTTCAATTTATGGCCTCGTTTCGATGCATGTGGCTACTAAAATAAAAAAATGCTGAAATATAACCTGCAAAGTAGACAAAACAAATGTTTGCGGAAGCGCTGCGAGCGCTATCGCTGCGCGAGCGAAGCGAGCGCGAAAAAATGTTATGTCTTTTTATGACCTACTAAGTCAAGACCGATGACACAAAGGGTTAACTTGATATCCACTTATTTTAAGGTAAAAAATCATTATGATTGTTGAAGGTTGTACTGTTTCAATTTGTAAACTCGTTTTGATACATGTGGCTATTAAAATACAAAAAATGCTGAAATATTATTTACAAAGTAGGTAAATGAAAGGTTTTCGCGAGCGCGAAAATTTTTACGTCATTTTATGACCCTGACCCAGTTTTTGTGACCTATTAAGTCAACACCAATGACCCTACGGTTAAACTTGATATCCATTTATTTTAAGGTAAAAAATCATTATGATTATTGAAGGTTGTACTGTTTCAATTTATGGACTCGTTCTGATGCATGTGGCTATTAATATACAAAAGTTGCTGAAATGTTTCCTCCAAAGTAGATATAACAAATCTTTGCGAGACCGGAGCGAGCGCTTTCACTGTGCGAGCGTAGCAAGCCCTATCACTGCGCGAAAAATTTTTACGACCATTTATTACACTGACAGTTTTTATGACCTACTAAGTTAACACTGATGACACAAAGGTTTAACTTGATATCCACTTATTTTAAGGTTAAAAATCATTATGATTATTGAAGGTTGTACTGTTTCAATTTATGGACTCGTTCTGATGCATGTGGCTATTAAAATACAAAAGTTGCTGAAATATTACCTTCAAAGTAGATCAAACAAATTATTGCGCAAGCGCAGCTAGCTACCACTATCACTGCGCAAGCGAAGTGAGCGAGAAATTTTTTACTTTTTATGATTCTGACAGTTTTTATAACCTACTAAGTCAACACCGATGACCCTTAGGTTAAATGTGGCTGTTAAAACACGAATGCTTTTGAAATACTTCCCATAAAGCAGATTGGGCGAAGCACGTTGGGTGAGCAAAACCATCGCGTAAATTTTGATGATTTTTTATGACCCTGACAGTTTTATGGCCTAATTAAGGCACTTATTAAGTTTAGTCATTATCCATGAACCCAAGGTCAAACTTTTATGATTATGCAAACTCTATGTTAAGTTAGGAAAAAATATAGGCCCCACACTTAACTGCCGAAAAAAAATATTCTTTGCCCTTTTATGCCCTATTAAATGTATGTGTACAAAATGTCATCTGAATCGGTCAAGCCGTTTGGCCGAAAAGAGGCCACACATTTACAAAATTCTATAATAAAAATATAGACACCCGAAATTTCCACCCAAAAAAAAAATATTCGTTGCCCTTCTATGTCTTTTTGACTGTCTGTGTACAACATTTCAGCTTAAATGGTTAACCCGTTTGACCGAGAGTAGGACACACATTCAAAAAGTTCAATTTAAAAATTCTTGGCACCTGGACTCGACTGCCAGAAAAAAAGTATCCTATGTGATTCTATGCAATATGAACTGTAATATACATAAAATTTCAGCTGAATCGGTCAAGCTATTTAGGTGATAAGAGGCCACACATTCACAAAATTCAATAAAAAAAATCTAAACACTCAGACTCGATAGCCAAAAAAAAAGTATTCAATATCCTATTCTGCCCTATGACATGTATTCATACAAAATTTCAGGCAAATTGGTCAAGCCGTTTATTCGAGAAGAAGTCTTATATTTACAAAATTCAATTAAAAAAGTTTGTACCACCTGACTCGATAGCCAGAAAAAAAGTATCCTATATCCTATTCTACCCTATGAACTGGCTTCATACTACATTTCAGGCAAATCGGTCAAGCCGTTTATTTGAGAAGAGGTCTTATATTTACAAAATTCAATTAAAAATATTTGGACCCCCTGACTCGATAGCAAGAAAAAAAGTATTCTATATCCTATTCTGCCCTATGACATGTATTCATACAACATTTCAGGCAAATTGGTCAAGCCGTTTATTCGAGAAGAAGTCTTATATTTACAAAATTCAATTAAAAATATCTGGACCCCCTAACTCGATAGCCAAAAAAAAAGTATCCTATATCCTATTCTACCCTATGAACTGGCTTCATACTACATTTCAGGAATATCGGTCGAGCCGTTTATTCGAGAAGAGATATTATATTTACAAAATTCTATTAAAAAAATGTGTACCACCTGACTCGATAGCCAGAAAAAAAGTATCCTATATCTACCATCGATATCCAAAATATTGGAAAAGGTTATGAACAAAAGATTACTGGGATTCCTCGAAAAGCATAACCTTCTCTCTCCTAACCAATTTGGATTCAGAGCCAAAAAGTCTACAGAGGATGCTGTTGTGTCTTTAGTAGATAGAATATCAGAAAGGCTTGATGCGGGTAAGAAATGTGTCGGTGTTTGTTTAGATCTCGCAAAAGCATTCGACACCGTTTCGTGGCCAATTCTTCTAAATAAGTTAGAACTTCTTGGGGTACGTGGAACAGCATTAAGTTGGTTCCAATCATACTTAAATTGTAGGAAGCAAAGAGTCCGCATAGGAAATGAATATAGCGACTACGCTAACATCGCTTATGGCATTCCTCAAGGCAGCGTGCTTGGTCCCACGCTTTTCATTACTTATATTAATGACCTGTGCCAATTCCAGATGAGTAACTTGGACATCTTTACATTTGCTGACGATACTGCGCTTGTCTTTTATGGAGATAGCTGGGATGCCGTTATCGATACTGCACAGCGAGGAATATCGCAAGTTGCACAGTGGCTTCAACACAATTTACTCACTCTGAATGCAACTAAAACAAAATATGTAACTTTTCACATTTCTAAACGAACAGAACCAAAGAACGTTGAGTTAAGAATTCACACATGTGGCTCCCATGTAGACCAAACATGCGCCTGTCCAAAACTTCAACGAGTAGATCATATAAAATATTTAGGGGTAACTATCGATGAGAAACTTAACTGGCATAATCAAATAGGAGCACTTTCTGGTCGCTTGAGAAAGATGATCTTTATATTTAAACGCCTCAGGTCAATAGCCGACCCAGACACACTGAGACTAGTGTACCAAGCACTTTGCCAATCAATATTAACTTATTGCATAGTATCCTGGGGTTCCGCAAACAAAACTCTAATGATGAAAATCGAAAGAGCACAAAGAGCTCTCTTAAAAGTTGCTTACAACAAACCTTTCAGGTACTCAACTGACCAACTCTATAAGGACACGAATTTTTTACGGGTCAGGCAACTGTATATCCTCTCAGCAACGATGCGGTTTCATAAAAAATCTCAAAATGCAGTAACTACAAATAGACGCACGTTAAAACATTCATGGGAGACTCCTCGGCGAAAGACATTACTAGGCCAACGAGCTTACAGTTACAAGGGTCCTTACTTATACCATCGCTTAGACAGAAGTCTCAATATAATCAATATAACACGCTTTTTATGCAAACGTAAAATTATTGCCTGGCTGTCTTCTACTGATTACTTGGAGACTGAAAACTTAATTAAAGCCAATATATGACACTAAGGGGCCTGCTCCTCCACCAGTGGATAGCTCTCCGTCACACATGTGAGCTCCAGACCAAAACACTCTTGATACCCAATTTCAGCAATATCTCTGGATTCAAGCCAATGCGTGGTGAATCAGGCCCCCTAATCACTAATATGTAAATAATGTAAATTACATTTATTACGCAAAACGACGCACAACGACACAAATATGACATTTTAAAACTTACATTTAAACAATAATACAGCTCACTTTCGTGCACACTCACACACTTCTTACTCCTATAACCACACACACAAACCCATAAATTAAATAAACCTATATAATATACCACACATACCCCTCACCCTGTTATGTGTGCAATGTACACACGCATCCAGGCACGCAAACACACACACACACACATACACAACTCGTATGCATTTTTCTCAGCCACATAAAATACATGCCACCCACATACTCATATACAATCAAATCATCAATTAAAAGCTTGGGAATATTATATAATATATCTTAAATTTTAAGTTATCATTACTCTCAGTTGCAACTAGTTGTGTAGGTATATTATTATTAGCCTGACTATATTTTATTTTTTAACTTGTGCTTCTTTAGCTTGGTTGATTTATTGTAATATCAGCTAATTATATTTTCATTAACACTACCATAGCACAGAATAATGAATAGTCCATAGTAATACTAATAGTAATACTAACGTGTAAGTGTATGTATACATTGTTATTATTACTCTGGCTCCAATTTCTTTTTAATATTACCTATCTATATCGAGCATACTTGCCGTTACCTGTTACACTTGTACAATAAGCACATATTTATTTATATATAAATAACAGGACGAGACTCAATTCCACGACACAGGGTATCCTAGTGTGGAATTTCAGGGCTTCACTCCAAAAATTCATACAGGATGTTCACATATTTAAGTTATCAATGTAAATAGCATAAGATTTGATTACCTAATAAATTCATTCATTCATTCATTCATATCCTATTCTGCCTTATGTTCTATCTTTGTACAAAATTTCAGCCAAATCGGTCAAGCCGTTTGACCGTGAAGAAGTCCCAAACAAACAAATAAACAAACTGACTTTCGCATTTATAATATTGGTGTTGATTATAAACGCCCGCTGACTTTTAATCAATTCTTTCTTAAAACTTTTTAATACGAAACAAAATCAAAACTCGGGGTTAAACTTCACCTAGGGTTTAAATTGTTGTGTTGATCTCCTGTCAGTGGCGAAAATAGGGAAATAATTTTGTCTATCCCCCGGGCATAGAAAAGATAATAATAATACCCCCGGGGATAAGGCCATGCTAGCCCTGCAGGCATATGTGCTGGGGCGGGTCGCTAGTTGAATTTAAAGTTTAGTCAGCCACTTGGCGTTTTGACTAAAGTTAGACAATATTTCACCTATATTAGTTTAATCTATATTAAAGCGATGGTTGACGGTTATAAAGAAATCCAGCTAAGTAGATGCTTAAAACTATTAATAGCAGAATCGAAAAACTAATCAACGACGACTCCAATTAATTCGACAACGGGGGATAGGCTTATTAAAAACGTTCATATCATCAACCTTTAATAAAAGGCACATTTCAATTTCAGCCGGGCTATTCACAATCATTCGAAAAAAAAATCGGATTCAGAAACTACCTCCCCTTCGACTTAGATCTTTGCAATTCACAATTATCGGAACGGAGATTCTTGCATTTCAATTTGTTAAATCAGGGATTCTAAATGGAAATATAATATATGGTTGAAAGAACTTACCTAAGTGAATTTCAACCGCTATTATACGAAATGTTCCATCCGAAGAGATTTAAATTACCATGTAGTCCGTCTTTCGTTGTATCGCATCGTCACACAGTTCAAAGCATACAAAAAAAAATATATACTTTGTTCATTCGTTCATGTTCACTCGCTGAACGATACTGCGTCTGTGTTCATTCCTTAACTTCATTCGTTTTAGAGTAGTAGAAACTGATTGACCGGCGTCTGCATTCTGCAACATCTGGGTTAAAAGTTGTATAAACGGGTTGGGTGGGAGTTTAAATCTCTTCGGATGGAACATTTCGTATAATAGCGGTTGAAATTCACTTAGGTAAGTTCTTTCAACCATATATTATACTTCAATGTTCCATCCTCGAGATTTAAATTACCATGTAGATGTTTAGCGCCTGTTGCAGAATAAAAGCACTCCTCATATTATTTATTTACTCAGTAATTGATCAAAATTAAATTTTGATGATAACCTAATGCATGTGTGCATGCATAAATAAATAGATTTTCCTTTATTAGTAAGGAATTAAATCAATCATTAGGATTAGACACAAGAAAATAAAAAAATATTGCACAATGGCTGACCTCCGGAATGTAAAATTGGTCGTTATACGTTACCCATACAATTTTATTAGAACAGTATAATGACAGTTGTTCTTTTGATGACGTCAATAGAGACAATCAATTGGCAGCAAAGTAGAACCACGAGGCGTACTATAACAGGATAAATAATAGTACTATATAAGGTGTAGATAAAAAACGTTCATATACTGCAGCAAAGCTGTAACATAGAGTAAGTTTACATACACATTTAAAGATATTTAAGCCAAAATAAGGGATATCGCAGACAACGTCTGCATACTCAAACTTTCTATAGCATCAATAAATTTGAAATGCATTAATAAATAAAATGTAATATTATTCAATATTGTCATACTTGCACGCAGTCTGAGTACTTCAACTTACAATCTATCAGAAGATCTTTTAGTGTGGAATTGTATTCTGGACAATTAAATGATTAAATGTTTGACTTGATATATTGACATGGCAAGCATATTATCCAATTTATTTTGTCAAGGTAAATAGTTTTATAAAAATCAAGCAAAACATTGTCATTGAGTATAAAACAATGATCTAAGAATAATCATTTAATTCAAAAGTGATTGATGTTTAGAAACTTAAATACACCCTTACAATCGATTATCACAGCCAGTTTAATAATTAATATAAAATCATAAACTTATGATTTCTTTTTACTTATAACAGACTCCGTTTAAAAATTCAATTTTTACGAATTTTATTCGACGCTGATTCATCTCATAAGTTTTAAAAAATTTAGTACTGCATTATAATAATCTAATAATATAGCTGACAAAAAAAATACTATCGATGTTATTACTAGTAGACTAATTATATCATCATTAATGTCTTGGTAAATACCGTACATATCTACGTTTATAACGATTTGTAGCTACCGGGTTATAAATGCAAGCAAGGGTAATGTTGAGCGTCAGTGGATTTGTGAAATAATATAAGAGGTTTTATAAATTATTTCTGAAAAAATATAGTTGTGAATACGTATCTGGCACAGGCTTATCCTGTGATACAATATGGAATATAGAATTTGCCATATTATGATTTTAAAAACTTTACGGAGCTCGATAATCGATATTTCTAAATTAGGAAGCACGATCATCAATCAACATGCATGAGAATTCCAATTAGACCTGTGATGACCTTTGGTGATCTGTGAATCACAGGTTGTGATACAGTAAATACTTCTCCATAAAATTGATTGCATCAAATTTCTACAACTATCGCGTAGTTAATTACTTCATTTAACTTTAAACATCATATGTATTGTTACAACATATAGCATAACATTTGTGAAGACACTTGAACATTGTTGTTGTTATTATTATAATTATTTATCTCTATTCACACGTCAAAATTAACGATGGGCCGTTGGCTATAATTTAATATTGCTGCGGCAAGACAAGAAGTAGTTAATTTGGTAACTTAGTAAACTCACGGATTCGTAAGTATATGAGTTTATTCTCGGTTACTAACGTTGAGCTTGTGTTAATTTAATTATGAAACATTGAGTGTATTCATCTCAAGACTTAAAAATTTGTGGAGGCAATGCATATTACATTTTCCATTCCAAATTATTTCTTATCAAATCATTGATCACACAGACGTGTTTACTACTTACTTGCTGCTTTTTGCAAGTTTTGTACTCTGAGTCTACGCACAAAATATTAAAAGGGGTAACAATAGTGAGTCCCTTTTTTTTTCATAATCGGAATAACTACTGACTTCATTAACGTAGCAAAATCGAGGTTGTACTGGAGCGCTTGAGGCCGTACATTAAGCTATTTAACCATACCATAATATTATGTATTGTTTCATATTGTACTATGATATTTTCATTGTAACAAAAGCCTTATTGGAACCATATCTGACGTATTAGTTAGTACACATTATTTTACAATGTTCATGTATGAGTGTGTGTTGTCTAGTTAAATCAGGCAACATAAATAGGCCTTCTTGAAGCCGATTATGGCTATGTAAAATTACTGCAACATTACCGGTAAGTAAATCTTACAATTTATGTTAACAATAGGAAGCGACACTAAACTATAAGCTTGTATACGCTCCATTGCTTTTGTGTGATAAATAATTTATAACGTTTAACACAAACTAATGTGTTGCGCAGAACAAGGTGACTTTTTAGGTTAACGTTTAACCATTCACGTTCGCCTACATTTGCAACCAAAATGTATTATTATTTTGCAATGTATTGTTGATGAGGGTAGGCATTATTATGCATAGTCAAAGATTATTAGTCTATTATTGCTCACTTAAATCTGTGTCCTTGGGCGAAAACTATAACGATTTCTGTCAATTTGAATATGAGGATGAATAATATCAATATGCTTAATAATCCATAAATATGCTTCAATTTTATACGATTTTTGTATTACGTTTGTATGGACAAGACGTTGTATGCCAGGACCTTTTTGGCCTTTTAGGCCTTCTCAGCTTGGTAACGCGCTGCCATTCAGCCACGGTCATTCAGGAACAGGTGGATTAAATGGAGCAATATTCCGTGGTACTTTAGACGATTTGGCATTTGCAGATTAATGTTGTTTGACATCGAGGTCGAAAAATGAAAGGTTGGTCGCACAGTCGTAGGTTTATTATTATATAAACGCACAACCTCTTGAAGATGTTAAGTTTGATAACAGTAGGCTGTATCAAGACTTAGTCATAAGACATAAGTCAACTAGGTCAGTGAAGCCAGGATATACCTTTGTTTGTGGTTTTTCTAGCCCTTTGTGCCAATAGCAAAAGAAAAATAATCACAAGATGACTCATTCTTTTTTAACCTGACTAAGGTGAAGCAAAAGTTTTAAGATTATGTTTCTGACCGGTTTATGTGTATTTAGTAATACAATGTAGTACAGTCTTACCCCAACGTTCAGAGATCACTGTAGGTGTTTTCAACCTCATCAATGAGAAAATTTCTTGACCGCTTTAAATCATTGCAAGATCTCATTTGGCACGACTGAAGAAGTTGGTTAGTTGACTCAAGTGTTGAATCTTCGACCAAGAGTTTAGCGGGGTTAGAGCCATGGTCAAGGTCTTTACCGAAATCGTATCGCATACACAGGCAATATAGGTACTATAACAGTATCTAGACATATCTGGTTGAATTATTTTGTACCTTATGTTGTAGCCTTTCTTTTGCATAATGGCTTTCCCATGTACTATACGACACAGTACGAAGTACTTTCTAGGGTAGCATCGCGTACTACCACACTAAGAAAGTATAAAAACATATGAACACTTTATTGCATACCAGACAAAACCTTTATCTAGGAAAAAATATAATAAGATTTATTTAACAATGGGCATGTCTTATCGCTTAGAGCAATATCTGGCAGTCAATCTTTGGGTAGACAGGAACTAGATTCATTATAATGTGGTTGGTTGCATACCATATAATCCGCTAAGAGGTTTAATGACATATACGGGTTCTTGTTCTTGTTCTTCTTCTTATGGCTTTTAAACGCTTGACGTTTTTCTGCCAGTGTTAAAAGTAGATTAAATTAATTACTTACCTGTAATTCCGCTATGACATAATGGTAGCAACATTATCGGCAATTATTATTGCCTATCTTCATGCTCGGACACCGTAGTGGAGCAAGTTTCTGATCTCTGGTTAAGATCTGTAGAATCCAAGAATCCAATAAGTCCCATGTAGATATATGCGACACAGGAGGTAGTTTACTTTCTGAGTAGCATCGCGTACTACTACATTAAGAAAGTATTAAATAAATTCCGGGATGATATCTCGTAGCACCACTTTAAGGAATTATTTTTGTTTATTGTCGGGATAATATCACGTATTACCACGTTAAGACAATGAGTAATTTACTTCAACACATTTTTTCTTTTTAAAAATGTGGGTGTAGGTAGATTTTGCTCGAAGCGGTATATTTTCCTCCGCATCCCAAAAATCCAGCGAAAGTTTCGTCTGATAACGTCGCAATCAGAACTTTCCAATCGTTTACCCATATTTAAGTATGAGAAACAAACACTAATTCACAAAACTTATAGCAAATACTTTTAAAACATTAAAATTGTAACAATTAAAATTGTGACATCTGGACGATGCTACACACAAAATACGAATGAAGTTAAGGAATGAACACAGACGCAGTATCGTTCAGCGAGTGAACATGAACGAATGAACAAAGTATATATTTTTTTTTGTATGCTTTGAACTGTGTGACGATGCGATACAACGAAAGACGGACTACATGGTAATTTAAATCTCGAGGATGGAACATTGAAGTATAATTACGTTAACGGAGATACTTGCATTTCAATTCGGTAAATCAGGGAAATATAATTACGTTTATAATTTTAAATGACACTTGAATTTGAATGTATCCGATTTAAATTAGAGTACGGAGAGTACTCATAGATACATTTTTGACCATCTTCATAATAAAAGTTAACACATTCTTTTTTGTAAATTATTATTATGATGATTTTAACACGAAATAGTAAGTTACTTTCTTGTTTGTCTGTCGGTCATTCCAGGTGTAATCTGACGACTAAACTAAATTTCAAAAACATTCCAATTAGTTATCCAGCTGAAAGTTTCATGGAAGCTAAAATATCGATGAAAATGCATTCTATAGCGTGGTTTTTAGATCATTTTAACCGACATTTATTGCTTTGTCTAAAGCATGTTTTAAATTTTTCGGGTATTTATCTAAAGAGAGTGAACATAAACAATAGAAAGCCTTAACTGGCTAAGTGCAAGTCGGACTCGCGTTTTTATGAAAAACAAATTATTATTTGCGGTTCGGAAAATGTGCTGTCTCAAAAACTACTGACTTCTAACCAATTTTCGGTTAAAGTTTTATTGAGATCTACAGGATATTTTTTTTTTAGATTTTTCACTTTTTACACACACATTTTACCACTTTAGAAGTGTAAAACTTTCAAACGCATGACTTTGAGAAATAATTGTTTTAAAAACCTCAATGTCATTTTCGACCTATCCAAAAACATACCGCACGTAAAGGTTTGGTTAAAAAAATTTTTTTTTTAGTTTCTGTTCCCATGTATGGGGAGCCCCCCCCTTAATCTTTTTTTTTATTTTTGTATAAAACTCGTAAAGCTGTACATAGAATACATCTACCTACCAAGTTTTATCTGTGTAGTCTTAAAAGTTTCGGAATAAAATGGCTGTGACATACGGACGGACAGACGGACGGACAGACATACGGACAGACATGACGAATCTAAAATGGTACGAAACTGCACAACACATTATTTACACAGTTGCACATTTATTTTTATTATGATTTAAAATGTTCTATTATAATTTAGTTGTAATATTCCTTAATTAATGTAATTGGTTTTTGTACCGTTTTGATTAAGGTTAAATAAATAAATAAATAAATAAACATTTCTACCTAATAGAACTACGCCAGCGATACGAATTCAGAAGCTGGGAAACCCGACGATCCTGTAATATGTGCAGTTATAATGTGTAATGTAAAGTAAAACATCGACTGGCATAGCAATTCGTCATCTACATCTCATGTTTCAAATGGAAACCTACTTCGGTTATCTTACTTAGCTTCGCTTACCTCTCATACATAGTTGGCTTTGAGTAACTCAAAGATAGTTGGGCGCTAGTTTCGTTTCGCTTATATTCCAATAATGAGGCCTGTGTTTAATCCATCATCGGCAGAAGAACGATCGAGTGTTGTTTGCCGAACTCAGCTGATCTCCTTAAACTTGAGATAACAAAAGAGACTGCGTATGCCACCATCATCCGAATATCTTTCTCAAAGATTTATTACTTTATCAATGTTATTTCTTGAGAGCGAATCGATTAGCGACATGCTTTTATTCGATTGATGGCTGGTTCGTGCGAGTCACAACTCAAACCACCTTTTGCCACACGAAGTAGGCGCATTATATCGATGTTCCGCCTGACTTGTTGACATAAAATAGCTTTTTACCATCAAGGAGAACATCTGCCGGTGTATCCTTACGGTGTCCAGCAACAAAAAGCCCTTGGTATTCAGGATCATTTTAGACCTAGCGGATTCACTATCTTCGATGACATCATCGCATAGCACCATGCGAGATAGTAGTCAAACGCTAAGCCTATCAGGAGGGTTATTCTCAATCATTCGAATTCGGAAACTGCCTTTACTTCGACTTGGATCTTTGCAATTCACAATGCTCCGATCGGTTAATTTGTGTTTAATTAAAATTGTAATTTGTGATCGGTAAAATGTTTCAATTAGAAAAAATCAGTGATTTATTGAAAAGGTTTCCGCGCAAAACAACTCAGGGATCAAAAAAAGAATAAAATTAAAAATGAAGCTTCCGAATCCGAATATGTTTTCTAATGATTGAGAATAAGCGCAAAATAACTAACAAATAATTACAAAAACATTAAATTTTCGACAAAATTCCTTAAGTGTTGAGATTCGAACCTACAGCCATTGCTTCTAAAAGCAAGCTCTGTTCCACCTGATCCAATCATTTACATATGCAGTCTGGCGAATTTAAGAATAACTGTGTAATCTGCACGTATAATTACGGAACCAGGAACGATTCCCGTATCCTGTTTTTTTTTTCTTTCATGAAAACTTCGTTATACGTATACGTTTGATCAAAGTATCATTTGAGAAGTGTTTACCTAATAGATTGCATAACATTTACATAAAAATATCCTGTTTTTCCCGTGTCCCACCAAAACCTTTATGTTTTTCAGGATAACCAATATTCTAAAAGTTATTCCATAGTATAAGCTATGCTCACTTTAAATTTCATTAAAATCCGTCCAGTAGTTTCGGCGTGATGATTTTTCAAACGGACATACATACAGACAAAAATTTTAAAAATTATATTTTCGGCATCTATAGCGTTCATAATGCTTCCCCTAATTTAAATTTCAAAAAAATATTCAATGTACAGTTTTCGCTTAGTTACTGTTTTATTATAGTATATAGATATAGATAGATATGGATGTAAAGAGTGAAATAAAAATATTTAAAAAAAACATGCATATTCCCTATTAATAAACAATGACAGACAGACAGACGGACAGCGGAGTCCTTAGTAATAGGGTCCCGTTTTACCCTTTGGGTACGGAACCCTAAAAATGAGTATTCAAATAAAACAAAATCATTATGTTAGAATCACAGTGTATTTAAAAATATCAACATATTTTCTATTTTAGATGTGGGTCTAGGACACATAGAAAACAAATATTATCATGAATATCGAATCAATAATTAAGATTCAGTAGCAAGAGTCTCAGTAGCATAATTGAGATTTTAATCGCCATATCTTTGGAGATATGTACTCATCATATTCATATCATTAGATCATTATCAGCGGCAATAGCCCAATGACTAAGGCGTTGGCCTGGTGATCGAGAGGTTGTGAGTTCGATCCCTACCCATTGCACTATTGACGTGAACCCACTCCAGACACAAGCATATTTATTTAGCTTAGTTGGAGGGGTTAACGAGACTACTATAGTAGGGTCAATTTAATAGATCACATTTGACATCTGTCATCTGTCTTAGCTTCATAGTAAGGTGACTTGCTTAAAAACATCGATTCAATTGATGAATCGATGCGTATGACAACACAACCAAGAATGATGTTAGTTTGAAGATATTCAAAATAACCAATTTTCCGGCAGCTCTAAATGAGAAATAAAATTAGTATTTACATTATTCAGTGTTATTTACTTGTTTGTTTTGCGTTAATATGAAATTGATAAGACACGTTAATAGAAATTATACAAATCGGAAATAGTACATATTTAAACGATTTTATATGTATTTATGGGTTAGAATTTAGCTCCATAGAAAATGGCCCGATAAAATAAAAAACATACTCAAATGTACCTATGGTTATCTAACGTGTATTAGTTTATCGTTAGTTTTTTAACCCAAATTAGTATTGATTTTAGTTCCTATTCAATTATTTTTGTATTTTTTTAGTCAAAGAATAATATTATGTGTTAATTGCAATCACAGTGTAGTTATGTTTATAGTTAAACATCCTTCACAAGTAATCATTGCATTCGATTCTCAATCTTTTGGTTTTTTGGGTAGCATCCCTAGTGTTTATAAAGTAAAAGTGTTTACTGACGTAACCTTGTACTGACGTTTAGTTTTTTATTTAGAACAAAAATTGTTTATAATGTTTAAAATGAATTATTAGTCAAAGTAAATCGTAAAAACGCTTTCTTTTGTAATTATTAGAATAAATATGTACATATTTTTCACTGAAAAATGTTAAGTAATTATGCAGTTCTGACTTTAAAATAATTAATAATTTTATGTGCCATTCATTACAAGGTTACGTTGTTGAATTTTGATGAAGTTTTAAATGTGATCTATTAAATTGACTCTACTATAGTAATGTGCAACACACATAGCTAGAAAGCTTTTGAAAATCTCCTTAAAAATTACGAGTATCTGAGTTACAGTAAGATTCATCAGCATTAGCCTATATCTATACTAAAAACTATAGTATAACAGGGTATTACACCACACTGAATCAGGGTCGCTAACTCCTTATTCAGGGAGGTGTAATAAGCTTAAGGCAGTAGGGTCCCTAATTAGGGAGCAGGTGAAAACCCGGTCCGCCTATATATGTGCAGTGTAATAATAACACTTTGAGAGTTAAAGCGCCTAATTATGGACCACGCACACGTGTAATTACTCCTTAAATGTCAAACACTAGCTGCCCGCGAGGCAGTAAAATGTGGAAACAGAACCGTTTGCTGTGCTCTCTGTCGCACTTACGGGCCGCTTTAAGGGTGGGACAGTGACGCACCTCTGTCGTGTATCGACTACAACAAAGTAGAAAGATAAGCCGCTAGCGATAATACCAGGTTCAGACCAAGCGAATTGTGTTGTTTAACTTCCTAGGGATGTACATCCCGTACGATACGAGTTACAACAAATACTCATTTAATACCTTTCTATCAATTAAATAGCACTTGATTAGCCAATCATCATCATAATCAGCCGGTATCAGCCCACAGCTGGACATAGGCCTCTCCCAAGTCATGCCACTGAGCCGAATCTTCGGCTCTTTGCTTGCAGTCACTGCCCACTTCTTTGCGAATTTGCGATTAGCCAACAAAATAGCTTAAATTCTAAACCGTTAACCTATTATCGTTCTATAATGCCAGCCTCAATGTTTTACCGAAACAAATAATTTAGTAACGAGACGAGTACTTTTAATCGGTACCTATTGATTATAGATTCCAAAGTATCGATACTAAGAATATTTGGAATCGAAATAAAGTACATCCTTAGGATGTTGAACAACAATAATCGCCTGGTGTGAACTCAGCATAAGTGACGTTACAATACGTCGTCGTAATCTGTCCCTAGAGTCTGTTTTATATATTTATTATGTTTCATTATTTCACAATTTTTTGGATAAAAATTGTCTGAAGTACTGAAACATGCACTGGGTTGCGGGTGCACGTAATAGTACGGTTGGCAACCCTACAGTAATCAGGGGAATTAAACATGTGTTTTAAGTGTGACGTTCGACGTCTAGATGAAAGCTGAATGGCTCAATACCTTTGTTTTTTTTTGTAAATTCAAAGCAATAAGTTATGTTTCTGTTATATCTATAATATTTTTTATTGAATATGATCTGTTTAATGTTATTTGACGTGTGTAAGTGCAAATTTTTAATTTGCCCATATACTGAATAAATGCTTTGACTTTTGACTTTTGAGTCTGTGCAAAAAGAGAACCGTCGTGATGTTACGATGAACTAACATTCAAAGGTAAGGAAAATAGGTACATACCTACCTAGTAGCACACGATAATGATACTAAGCATCAAACATTTTTGAGGGCCCGGTGGCGTATTCGGCAGAACAGTCTGCTTTGATGCCAGAGATACAGAGTTCAAACCCAGCCGTACACCAATGGATTTTTCTATCGAAAAAATTATAATATGCGCTTTTCAGTGGCCTTAGGTGAAGTAAAAACATCGTTAAGAAACCAACAACCCCCGCATGGTGGTAGGACACTATCTAGTGTCCTCCTGGCCAGCTACCACCCTCAAATTAGAAAATCTGTCGCCAAACATCTAATGTGTTCTGACAGCTATCCTTGAGAGCCAGTTCCTATTCTAGGCCTAGCGTGCTTACCATCTTCGACCGCATCATCACTTACCAACAGGTGAGGTAGTGGTCAAACGCTAGCCTATAAGATATTAAAAAAAATCGTACTGGCAATGGCAGAGCAAAGTTGTCAACGCAACAATACAGTACATTAGTACACGCGATTTCAATTTCTACGAGGGTTCTCTTTTTGAGCAGAGTCTAGCACACACACTGTTGAATAGGCTAGTTTACTAAAAAAAATATTTTAGTCTATCATTACATTTTAAAAAAATATTGGATACGTATTTTTTATGTTTTCAATTAAACAAAAAATGACGAATATATAGTGTGTTGAAATTTCGCGTGACGTCACAAACCGCTAAAAAGTGTACTACTTTCTAGCGGTTAGTGACGTCACGGCCCCCACACCCGAACTTTGACGCTCTTTATTTTTGTCAATTTCTATTGATTTGTAAAATAAAAAAATACGTGACCAATATTTTATGATATTTGAAATTTCGGACTAATTAAAATTACTATTTTTTACCCAGGCAACATCCCTATTATGTCAGCACGAGCAGCGACCGTTTGACACAACTACATATATTATTCAGCCACTTCTACTTCTCCATTCCCCATAGCTTCTTTGTACTGCTCACACCAGTGCGTTATTTCTTTGTCGAAAGCCTGGAAAATGTAAAAAAACAGTTTTTTTATATAATGCTGCAACTTTACCACATCACTGACTGCTAACCAAAGTTGTCCTGTCCAAATTTTAATAAATCCCGTTCCCTACAGGATTTTATGTGATTGTTTTTAAATGTTTCCAAATTTATACAAACAGATAAGAGTGACCGAGTTACATTTTTAGGGTTCCGTACCCAAAGGGTAAAACGGGACCCTATTACTAAGACTCCGCTGTCCGTCTGTCTGTCTGTCCGTCTGTCACCAGGCTGTATCTCATGAACCGTGATAGTTAGATAGTTGAAATTTTCACAGATGATGTATTTCTGTTGCCGCTATAACAACAAATACTAAAAACCGAATAAAGTTAAAAATAATAGAGGGTCCCCATACAAGAAACGTGTTTTTTTCGGCATTTCACACCATCTATGAACGCTTAGTTAGGTAAACGTCCCATAGATGGCGTTATATTGAAATGTCGATCCCTAACACCTTTGTTAGACGTTAGATGGCGTTATAAGAAATAAAATGTTTATTAATTATTATTTTTGCTGGCGAAAAATGATAGTGGTATTTTTTTCTCGATTTTATAAAATACTGTAGTGTGATACGGAACCCTACTAGTGCGAGTCCGACTTGCACTTGGCCAGTTTATTTTTATAATATAAGTCCGTACTCTTAGTACGAGTTTTCATACCAAGCTCGATATCGTTTATCGAACAAAATTTGTATGAAAAACAGTACTTACAGCGCCTCTAGTGGTTCTCACACTTCACTAAAAATAGACCAATCAGGGAGCCAGAATAAGTCGAAAACTATGTCAGATCTGTCAAAAGCGTTTACGATAAAAACTCGTACTAAGGATCAGCTCATACTGCGACGCGACGCGGCGCGCACTTATTAAGAGAGTGATACAAAAAAGTACTATGTTTGCTACACAAAAATATACACGTTTCATTGAGTTAGTTCCGCAGCTTCAGGCTGCCCCGCGCGGCGCAGCAAGAAGCCGCGTTATAAACAATTGAACTTTATTAACTACACAATAAGATACACATTGCATTGAGATAATTTTGTGGCGTCGCGCGTTTTGCTGCGCCGCGCGGCGTCGGGCTGCACCGCGCTGCGCCGCGCGATAACAAAAGCCTCGTCACGTCGCGTCGCGTTGCGGTGTAAACTGACCCGGGTACTGGATATTAATTTAAGAATTATGAAACTTGTAAAACATATTTACCGAAGCCATTTTCTGCAGAACGTCTATTTTGGGCCATTCTTCTGTAGCTCTCTGGCCCCACTCAAACACATGTCTGGCTAGGTCTCCTTCCCCTACCTACAATAATACAATAAACAATCACTACCTATTATATAAGATCGTGTAAAAAATACTGTATGATCGTCGACAATACGAAAAAATAAACTGGCCAAGTGCAAGTCGGACTCGCACTAGTAGGGTTCCGTACCACACTACAGTATTTTATAAGATCGCGCAAAAAATACCACTGTCTTTTTTCGCCAGCAAAAAATAATAATTAATAAACATTTTATTTCTTATAACGCCATCTTACGTCTAACAAAGGAGTTAGGGATCGACATTTCAATATAACGCCATCTATGGGACGTTTACCTAACTAAGCGTTCATAGATGACGTGAAATGCCGAAGAAAACACGTTTCTTGTATGGGGACCGTCTATTATTTTTAACTTTATTCTGTTTTTAGTATTTGTTGTTATAGCAGCAACAGAAATACATCATCTGTGAAAATGTCGACTGTCCAACTATCACGGTTCATGAAATACAGCCTGGTGACAGACAAACAGACAGACAGACAGACAGACAGACACAGACAGACAGACAGACAGACAGACAGACAGACAGACGGACAGCGGAGTCTTAGTAATAGGGTCCCGTTTTACCGTTTGGGTACGGAACCCTAAAAACCGACTTCACATGCCGCGATAGTCAAAGTACTGGCTAGTTATAACCATGTCATCTAAGTATACAGATTTGTTTATGTTGTTTATCTCCATATCTCCGAAGGTAATTGTCATAGCTCAAATTTTTATGGGACCAAACGCGAGGCATAATCTCTCAAACAAAAAAAAATCATATCGGTTAAGTTTTGAGGTAACAAACATTAAACAATAATATCGTTTAAAAACTAAAAAACAACCGACTTCAATGCCGCGCTATTCATTTTCAGTACCAATTTTGAGATGTTTATCTCAATATCTCTGGAGATACTTATCATACCTCGATAAAATTACCATGGTACCACACTTGGGATATCTCCTTTCGAACAAAAAAAGAATAATCGAAATCGGTTCATAAACGACGAAGTTATCCGCGAATAAACATAAAAAAAAATATATATATATATATACGGTCGAATTGAGAAACCTCCTCCTTTTTTTGAAGTCGGTTAAAAATACAGTCGAATTGTGTCCTCCTCCTTTTAGTGAAGATGGTTAAAAATAAAGTCTGTCTGTCTGTCTGCTCGCGATAAACACCAGTGCAAATCCTAGCACGGGTGTTCGTGCACAGGTGGTAAGAGCGTATTATATCGATGTTCCGCCTGACTTACTACCAAAAGCACAGAATAATGAATAGTACAACCAAAAGGTAGCTTATCACCATCAAGGAGAAAATCTGCCACTATGACCTTACGGTGTTCCGGCAGCAACCACACCTTGAGAGTGAGAGTACTCTATGCCTAGCGTGTTCACCATCCTCGACCACATCATCGTTTACCACCAGGCGAGCTAGTGGTCAAACGCTAGCATAGATATAATAAATTCAATAAACTGGCCAAGTGCGAGTCGGACTCGCAGTCGTAGGGTTCCGTACCACACTACAGTATTTTATAAGATCGAGCAAAAAATACCATTATTTTTCGCCAGCAAAAAACAATAATTGTGAGCCGCGTGCTTATTTCTTATAACAGAGTAAAAAGTTAGCACAAAGGTGTTAGGGATCGGCATTTCAATATAACGCCATCTATAGACGTTTACCTAAGCGTTCCTAGATGGCATTATATTGAAATGCCGAAAAAAACACGTTTCTTGTATGGGGACATTGGGGACCCCCTTAAATTTTAAACTTTATTCTGTTTTAGTATTTGTTGTTATAGCGGCAACAGAAATACATCATCTGTGAAAATTTCAACTGTCTATCACGGTTCATGAGATACAGCCTGGTGACAAACGGACGGACAGACAGACAGACAGACAGACGGACAGCGGAGTCTTAGTAATAGGGTCGTAACTGTTTCTTTAGGCGCACTGCGGTAAAATGCAACGGAAGTAACGTAGCGTCACGGCCCGAATGCAACGGAAGCGACGTAAGCGTCATGTTATCTATACTAATATTATAAAGAGAGAACATTTGTATTTTTGTATTTTTGTACGTTTGTAATGAGTAAGCTCAAAAACTACTGAACCAATTTAAAAAATTCTTTCACTAATACATAGAATGGACTTTCGGAATGAAAATAGGCTATATATTATCCCGTTTAAATCAAAGGTACATTCGTGGAGACCTAATTTGCAACCTAAGTCGGCAAATAAACGGTCGAAAAAACACGTTTCTTACGAACGCTGCTTAATTGAAAATAGATAGAAGAATATTTTCTATGCAAGAGTTGTACAACTTAATAAGACCTACAAAAAAGTCCGCGACAGCATATGTCTATCTCTTAAGGTTGACTCACAGTAACCATTTCAATCTTAAAATTTTTGTTAAAAAATATTACATAACTTCCAAGGCTATTTTCAAGTATATAGTATTAATCCTTATCCAAATAATTACGTTAATTAGCTTGGCCACATATTATAGATTAAAATTGTCGTTTACAGTATATAGTTCAAATGAAAACTCTAGAAGATATCACGAATTTCACAAACACGCATCGCAAAATTAATAAAATATTTGCAGTGAAACCACAGATTAGGTCATAGTTACTACGAAAATATTATTATAAGCTTAGCTATGCTGTAGATCCCCACCGATCACAATCAATTTGAAGTCAATATAGTATAATAATATGATCTATTGTATAAAATAATATTCATCTATATATATAATAATATAATATAATATTTTAAACCACCCCGACTGATCTATGTATAATAGCTTTTTCCAATGACTCTAAACACGACATTTAAAATCTGAGCTGTAAGTTGGTGAGGATTTGAGTATTCTGTAGAGTCCAGGAGGCTTCCATGTTCTTACAATATCGTTGAAGAAGAAGATTTTCGAATTGATCAGACCTATGAAAGTTGATTTTATAGCGCAATTAACTAGAAAAAAGCTCATAATTTTATAACGATTGAACGAATTTTCATAAATCAAAGCTAAGAAAACTCTCGATGAAGACATCTATCAAACAAAAAAAAACTATCAATAATAAAAACAAAATTGGTTCATCCGGTTAGGTGCTAAGATGCTACAGACAGACACACAGATACACACGTTAAACGTATATTACCCCTACATTTTGCGTCGGGGAACGCCGTAAGGTTACGGCGGCAGATGTACTCCTTGGTGGTAAGCTACTTTTTGGTAGATTTAATGATTCCACTACCACTGTACGAAAACTCATGATTCATGAATGCACATAAAACGTTCATTGGTAGGTATATAGCTAGGATTAGAACCAACGACCGTCGGGTCAGAATCAGGGTAACTATCCTTTACGCCAAAGGGCCGTCCAATATCAATACGTAAGTATTATAAAACAAAGTTCATCACTGCGTCTGTCTGTCTGTTCGCAATAATCTCAATAGCTACTGAACTGATTATCATGCGGTTTTCACCAATAGCCAGAGTGTTTATGAGGAAGGTTTAGGTGCATAATTCGTTAAGGTTTTGTGTAAATTGGATGAAATATGACGATGGTTGTTAAATATGTTCATATTTTATATTCGATGCAACAAACTGATGCAAATTTTGTAGGCATATATGTTCTACCCGTGCGAAACTGGGGCGGGCTGCTAGTATTTTATATTTATAAACGCCCTCTATTGTAGAACGGCGTAACTACGAAGACTTATTCGCTATCATTCGGGAATTCTTGTAAATTGTGGAATTGTACAAAAAAGTAATTAGTGATTTTGAGAAATAAATTGAATGAACTTAAAACTCTGAATTCTCACTCTGTGAAGGAAGTTTCAATTCTAACGCGTAGCTTTCTACGCACCCTGTTTTTACAAGCTTTATCTCTCGAATTTATTTGTCCGTCACAAATCTTGCGACTGATTTTAGAGCAACTTCCAGGGGTTCGATTGAGCTGAAATTTGGCATACAGGTGTAAGTCACGTGAAAATGCAATATTATGATGACATGGTGCTGATCTGATGATGGAGTTGGAAGGTGGCTAAAGGATCTCCTAAACAAAACATGTTATACCCGTCGTGTTTGGGCCCATTGGATTTGTCTTGACTTAAGGAGACTTCCTAGGTTATGTAAAAACTTGTGTTTAAAAAGGTTTTAAAAATATTACTTGTATCTGTGTCGTACCTTAGTGTAAGTCAAGTAGAGCTGCTTAGTGAATGTGTGTGTGAGGATTTTCCTTCCCGTATGATCATGCTCTTCAAGAAGACCAGCCTCTGATAGGAACTTCCACATTTCATCTGAAAATTCATAAGAGTTTGCACCACCTCAGAGATATACCCTACCGATTAAAAAACCAATCATTCGAATCGAATAAAAATGCGCGAAGTAATTGCATATCAAAATTATAACTGGCTAAGTCGAGTTGGACTCGCCCTGAGCGCTCATATAACTTAGATGTCTATCTTAATTGGCGAAGCTATGTATGTATGGGCCTGGGGACAACCTTTAATTTTCAACTTTTTTTATTTTTTGGAATTTTTCCTATATTTGTGCCTTGTAAGACCTTGATTCTTGCCAAATTTCATGATTCTAGGTCAACGGGAAGTACCCTATAGGTTTTCGACCTAAAACCTATAGGGTACTTCCGGTTGACCTAGAATTGTCAATTTTAGTTAAAAGCAAGGTCTTACAGATCAAGTGAAGGAAACATTCCGTAACTTTAAAAAAGTTGAAAATAAAGGTAAATTTTGGTACTTGCAAGTTTTCGCGAAAATCTAAATTTGCCCATATCTTTTTATCGTGTCGACTCAGGATCTTGTTTTTTTATATACCTAATAGGGACTATAGACCTCAGTATCTGGTATAAATTTTAACTTGCTGGGTCCACCCGTTCCTGAGAAAATCGGTGATGACACAAGAACAGACAGACAGACGGACAAAAAAGTGATTTTATAAGGGTTCCTTTATTACCTTTTCAGGTACGGAACCCTAAAAAAATTGACAAATTAAGAAACTCCTCCTTAATGTTAGTCAATTGAAAAGGGGGATGAAATTAATTTGTGAAATGATGTTCGATGTGATCTTAAATTGAAAGTAAATGTTACCATCTTTCACTGGTCCTCCTGACATAAAGATATGTGTTAGGGCAGCTGCCAGCAGTTTCTTGTGGTAACCATCACTGATGACTGATGGTGTCGAGTCACAACTCTGGTCTAGAATCACTATGTATTGGATACCACTCTTAGATTCCACTTGTACCAGTTTGTAGCCATAGATCTGAAGTTATAACATTGAAAAAATATTTTAGTTTAATTTTAGTGTTTGAAAACATCTTGATAATTTTTTTTAAAATATCTTATAGGCTAGCGTTTGACCACTATCTCACCTGTTGGTAAGTGATGATGCGGTCGAAGATGGTAAGCACGCTAGGCCTAGAATGGGAACTGGCTCTCTAGGATAGCTGCCGGAACACATTATGTTTGGCGACAGATTTTCTAACCTGAGGGTGGTAGCTTTGATTTGATTTGGTTGAGGCCAGGAGGACACGAGATAGTGTCCTACCACCATGCGGGGGTTGTTGGTTTCTTAACGATGTTTTTCCTTCACCGGAAACACATTATGATTAAAACTAAGATGATAAAGTTTAAAAACTTAAACAACCGGCTTCCATGCACCGTCTGTTTCAGTAGCAAGTTTGAGACGTTTATCGCCATATCTCTGGAGATACTTATCAGCTCTCGATGAAATTACAATGGGACCAGCTTGGAAACTACCCTTACTTGACCCCTAATTGACGGAGTAATCGCGTAACATACATACAAATAAAAAGAAAAAAAAACAGACGAATTGAGAACCTCCTTCTTTTTGAAAGGCGGTTGAAAACCCGTCGCGTATACAACATTTGAAAACTCTTGGATATGATAAACCGACCTCGCTCACGCCGGGTTAACAATCAATAATTGAAACAATAGGGATGTTGACAAAATTTTGAAACTGCGTTTATTTTATTTTAAGTATATAATAAAAGCAGTTTCAAAATTTTGATCAACTGGAAAAAAATCAACATCCCTACAAACATCCTTACAAAACACGAAAAAATATTAATAAAATATGAAAGTGTTTAATTTAAAAACTGATATAAAATATACATTTAATTTCCCGCTAAAACGTCCAAAACTGCCAACTGCTAAGTGACCAGTGTTGCCAGTGCCTTTCCTCAAATAAGTAAAGATTTTTTTTATTTTCGTATTTTGACCTTGCATTACAGTATGGGTATGGCTGAGCGACCATGTAACGTAAATGTTGAGTAGTGTGCAAAAAGAGAACCGTCGTTGAGGGCGTGCATGTTGATGGTTATATAATTTACTGTTTACAACGCAACAAACGTTGACACATTGCTCGGTCATTGCCAATACGACTAAAAATCTTTGATACCTTGGTACCTTTTCTTATCATTATCGGGTGGTCCTAGGTAGGTTTATACCTTTCTTCCTTACCTTTAAATGTTAGTTCATTGTAAAGCCACGACGCTTCTCTTTTTGCACAGACTCTAACGTAAAGGGTCAAAAAGTAACGTAAAACCAAACCAAAAAATCCAAAGAACAGATAATAATACTGTAAAAACTTTACAAAAGTAACGTTCTGGCCACGGATGAAGACAGAGTTCTGGCAATACTGCACGTGATCTTTGATTACGTCACGACCCGATAAACAACAGTTGACAGTGCTCGCGATCTGTATTCTGTCAAAGTCAAGTTTTTAATTTATTTATCTTTGGTCAATCAAAGTGTATGTAATGGAAATTTTAAGGTTGTTGGATAAATTATTATTTATTTGCCATTTATAGAAATTAAAATGAACACAACATTTTACAAATGCAGTGCCCATGTGCAAAAGTACAACAGTCAGTACACCAGAAAAACTGTTTATTCACGTACCAAAAAATAAGCAAATAAGAAGAAGATGGTTATCAAATGCAAGAAGAGATCCAACAGCTTTATCTACAACAAGTACGAGCTATTTTTGTGATGATCACTTTAATGTGAGTTCTTTTTATAACTATTAATTACCATAAAAATTACAATCTATTCAGGTGCAAAAAGTTTTATAGGTTATGTTGACAAAAAGTAATAATGCATTAAATTATATTCTGTGCACAGAATTATAACCTGTAATAATAAAATAAAATGTTTATTTACGTTACGTCCGTGTTTAATGTTAATTTAAATGTTTCAGCTCCAAAATGACATGGAAAACTATGTGGAATACACTACAATGGGTACAGTTTCCAAAATAAGGATGAAAACTGGTTGTGTGCCAACAAAATTTGCTTGCCAAGTTAAAAGAGCTAGTAGTTCTACTGAATTGTGTGATCTAGCTGCCAAAAGGCAAAGACTAGCATTGAAAGAAGAATGTTGCGAAGTAGAAGAAATTAAAGTAGTTGAGACCCAACAATCTGAGAGCATTGCTGTTCCCAGCTCAATCTCAGGTTACTTTATAAATCTTTATACATCTTTAGGTAGTTACTTAATCACATACATTTTTCAACCGACTTCCCTAAAATAAGGTTCTATATGTTTTTTTAGGGTTCCGTACCCAAAGGGTAAAACGGGACCCTATTACTAAGACTCCGCTGTCCGTCTGTCTGTCTGTCTGTCCGTCTGTCACCAGACTGTATCTCATGAACCGTGATAGTTAGACAGTTGAAATTTTTACAGATGATGTAGTATTTCTGTTGCCGCTATAACAACAAATACTAAAACGTAGACGTAAGTAAACGACATAGTTTAGGCTTAGAGACATTTTTTTTTTCTGACACTATTGTAACTTTTTATGACTAATGGCAACATTTTATTCTACTTCACTTTTGTACGATATTTTTCTTTTATAGGCTTCGCACGTATAATGCATTGTTGTGTTCAGTGTATATCAATTAATCATTTTACGTTTGTACTGGTATTACAATGTATTAGTCACTATTTATTTGTACTTAATTGTATTTAAATGACGTTCATAAGTATACGATATACCCTAGCGTGCTTACCATCTTCGACCGCATCATCACTTACCAACAGGTGAGATAGTGGTCAAACGCTAGCCTATAACATATAAAAAAAAAAAAAAACCCAAATGGAACAATAAATAAATTAATTAAAAATTAAAAACAGAATAAAGTTAATCTGTAAAACACTTAATTTTTTTTCAGATGTGCCTCATCATCGATTTCTAGAAGAAAAATCAAAAACCAATAAAGCAGACAAAGCAGTACAGATTTATATAGGAACCAAGCATCGTAGTAAAAATACTCAGACAGTAACCGAAACGCATACAAAACAGACTTCCCCAACGAAAGCAACAAAAACATCAGAATCTAAATCACCATTTAAAATTTCTGGGTTAAAATCAATTCATTTGAGTGTACCTGGGAAAGCCATCGATGATAGATCTGACAGTGATGTATCAAGGTATACTCCATCTACGGTAGCACTTTCATGTCAGTCAAAAACATCATCTGATACTAGTAGTTTTAATGAACCAGTACTAAAACAAGATGATATTAATAAATTAACTTTAAAGGTAACCGTAGAGAAAATTATAAATAATCTAAATTCTATATTGGTGTACCAAAATATTTGGTAAATATTATCCATGTACATACGGGTATTCCAGAGCATCAAATTTTATTGTTTTTGAAGAAGATTCGGTTGGACACCAAGTTTGTAGAACTTGGTGATGAGTTTGTAATCAGTAGCACATATGCTAGAAAAATTTTTACAGAAAATATACCAAAAATTGCTGAAGTCATGAAGCCTTTTATCATAAATTTAGATAAGTCAAAAGCAATCAAAAGTAGTTTGCCAACAGCATTTAGAAAAGAATACTGTAATGTAACTTGTATTATTAATTGCCTAGAAATTGAGATTCAAATTCCCAGCAAAGCAATACATCAGTCTCTGACTTGGTCTGATTATAAAAAAGCAAACACTATGAAATATCTCATTTCTAGTACACCAAACGGACTGGTTAATTATATATCACAGGGTCACATGTTATAGCTGACAGGGGTTTTAAACATATTGAACCACTGTTACTTGGAGTTGGCTGTCGAATGATACGTCCACCCGGAGTTGAAGCAGGTAGTAAACTCTCCGAAAAGAAAGTCAATGAGACAAAACAAATTGCATGTCTGAGGATTCATACAGAGCGAGCAATCAGATGGTTAAGAGAGTTTTCAATGTTGCAGCCTCATGCTTGCATAAGCAATCACCTTTTAGGAAAACTCGATGATGTTATTGTTATTGCATGTGGACTTATGAATTTACAAGATTCATTAACAAGTAACAACTAGGAATAGCTCAGTGGCATGCATGTAGGAGAAGCCTATATCCAACTGGACAAATACTGGCTGTTAAAATAGCGAAAGTAATCAAACAATTAACACATTCACAAAGTGATGATAGAGCACTCAGTGAGTTGCTTATCGGTTTATTCATCATGCACTCTGATTGGCATTCGTAGTCATGTGACAATGGGTTAAAATAAAGTTTGTTTAACATATTTTAGGTGAATAATATCACTAAATATTTTTTTTTAATATCTTACGTATTTACATATTACCAATGTTTAAATATTATGTTTCTTTGAAGTGTCTCGCACTTTATATTTTTGTAAATTGTTAAACACAATCCAAAATTTCATCGTACCGACGGGACTCGAACCCGCACCCCCCGGATTACACGTCCAGGTGCTCTGCCAAAGGCAACTTATGTTGGGGGGTGCGGGTTCGAGTCCCGTCGGTACGATGAAATTTTGGATTGTGTTTAACAATTTACAAAAATATATATTGTGAGACACTTCAAAGAAACAAAATATTTGATTTACGCAGTGCAACATCTCTCGTCGGATTTGAAAACTGTAATGATTTCTTCCGAATGATTAACTTACGTAATAAGTAGTCATAGATGGCGCCACCAATGCATAATTGGGTTAACAAATGCAATCCACTAATTTCGTCGTATCGATGTATCGAACCGTGGCTTAATTGGCAGAGCACCTGGACGTGTAATCCAGGGGGTGCGGGTTCGAGTTCCGTCAGTACGATGAAATTTTGGATAGTGTTTAACAATTTACCAATGTTTGTTAAAAAATAACTTAGCGCGAATGTACGACTACTGTCAACATGCCTATTTGAATAGGGACAACAGATTCAATCAAGCGCGAATGTACGACTACTGTCAACATGCCTATTTGAATAGGGACAACAGATTCAATCAAGCGCGAATGTACGACTACTGTCAACATGCCTATTTGAATAGGGACAACAGATTCAATCAATCGAATTGCTTTCAACAATAAATTTAAAATTGGATCAAAGTTGAAAGGCAACTTTTGTTGAAGCCAATTTTATTGCTTCAAATTTTTTGAAAGTCTGTTAAGCCAGTTCTATACACTAGCGATTTTACAGTTGAACAACTCGCCCGATGTGAACCCATTATAAGGTCGCTAGAAACATTATCTTGTAGTACATTAAAATGTTCTTACCTAGGTGTACTTAATTAGGTGTATAATATCATTGTATGTTCGCATATTCTTATTACATGTGTAGCGATCCTGCATTTATCCTCGTTTTTGAGTTATGCCGACGCTTTGTACATTTTATCAAAAGTAGTATTTCAAACTTAGAGCAGCTGTTGACAAAGTGATAATTTTCTCCAGTTTTGAGTGAGATAGCAGCCGTCATATGTAGTTTTTCATTTTTATCGAAAAGATGAATTAGATAATGTGAAATAGCAGTAAATGTGCGTCATTCTTTGTGATTAAAATATGTGATCCAAGAAATATCTCTGTTTCAATGTTTGAAGCATTTAGATACAAACAAATTTAAATGGGCTGCATTCACAACCTACACTCGGAGTGCAACCTGTGCAACCAAACGCTCTAACCTCTCTCTCTAACTCAGTTAGCGAATGTGACGCTCGGAGGTCGTGAACGGGGTTAAAGCATTTGGTTGCACTCCGAGTATAGGTCGTGAATGCAGCCCTGTAATAGTATTGTTGCTGTAATGATTTTTCTCCACTAGCTAATCTTTAATGCAAGAAAAGTATAGTAGCATCACGTAGTGTGAGCGTATAGTTCCTCCAGTAGCAAAACTGGGAGAACATTTATAGCTCTCCCGAGCCAATGAACTCTTAGTCCTCAATGTAATATTGTACTGTCTATAGAAGGTACCTAGCAACGAGAACCTGTAATCTCCCTTGGAGAGTACGGGAGACCTTTAAAGGTTCCCAAACATGTACGTTTCAAATCAACCATATTATGATTCAACATCAGTCATCGCTCACTAACCTGCTTTAATTTCCTATTTGCGCCAATTATAACGAAATTAATTTTGTTTGTCGGAGTCTCGCAGGCTGTGCTCAAAATTTTCAGTATTTCAGCCCGTTTTATAGGAATTTTGCTACTTTCTCTGCTTACGATGTATTGGACGCATTTTGTGATAGCATCTTCTAGGTTGGGTTCATCTTCATCTTCGACTTGTGACCTGTTCCTACGTCTCTGGCTCATTGTTAATGTTAAATAAAATCGATCGTAATGAAAAATTAAAAAACTTATTACTTCTAGAATATAATTTAATAATTTTATACAGAAGTTTTTTTTTTTTATTTAGTTTTTTTTTTTAGTTTTATTATGGCTCCACACGATTAGTGTATTTAGCCAGTGTCAAGTATTGAAATTCTTTAGGTTTTTATTAATTTTAGTCATAGAGATGGGTCAAAGTCACATTTCAGGTCAGTTTTCAAGTAAAAGTCTAGTCTAAGTCATACCTTCAGTAAAGATGTGGTGTTTACTAAAGATTTTCAGTGGAATTTTGGTGAGAACGCAAATAGCATGTTTTACAACATTGTGCAGTTTCCCTACACTCGCACTCAATCTTTGTTGCTGTTTCAATTGCTGGAACCAGTTTAATCGCATACGCTGGTAAAGGATGAAAAATTGTTGTTCATCTCGCTCTCTCATACCAGTGATTGTATAGTTTTATCCTTCTCATATTATTATTGTTATTTAAATGCCACATCCGCTTAATATTCCTTCCACGATTTGTTCATGGAGAATAGACTCTACTCTTGGATATAATACACTACAGAACTGATCACAGACTAAAAATTAAGGAGATAAGGATAACCACAGATGACAGAATACTATGTGTTTTAATGATTTTATTTTTACTCGGATAGTAAGTAACCTGTGGTCAAAGAGAATATAAATAAATAACCTGTGGTGGTCTGCTCATGCATTAAATATTAAGCGGATGTGGCATTTAAATAATAATATGAAAAGGATAAAACTATACAATGCGTATAACTATACAATGCGTATGTGATTAAACTGGCTCCAGCAATGTATGGAACCAAGTTCTAGTGCACCCATTGGCGCTCACCCGCTGTCATGTATAACCCAACCAAATAACTTTGTTCATTTTATCTTATAGCTGGCATATGTATCAGTTGTTCATCGTTTTAGTCGGGTCATATCTCTATAGCTATTTCATTCGCATACGCTAATGTTCTCAACATATATATATATACTTTCTCTATGGAACTAATCGATATTTGCCTGATACAAGCACTCTGTGGCGTCCTTAGTCAGTACTGCTACTGTCAGTAATGTCACGACTGTCACTGTCGCTGCTGTCAGTCAGTCTGACATGTCATTGTCAGGGTACAGTTTGTTTATTAGTCTCTACGAGTCAGTCCTAGGATGATGGATTATATTGGATGGCGTCAAAACTTTGGCAGCATGTCCATTTTCTGTTTGTGTTAGTGTCTAGAACTGCTAGAGTGTGCCTGAGTAGGGAAGTGATCACTAGTGTAGAACATATCGATAAAAAGGTGAAAAATGTAGAAAACTAAAACTTATGTAAAATGAAAACAATTTATGTGATAAAATACGTAGTTACTTTATTGAACTTATGGAAATTATTTATTGATAAAAAATGCTACAGTACTTAACTGTAATTAGGCAACCTTAAATCTGGCGGTATAGATTTCTTAGCTTTTCTTAAACACAAATCTTAAATGTTTTTGCCTTTTCAATACATCAATTAAATATTACAAATTTGAGCTACAAAGCTATATATACTTCTATACTAATATTATGAAGAGGTAACATGTATGTTTGTATTGAGTTAGCTCAAAAACTACTGGACTACAGGACTATTATTTTTTCTCTCATATATAAATCTATATATGGTCTTTTAGAATGAACATAGGCTATATATTATCCTGTTTAAAAGATAGGTATATTCGTGAAGACCTATTTTGGAACTTAAGTCGCCAATAAAACGGTCGAGAAAACACGTTTTTTACGAAAGATGATTAATCTGAAAAAGATGTAAGAAAGTATGTATCGAAGAGTGGTACAACATAATAAGACCTACAAAAAAGTCCGCGATAACATATGTCTATCGCACAGACTCACAGTAACTATTTTAATCTTTATTTTTTAATAAAAAAATGTTACAGAACTTTCAAGGCTATTTTTTTCTATACAGTATTAATCCTTATTTGAATAATTACGCTAATTATCTTAGCCCAATATCATAGATTAAAATTGTCCTTTACAGTATATAATTTATATGAAAATACTAGAAGAGCCCCGCGGCTTCGGTCACGTTAAAGACTTCTTTTATTTACTTAAAACTTTTATTTTCTGAAACCTTTCTATCATAAAAGACATCAAAGAAGTAAAAGCCAAATCGGTTCACCGGTTTTCAAGTTATTGCGTGACTAAGGGAAATAGGGATTCATATTTATAAAACCCAAAAAACCATATTGACTGTCAGACTTTTTTACCAACCCCTTGCAAAAATCTTGCAACACGTATTTACTTATTTATTAAAGTTAAGTTAAGTAAGTTGGCGAGGAGTTGAGAATTCAGCAGATTCCAGAAGATGTCCCAGCATCATGTCAATGCTACAGTGTCCTTTGTCGTTGAAGAAAAGGATACCGAATTTCGAATTAATCACTATGAAAGTTGATTTCATAGCGCCATCAACTAGAAAAATGCTCATACTTTTACAACGGCTGAACAGATTTTTATGTATTAGAGCTTATAACACTTTCGATTAAAACACTTTCAAAACCGTTTCATCATCCTTCATTGCTCGCAGAGGAAGACTTATAGGAAGACTTTCTATCTTGACTCCACTAGCTTCTATTCTTTTCCGTTTCCTCGGTGTCAGTTCCAGCTTGATTGATAATCTAGTAGGTACAAAATTGATTTTTCAAAATGTTTAGAACAAAGTTTGAAGTGTTTAGTTGGATCCTAATTTTCACGCCTTACCACTTACCTTACTTACCTTTATCCACTTGATTGGATTTTCGGACATTTTGGAAACCTACAACAAAATGATATAATATATTAATGTGGTAAACGCTCAGTAGTCATAATTAGATTAGTTTTAGACTAAGTTATAACTATTGTACATTGTTTTTGCAAATAAATGAATAAATAAATAAATAAATAAACTGTGACACATTTTTCATAAAAATATATATAATGGCATTATCATAAGTAATAATAGATTGAATACGAGTAAGTATCAGTGCTGATAATATAATTAGGTACCTAGTTACTACAAATTTTGCGCATAATTACTTTGATCACTTTTTATAATATTTTAAGATCGTTCACAAAACGAAAAAACCAACTTCAAATGCCACGCTATCCATTTTCAGTATAAAGTTGGAGGTGTTTATGTCCATATCTCTGGAGATACTTATCAGATTTCAGAAAATGTACAATGGGACCAAACGGGCAGAATAATCTATCGAAAAAAAATATTTCCAATCCGTTTAAGAACTTGCGGAGTTATGAGATAACAAACATAAAAAAGGCGAACTGAGAACCTCATCTTTTTATTGTGAAGTCGGTTAAAAATGTTCAAATTTCGTTCTAATCAAGGCCCTAAGCTAACCGTTCCATCCTTAAAAAAAATCTTCATATTATAAATCAACTAGCTGGGTCCCGCGGCTTTGTCCGCGTTTAATGACAGCGGCAACATGCGCGTGGGCTGTGCGCGGTAGAAAACACTGCTTAATTTGCACATTAACCTTCTCTATTTGAATCAGATATTGTTCCCTATTTCATTAGCTTCAATTTTGATTTCGCGGAACTTTATTTTTTTCTAAAATAAAAGTAGCCAAGTTACTTGGTAGTTAATATTTTAACATCAGCATTTTACTAGTGAAAGTCCCGTTAAATTGGTCCAGTAATTTCAGAGATAAACCGGAACAAACAGACAGACAGACAAAATTTAAAAGTTTGTTTTTTATGTAAGTACCGTATATTCTTTCATATGCGTTTAGTGAAAAGCTGTTAATCTGGAATTACAAACAGACACTTCATTTTTTTTAAATATGTATAGAATAAGTGTAAAATGTATATAAACGATTTATATATTTATATAATGTAATATTATAATATTACACTTAAAGGAATTTATATATTCCTTTTTATAAGGGTATCAACTATATTTATCGACAAAGTTTTGGAGGGTTCTCGTACATCACTAGCCGGGTGGCGTAAAATAATGTTTGTTATTTACATAAATTAAAGCTTTAAAATGATAACCATTTACCACCTCGGTAGTTATATGACGAAAAAGATGTATATAATGTAAGCAAAATAAATATTTTGATGTAAAAAGTGGTTATATATGAGAATAAATGCCCACAAACACTTACGTGTGAAATGATAATTCTGGATCTTTTACGCCTCCTTTAGTTGTTCTTGATGGATAAAACACAGCACAACACGACATAATTTAACCATGTAACAGGGTTTCAGTCTTTAAAGCTATGTTTCTATTAAATTTTTAATTTATAAGTATGATGCGTCGCTATATTATGGCCTGCTAGCCGGTCAAAAATGGACACGCTCACCCATGCGCGAGGTTGTCAATTTGATATTAGCTTTCTCGTTTACTCTTATCTCGCGATCCCTGTAATAGAAAGGGTAGGACAATGTGTTGATAGAATGAAAGTCGATGTGACAACGTCACATGGCTGACATGGCTCCATCCATTGTAATCCATCATCCTGGAGTCAGTCGGTAAATTTTTGTATGCGGCCGTGTTAAGCAAATCCTCATTGGGCTAATCAAAATAAAAATCTTTTGAACAGCGTCAGCCGCGTGGCTTATAGACAGTGAAATTAAAAAACAATGTCTAAAAGTTCATCTCCACCAAAAGAGCGCATTACACCAAACGCGCTGAAATTTCTATTCGGCGGCCTTGCTGGGTAATAAATGTTTGATTTATATTTATATATATCCAATATCATAATAATTATGTCCATTACCATGAACCAGTGTCATAAACATTTCTCCATAAATATCTAGTGCTTCAATTCATTACTTTTATTGAAAGTATAAAGTTTTAATTGAGTTTGTAAAGTGATACAAAACAGCAGGGTTTGACATATGGATGTAAATTTTTTATATCATGAGTTGAATTGATAGTCAACTCAACTCATAGGTACTCTGTAAATTGATTGCCCTCAAAGTGTTTGTTACAGCTTACATCAGGATATCAGTTATGTAATTTTTTTATCAGGTTTGAACTGAAAACCATCATAAGTCATTGTATATAGATTATGGAAGTAAATAGTATTGCGTAGTAATAGTAGTGCATGTACAATGTACTATTAAGTTACGATACATGACACTGCATTGAAACAAGCATTACCAGGCGCCAAACGTTACTCCGATATAATTGTACTATTAGTACACTGTACCTTGTTCACCAAATGATTAAACTTTGTATTGTTATGCTAGAACCAGGGCTACATCGTTAGCATAGAAGTAAATATATAAGAAGTGTAACATAAAAAGCTCTGCCAAGGAATGGAATTCCTTCCCAGTGTCTGTGTTTTCCGATAGCTACAACCCAGGGGTCTTCAAATCGCGAGCGAACACGTATCTACTAGGTAAGCGTGCTACATTGTCGACCACATCGTCATCAGGTGAGATAGTAGTCAAACGCTAACTAGCATAAAAAAAAAGAGACAGCTGGTCCAAATAACTTGTGCGGTTTCATTGAATTAATCACTTTAAAATGCTGTGCATCTTATTCGTAGAAAATCATATTCAGTGCTTTTTTGTTTATTAGTTATATATCATTAATATTTATATAGTATGCATACATAGAATAAAACAAAGTTGCTTTTTGCAAGAAACTAAAGAAACAGACAGCAGTCTGTTTCTTTAGTTTCTTGCCCCTCTGTACGCTCAGATCTTTTAAAATATGCAATAGATACAAATGCAGATTTCATCAATAGATTGTGATTCAAGAGGAATGTTTATAGCTAAGATTTAACACGGGCAAAGCCAGAGAGCATATATAATATATAGATAATACTTAAATACTAGCTAATTAATGAAATACCAACAGTCCACATGTACACAGCAAGGGGACAATCTGGCGGCAGAACATGAAAATAAAACTGGCCAAGTGGCCAAAATACATCATCTGTGAAAATTTCAACCGTCTAACTATCACTGACCCGATAGTGGAATTCAGAAAGTGCTAGATAGCTAGAGTTAGATGTGCCGTGTTTGGGCTTGTTTTGTAAGTCATTTGGTGATCTTTCTATAAATATTGCTTTTTTTATGTAGAGACTGACCTTAAACTTGCAACTGATGCAAATAATACACTCACAGACTCATATACTGAATCAAAGTTCAGGATTACTTTCGAATTAATTGAATGGTCCTTTCCGAATCCATGGGTATACTAATTGAAATTGAAATCTATAGTTTGGTTCATTAACAGTGTAGTATCATATCCTTAAGTGTATGTATGTATACTAGATAGTCTTTTCTATTATTAATTACATTTAATTAATTGAAAAAATATTAATTTGAAAGTAATCCAGAACTTTGATGCAGTTTATGAGTCTGTGAGTGTATAATCTAGTAATACTTACTCTAACAATAATACTTAAATTCAAAATTTAAACCCAATTATTCAAAGTATTTCATTAAGATCATTGCAATGAGCCCAAACTCAACATCTCTGCTGTAAGTTGGTGAGGAGTTGAGTATTCTGCAGATTTCAGGAGATGTCCCAGCATCAGGTCAATGCTAGCAAGTTCTTACAATATTGTTGAAGTAAGAGTACCTATACCGAATTTCGAATTGATCACACCTAGAAATGTTGATTTTATACGTTAAATAACCGGCCAAGTGCGTGTCGGGCCACGCGCCGTGTGGGGTTCCGTAGTAGCCCGTTATTCAATGCAAGTCTTTACCTGTAACTAGCAACTAGGTACTTCGTCTTGGTCACTTTAAAGGATTTATGGTACAACTTTAGTTCTACTCCAATCGATTTTAGGGGTGGGATGGGGCGGGGGAGGGAGTGGGGGGAAGGAGTAGAGTTGATGTCAGTTAATCTAACATTCCTACCAACTTTTCACTTATTTAGATGATTTCATTGTTAAATATTCAAAACAAAAAAAATCATATCTCTGAATGGGGGGGGTCTCCGCAACTTTTCCTTCAAGGGGGGGGGCTCTACCCCTAACCCCCCTCCCACCCCTAAAATCGATTGGAGTAGAACTAAAGTTGAGCCGGATTTATTCTAAGGATTTTGTAATTGGTACAAAATTATCCAACACCTAAGTTCAACAACTATTACTGATAAACCAATAAAGTTATCTTGACCGCTATAGTTTTCCTTTAAAGTTCATGAAATGTACTACCATCACGAATTTTTCCAGATTTTTCAAGCCAGCAGTTCAGTTATTTGAGGGAGCCTACCCTACTGGATCAAAAATTTGCATTTTAAAGTTTCATATTTCGTAAATGGAGCATTCAATCGAAAAATAGTATTAGCAACCCTTAAGCCATTTTAAAAGACCTATTCAACAATAACCCACACGATGGGGTAGACGACGACTAAAAAATTCATCCCCACATCTCATGTAGGGGAGCTAGACTAAAAAAAAAATATTCAAAATTTTATTTCACCACTTTGTCGGCGTAATTTATATACATACCCCTACAAAATAACAGTTTTCTAGTATTAACGGTCTCTTAGCAAAACCTCGGACAGACAGACAGACAGAGACGATGAAACTATAAGGGTTCCTTGTCAGGGCTACGGAACCTTAAAAATGCATCAGACAAAATAAAAAATCAACATATATGTACATCTAAGCCACTTTAAAACTATAAAGAAATGTTGGCAAAACTTTCAATTAAAAAACACTGGTGATAAATGTTCACCTTGTAATGACACTGAAAGTAAACCTACGCATGCATGCATGATAGATTGAATATCTCATTTGCCACGGCCAGTGTGTTTACAATTCTTTAGATATGCAGTTTTGAGAAACATCAGAGGAGCGTGCAATATAAATGATGCTGTTTCAAAATGTTCCATTGTGTTAGATGAAGATAATATATGCAATGTATGACTAAAACCTTAAACTTAAGACCTTTCAGTAACAACAGTAACAACAAGAACAAATTTTGTATGAAAAGCAGTACAGCGCCTCTAGTGGTTTTCAAACCCACAAAATTTAACCAATCGGGTAGCCATAATAAGTCGAAAACTATGTGATATCTGCCTAAAACGTTTACGATGAAAACTCGTACTGCGGGTAGGTACAGCTATAAGGTGTCAAGTCTATTAGATACCTACTGTTCCTGCATTTATTTATTATACTAGCTGTGCCCCGCGGCTTCGACTGTGTTAATCGTGTATTATGTGTTAGTCTAGGTTAAAAAGTATCTGTATGCCAAATTTCATCCAAATCCGATCAGCCGTTTTTGCGTGAAAGAGTAACAAACATTCCTCATCCATCTATAGAATCTATTAACTGTGCCCCACGGTTTTACCCGCGATGATATTGTTCCCGTGGGAATATCGGGATAAAAAGTACCCAATGTGTTATTATAGGGTCTAGACTATCTAACTACCATATTTCAGCTCAAGCGCTTGAGTAGTTTTAGCGAGAAGAAGTAACACAAATTGTGGTGTATTCCCAACGACCCCCACTAAAACGGGCACCATTAGGGGACGTAAGGACAAATTTGTCACTGGGAGGGAAGCGCTTCTCGTCCAATGACGACCTTCTGAAGGCCGTAGATGACTGTTTTCTTTTCACAGTCTTTCAGACTCACACTTACGGGAAGGCGTGCTGATGTTGCAGAAACTCTGGAAGAAGTTCAGGGTGATCAATGATCATATAGAAAAATCTTTTTCTGAAAATCGTAGTCTTTTATTCGTCATCAGGCCATTATCATCAGGCCTAGAATTTTTCGCCTTATCCTCGTAGTAAATAAAAATAACGCAACTACGTCTCACTTCATTCCTACAATGGCTTCACCAAACGTCATGCCGATCGCTTGACGGCCTGGTTTTTTCTGGTGGGTGATAACACGCCGCGGCCTATGCCTACCACTTGGAAATTACTGCTCTTTTGGCGCCACCTATTATTTGACTCTAAGCTAAATCTAAAGGAAGTGAGCAGTATTTGCGTAGTATCTGTTCTGTAGTCCCCATAAAATAAAAATGTCTTGCACTAATACTTTTAAACGAGCAAACTTCGTTTTATCCGTGTTTTCAGGAAATGAAAAACTACTACAATGTCATTAGAATACGCAGGTAAATTTCGCCACCAACATGGTTGTGATAGCTCGGTGGGAATTAGGGCGGATCCAAATCCAGAACACCCAGGTTCGAGACCAGATGAGATGATTATTTTTCCCTTTTTTTTCAAAGGCCTTCTTTCGTGAGAAAAACTATTATTGGGAGCCAAAAATTTTCCATAAAACACGATATACCAAAAAAAAAACAGCAAAGCTCGATCATCCAGCTACTTCTAATAAATAATCTATATATTTCCTCAACAGAATGGGTGCAACATGCTTCGTACAACCTCTAGACCTGATCAAAACCCGCATGCAGCTCAGTGGTGGAGGAGTCAAGAAGAGCTCGTTTGCCGTCGCCAGTGAGATCGTAGCTCGAGAGGGGTTCTTCAGTTTATACGCTGGACTGTCGGCCGGGCTCCTGAGACAGGCAACCTATACAACCACGAGGCTTGGAGTTTATACATACCTATTAGATTCATATAAAGAGTGAGTACTGAGTTGATTATTTACTTATAGAGTTCGCAAGATAAGTCCGCAAATTCATAAATATTTGATTATAAACCGACTCACTACTGTTTATTGTCGACTGTCTGATGTGATGTTGAACGTTGTGAAAACAACATCTACCGCGTTGACAGATTGACCATAAGGTTCAATCTGGCAATCATTTCGAAATTTTGAACGCAGTCAATCTACAGTCAATACATCCTAATCTATGGACCTTTTGCATACCACGCCAGTCGCACTCCGCGCGGTAGCTATGAAAATGTTAGTAGGTACCTCCGCGGCAGCTCGTGGGCTACAAGTTCAGTCAGTAGTGTCACGCGCCCTCTCGATCGATCGCGCATTATTCTTACTATTCAATTTGTTCTCTTACAACACTCAACCTTACAGTAAGAGACAGCTGACGGCCCGCGAGCTGACCGAGTGATGCAGTCTCTCCCAGCGCGGACTTACGGTGCATTTTACGGTGCGCAACATGCGGTTCCTTGTTACTATTAGTTTATTCTGTGACGCGAAGTCAAGGTCGCATGCGAGGCGTATAGCGTATTTTGAACGATACCGACGTTGTAACTAGGTTTAGTCTCGCATTTTTGCTCGCAGGGAGTGCATCTTCTGTATTTGTACTTTTCATTATTCTGTACACATATGACCTACGGTAGTTTTCCGTTCGAAGGTTTCTCTTCGAAACGGAATTCTGAACGTTTGTGGTCGGTAACGGCACGGTAATATAATAAATTATAAATATATTATAATATTACCGTGGTAACGGGATCCCGATGCGATATTTCAAAAATCTTAATTCCGAATGTATATGGCGCGCCTTAGAATGCAGTTGTGGATATAAATTTATACAGCACTGCCCTTCAAATATTAGGACTTTGCTCTTCTACGTAATACTTCAGTCTGTCGTAATATTTATGTAACGTAAATATTTATCGCTGAATCATTTACTTTCTGATTATCACCGATAAAGGCTGTAATCATTATCATGAATATATTTATCTTTAGATTTTTAGGGTTCCTTACCAACGGAGTCCTATTACTGAGACTTTGCTGTCCGTCCGTCTGTCCGTCTATATCTTCTAAACTAAACCGTAATAGCTAGACAGTTGAAATTTTCACAAAATATTTATTACCTACTATGGCCGATATAACATAAAATAGTAATAATTAAATAAAGTCAAAATACAAGAAACGTGTTTATAGGCGATTTTGCTCGATCTTATGAACCTTAATAGATAAGACTTCAAATTTGCTCATAGTGTGTATTGCTATTGCGTAGTTGCGTTATTTTTATTTACTACGAGGATAAGGCGAAAAATTCTAGGCCTGATGATAATGGCCTGATGACGAATAAAAGACTACGATTTTCAGAAAAAGATTTTTCTATATGATCATTGATCACCCTGAACTTCTTCCAGAGTTTCTGCAACATCAGCACGCCTTCCCGTAAGTGTGAGTCTGAAAGACTGTGAAAAGAAAACAGTCATCTACGGCCTTCAGAAGGTCGTCATTGGACGAGAAGCGCTTCCCTCCCAGTGACAAATTTGTCCTTACGTCCCCTAATGGTGCCCGTTTTAGTGGGGGTCGTTGGGAATACACCACAATTTGTGTTACTTCTTCTCGCTAAAACTACTCAAGCGATTGAACCCTGGAACGCGTGTGACGCTGACTCGAACTTGGCCCGTTTTTTGAGATTGCTATTGCTTGATTCGTGATTATAATTTTTCATTCTTGCATTTCATTCATCATTATCTTGCATTTATCGAAACTTATTGCTCGACGCAACATGTATTCGTCCATTTCTGTTTGTCATTCACCATTTCTGGGCTGCGTTCACGTCCTCCGGAGATGTTTTGCAACTCGCTCGAAGGTCCGGAACGAGCACGGGTGTTTTTCACTCAAATTATGACTATGACATTTTGCGTCGACTCGAATTTCGAGGTTATGTTCATTTATTTTTTATTTTCTGAATATATTTATTTTGTTTTTACGATTAATGTCTCATCATGTCACCTTTTGGTCTCGAGTGTCTCGACAATGCAAATTTCTTCCTATTCACTTAATCTGTAACAAAAATTTTTTCACAGCTTTTCCCGCCAAATTTACTGTCACAAACGTCAGAGCGTTTTTTAACCATCGAATTTGATGGTTAAAAAGTTGTAACCAGGGCTGCGTTCACGACCTACGCTCGGAGTGCAACCAAACGCTCTAACTCCGTTTACGACCTCAGAGCGTCACATCACATTGGCTAACCGAGTTAGAGAGAGAGGTTAGAGCGTTTGGTTGCACTCCGAGCGTAGGTCGTGAACGCAACCCAGAGTGAAACAACCGAAGTCGTGAACGACACAGTTGCTACATTTACAACCGAGTGCGACGCTCTGATGTCCATAGCCAAATGAAAAAAAACGAAAACCGTTATAGATTCGTCATGTCTGTCTGTCTGTCCGTCCGTCCGTATGTCGCAGCCATAGGTAGGTTTATTCTGTGAACCGCTTTACGATTTTCATACAAAAAAAGCGCACCCATATATGGAACAGGAGTTAAAACAAAAATTCCCATCAAACCTATAGGTACGTGCGAAGTATTTATAGATAGGTCTCCAAAAATAATAAGGTTCCTAAAACAATTATTTTTCAAAGTCAATCGTTTTAAAGATCTCTTCTTCTAAAATGTTCCCCCCACTCTATCTTTTTAAGTAAGGAGTGAAAATCTAAAAAATATATATGGATATATGAACGATATATAGTCAGCAGTTTTTGAGAATAGCAAATGCAATAAAAAAAAATAAAAAGCAATAAAAGAAAGCAAATGATATAGCTACATCAGACCTTGATTTTTTGTAGAAACAAATTTTGCTTTAGAAGCATTTCCAGGGAGAAAATGGGGGAATACATTTGTATGGAAAAGTGCACCCCGCGTTCCCTCTTAACCCTTAATAACCTAGAGTTTCAATTTTGATGCCAATCTTTTAAACCGAATGTTCACATTACTATTAGTTATAGGTTGGCTGTACGTATTTTACTGTTGTATAATACTCTTTCCAACGAAATAAAAAAAAAATAAAAAAATATGAAATTTAAAATAAAATGAAATTAAATTTTAAAATATTTTTTTTTTATTATTATTATTATTTTTCCCTTCATCTAGACCCTCAAGCAAACACAGTAATATTAAAAATAAATCGCTTTCGTAAATCAGGCTATTAAGGTTTAAGCTAAAAGCCATCTGCTGTTTTGTACCCTGCTCGCGCATGACACATACATATTTTAGTTGTTTTAAATGTGTGTTGTCAAATAAATTATTTTTGTTTCTTTCTTTCTTTCTTATCAGGTATGCTTGCAGTGTCAAATCTAAATACAAAATTATCAAATACCTACCGAGCGAAAGGCATTTTTATTTTTTAGTAGAGGTGCTATAAATCCATGTATTTACATCATCGATTCCAGCAAGATATTTCAGTATTTGGCTCGTACAACCGCTATCTATATTTTATTTATTCTTTTATTGCTACGAGAACGTAATAATAAAAAATCTCGCGCTTGAGTTAGGTTATATTACGGTGCGTACAGAGTGTTCAGACTGTGTAACATAACATATTATAACAATTTAATTTAACATGTTTCAGATAACATAGACAGGGAATGTAATAATAACATGTATAATATCATGTTTTATAACATTTCGTGTCCAAATCGTCTGAAACAACATCTGTACGCACCCGCCCCCTTCTAAAAGCTAAACTGCTGGCTTAAAAAGCGCATGAACATTTCATGAACTTTAAAGGAAAATTATAGCAGTTAAGAAAGCTTTATTAGTTTAGCAGTAATAGTCGTTGAACTTGGGTGTTGGATAATTTTGTACCAAATACAAAATCCTTAGAATAAATCCTTTAAAGTGACAAAGACGCAGTACCTAGTTGCTTGTTTATAACGGGTAAAGACTTGCATTGAATAACAGGCTACTACGGAACCCTACACTGCGCGTGGTCCGACACGCACTTGGCCGGTTTTATTTTGTATGTATGTTGCGCGATTACTGCGTCAATTGTGAACCGATTCGAATGATTCTTTTTTAATTGGTTGAGTTCATTTCCCAGGAAGTCTCATTCTAATTTTATCGAGATCTGATAAGTATCTCCAGAGATATGGAGATAGACACCTCACACTTTAGTACTTCAATATTTTGTAAACGATCGATTGAGACCTCTCGAGATCCGCAAACAAGTGACAACATTCAGGTATTTAAATAAGTCTAAACCATGGCCGAAATTCGAACCTGAGGCTTAGAAAGCAGGTCACTAACGTCTTTAGTGACCCTGCTTTCTAAGCCTCGGCATATCAGTGCCGATTCATGGCCGATGTCCAATCATTGTCTTACCACTTTTTTATTGACTACATTCTTAATAAATATCACACTGAGTTGCTAGTATGCCTATTATTGCAGTGACTATATTTATTTTATAGTCACTTATTACACATATCGTACCGTGCACCAATGGAGTTTAAAAATGTATGTGCGCTTTTCACTGTTGCCCTCCGGTGAAGAAAAAATATATTTAAGAAACCCCCAAGCCCCGTATGGTGGTAGGACACTATCTAGTGTCCGCCTGGCCAGATACCACCATCAAGTTAGAAAATCTGTCGTCAAAACATCTAATGTGTGTTCCGGCAGCTATCCTTGAGAGCTAGTTCCCATTGTAGGCCTAGCGTGCTGCCATCCTTGACCGAATCTTCACTTACCAACAGGTGAGATAGTGGTCAAACGCTAGCTTATATGAGATTTTTTTTTAAATATTCCAAAAAGGAGGAGGTTCTCAATTCGTCTGTATGTTTTTTTTTCGTATGATATAGATAAGTTACCCGATTACTCCGCCAATTAAACATTAATTCAAATGATTATTATTTTAATTGGTAGGGTACATCTTCAAAGTGCTCTCATTGTAATTTCATCCAGATCTGATGAGTATCTCCAGAGATATGGAGATAAACACCTCAAACTTGGTACTGAAAATGACTAGCGCGGCATTTGAAGTCGGTTTTTTTCGTTTTGTTAACGATTTTTATTTGTTCTACCTATTTATAACTAGTAACAGGACCATAACAAATTCAAAATATACATACAAACAATCACGCCTTTTTGCCGTTGGGGTAGGCAGAGACAACTTCTTTCCACATGCTACGATCCTGATATACCTCTTTCGCTTTTTCCACTTTCATGAGCGCCTTCATACATACATACATACATACTTGCCGGTTATAGGTAATTTACTTTTGACTTAGCCTTTCCTTGAAAAACGTCTCCGATCTGTAGGGCTATTCTGTAAGCTATCTCGGAAGCGGAATCCGCGGTGAGATTTGAATTTCGTATAACGAAAATCAACCGTATTACGATCGAGTTACGATTTGAATTTCGTAGTACGAAATTCGAATCTCACCTCGGATTCCGCTGTCGAGATTGCGTACAGAATAGCCCTACTGGTCTCGTGATACGTTCGCCTAGGTCGGCCTCTACCGGTTGGCCCATTCAAACTCGTCTCATAAATTTGTGTATAACTCAAAATATGTAAGTAAATATGCATAAAAAGTGTCAATATATGTATGTAATAAAATAACAAATAAAACAAAAGCAATAATTACGAGTAGATGTTTTATTTCTAAGTCATCATAAATCAGTATTATTTATTATCTATTTTTAATATTTTCATGCAAAGTATTGTTCACAAATTGAAATATACTACATTTTGTTACATTTTTAAACATTTTTTTTAACCAACTTTACAAAAAGGAGGAGGTTCTCAATTCGTCCGTATGTTTCTTTTTTTTTTGTGTATATGTTACGCGGTTTCTCCGTCAATTGTGAACGGATTCAAATGATTATTTTTATAATAAGTAGGATACGTTTCCGAGGTGGTCCCATTTTAATTTTATCGAGATCTGATTAGCATCTCCAGAGATATGGAGATAAATACCTCAAACATAGGAGAATGTACTGGTTTTAGTAGAAGAGTCCCAAGAAGATTATACACAATGGAGGTTGCTACTGCATATACTTTTGAAGGCTAAAAAATATGACCATGAATAATGTTTTTACATCTTTCTTCACGTTGATTTTGGTTTTTGACATATATTCTTAGGGTAGTTCTTGAGCGAGATAGAAACAAAGGTGGGGATAGTTAATTTTTTTAATTTTTTTTTTATCTTATATGCTAGCGTTTGACCACTATCTCACCTGTTGGTAAGTGATGATACGGTCGAAGATGGTAAGTAAGCACGATAGGCCTAGAATGAGAACTGGCTCTCAAGGATAGCTGCCGGAACACATTAGATGTTTGGCGACAAATTTTCTAATTTGAGGGTGGTAGCTGGCCAGGCGGACACTAAATATGTCCTACCACCATGCGGGGGTTGTTGGTTTCTTAACAATTTTTTCCTTCAACGGAGGGCCACTGTGAGAAGCGCACATATTTTTCGATGAAAAATTCATTGGTGCACGGCGGTTTGAACTCGGTACCACGGCATCAAAGCCGACCGTTCTCCCAATTACGCCACCGGGCCTCAATAAATAATTAAATATTAATAATTATATATAAATATAAATAATTTGTCTTCACAGGAATGTTCTACCGGGCAAAGTCTTGTTAGGGTGCAAACTGTTTTAAACATACCTTATATTTTTGACATGACATGACGTTTGGCAAAGATGGCGGCCATATCAGTCCCGCGACACTGCATACATAATTAAATAACTCAGAATTATGAACGTACTTTGTACCAACCAACACGGCAAAAAAAATATTTGTAAGCATAATACCACAGATTATATAATAGTTGTTACGTAAATAATACTTTCCGTTGTTAGGTTGGCTACACAGTGCTTTCATAATTCGAGTATCAACAATTTAATAGAAAGGACCAACTATGGCCCACCATATGGCGGCAATAAATGTTAATAATCACAAATAATACTTTTTAATATTTATTTCGGAATACAACTAGACCGTGTTAAAAAAGGATTTGGAATTATTGTAATAAAATAGACAATTAATTATCGTGTGTGTCAGATGCTTTAATTGCACAGGGCCATTTTGGACACTGTCCTTTAATACCTTGATGACATCATTATTACTAGTGAATATTTTCACTAGCGCGGCATTTAAGTTCAATTTTTTAGGGTTCCGAACCCAAATGAACACTTTCTGAGACTTTGTTGTCCGTTCGTCCGTCCGTCCGTGTGTCTATATGTGCACACTTAACAGATCTGTATCTCCTTAACCGTAATAGGTACATACTTGAATTTTTCACAAAGTATATATCCGTCAGTGTATAACGGCCCAGACACAAAATTTTATAGATGCATGTAATTTAATTAAAACTTGTTTTGCACTAAAAAGGGCAAAATAAGTTATTTTTCAAAAAAAATAAAACCTACTTCATAACCACAAACAGGCACTCAAAAGCGAAAAATAAATTACTTAATATAGTTATTACTAGCAGCCCGCCCCGGCTTCGCACGGGTAGAACATATATGCCTACAAAATTTGCATAATTTTGTTGCATCGAATATAAAATATGAACATATTTAACAATCATCGTCAAATTTCATCCAATTTACACAAAACCTTAACGAATTATGCACCTAAACCTTCCTCATAAACACTCTGGCTGTTGGTAATAAACTGGCCAAGTGCGAGTCAGAATTTTGTCCCGCACACGGAGGGTTCCGAACGCCATCTATCGAATTTCTAACGAACTTCTAACACCAACTAAGTAAACGTTAACACAAAGGTAGAATAGTATTATATAGTAGTAATAGTAGTAATAAAGATAACATAAAGATATTTTATTTGCGTAAAACATGCGTATAACAAAAAGTTGTGACAAAATATTCAAACGATCGTCATGTTTTGCCTTAACAGGCGTGCAAACTTTGCAGATGGCGCTGCTTTACTCACTACATATAATCTAAATTTAAATACATATTACACTGGTCATTCTTATAAACTAAATTGAATTATAAAATTAAAAGGATAAAGCACAATGTCATGAAAATAATAATAATGATTATAATTTGTCACTTAAAAATTCGTCAATACCATAAGAACATTTCTAAAGTAAAAATTGTTTTAGCCTATTTTTAAACATAATATTGTCCATGTCCTTTAAAGATTTAGGAATTTTATTGAAGACTATTGGCGCCATACCAATTACATTTTTAAATAGTAATTGTAGTAATCAATATTATTAAATATCTGGTTGACCGAAGTTTGCTCGGTATTTTTTGCCACTTAAACAGACAAATATGACTCTTCCCGACATCTATTGACGAATAATAATACTATTTTTTTTAATTGAGAGCAACTAACTGCTTTACTGAAACAGTACTTCTACTCGCCAATAGATGTCGGGAAGAATCATATTTTAAGTTGATTATCAATAAAGTTGATTATTGAAAACACGAATAAAACAACATTTTCTGAAAATGACTCCTAGCTAGATCGATTTATCGCCCCCGAAATCCCGTGTAGGTATACTAAATTTTATTTAATCGTTGGAGCCGCTTCCGAGATTCAGATTAAGGTAAAGACGATAGCGCGCCATCTTTGATGCTAGATAGGTGGCGCTGCGCTATCGTAAAAAACGTTTCTTTAATTTTTAACTTTGTTCTGTTCTTAGTATTTGTTGTTATAGCGGCAACAGAAATACATCATCTGTGAAAATTTCGACCGTCTAACTATCACGGTTCATGAGATACAGCCTGGTGACAGACGGACAGACAGACAGACAGACAGACAGACAGACAGACAGACAGACAGACAGACAGACGGACAGCGGAGTCTCAGTAATAGGGTTCCGTTGGTACCCTTTGGGTTCGGAACCCTAAAAACCGCATGCTAATCCGTTCAGTAGCTATTGAGATTATTGCGAACAGATAGACAGACGCAGTGATGAACTTTGTTTTATAATACTTACGTAGTGATATTGGACGGCCCTTTGGCGTAAAGGATATTTACCCTGATTCTGACCCGACGGTCGTTGGTTCTAATCCTAGCTATATACCTACCAATGAAAGTTTTATGTGCATTCATGAATCATGAGTTTTCGTACAGTGGTAGTGGGATCATTAAATCTACCAAAAAGTAGCTTACCACCAAGGAGAACATCTGCCGCCGTAACCTTACGGCGTTCCCCGACGCAAAATGTAGGGGTAATATACGTTTAACGTGTGTATCTGTGTGTCTGTCTGTAGCATCTTAGCACCTAACCGGATGAACCAATTTTGTTTATATTATTCATAGTTTTTTTTTGTTTGATAGACGTCTTCATCGAGAGTGTTCTTAGCTTTGATTCATGAAAATTCGTTCAATCGTTATAAAACTATGAGCTTTTTTCTAGTTAGTTGCGCTATGAAATCAACTTTCATAGGTCTGATCAATTCGAAAATCTTCTTCTTCAATGATATTGTAAGAACATGGAAGCATGGACCTGATGCTGGGACATCTCCTGGACTCTACAGAATACTCAAATCCTCACCAACTTAGAGCTCAGATTTTAAATGTCGTGTTTAGAGTCATTGGAATGCTTTTAATGAAAAGATTAGGCATACATAGATCAGTTGGGTGGTTTAAAATATTATATTACTAGCTGTTACCCGCGGCTTCGCCCGCGTTATTTGTGTCTTTATGACCATTGAGGTCTAGATCGATGATCTCTTAGGCCAAGTCATCATAGATGACCCTCAAAGTCGAAATCAATATCCTCTATTATTAAAGTCATTAATCATTTTGGTTGGGTATACGAAGTTGTGCTGTTTGAATGTTTGACTCAACACAACAGTTCCTGAAACATTTCTTCTTACCCGCGGCTTCGCCCGCGTTATTTGTGTCTTTATGACCATTGAAGTCTAGATCGATGATCTCTTAGGCCAAGTCACCGTAGATGACTCTCGAAGTCGAACTCAAAGCGAAAATTTTTTACGACTTTTTATGACCCTGACAGTTGTTATGACCTACTAAGTCAGCACCGATGACACAAAGGTTAAACTTGATATCCACTTATTTTAAGGTTAATCATTATTATGATTATTGAAGGTTGTACTGTTTCAATTTATAAACTCGTTTTGATGCATGTGGCTATTAGAATACAAAAAATGCAAAAATATTACCTACAAAGTAGATAAAACAAAGGTTTGCGCGAGCGTAGAGAAAATTTTTACGTCTTTTTATGACTCTGACAGTTTTTATGACCTACTTAGTCAAGACCGATGACCCTAAAATTAAAATTTATATGCACTTATTTTAAGGTTAATAATCATTATGATTATTGAAGGTTGTCCTGTTTCAATTTACGGACTCGTTTTAATGCATGTGGCTATTAATATACAAAAATGAATGAAATATTACCTACAAAGTAGATAAAACAAAGGTCTGCGCGAGCGCAGCGAGCGCGAAAATTTTTACGTCATTTTATGACCCTGACAGTTTTTATGACCTACTAAGTTAACACTGATGACGCAAAAGTTAAACTTGATATCCACTTATTTTAAGGTTAATAATCATTATGATAATTGAAGGTTGTACTGTTTCAATTTAAAAACTCGTTTTGATGCATGTGGCTATTAATATACAAAAAAGAATGAAATATTACCTACAAAGTAGATAAAACAAAGGTCTGCGCGAGCGCAGCGAGCGCGAAAATTTTTACGTCATTTTATGACCCTGACAGTTTTTATGACCTACTAAGTTAACACTGATGACGCAAAGGTTAAACTTGATATCCTCTTATTTTAAGGTTAATAATCATTATGATTATTAAAGGTTGTACTGTTTCAATTTATGGACTCGTTCTAATGCATGTGGCTATTAAAATACAAAAAATGCTAAAATATTACCTATAAAGTATATAAAACAAAGGTTTGCGCAAGCGCAGCGAGCGCGAAAATGTTTACGTCATTTTATGACCCTGACAGTTTTTATGACCATCTAAGTTAACACTGATGACATAAAGGTTAAACTTGATATCCTCTTATTTTAAGGTTAATAATTATTATGATTATTGAAGGTTGTACTGTTTCAATTTATGGACTCGTTCTGATGCATGTGGCTATTAAAATACAAAAAATGCTGAAATATTACCTACAAAGTAGATAAAACAAAGGTTTGCGCGAGCGCAGCGAGCGCGAAAATTTTTACGTCATTTTATGACCCTGACAGTTTTTATGACCATCTAAGTTAACACTGATGACATAAAGGTTAAACTTGATATCTACTTATTTTTAGGTAAAAAATCATTATGATTATTGAAGGTTGTACTGTTTAAATTTATAAACTCGTTTTGATGCATGTGGCTATTAAAATACAAAAAATACTGAAATATTTCCTACAAAGTAGACAAAACAAATGTTTGCGGAAGCGCTGCGAGCGCTATCGCTGCGCGAGCGAAGCGAGCGCGAAAAAATTGTATGTCTTTTTATGACCCTGACAGTTTTAATGACCTACTAAGTCAAGACCGATGTCACAAAGGGTTAACTTGATATCCACTTATTTTAAGGTAAAAAAATCATTATGATTGTTGAAGGTTGTACTGTTTCAATTTGTAAACTCGTTTTGATACATGTGGCTATTAAAATACAAAAAATGCTGAAATATTATTTACAAAGTAGGTAAATGAAAGGTTTTCGCGAGCGCGAAAATGTTTACGTCATTTTATGACCCTGACCCAGTTTTTGTGCCCCACACTTAACTGCCGAAAAAATGTATTCTTTGCCCTTTTATGCCCTATTAAATGTATGTGTACAAAATTCCATCTGAATCGGTCAAGCCGTTTGGCCGAAAAGAGGCCACACATTTACAAAATTCTATAATAAAAATATAGACACCCGAAATTTCCACCCAAAAAAAATATTCGTTGCCCTTCTATGTCTTTTTGAGATTGTCTGTGTACAAAATTTCAGCTTAAATGGTTAACCCGTTTGACCGAGAGTAGGACACACATTCACAAAGTTCAATTTAAAAATTCTTGGCACCTGGACTCGACTGCCAGAAAAAAAGTATCCTATGTGATTCTATGCAATATGAACTGTAATATACATAAAATTTCAGCTGAATCGGTCAAGCTGTTTAGCTGATAAGAGGCCACACATTCACAAAATTCAATAAAAAAAATCTAAACACTCAGACTCGATAGCCAAAAACAAAGTATTCAATATCCTATTCTGCCCCATGACATGTATTCATACAAAATTTCAGGCAAATCGGTCAAGCCGTTTATTCGAGAAGAAGTCTTATATTTACAAAATTCAATTAAAAATATCTGGACCCCCTAACTCGATAGCCGAAAAAAAAGTATCCTATATCCTATTCTACCCTATGAACTGGCTTCATACTACATTTCAGGCAAATCGGTCAAGCCGTTTATTCGAGAAGAAGTCTTATATTTACAAAATTCAATTAAAAATATCTGGACCCCCTAACTCGATAGCCGAAAAAAAAGTATCCTATATCCTATTCTACCCTATGAACTGGCTTCATACTACATTTCAGGCAAATCGGTCAAGCCGTTTATTCGAGAAGAAGTCTTATATTTACAAAATTCAATTAAAAATATCTGGACCCCCTAACTCGATAGCCGAAAAAAAAGTATCCTATATCCTATTCTACCCTATGAACTGGCTTCACACTACATTTCAGGCAAATCGGTCAAGCCGTTTATTCGAGAAGAGATCTTATATTTACAAAATTCAATTAAAAATATTTGTACCACCTGACTCGATAGCCAGAAAAAAAGTATTCTATATCCTATTCTACCCTATGAACTGTCTTCATACTACATTTCAGGCAAATCGGTCAAGCCGTTTATTTGAGAAGAGGTCTTATATTTACAAAATTCAATTAAAAATATCTGGACCCCCTAACTCGATAGCCAAAAAAAAGTATCCTATATCCTATTCTACCCTATGAACTGTCTTCATACTACATTTCAGGCAAATCGGTCAAGCCGTTTATTTGAGAATAGGTCTTATATTTACAAAATTCAATTAAAAATATTTGGACCCCCTGACTCGATAGCAAGAAAAAAAGTATTCCATATCCTATTTTGCCCTATGACATGTATTTATACAACATTTCAGGCAAATTGGTCAAGCCGTTTATTCGAGATGAAGTCTTATCTTTACAAAATTCAATTAAAAATATCTGGACCCCCCAACTCGATCGCCAAAAAAAAAGTATCCTATATCCTATTCTACCCTATGAACTGGCTTCATACTACATTTCAGGCAAATCGGTCAAGCCGTTTATTCGAGAAGAGATCTTATATTTACAAAATTCAATTAAAAATATTTGTACCACCTGACTCGATAGCCAGAAAAAAAGTATTCTATATCCTATTCTGCCCTATGACATGTATTCATACAAACTTTCAGGCAAATTGGTCAAGCCGTTTTTTCGAGAAGAAGTCTTATCTTTACAAAATTCAATTAAAAATATCTGGACCCCCCAACTCGATAGCCAAAAAAAAGTATCCTATATCCTATTCTACCCTATGAACTGTCTTCATACTACATTTCAGGCAAATCGGTCAAGCCGTTTATTTGAGAAGAGGTCTTATATTTACAAAATTCAATTAAAAATATTTGGACCCCTTGACTCGATAGCAAGAAAAAAAGTCTTCATTATTATTTTCTGCCTTATGAACTGTCTTTATACAATATTTCGGGCAAATCGGTCAAGCCGATTATTCGAAAAGAGGTCCTTTAGTTACAAAATTCAATTAAGAATATCTGGACCCCCTGACTCGATAGCCAAAAAAAAAGTATCCTATATCCTATTCTGCCTTATGTTCTATCTTTGTACAAAATTTCAGCCAAATCGGTCAAGCCGTTTGACCGTGAAGAAGTCCCAAACAAACAAACAAACAAACAAACAAACAAATAAACAAACTGACTTTCGCATTTATAATATTGGTGTTGATATACAATATTTCGGGCAAATCGGTCAAGCCGATTATTCGAAAAGAGGTCCTTTAGTTACAAAATTCAATTAAGAATATCTGGACCCCCTGACTCGATAGCCAAAAAAAAAGTATCCTATATCCTATTCTGCCTTATGTTCTATCTTTGTACAAAATTTCAGCCAAATCGGTCAAGCCGTTTGACCGTGAAGAAGTCCCAAACAAACAAACAAACAAACAAACAAACAAATAAACAAACTGACTTTCGCATTTATAATATTGGTGTTGATATATATAGATCATTATTATTTTATACAATAGATCATATTATTATACTATATTGACTTCAAATTGATTGTGATCGGTGGGGATCTACAGAAAAGCTAAGCTTATAATAATATTTTCGTAGTAACTATGACATAATGTGTGGTTTCACTGCAAATATTTCATTAATTTTGCGATGCGTGTATGTGTCGAGTTACAGTGTGATATCTTCTAGAGTTTTCATTTGAATTATATACTGTAAAGGACAATTTTAATCTATAATAAGTGGCCAAGCTAATTAACGTTATTCTTTGGGTAAGGATTAATACTATATATTTGAAAATAGCGTTGGAAGTTATGTAATATTTTTTAACAAAAATTTTAAGATTAAAATGGTTACTGTGAGTCAACCTTAAGAGATAGACATATGCTGTCGCGGACTTTTTTGTAGGTCTTATTAAGTTGTACAACTCTTGTATAGAAAATATTCTTCTATCTATTTTCAATTAAGCAGCGTTCGTAAGAAACGTGTTTTTTCGACCGTTTTTTTGCCGACTTAGGTTGCAAATTAGGTCTCCATGAATGTACCTTTGATTTAAACGGGATAATATATAGCCTATTTTCATTCCGAAAGTCCATCCTATGTATATTATATGTATATATATTAGTGAAAGAATTTTTTAAATCGGTCCAGTAGTTTTTGAGCCAAATCATTTCAAACATACAAAAATACAAAAATACAAATGTTCTCTCATTATAATATTAGTATAGATAAGCGCTACTCGCTTATCTATTTGAAGTCGGTGCCAGCCAAGCCTATTGGATAGTAGATAGCTACTATGTATGTAGTAGTAGTAAGTAGGTAGATACATGTAGGTAGTATCTATCTACTACCTATTAGACTTGGCTGGCACCGACTTCAAATAGATAAGTGGGTAGCGCTTATAATAACTAAATTAAGTTATTTATTTTTCGCTTTTGAGTGCCTGTTTGTGGTTATGAAGTCGGTTTTTTTTTTTTAATAACTTATTTGTAATAAAGAAGATTGCGAAGAAGTGTCAATGGGAAGTTGGTGCTATTGGTATACTCCGTCTTCCCACCACTATAAGTTTTGTGTTTATAAGCAGTCTCAGATAAGATACTTTAGGTTTTAGTTTGTGAATGGGGTGGATTAAGTAGAGTTAAGATATTAATATGATATTTTTATATATTATTATTTATTTATTATGGTTTTTTTTTCTTAAGCTTATTATTAAATTAAATAATATAAAGTTTAATTTTTAATCGTATTTATATTAATTATTAACATAAACGGTCAGAATATTACACACCGTGCAATTTCACAGGCCAGTACTGCCCATCGAACCGAAAACCATTTTAGTGTTCCGTACCCAAGAGGTACCAAAGGAACCCTATACTGAGACAGTGAGACTTCGTGCGTCCGTCGGTCCGCACTTTACAGGGGTGTATCTCCTTAAAATATGTACGGTACTACATACTTGAAATTTTCACAAAGTATGTATAATGTAGGTAGGTCTAATCATATTTGTGCATAATACTTACTACGCCCTTAATTGCATTGATCCGAATCGTAGGCAGAAAATACCCCCTGATTGAGAATCAAGGGCACAACCCCCGCATGGTGGTAGGACACTATCTAGTGTCTGCCTGCCCAGCTACCACCCTCAAGTTAGAAAATCTGTCGCCAAACATCTAATGTGTTCCGGCAGCTATCCTTTAGAGCCAGTTCCCATTCTAGGCCTAGCGTGCTTACCATCTTCGACCGCATCATCACTTAACAACAGGTGAGATAGTGGTTTAACGCTAGCCAATAAGATCTACAAAAAAAAAATATCTGCCTTTGATTCTAAAACCATTCGGATTAAGAAACTTCATTTTTAATTTTGAAAAGTGATAAATCCGTGAGCTATTTCATCGCGGATACCTTTCCAATTAGAATCACAGATTTTTTCGAATTGAAATATCGAAAGTAATCGATCGGAGCATTGTGAATTGCAAGGTCCAAGTCGAAGTAAAGGCAGTTTCCGAATTTGAATTTTGATTTCGAACGAATGAAAGAATGCGAATTCGTTTAGGAATTATTATGAATACCAAAACACTCCATAACCACAGAAAAGATAATAATACTACGTACATAACTCCAAAATACCAACGATTTTAAGATATTTTCACAAGTTGTTACCGCGTTCGACCACAATGACCCATCTTGAACCCTTGATCTATAATACTCTGCGATAATAGAGTATTGTGTGATAATACTTATCGATTAAAATTGGCATATATTGGGTACGTTGGACTTCGACCACAGACAAATGTTATAGTTAGTACGTAATATCGAGTGAATAAACTTCTTTTTTGTAGTGGTAGGACCTCTGCTAGTCCGCCTGGGGCGGTACCACCACTTTGCTAATTAATTCAGCTGTGAAATAGGTGTCCAGTGAAACAACAGGGTATGCGAGACTTAACATCTTTATGTCTCGATGTAACATGCGCAGTGCAGTGACACGAAAAATTCTGGCCATTCATAATAAATTTGTAACAGTGAATTAGGGTGTTTTGTTATTAAACTACATATTTACGGTTACCAGATTTTTTCCTTTATAAGTGCTTTAAAACCTTGCTTCTTGTCAAATTTCATGAAAAAAGAAAGAAAGAAAAAATCATTTACATAACACATTAAAATACTTACTAAAACAATGAAACAAGAAAAAAACAACAAACAATGTGAGTTGTCAAAAAGGCTTGTCTCAGCACATATGTCTATATTTACACCTGGACACTGATTTTCAGACAAGCCTGCGGGTGATGAAAAAAATGCGAAATATTATAAATAAAATAATAAAAATAAATAATAAATCAGTGCTCAGTGGCGTGTCTTGGGGGAGGCTTACGTCCAGCAGTGTACTGATACCGGCTGAAAATGATGATGATGAAATAATAAATTGATACATAGATAAAATAGGTACACTTAGATAGATATTATGATAGATACTAAATATATGTATAAAAATGACGGAGCGATGATGATTCTAGCTCAACGAGAAGGAAGGTTTTGATTCTCTTGTGAAATCGCAGAATATGCGACATAAACGATCATAGCTTTTGAATCAAGTTGACTTATAAGTTTACATTTTTCACAGCCGAAAGATACCGTAGACCCAAGTATTTGATATAAGTTTCAACTTGATATCTTTACGCGTACCCTAGAAAAAGGGTCCTGACAGACGGACATACAGACGGACAACAAAGTGATACTATGAGGGTTCCTTTTTCCTTTTCAGGTAGGGAACTCTAAAAACAAGCTCGATCACATCATTATGAACATCGGCAAGATGTTGTAAAACGCTTGCACGTCGGGTATTATTAACATTAAAATAAGAATAATAATAACCGGCCAAGTGCGTGTAGGGCCGGCCACGCACAGTGTAGGCTTCCGTAGTAGCCTGTTATTCAATGCAAGTCCGTTTACCCGTTATAAACAAGCAACTAGGTACTCCGTCTTTGTCACTTTAAAGGATTTATTATAAGGATTTTGTATTTGATACAAAATTATCCAACACCCAAGTTCAACGACTATTACTGCTAAACTAATAAAGTTATCTTAACCGCTATAATTTTCCTTTAAAGTTCATGAAATGCGCTATTGTCACGAATTTTTCCAGATTTTTCAAGCCAGCAGTTTAGCTTTTAGAGGGGGGGGACGCCCTACTGAAACAAAAATTTGCACTTTAAAGTTTAATATTTCGTAAATGGAGCATTCAACCGAAAAATGGTATTAGCAACCCTTAAGTCATTTTAAAAGACCTTTTTATAACGATACCCCACACGATGGGGTAGACGTTGAAAAAAAAATTCATCCCCAATTCTCAGCAATAACATAGAATAAAGACAACATAGAATGCTTATTTAGTGCTTTCGTAAAGACCTAGCCTAAGACTTAATATCGTCGCTGGTACCTCGTAGTTCCGCTTAACGCCGCTAGAGGCGTAACATGTACAACGAAGTGTTATTTTTTAGTGCCATCTATCTGGCGTTACCGGCGACACTTGACTTAAGGTCTATCGAATCCATATTTATATTTAATCCATATATATAAGCGATAGATGGCGTTAATATAACTATATATAACGTGGGCTATAGGCATAGAAAAGGTAATAATACTACGTATAGTGGTTAGTGGCACTGGCCACGAAACCAAAGGTCGAAAGTTCAAAACCCACACGGGCCAATTCTTTGTGTGATCTATAGACTGTTCCGAGTCTGGTTATAATTATGTCCTTGTTAATGTTATTGTTACTTGTTAATGAAGTAAATCCTACTTAACTTCTTTTCAGCTTGTGGGCGATTCAATTTGACTTTAAACTGTGAATTTAACTATTTTCAAATGCCGTTCAAGTTATTTTCAGTAGCAAGTTTGAGGTTCGTTTGAGGAGTTAATACTCCGCATATGTCTGATGATACAATGTTAAGGTCTTGAGATGTTTGCTTTTGGGACCCCACCCGTAGCTCTTATCTTTTTTTTATTTTTTTGTTTCATAACTAACAATTAGGGCAATTAGGATGAGTATCACAGTTTCCCAATTCACTTAACCTAATATTATTTTGTTAAACACAATCCAAAATTTCATCGTACCAACGGGACTTGAACCCGCAACCTCCGGAATAACATGTTCCGGTGCTTTGCCAATTAAGCCATGGTGCGAAGTAACGTTACGACGAAGTTAGTGGATTGCATTTCATGATCAAGTCCCGTTGGTACGATGAAATTTTGGATTGTGTTTAACAATTTACAAAAATATTAAGTGTGTAACACTTCAAAGAAACATAATATTTAATATTATCTTGTATATAAATACATCTTATAATATCTATAAGCCAGGTATTTACACAAATTAACCTTTTCGTAAAAAAAGAACCAATTTTGATAAAATCTTACGTGTTACCTAAGGGTCCGTTCACACAGAGCGCGACGCAGCGCGCACTTTTAAAGACAGTGATATAAAATAGAATTCTATTTTTAAATGATTTTTTAAATATACGATGAAATATATATATACGCATTTGACGCTAACAGACATTTTTAATTATTATAAATTTCTGTATTTTTAATACGTTGACATTATAACTGAAATCATAATATTATTACTGAAATATAATCATAATAATAACTATATACCTATCAATAATATAGTATTTATGTTATACATTTTCACATGTCATAGATATGACTAAATAGAAGGACTATGAATATTTCAGAACATCCTAATGTTAACTCTATTTTTTGTGGAATAAACATTCATTTCATTTCATGTTGCAGAATTTTTCGAAAGGGGTAGGTAACAAAGTCTAAAAATCAATATCCCTATTTGCCTTATTCACGCGATAACTTGAAAACGATCGAACCAATTTGACTATTTCTTTTTTGACGTATTTTATGTTATAAAGGTTTTTACAAAAGAAAAGTTATAAGTAAATAAAAAGAGTTACTAACGCGGGCGAAGCCGCGGGGCACTTCTAGTATAATATAATACAATATGTGATTGTGATGCGAATTAACAAAATTTGCCGAGAAATAAGTTTCTTGTTGTATTTAATAACTAATAAGGGGGTCACCTCTTTTTCAACCGGCTTCCGAAATGTAGGAGGTTCTCAATTCGTCTTTATGTTTTTTATTTATGTTGCATGATTACTTCGTCAATTTTGAACCGATTCGAATGTTTTTTTTAATTGGTAGAGTACATTTCCTCGGTGGTGCCATTGTTATTTCATTGAGATCAGACAAGTAAGTATCTTCAGATATAGGGGATAAACACCTCAAACTTAGTACATACTGAAATTGACTAGCGTGGAATGTGAAGTCGGTTTTTCTCATTTAGTAAACGATCTTTAATGTTATAGCAGCCATAGAAATACACACTATGAGCGAATTTCTATGTACAAAGAAATACAGACCTCCGACCTTGCTCAACACGCATCTCCCTATCTAGATCCGTAGATTGACTGGAAGATAAGCGATAAGTCCACCCATTGTACTGTTGTTTTAAGTTTAGTGTTTACTGTTTCTTAAGTTGGTTTTTATTGGTGTTTACTAAATAAATTTGTGTATAGGTACCTACTCTGGTAAAAAGTATATAGGTAATATTACCGTGGTTTCAAGTAACCCACTCGATAGGTAAGCGACGACGCGACTCACGCGACGTTGCCAGATAGGACGAGAGACAGAGAGAGAGAGGTTGCATCCAATCCACTGCGGACGGCGGAATCGCAAGTGCGACGTTGCATGGCCGTTTCGACTCACGAGATGAGATGCGAGACATCAATCATTTATGATCGTACAAAACGAAAAAACCAAATTCACATGCCGCGATAGTCAAAGTAAATAAAGTAATAATCATGTCATCAAAGTATACAAATTTGCTTATATTGTTTATCTCCATACCTCGGGAGATAATTGCCATGTCTCGATAAAATTTGAAAGGAAAAATTTTTCAAATCGGTTAATATTTGACGGAGTTCTGAGGTAACAAACTATTATTAATTACTACTATATTTTTAAAATTACCTACTACGTGTTATACTTAATTAGAAGAAAATAACAATTAGTTGTTACCGTATCAGTATCTACTAAGTTTTCTGGTTGACACCTACTTCCATATACTGCATATACCTGTCTACATCATCATCGGCCTTGCTCACGCACACGCGTCTGAGCTCAATCTTCAACTTTTTGTTTCCAACCGCTGCCAGCCAAAACATACAAAAAATAATACGAATTCAGAACCTCCTCCTTTTTAAAAGTTGGTTAAAAAAAGCACGAGAAGTTTCGTGTCCTCGGATTCGATCCCTTGATTTCACGTTCGTAAAGTAAATTCTCAACACTCTAACCGCTGAGCTACGATGTCGTTTTACATTAAGTTGAAATTTACAGTTGATTTGCTATCGTTTTCAGTTTGCATTTATGTGTATAATATTTGTTAATACGTACATGTGTTAAATATAAATAGGAGTAAGGACGTCGCTGTTTTGAGGTGTCCATTGATTTAAATCTCCAATAAAATTATCTGATGCGAATTATATGATGATGTTGATGAAAATAATAGACATAGGCATTTAAAATTTTGCTAACTGTAAAAAGAATAGAAATTTGTTTATTTTATATAAGTTTAGGTTTTTAAAAAATAATCACAATGTAACTTCGAAAAATAGCGCCATCTTGTCGAATTACCTAATAACAATCTTTGAACATTGCGCCATCTGCCGGATTTTACTGTAACATCATGCTTTACTAGCTTCCTTTGTATTGATTTTAAAAATAGTTCAAGATGTTTTAACAAACCGAACACAAAAAATTAAAAATATGAATTCGCTATATTTTTGTGGATGTAATACAACTAAATATTTATATTGTTCCTAAAATTAATATATATGTCAAATCAGTAAAGTAAAAAACGTTTTTTCATTTATTCCTAAAAAACTTTTTGTCATTCGGAACTAGTAACGCCATCTCGATCAGATTTAATTGTCGTACTAGAAGCTCATTAGACATTATCGATCTATTTTTTTATTCCTTCATCTATGGCAATAATTACTAAAGTACAGAGCGCGGCTGTGAGCCCGCCACCTTGCTGAGAGTTGTAAGCAAATGTGCTATAGCTACGTACATTGATATATAGGTTTTGCGTAGGGATGCCTGCAAACACCCGCGCGCTTATCGATGAAGCGGGTGACACGTGACGACAAAAATGAATATAGGATATTTATACATTGAGAGGTATGTTATATATTAATCTCAAGAAACGCTGTTTGTTTTTTCCTACGATTTCTCAGTCATTATATAAGTATCTTAAATGCACGTATTATGTAATTAAGAATACCTAAGAGCACTAAAAATAATATTATTGTGATGTTATAATAAATGAAATAATATAAAATTTTACCTGAAAATGAAATGCTTATTTACATACTAACCCGTTTTTAGGGTTCCGTAGCCCAACGGCTAATAAACTGGCCAAGTACAAGTCGGACTCGCACTCGTAGGGTTCCGTAACACAATTGAGTATTTTATAACTACATAAAATGTTTGCCACCAAAAAAATAACTTTGTTTGTCATAGTGTTTGTATGATAAAACAAAGTTATATTTGCGGTTCAGAAAATGTGCTATATCTCCAAAACTACTGACTATATCTCATTCAAAGTAATTTTCGTTTAAAGATTTTTTTTAGATATACAGCATATACAGTGTGGAAATTAAACTCAGGCCCTGGAGGGAAACTACTTTAAATCCTTAAGCTAGCTCATTTTACTTAAAGGAGACATTCCTTTATTTTTGAAAAGAAACAAATCTGCATTAAAAGATTTTTTTAAACTCGCTTGCTTCGCCCGGGACTCGAACCAACTAAAATTAAAAAAAATAAACACTTTATTTTAATATACTAATCGGTAGTATTAATATTCAGGATAAAGTTTCTCTAACAAACATTAGGTCTTAAAAATAAAAATAATCGTTAAATCTAACATCAACTTTATTTTACTATCAATTTTGTAACACTAAGAAGTCCAGACCTGACGCCCATGGACTTCTTTTTATGGGGTCATGTAAAAAATATTGTTTATGAAACTTGCTATGAAACCGTTCAAGAGCTAAGGATTGCGATAGAACATGTTATTAGGGGCATACACCACAACACTTTGCTGAAGGCTACAAGAAATGAATTTCAACGGCGACTAATGTGTGTGTAGCCGGAACGACGGGGCTCATTTCGAACAATTTATCAGTTAAATAATTTAAGTGTTACAAAATTGATAGTAAAATAAAGTTGATGTTAGATTTAACGATTATTTTTATTTTTAAGACCTAATGTTTGTTAGAGAAACTTTATCCTGAATATTAATACTACCGATTAGTATATTAAAATAAAGAGTGTTTATTTTTTTAATTTTAAAAATTCATCCCCAATTCTCGTATACGGGAACTACCCTAAAAAAAATATTTTTCAAAATTTTATTTCAGCACTTTGTCGGCGTCATTTATTTACATACCCCCACAAAATTACAGCTTTCTAGTGTTAACGGTCTCTTAGCAAAACCTGGGACAGACAGACAGACGGACATGAAAACTATAAGGGTTCCTTGTCAGGACTACGGAGCCCTAAAAAAGTACAGTTCCTAATTGACATGTCCGTCTCAGCGAATCGAAACATAATTTTCACCAACTATAAATATATTCCTATACATATGTATACATAAATATACCTACATATATAGAAGCATTTTCCAGGGAGGAAACAGGGGACAATCAATACATTTGTATGGAATAGTGCACCCCGCGTTTCCTTTTAAAGTACTAGTTTAAATTTATTCTGTGGTTAAAGTAAACGCAGATTTGTAAGGAAACCGCTAAAGTAGAGCTGAGAGATGGGTCTTCGTAAAATCGTGGTTATCGTCGATTTCTTATTATAAAATCTAATTGATTTATTTTTCCTCTAGTATAATTGAAGATGTAGTGACAAAGATAGAGAAAGGGTTGCTTATATGCTTTGGACATCTAGAGAGGATGTATGAAGAAAGATTGACGAAACAGATTTATGAGACGAGTGTGAATGGGCCAGTTGGTAGAGGCCGACCTAGGCGAACGTGTCACGACCAGATCGGAGACTTTTAAAAAAGGCCAAGTCAAAAGTACCTATAACCGGCGAGCATGTATGAAGGCGCTCATGAAAGTGGCAGAAGCGAAGGAGGTATGTCAGGATCATAGCATGTGGAAAGAAGTAGTCTCTGCCTACCCCAACGGGAAAAAGGCGCGATTGTATGTATGTATGTATAATTGGACCCCTCGATCCTAGCGATCTCAGATCCCATTCATCTGTCAGTTAACGTTCTCTTGGCCAAATGCTTATCCAATATCCATCCATACTAATACTTATAAAACGTTTGTAACTTAACTCTGTCTCTCTGTCTGTTTGTTACCTAATCACGCTTAAACGGACGAACCGATATTGCTGAAAGTTATCAAGGAGATACTTTATAGCATGAGGATGAATATAGGCTACTAAATTTTAAGGCGGCAATAGCCCAATGGTAAGGGTGTCGGACTGGCGATCGAGAGGTCGTGAGTTCGATCCCCACCCCACCCATTGCACTATTGACGTGAACCCACTCCAGACGCAAGCATATTTAGCTTAGTTGGAGGGGTTAACAAGAATACTAGTAATGTGCAACCCACATTGCGAGTAATCTTTACAAAAAAAAAAATTAAAATTAAAAAAAAAAAAAAAAATCTTGATGTACGTGAACGAAGTCGCGGGTATCAGCTAGTATTTAAATATATCAGTCAGTTATCTTTACCATGCCTAGAAACTAGACTCTAAGAAGTCACATGATTTTTACAAGGGTATCAAGTTAGCAACTTGAATCTATTTTGCGGCCATTGCCATTGTGCAAATGATCCACAATACCTCGTTAAGTTTACATAGCAATGCGTAGTATCCATTTATTAGTTAGTACTACTTGTACTATCATTTATTCTGTGGTTACGTTCTTGGCCAATTAACAGACGTTCGCGATTTACCGTCTAAGGGTCAACTCACACCGAACGCGACGCGCGCGCATTTTTCAACCGAGTTCCAATACAGGTGAAGGTTCTATGTTCGACTGTATGTTTTTTTTTTTGTTGTGTATGTTCACCGATTAGGTACTCGGAGACCTCAGACTCTTGGAAGATTATTTTTTATTTGAAAAAGTATTATACTTCAAAGATGGTCCCATTTGAATTTCATCGAGATATGTTCAGTATCTCCAGAGATATGAAGATAAACAACTTAGTACTGAAAATGACTAGCCCGACGTTTGAAGTCGGTTCTTTTAGTTTTTTTAAACGATCTTAAATTATTAAAGAGAGTGATACCTACAAAATAGAACAACTTTATTTACTATACATCTTTGTATAATTTTATTTTATTATTTTATATTTTTTACTGACAATTTTACGCGACAATGCTTGTGAAACCACAAGCATTGTCGCGTTGCGTCACAGTGTAAACTCTTACCCTCATAAATCATAGAGATATGAGAGATTATAAGTTGTCGTACTGATATTACGTGAGTTGCACTAAACATTTTTGTCATTTTTAGGGTTCCATTCCCAAAGGGTAAAACGGGACCCTATTACTAAGACTCCGCTGTCCGTCTGTCTGTCTGTCTATCTGTCTGTCTGTCCGTCTGTCACCAGGCTATAGCGCATGAACCGTGATAGTGAGACAGTTGAAATTTTCACAGATGGTGTATTTCTGTTGCCGCTAGAACAACAAATACTAAAAAAAAATAAAGTTAAAAATTAAAGGGGGTCCCCATACAAAAAACGTGTTTATAAACGCCATCTATCTAATTAGTTTCGGCAAAATGACATAGATGGCGCTAGAAAACGAGCCCCGTCTTTCTAGATCGCGACCAAACCAAATATTCTTGGTAATATCAATTAATCAAATATATGAGGTTGAAACTCTGTTATGTTTCGTATTGTACGGAACCCTCCCTAAGTGTGCGATAAGAGACGCGATGCTGACTCGCACTTGGCCAGTTTTATTAGAATAGGCCAGTAAAAAGGTGTACACACGACCCTAAAATCAGTGGCGATATCGGGGAAGCGGTGGGGAGGACTCTAGATGGTACCATAAATCGCCTCGTTTATAGGCAAATCGTAACCGAATTTTATTGTTTACCCTAACCTAACTTTAAAATCGCTTCGGGCGAGCTCACGATTTAGAGACGAGTATCGTCTAAGAAGCGTTATCAGCACGTGTGTAGCGAAATCGGGACTGATTTCATTTTAATTTTAATTTTTCCGAATTTGATTTTGTGTGTGTTGGCGGCATCTCGGATCAACGAGCAGTCTGTTGCACGCAAAGAGCAATAATTACTAAAGTACAGAGCGCGGCTATGAGCCCGCCACCTTGCTGAGAGTTGTAAGCAGATGTGCTATAGCTACGTACATTGATATATAGGTTTTGCGTAGGGATGCCTGCAAACACCCGCGCGCTTATCGATGAAGCGGGTGACACGTGACGACAAAAATGAATATAGGATATTTATACATTGAGAGGAATGTTATATATTAATCTCAAGAAACGCTGTTTGTTTTTTCCTACGATTTCTCAGTCATTATATAAGTATCTTAAATGCACGAAAGAGATAGTATTATGTAATTAAGAGTACCTAAGAGCACTAAAAATAATATTATTGTGATGTTATAATAAATGAAATAATATAAAATTTTACCTGAAAATGAAATGCTTATTTACATACTAACCCGTTTTTAGGGTTCCGTCGGACTCTCACTCGTAGGGTTCCGTAACACAATTGAGTATTTTATAACTACATACAATGTTTGCCACCAAAAAAATAACTTTGTTTTTCATAGGGTTTGTATGACAAAACAAAGTTTTATTTGCGGTTCAGAAAATGTGCTATATCTCCAAAACTACTGACTATATCTCATTCAAAGTAATTTTCGTTTAAAGATTTTTTTTAGATATACAGCATATATATTCTTTAGACTTTTCACTCTCTTAGTTTAAAAGTTAGAGGGGGGACACACATTTTACCGCGTTAGAAGTGTATAGCTTTCAAACGATTATATGTGAATGACTTTCAAAGACCTATCTATAGACACCCCGCACGTAAAGGTTTGATGTTTTTTTTTTTTAGTTTCAGTTCCATTTATGGTGAAGCCCGCCTTAATCTTCTTTTTTTATTTTCGTATAAAAATCGTAAAGCGGTTCACAGAATACATATACCTACCAAGTTTCAAATCTATAAGGGTTTCGTAGCCGAATGGCAAAAACGGAACCCTTATAGATTCGTCATGTCTGTCTGTTCATCCGTCCGTACTCATACATAAAAAAACATTAAAAATCATACAGACGAATTGAGAACCTCTACCTTTTTGGAACTCGGTTGAAAATACGACAAGCCGTTTAGCCACTAGGGTATAAGAAATATACATACATATATCAATACATACACTCTAAAAATATAACCCTCCTTCTTTCGCAGTCGAGTAATAAATATGACATTCAAAGTTTGTAAAAGTTTTAGTTATAACTTATAATTATGAGGGCCCGGTGGCGTAATCGGGAGAACGGTCGGCTTTGATGCCGTGGTACCGAGTTCAAACCGCCGTGCACCAATGGATTTTTTATCGAAAAATTTATGTGCGCATCTCACAGTGGCCCTCCGGTGAAGGAAAACATCGTTAAGAAACCAACAACCCCCGCATGGTGGTAGGACACTATCTAGTGTCCGCCTGGCCAGCTACCACCCTCAAGTTAGAAAATCTGTCACCAAATATCTAATGTGTTCCGGCAGCTATCCTTGAGAGCCAGTTCCCATTCTAGGCCTAGCGTGCTTACCATCTTCGACCGCATCATCACTTACCAACAGGTGAGATAGTGGTCAAACGCTAGCCTATAACGTATAAAAAAAATATATATGTTGTTAGGGGATGGGGAAGCGGGAGGGGAAAGGTAGGTGAGGGGAAGAGGGAGGGGAAGGGGCTAAGCGAGGCGTGGTACGGCGCGGTGTAGGTGGGCTACGTATGTGTCTTATTTGTTATATAATTAACCTAAATAATTAAAAATGCTCCGCGGACGAAGTTGCGAAGTCGCGGGGCACAGCTAGTAACTAATATAAAGCTAACCACACAAAAATCTCAACATTAACACTTTAGAGCATCGGAATATTTCCTTACTTCGACTTCGCTTGAACGTAAAAAATGTCGTAAATAATATCGACAGCACGCACATCACTACTCAATGCATCACCGGCGAAGCGGCGGGCGGTGTAGTGGGACGCGACTCGCAACCGCACGTCTCACGTGCACTTCACCCCCGCTATCATATAAGAGTATATCCGATTAAAAAAAAGTATGAAAAACTGAATTACCTGTGAAATGTTATGTTGCATTTTAGTTTCGTGTGTTTCCTTGTGTCATTTTGACAAGTTGGCACCGCAAATTTCACCATTTTTTCGGCAAAAACGAAATAAGATCTTACTAAACGCACTCCGCTCGAACTCAGAATGTCGACTGTTCGCGCTTGCCGGTGGACAGCGACGATGTTCTGACCCGTGCTTACTGTTCGAGCTCGAGTAGCCGCGCTCTGTACTTTAGTAATTATTGCTCTTTGGTTGCACTGTACAGTTACATACTGACTGGCAGGGACGTGTGTAGGTAGAGTAGTAGCCGATTTCATTCCCACCACCACTGTCCCGATATAGCTACTGATTTCAGGGCCGTGTGTAGGGCTTTTAAGAAAAGCAGCTAATGTAAAAATATTTAAATTTCAAATCAGGAACTTTTTGTAGTGAAAACTTCTATAGCGGCTTTGTGAACTTTTTAGGATGGGTAAAAATGTTAAACTCGCGTCAGGGCCTCGCGTCAGGACACGTGATTCGATCGAAAATTCGTAAGACAGGGATAGTAGAAACTTTTTTTGGGATGGGTATAAAATGTAAAACTCGCGTCAGGACACGTGACCTGATCGAAAATTCGTAACATGGAGGGAGAGTATACCAAATGCACAACGTTAATGGACAAGTTTTCACTTCTGCCGGCACTCCCGGAGTGCACCCTTTTATTTTGTAGGAATCTGTAGATATGTAACGTAGATAGACTGTTTTTACTTCACCGGAGGGCCAATGGAAAACCGCACATAATATTTTGTATAGAAAAATACATTGTTGACAGCGGCGATTGAACTCGGTACCTCTGGCGTCAAGGCCGAACATTCTCCCACTACACTACTGGCACATGAGTAAAGAAGGAACAGAGACAAACCTTCTAAGGAACGGACAAAATGTTTACCTATTCTTGTAGGGTTGGTACAAAAAAAAGATAAGAAAAATCTTCATCGTAATAAAATCCTCCTTCAAGCAAACATGACCTGCTTTTTTATTTTTCAAGCTTCATCATTGTCGACAACGATGTATGTCGATCATGATCATGATATGTCACGAAATCTCATTTAACGTCGTGATATGTCATGAAATGTCACGAAATGTCATAAATGTCACAAAATGTCATTAAATATCATGACATGTCATAAAATGTCACAAATGTCGTGAAATGTCACAAAATGTCAACAAATATAATTCTATGTCATTAATGTCACAAAATGTCACAAATATCATGACATATCACAAAATTTCACGAAACTTCATGAAATGTCATTTTATGTCATGAAATATCACTAAATGTCACGAATTATCATGAAATATTATTCAATGTCATGAAATATCATAAATGTAATGATATGTCACAAAATGTCTTAATATGTCACAAAATGTCATTACATGTCACGAAATTTCATGAAATCACGCAATGTCATGTAATGTTATTAAATGTCAAGGAATTTCATTGAACCTCCTCAGACTCAGACAGGGCACTATAAAAGAACATTCATAAGCCAAAAATTAAAAAATCTCTTTCTCACCCTAGGGCGGAAAAGACCTACTTTGCGCGCACTTATCGAAGAACCAACCACTTTTCGAATAGATGGGATGAAAAATAATATAATATAACGTGACGCGTCGCGTCGCGAGCGACAGCCCTGTGTTAAAGCACCAGCCGAGCCACTATAAACCGGTTTCACTCCGTACGTGACAGGCGGCACACAGGCCGCTAGTGCTCACGCACTCACGTGCGTCTACGTCATCATCACAGCGCAGTTGTATGAAGCTTTGTCTCTGTTCCTTTTCTTTACTCATGTGCTACTGGGCCACCAAAACAAAGGAGCCACCTTTAACTGAATAGCCACGACGGGCGTACATACTTCGCATCACCGTATTATAGGTTCAACTGTTCCATTTGCAGCATTTAGCCGCTACGTGTAGTGGTAGGACTTCTGTTAGTCTACGTGTAGTGGTAGGACTTCTGTTAGTCCGTCTGAGGCGGTACCACCACATTGCCAATTAATTTTCAGCCGTGAAAAAGGAATGTTTTTCGGTGGAAATGGCAAGGTGTCCAGTGAAATTACAGGGCATGTGAGACTCTACATCTTTATGTCTCAAAGTAACAGGCGCAGTGCAGTGACATTCAAAATGTTGGCAGTTCAGAATTTTGCATGCCGCTGTATCTTTTATAGGTAGACTCCATCGCTTACCATCAGGCGAGCGTCGTGCTTGTCCTGTTACTTATTACCATAAAAAAGGAGGTTCAACAATAGCGTATATACCTCAATAGCTCATTGCGCTTCCAAATCTATTCTCTGTTTTTTTTTATTAATTTCTAAATCTGTTTCAGACGAAACGGCATTGCACCAAACTTCGGTATTAAGATGTTAATGGGAGTCGGCGCGGGGTCTATTGGTGCCTTCACAGGAACTCCCACTGAAGTGGCCCTTATAAGAATGACTGCAGATGGACGATTACCTAAGGATCAGAGGAGGAATTACAGGAGTGTCATTGATGTGTTCATGAGGTGAGAATATTCTAAGTTTGCATTGTAGGGATTTTTGTATGTAACCCAAGGACGGTCGTATAATATTTACTGCTATTAATTTAGATCACATCAAGCATAACATCATTGCACGGATTAATTCCACCGTCCCCCTTTTTACCCGACTGCGCGACGCATAGGAGACGTAATGTCCCACCCCACCCATTGCACTATTGACGTGAACCCACTCCAGACACAAGCATATTTAGCTTAGTTGGAGGGATTAACAAGAATACTAGTAATGTGCAACCCACATTGCGAGTAATCTTTTTATTTTTTAAATAAATAAAAAATAAAATAAAAAAATGTGTTTATCATTGAAACCATTTTATTGACTGTCAATTGTGAGTACTAAGATCTTAAAAACAAGATAAAGATATTTATTTAAAAAAAAAGATCTTAAAAACTATTCGGATTGTTCCATCACAACTTACTCTTACGAGTGTACAGCAAATAGCAAACACAAATTAAGATTACGTAATAGGATACATTAATTTAAAAAATATAAATATGTCATAATTAATACTGAATAAATTGTAATTAAAATACCATAAACTTATAACACAAACAGAATATATACATATGTAAGGATGGTGGCGCGCGAATAAAATTATAACAAATGTCAATAAAATTACAAGTAGGTACAAAGTATTATTTATTATTAAAGAATTAATTCATATTATAGAAGCATTTATGTAATAACCATTTAAATAATATTTCCTAAGTTTAGTGACTGGTAGCTGCTTTATATCTGGCGGGAGATGGTTAAATATTCTGACAGACATTGTGAAGACACTTTTTACACTACATGCCAATTTAAATATAGTATCAGTCTATCTATGTATTTCTAGCCACAAAGGATTGTTCCTTTGTGGCACTCTAGACATACCAAATACGTGTGCCCAATATGATAAGGGGCACGTCCTGAACATAAAATTTGAAAATTCAAAATGGCGGATTTTGGACGCCATAATGTGTGGTTCAAAAATTTTTTTTGTTCACTTTCTATCGATTTGGGTGTCACATTAAAGGGCTTGAAAAGGTAATTTAAAAAATATTTATTTTATCTAAATAATATCGTGATCATCCGTGAAAAGGAAAAACAAATACGAACGATGTATAAAGGATATATCAACCGCGTTTTATATAGTTTAATTCTAAACCTAACTATCGCTTAAAACCTAACGCCCGCTTAAATGTTCTTCCGAGACAAATAATTGAGCATACGAGACGATTAAGTACTTTTAACCGGTACCTACTCAGTATCGATTCCAAATTATCGATACTAAAAGTACTTGGAATCGTAAGGAAAGAACATCCCTAGGAAGTTATACAAAAATCGCCTGGTGGTGAACTCGGCATAAGCGTACTATATCATCGAGCACATCGTCACTTAACGTCAGGTGAGATAGTGGTCAAACGCTATTCGCAGTAAACAAAGACCTGCTACTTAATATTAAACTTGACTGTGTACACCGGCTCTAATGAGACCGACCTTGAACGGAGTTTGTCCCTTTCTTTTGTGTCGACACCTTATAAGTATACTGTACATATAGGTACATATAGCACTAACAGGCAGTAGCAGGTATTTCGACAAGGACACACTCCCACCCGGGTGCCTTTCGAATGGGCCGTTTTGTTCTACAAAGCAATTACAACCTTATTGTTTGAGCATACGGATTAAATTGAATTTGTCAAAACATCTGCAGTGCACCATCTTTTTATATTACGTCTATGGCAATAAAAAAACACAATAGCTTAATACCCTAAAACCTAATACCTACTTAATGTTATTTACCAAATACCACCATGCCCTTTCTACCATCGCACAACCAGAGTTACTGATGTTCTCTATGGATTTATGGTGGATGATACGAAGCGTTTTGCTTCTCCATTCATCACACGCACTGCCATAGAATGGAATGAATGAATTTGCGCAGATTTTATAAATTTCTGAAGTATTGGCATGATACATATTATTGACTTGACGAGCAATGCATCGATTGTAGTTTCTGCGAGCGGCCTTATAGCGAGTAGATAGATATATTAGTCTCCACTAAAACATCAAGAGACTCTCGCTATAGTCCGGCAATCTCGTGCGCGACCGTCCCGCGGGGTGTCAGACGGTGGCTGGGACGAGGTACCCATGATGTCAGCGGGTAGCGGGTGGTGTAGCGGGGAAGGGAAGCGTGTTTAGCCGTATCACAGATTATATAATAGTTACTACGTAGCTGTGTGCTAGAATGACCGCTACCTCGTCCCCGCCACCGTCTGTCACCCCGTGGGACGGTCGCGCACGAGGTTGCCGGTCTATAGTTGAGGGAGAGACAGAGAGAGTATCTCTTTCTGCTGACGGCAGTGATGATATGAAGGAGTTCATACGGCACGCATCGTCAGGAGGTTCCTCTCTCTCTGCAGCCCTAACCACCGCTATCTTGGACTGCTCCGCTGTATAGGCGGCATTTTAGGTTTCATCAACCGACTTTCAAAAAGAAGGAGATTCTCAATTCGTCTGTATGTTTCTAAAATATTTTTTTTGTATATTACGCGATTACTACGTGAATTGTTAATCGATTCGAATGATTATTTTTTTAATTGGTAGAGTACATTTCCCAGATGGTCCCATTGTAATTTCATCAAGATCCGATGAGTATCTCCAGAGATATGATGATGAACGACTGAAACTTGCTACTGAAACTGATTCGCGCGGCATGGAAGTCTTTTAAGTTTATTTTGTCTTTTAAACAATCTTAATTATTTAGGTGAATAGCAATAATAGTGAAAATTATGTTTGACCTGTAATGGTTGACCTTTACAGGATAATAAAAGAAGAGGGCGTTGCAAAGCTATGGCGCGGTGCGATGCCTACAGTCTTTAGAGCGATGGTGGTCAACGCAGCGCAACTGGGAACTTACTCGCAGGTACGGTTCACTTGGGAACCAAACCCATGAGTGTATCATGATTTTCCTCATCATCTCTGTCTCAGTGTCTCTGGACACAGACGGCACAAAATAAATCAAACATTCATGGCTTGCCATAAGCCATGAATGTTTGATTTATTTTAACCCCAAATATATATTATTGAATGTAGGTTTTTTTAATATGTTATAACCGCTAGCTTTTGACCACTATTTCACTGTTGGTAAGTGATGATGCGGTCAAAGATGGTAAGCACGCTAAGCCTAGAATGGGTATATATACAGGTTGATTTAGCACCGATGGATCAAACGAAGCAGAGTGGTAGAGGACCTCACTGCGCATATACTGAACCCCCATGTATGTTCTACCATTTTGAATAGTTTATGAGATATAACATTTTTTTAAATATGTTTGTCTTTCGCCGCTTTGGTTCACAAAAAATGTTTTTCTGCTCAACCCTTTACACTACGGCGCAATTTTTTTTTACCATCTTAAGTCGATAATAAATCTAACAAATGGTATTATTATTATATTAATCGAAAAGTGAATATGTTCATAATAATAGAAAAAGTTACAAAAATCTCATTGACCAATGCTACTGCATAAAGTTTGCGAGGCCAATACAAAAACAAAATCACATAATTATTTTTTTCGTAGCTATTCCAAAAACTTCAACGTTTATCTAGCTACCACCTCTGCAAATTTTATTCACCTAAGTTGTGTGGTTCATATTAATAAACTGGCCAAGTGCAAGTCGGACTCGCACTCGTAGGGTTCCGTAACACAGTTAAGTATTCCATAACTATGATTTTTCGCAACTACAAAATTAACTTTGTTTTTCATAGTGTTTGTATGAAAAACAAAGTTATCTTTGCGGTCGCCATATCTCTAAAACTGCTGACTGTATCTCGTTTAAACCAATTTTCGTTGTTAGTTTTTATTGAGATCTACAGCATATATTTTTTTAGATTTTTCACTCCCATACTTTAAAAGTTATAGGGGGGACACACATTTTACCACTTTAGACGCGCCTATCTTTCAAATGATTGACTTTGAGAAAAAATGATTTTAGGAACCTCAATGTCATTTTTGAAGACCTATCCATAGACACCCCACCCCACACGTATAGGTTTAAAGAAAAAAAAAATTTTTTGTTTCATTTCCGTGTATGGGATGCCCCCCCTTAAACTTTTATATTTTTTATTTTTGTATAAAAATCGGAAAGCGGTTCACAGAATACATTACCTACCAAGTTTTAATTCTGTAGTCCTAACAGTTTTGGAATAAAATGGCTGTGACATACGGACGGACAGATAGACAGATAGACAGACAGACATGACGAATCTATAAGGGTTCCGTTTTTTGCCAGTCGGCTACAGAACCCTAAAAAGGTGCGATGAAGTCAAAATTAATTCACAATTTTTTTTCAAATGTGCCCATTCTTTCATACATGTTTAGATACAATAAGTAGGTATAAATTGCATCGTTATATGTAGCAGGAAAAAAAATATATCTATAATATATAAAATTCTCGTGTCACAGTTTTCGTTGCCATACTCCTCCGAAACGGCTGGACCGATTTTGATGAAATTTTTTGTGCTTATCCGGTAACTATGAGAATCGGCCAACATATATTTTTCATCCCCCTAAATGTTAGGGGTAGTCCACCCCTAAATTTTTTATTTTATTTTTTAGACAAAATTTTTAATTTCTATTTTTTTATGATACAACATACAAAAATACATACAATCGTCAATTTTCACCCTTCTACGATCAACCCTTATTTTTTAATAGCCATTTTAGTAATTTAATCATTTTTCCTCCATACATACTTACAATAAGTAAGCTATTTTTTGTCTACACTAGAAATTACTACGAAATTATTTATATGGCAAAACAACGTTTGCCGGGTCAGCTAGTTCTATATAAAATGACACTGAATAGTGCTACTATTAATTAACTTTTTACGTCTCTGTTACATGTGTTAGTTTTGAAAATATGTAGATTATCTGTGGATAGTTTTATCCAAAATGTTAGAACATTAAATTCAATAGATGCGCAGTGAGGTCTTCTATCACCCTGCTTCGTTTGATCCATCGGTACTGAATCACCCTGTATATAAATTAAATATGTTCGCTTGTAATTTCAATACCGAATAATACTAGACTGTTGAAGAACTGAATTTGTCCGTTAGTTGTAAATGGTGTGACATAAAGTGTATTGACCTAAACCCAGCGGTAGCAATCTAACGTACAAAAATACCCAGACCTTGATCTCAGTCCGGGTTAAATATAGACATCAAATATTATTATTGTTTTGGCGTCGCCCCGCCTTCCTGTTTATGATTGCAGTGGCTAATAGCAACGGTATTTAATTTATACGCTTTTTACCGACTTCATTAAGTGAGGAGGTTCTATCTATGTTCGTGTGTATGTATTTTAACTGTCCTCTTTTTAGGGTTCCTTACCCAAAGGGTACCAACGGAACCTTATTACTGAGAATTCGCTGTCCGTCCATCATTCTGTCAGAGGGCTGTCTCTTCGAAACCGTAATAGGTAGACAGTTGAAATTTTAACAATGTACTTCAAATTTTATCGAGATCTGATAATCATCTCCGGAGATATTGAGATAAACAATATAAACAAATGATGATACCTTGATGACATGATTATGACAAGTGGTTTTTTTTTATGTTTTTAGACACTATAGCCCTACGCTATAGCCGCTATAACAAGAAACACTAAAACCAGAATACAATTAATAAACTGGCCAAGTGCGAGTCGGACTCGCAATCGTAGAGTTACGTACCACAGTACAATATTTAAGAAGATAAAATTTGTCGAAAATAAATACGTTTCATGAATGGTGTAAGTGTAGTTAAAAGTTAAAGAGCGTCCCGATGCAAGGTAACGTATTTCTACGGCAAATTTTGTTCCATCTTACTTGTAGAACGGAACCCTTCGTGTGCGAGTCCGACTCGGACTTGCCCAGTTTATTTCTAGTAGATGATGCTATGAGATCAGCTTTGATATTTATTTTTTTGATATGTTATAGGCTAGCATTTGACTACTATTTCGCCTGGTGGTAAGCGATGATGTGGTGGAAGATGGTCAACACCTTAGACCTAGAATACTCTGACTCTTAAGGGTCGGCTCACATCGCGACGCGACGCGACGCGGCGCGCACTTATTAGGAGTATTACAAAAAAGAACTTTATTTACTATACAAAAAGATACACATTTCATTGAGTTAGTTCGGCGGCTTTAGGCTGCGTCGCGCTGCTGCGTATCGCTGCGCCGCGCGGCTTCTGCAGGGCTAGCATGGCCTTATCCCCGGGGGAAGAACAAAATTATTTCCCTGTTTTTCGCCACTGACAGGAGATCAACACAACAATTTAAACGCTTGGTGAAGTTTAACCCCGAGTTTTGATTTTGTTTCGTATTAAAAAAAGAACTGATTAAAAGTCAGCGGGCGTATAATTGTCTAAACACTTTACTTATAATTTCCCTTCTCCACCAAACAAAACACGGATAGGTGGAAAGACAAAATAGTCCTCTTGCCATGCTCGCCCTGCTGGCTGCGCCGCGTGGTGTCGTACTTCACCGCGCAGTGCAGCGAGAAGAAACAATTGAACCGCGTGATAAACAATTGAACTTACTACACAATAAGATACAAAATGCATTGAGATAATTTGCTGGTGTCGCGCGTTTGTGAACTGACCCTAAGGGGTAAGTGCTGTCGGAACATCGTAAGGTTATGTCGTCATATTTTCTCCTTTTGTGAACCGACTCGAATGATTCTTTTTGTTATAGGTTTAACTCCAAGGTGGTCCCATTTAAATTTTATCGAGATCTGATAGAGATATGACGATAAATGTCAACTCAAACTTGTTACTGAAACTGACTCGTGCGGCATGGATGTCGGTTGTTTTAGTTTTTAAACTATCTTAATTATTTTAATATTAGTCTGGATTCGTTGGGGTGGTTTAACATTTTCTGTTTAAGTATTATTATGTTTATCTTGTTGTCATCAGGCGAGTGAAATGTTTGCGCCAATCGTAGCCCCAGGAATAAAGCTCCACTTTTGCGCGTCCATGGTATCAGGTCTCATCACCACCATCGCGTCAATGCCGGTCGACATCATCAAAACCAGGTCAGTCACTCCACATATGACAATTCTTTCTCTACATATGACAATTCTTTCTCTACATATGACAATTCTTTCTCTAAATATGACAATACTTTCTCTCCGTTTTCTAGCAATTTTTTTGTATCTTATATTCTAGCATTTGACCACTATCTCGCCTGGTGGTCAGCGATGATGTGGTCGAAGATGTAAAAAATAATCATCATCATCAGCATCATCATCAGCCGGTGTCAGTCCACTGCTGGACGTAGGCCTCTCCCAAGATGCGCCACTGAGCCCGATCTTCGGCTCTTCTTTTCCAGTCACTGCCCACCCTTTGCGTATGTCATCGCTCCCCGGGGCTTCGTCGGGGCTTTCCACGTCCACTTCCTTTAAGGCTGTTTCTTGAAGAACGAGTTCATCGCGAAAAGCCCCTCTTTCTCGAGAAAATTGACGAGCATTTGCCCCCTGTGATTGCTACTCCCAAATCCGTGTGGTTCTATTGTCGATTCATTGCATTTGCAAGTCTGTACTCCCACTTCGGCGTTAAAGTCTCCCATGACAACGTTTTAGTGAGCCTTGGAGGTGGTGTGTAAAGCTTTGGAGATGTCTTTATACATGCTCTCCACCTCATCATCCAAGCGTGTCGAGGTCGGTGCGTAGACCTGGATAACCTTGAGGCTGTACCTCTCGGTTAACTTAATTATGAGGTACGCTACCCTGGTCGACACACTGGATATTTCTACAACGTTGTTGACCGGAAAACCGTAGCCGCCTTGAGATGACTGATCTCCTTCTCTGTAATACATAAGATGGCCCGATGCTAAGGTTATGGTGTCCTCTCCCTGTCTTCGGACTTCACATAACCCCAGTATGTGCCATCTTATGTGTTTCAGCTCCGCCTTCAGCTGCGCCATATGATCGTCGAGCCGAATCGTGTGTCCATTGTAGGTTGCGAGGGTCAGTTTATTTTGGCGGCCTACCGTAGCCCGGGGATTCCAGCACCTCCTGCCCTGCCGTTACCGTGACCGCCGCCGTGGTCAAGAATAGCAGGGTGGCCGGGAACTGGGGGCCTTGGCTTTATGTGCCTTTCATCCCTTGGGAGGGATATAGCCTAATCGCCACGCTGGGCAGGCGGGTTGGCGATCGCAGAACGTAGCTTTTAGCACCGGTGACGCTGCTGCCTGTCACTGGCCTGTAGTATTTAGCTACACCATAATTTCGAAATGGTTATCCCGCTATTTGTCGGTCGCCAGAGCCTCGTTTGTTGGTCAGAAGGATGCACCACGGGCAGGTGAGGTTGGCTTGGAGCACTGAGGTGGTATTTGTGCTCCTCCTTGAAATAGAACGTATTTTATTAATGAGTATGTCGTGACGTGACATAAAACATGCAACGGGTAAACGATATCAAATATACCTAAATCATTCCGTAAAACAAATGTTTTTTTCAACCGATTTCCAAAAAGGAGAAGGTTCTCAATTCGTAGGTATGTTGTTTTTTTTGTATGTATGTTACGCGGTTCGTTACTCCGTCAATAGTGGACCGATTCGAATGATTATTTTTTTATTCGGTAGGGTACATTTCCGAGGTGGTCCCATTGTAACTTCATCGAGATTTGATAAGTATCTCCAGAGATATGACAATAAACGTCTCAAACTTGCTTAAAAATTTATATAAATTAAAAAATAGAAGTCTGTTTTAGTTTTTAAACTATCTTTATTATTATTTCAGGATACAAAACGCAGCGAAAGGCCAAAGCCAAATGACAGTGGTTACCAACATTCTGCGCAATGAAGGTGTTTTTTCTCTATGGAAAGGATTCTTACCATACTACGCCCGACTTGGGCCGCACACCGTCCTAACTTTTATAATCCTTGAACAGTTAAACGCAGCATATTTCAAGTATTTTTAAGAGTAATAAAAATCGAGAAAAAAAAGGCAAACAAACAAGCCCAAAAATGCTGCAATCATAAAGTTCAAATGGCTGGGGGGACAGTAGCGTAAAATGTTCCTGAATTGTAATTGTGAAGTTTTTTTTTATCTGCGCTCATTAGGAACGTCATAATGAATTATGAAGATATTTTTATTGTTTTTTTATTTGTTTTAGTTAAGCAACAATTGTACGTTACAACATTCACTACTCTTATAAAATAAATGGCCAAGTGCAAGTCGGACTCGCACTCGTAGAGTTCCGTACCACACTACAGTATTTTATAAGATCGAGCAAACAATACCACTATCATTTTTCGCCAGCTAAAATTACAATTAATAAACATTTTATTTCGTATAACGTCTAATAAATAAATGAAAGATAACACAAGGTGTTAGGCACAGAACACGGAGTGGTGTTAGGGATCGGAATTTCAATATAACGCCATCTATGGACGTTTACCGAAGCGTTCATAGATGGCGTTATATTGAAATGCCGAAAAAAACACGTTTCTTGTATGGGGATCCCCTATTATTTTTAACTTTATTCTGTTTTTAGTATTTGTTGTTATAGCGGCAACAGAAATACATCATCTGTAAAAATTTCAACTATCTAACTATCACGGTTCATGAAATACAGCCTGGTGACAGACGAACAGACAGACAAACAGACAGACAGACGGACAGCGGAGTCTTAGTAATAGGGTCCCGTTTTACCCTTTGGGTACGTAACCCTAAAAAGAGAAATATTTGCTAAATATACAATCACTAACTCATAAATACTACATGCACTTGAAATTCAACAAAAAAAGGGAATCTAAATCCAGACTAATAATAATATTATTAAAATGACAGTGGTAGGACTACTGCTAGTCCGCCTGGGGCGGTACCACCACTTTGCCAATAATTTTCAGCCGTGAAATAGGAATGTTTTTAGGTTGAAATAGCAAGGTGTCCAGAGAAATTACAGGGCATGTGAGACTCAACATCTTTATGTCTCAAGGTAACAGGCGCAGTGCAGTGTTGCATGGCACTGTATCTGTTATAGGTAGACGTCATCGCTTACCATCAGGCGAGCGTCGTGCTTGTCCTGTTACCTTATATCATAAAAAAAACGTTTGTAACTCTGTCACTATGTCTGTTTGTTACCTAATCACGACTTACTGACATTTAACAAAGAGATACTTGATTTTATAGCATGAGGATGAACATAGGCTACTTTTTGTGAAAATAAAATAATGATTTTTATACATAAAGAGTTATTTCAATAATTAAAAACTCAGATCACATAAAATGTTGATTGACAGAGCTTTACAATGCTTAGTGTACGTGAACGAAGTCGTGGGTATTAGCTAGTCTTATATATTTAAGTAATTACAAATCGGAAATTATGTTTACCTAAATACATATATTTTTTAAATAAATAATAATTTGATTGAATAATATGAACATAATATTCAATCCGCTCTGTGTCAGTAGTACAACTGAAAAGTTCAACTGGTTGTACAAATTATACAAAATTGTATCATTTGTACACACACACGCGCACACACACACACACACACACACACACACACACACTACAAAAAATACAAGCAAATCACTCCGATTTCACTTGTCACTAGAATCACTAAACTATACTAAACTAAACCAAGTATCGTTTTTTTTATTTTAATGTACCAGGGTCTCATAACAATAATGTTCTGTTAGAACTTGAATTTAACTATTATTCAAAATAATTCCATATAATGTGTGTACTGTGTAATGTGTTAGGTATGATTTACTGTGTAACTATGTACGTTTTACTCTGTTTTTGTACCTACTTAATTATAATAAAGTACTATGAATATAGAATGGATTTATCAAAGTATTTAGTTCAGTGTTACCAACGAATAAATCATAAGTCAGGAAAAGTAACTGCGTTATAAAAATGACCCAACGAAAGTCGTGTCCAAGCAGGCGGGGTTAAAAGTCGTGTCCAGCGCGTCATTAGTCGGACATTTGTCTTGTTTGACTCAACTGTCATAACAGACATTGCAGCACATGCACGAAACAATCCGTGCTTTCGTTCCGAATTTAAATCAATTCCAAGCTAATCATTTGTAACTTCGGAAGTGATTTTTATTCTGAATCTACGTCGTTTTGGTTTGAAGGAGGGCCACTTTTTGTGGGGAATTTGTTCTGAATTAGAGTTTCTGAAATAATAATGAAATTTCGTCCGTCTCGCTCACTCATACTAGTGATTTTATAGTTTTATCCTTCTCATATTATTATTGTTATTTTAATGTCAGATTTTTTAAATTATCCAATATCCGTCTACGACTTGAAATTTAACAAAAAAAAGGAACCTTAATCCAGACTAATAATTTGAATATTATAATGACAGTGGTAAGACCTGCTAGTCCGCCTGGGGCGGTACCACCACTTTGCCAATTGATTTTCAGCCGCGAAATGTGAATGTTTTTCGGTTGAAATAGCAAGGTTTCCAGTGAAATTACAGGGCATGTGAGACTCAACATCTTTATGTCTCAAGGTAACAGGCGCAGTGCAGTGACATGCAACATTTTGGCTATCCAGAATTTTGCATGCCACTGTAATTTGTTAATATGTTTTGTTTGTTAAATGTCGTGCTTGTCTTGTTACTTTATATCATAAAGAAAAACACCTGTATTCTTCCATCTTAGTTAATGTGAGACCAACTAAGCTATAAGGGTACCTATACCAGGCGGTGAATAGTGCCGTAAATTCACGCAATGAATTCACGGCACAAGTCGTGCCCTCCACATTCACGGGATGCTCACAATCGTTCTTCAAACCCGCCGCGAAATGGACGTAAAAGCTGCGGCAGCGTGTAAGCGTAGAAGCTGAGTAAACTGGCGCGGGGCCATGAATGTGAAGTAATAGCATTTATAGCAAAGAGATATAAATTTATCACAAGAGACTGATCAGCGCCTAAAGCCCGTCACACACGTAGCTGTAATATATATTCATATAAATTACAGCAAGGCATATTACGATATATTTTTTAGACAAATATTCAAGCCGGCTTTTCACTATGGGATATAATTTAATGTATATTATATCTTGAGATCTAAAATTTTATCGCTCGTCATACATTTTGTATGAGACCGTTTACACTATGCTATAATATATATTACATCCCAAGCTATAAATATTATTTCGACCGACTGAGCGATATTTCAAGGTTTATAGAATTTGAGAGCCAGTTCCCATTCTAGGCGTGCTTACCATCTTCGACCGCATCATCACTTACCAACCGGTGAGATACTGGTCAAACGCTAGCCTATAAGATATAAAAAAAATATTTTACCGGACACCGCGCCTCCCCCTGCCTCGCCTACAGTTTCTTTTGTTTTTTATTTTTAGTATGGCTCCACATAATTAGTGTATTTAGCCAGTGTTTGAATGAAACCACCAACAACCAAAGCTGAACTTGTGAACAGCAATCGCGGGATGTAATATATAGCTCAAGATGTAATTTACATTATATCCCATAATGAAAAGCCGGCTTCAACGTCATAGAAATATATATTGTGCGGTCACTTGAATACTTGTATAGAAAATATATCGTAATATGCCTTGCTATAATTTATATTAATACATATTATAGCTACGTGTGTGACAGGCTCAACCCAAAAATTACCTAAAATTCAGTAAAGACCAATAATTCACTTATTAATCAAATTTTGTAATAGCTATGAAAATAGCTGAAAACCACGTGTTACGTATTATTTACCTGCTGTATTTACATCCGTGATTTACATTCTTTTTGACAGACAATATGCAACTTTTGACAAATTATATCTCAGATTAATTTATATGTATCGGTATGGTAGTCCACAGAGTAAGCATTGTGGTCTGTGTTTACATCTCATAATAGAAATGTAGCGTGTCGTGACCAAGAAGATTGTACTCAATAGAGGTTGTATAGAATACACATTTGAAGACTAAAAACTATATAGCTTTGATGACGTTAAAGTTTTCCTCTTTTCCTCACGTTAAATTTGTGTGTTTTACAGATTGTTCTTACGATAAGTGTGAGTGGAATAGAACACAAAACTGGGGTGCATTACTTTGCTTTCACTACCTTGCAAGTTCCAAGGGTTTAACCTTTTTGCACGTAACAATCCGATTATATGTATGTAGGTATGTTGAAATCCTAGCTTGACTGATAAATTCTTTATAGCACAGTGTGACCTAAACCCGCACTTTACGCACGCTTTTCCGTGACTTAAATAGTCGATTATTGCTCGACGTTCAGCACCCTTATGCGCTCGGGTGCCAACTTCACGCCGTGCAATAATCCTCTATTTGACGGAAAAGCGTAGCAAGCGTAAAGTGCGGGTTTATGTCACACTGACAGCTATAAAATAATATACGATACTCGTGACTTAACTTGTCTATTATTGCACGGCGTAGCACCCGAGCGCAGCGATTGTGCTAACTTCACGCCGTGCAATAATAGACTACTTAAGTCACACGTATCGTAATATACTATTAAATTATGTATTTCATCTACGATTTCATCAAAGAAGCCATTATTATTATTTTTTGTTTTGTTTGAAAGGAATGTTAAAGTTTATTAAACTTATTTTATTTGTTGTTGTTGTGTCGATATACGTTTTCATGATATAGAATTATATGTATAATTTATTTTTGTATACTTATTGGAAGCCTGATAAAGCCTATACACATGTACAAAGTAAATACATACTTTGTTTGTGAAAATGTTTTAGGCTCAGACTATCATAAAAAAGACAGACAGATTCGTGCCGAACACCCGAGTGACCGCAAGTTCAGTAACACTAAATTCTTAAGTAATAAGTTTCCGCGCTCAGTCCGGCATAGTCAATACGGCATGATTACTATGTAAGCAACGCTGTGAAGTAATACTGCACGGAAGCGTCCGACCCTGCTGCCGCTTGGTAGCAAACTGAACGCGGAAGCGTATTACTCAAGCATTTAGTATTACTGATTTTGCATTCACTCGGGTGTTCGGCACGAATCTGTCTGCCTTTTTTATGATAGTTTGAGGTTTTAGGTTATAAATATGTCCCAATATTGTAAGCACAAATTAAACAAATAATGTAAGCTTGTTTTAAAAATGTATACTTTGTACATTTATGAAATATAAGTGCCTGTATATTTTCTCAATTTTACATATTTATTAAATATATATAATATATAATAATATACATATACATTTAAAATCCAACAAAAGGTGTTAGCATTTTCATGTGGTTAATCTAAATTTGAGAGAATGTATGTATAAAATTAGCAGTTGAACATTAGGTGCCTCTGTATTTGTTATAAAAAAACAAGCGTCTCGCTTAGGCACTGCTTGTGACTAGGAAAAAACGGTAACGTTAAAGTTCAAGTTTTCACTTCTGCCGGCACTCCCGGAGTGCAACCCGTTGTTTTTTTTTTGTTCCTGTAAGCTTTTGCGTGCCAAAAACGGAATTTGATTGTCATTTTCTGTATAGTACCGTACTTATAACATTTCCAATACATTATATAATAATGTAAAATATTATTTTTGTATGTATTTTTCGCATAGCGATCTTAAAATTGTAAAAAAAATCAGAAATATTTATTGTTTATTTTATACAAGCTTTTAGGTATATAATAATATATAAATTATGTAATAATGACGTTATAAGTTGATAGTAAAAGTTTTAAAGGAAAAGTTTGTTTTATTGTTCATAGAGCATTTTAAGAAAAGCTTGTTATTAAAAAGTTTTAAACATTTAACTTATTTCATTTATATTGCGCTCTGTAAGAAATATAAAATGAACTTTATTAACTATGAGTTTCTTAATACTCTTTAGGTACTCTATTTATTTGTTCTCTGTTATGCTTCGTAATTAAATTAAAAACCTAGAATTATTTACACCTTTTATTTTATTTCGTTTTTACCCCTCACAACATAATTCAGCATTTTTTTCTTTAAGAATTGCGAATTATTATAGCTACTACTCGCGCCTAATAAGGTCAGGCTACGTGTACTATTCATTATTGTGTGGTCAGGCGTAGTTTTAACCGGCCTAAGCCAGGCTATTCTATAAGCTCGTTTACGCATCTCGCAAGCGGAATCCGCGGTGAGTCGTACTACGAAATTCAAATCGTAATTCAATTGTAATACGGTTGAATTTTGTAACACAAAATTCAAATCTCACTGCGAATTTCGCTTCCGAGTTTAGCTTACAGAATAGCCCTGTGCGTTGTTCGGCGGGCCTTCGTCGACTTCTTATTTGGCCTAAGACTTGTCTTAGGCTAAATAAATAAATAAATAAAATTATTTATCTATGATCTTGATCATAGATAAATAATTTTATTCTTTGAAGAGATTGACATTCTGTAGGATTTCTAGTAGTCTGTGCAAAAAGAGAACCATCGTGGTCATAGCGAAAGAAAGAAAGTATATATTATATATATCGAGAGAACATGAGCGAATGAAAATGAAATAGCTATAGAGATATAACCCGACTAAAATGAAGAACACGTGATACATATGCCAGCTATAAGATAAAATGAACAACGTAATTTGGTCCTGTCATACATGACAGCGGGTGAGAGCCAATGGGTGCACTAGAACTTGGTGCCAATGCCGGAGCCAGTTTGTAAAATCGCATACGCTGAGAAGGATAAAAAATTGTTGTTCATCTCGCTCTCTCATACTAGTGATTGTATAGTTTTATCCTTCTCATATTATTATTTTTACTTTAAGGACAAGTCTATTTTAATATACTCTGTCTACGTTCGTGGCACGGAGAATATACTCTACTCTAGGTACATCGTGGCATTACGATCAACCATACGATAAACTAACATTTAAAGGTAAGGAAGGACGGTACATTCCTACCCATCTCCGAGTATAGCACACGATAATGATAAGAGTAGGTATCTACCAAGTATCAATCATTTTAAGCCGTGCTAGTAATGACAGCAATGTTGTCAATGCAACAAAACCAGCATCGAATTATAACCTACAGAAAGTAGGTTTTCAAACAACGCTTCGCTCGGAAGCTAGGCCGAAAATTCGGTATGTGTGCGTAACTGAGGTGTGTTTACTTGCAGTGTCACACGCACAGACGTATTATAATGTTGCCAGTAAGAAAGTATTTGCGTATAAAGTTGGGTAAGGATGATTCGTGATTTTTTGCATGGGTATTGGGTACCTGTAGTTTGTGAGTCGGAGAAGTGAACTTGTTTTCATCATCTTAATTTTTAATAATATAATATAATCGCGGATAAACCCACGAGTCAGTCCTAAATTGTATATTATTAATTATATATGTAACTATATTAAACTTTTATTTTTTATATTTTGTATCAAAAGCGGTTTATATTTTTGTATTTTTTTTTACTTATCTGTGAAATGACACACCAGAAACCTTATGATCCTTTTCCGATGAATTGTGGCACACAATAAGTCATATTTTAATAATTTTGCGTGAGACGCACTCGCTACCTTATGACACGGAGCACTAATTACGCGGGCGTCGATTGGGTCAGACCCTGACCCAAATGAACGGCGAGTTTGACGAGCGCGTACTTGTTTTCTGTAGGTTATAATTCGATGAAAAACAGTAACGACTGACGCGACCTCGATTTCTACGACGGTTCTCTTTTTGCACAGACGCTACTGTGTCAATTTAAATGGTTTTTGGGGAAAAATCTAAACTTTGTGAATATCCGTAGTGAATACAAAATGTTGACGACTCATTATTAGAGGTTGTCACTTCTGCAACTGCCCTTAAAATGTTTTTGGCATAGACATGGTTTTTGGTAAGCAGTTTGGTAAGTGGTGTATTACTAATTTAGGCATTGTTATGTATGTGACTAACATTGTTAAGGAATAAAATATTTTTGTTTTAGAAATATTGTGTTTTACTTTAACTTAGTCGTTATCCTGCTAATACATATCACCCACAATAGCCCAATGGCTAAGGCGTCGGTTGGCGATTGAGAGATCATAAGATCGATCTCCACCCATTCCACTACTGACGTGTACCCACTCCAGATACAAGCATATTTAGCTTAGTTGGAGGGGTTAACAAGACTACTAGTAATGTGCAACCCACATTGAGAGTAAGCTTTTTAAAATAAATTCAAATGTGGGGTTTGTATTTTTGTTATTCAATCACGCAAAAACGACTGAACGGATTTGGGTAAAATTTGGCCTAAAGATAGTTTTGAAGGTGGATTAACACTTACGATACTTTTAACAAGTACTTTTTAACGCAGGCGAAGTTAAAGGGCACAGCTTGTATTAAATTTTTTATTTATTACTTATAGGCTAACGTTTGACCACCATCTCGCCTGGTGGTAAGCGATGATGTGATCGAAGATGGTGGCCTAGAATACTCTGACTCTCAAGGGCTGTGTGCTGCCGGATCACCGTAAGGTTATGGCGGCAAATTTTCTCCTTGATGGTGGTAAGCTACTTTTTGGTAGCAAGTCAGGCGGAACATCGATACAATGTGATCCTACCACCTGTACAAATAGCAGTGTAAACTCTTTATACTGTCTAACGTTTCAACGTTCGTAAAAAAAACTTCCGAAAACATAGAAATTAGTTCATTTTAGGTAGCGTCATTCAGTCTTTATAGCGCAACAGCCATTCTTACTTGTGATATTATTTATTCTGTGCTATTGCGAAGAAATATGTCCTTAAGTATTCACCAGCAAATGTTTACATAAGTTTATAACGAATAGTTTGTTTCTATAATTAGCTGACAAAAGGTTCCGACTTAATCTTTGAGGTGGCGACATCTCTAAGAAAGACACTCTAAGGTCTTAAACAACGGCCTTGCTTTTTAACTGACTTCACAAAAACGGAAGAGTTTCTCAATTCTCAATGTTTAATATCATATAGGCCAGCTACCACCCTCAAGTTAGACAATCTGTCGCCAAAATCTAATGTGTTCCGGCAGCTATCCTTGAGAGCCAGTTCCCATTCTAGGCTTAGTGTGCTTACCATCTTCGACCGCATCATTTCTTATCAACAGGTGAGATAGTGGTCAAACGCAAGCCTATAAGAGAGATAGTAAAAAGTTTCTCCTTTAACCTATGGACAAATATAATTTGATTGGAATTGATATTAGTTTGGATCTATTTTTCCCGATAGTCAACACGCCACATGATGCCCTGCGTGCCGCCGCCCGCTCCTCCGTTTCGGAAGATGAAACGTCTCAGGCAAATACATCTACCCCTCAACGTACTTACGCCATTGCAACCACCAAGGAGGGGGTCTCGAGTCGAATGGAACCTCAACAGGTTGGTACGTCCGTTCCTCCTAGACATGAGGACAAAAGAAATGATGACAGCTTCAAAAAGGTCGAAAAGAAGAAGAAGAAGCCGTCCGTTCAGAACAAGTGCGGCACCGCACCGACTGGTCCAAACCACCTTCTGCGTCCAGAAACACCGATGACGCTGCTGTACGTGTCACGCGTGCACTACGCCATCACAGCGCAGGAGGTGTCCGAGTACGTGCGTGTGAAGACCAATTTGAAGCTGAGGGTCATAAAACTGGCGTCGCGTCATAATGAGAGCTTCAACTCTTTTGTGCTGCGAGTTCCAGTTAAATCCCTCGATACGTACTTGGCGGAAGAATTCTGGCCGAGAGGTGTCAAATTTCGCCGTTTTCGAGGTCGACTACCTGACACCACGAATATGCGTCACACGTCGCAAAACTAACGTGTCTTATTCATTAAAAATATTGTATTTATATGTATGTAAAGCGGGTGAGTAATCCATTGGCGAGTCGGCGAGCTAACGGTATAAGCTGTAGGCTCGTTGGACTGTCGACTCGCGGTGGTGATCCATTAGCGTGCCAAACAGACTACTCTCGTCGTTGGCGAAGTCATGTTGTGCTCCCAGACGATTATACGATCGTTAATCTGCCATTTTTCTATTTCGGTAATACCTACTTGGGATGTAAGGGAGCACAAATACGACCTCGGTGCTCCCAGCCAACCTCACCTGCCCGTGGTGCATCTTGCTGACCAACAGACGGGGCTCTGGCGACCGACAAATGGCGGTATAACCATTTCATATCTATGGCGTAGCCAAATTCTACAGGCCGGTGACGGGCAGCAGCGTCACCGGTGCGAGAAGCTACGTCCTGCGATCGCCAACACGCCTGCCCAGCATGGCGATTAGGGCATATCCCATATATATATCAATACCATACCAATATTATAAATGCGAAAGTCAGTTTGTTTATTTGTTTGTTTGTTTGTTTGTTTGTTTGTTTGGGACTTCTTCACGGTCAAACGGCATGACCGATTTGGTTGAAATTTTGTACAAAGATAGAACATAAGGCAGAATAGGATATAGGATACTTTTTTTTTGGCTATCGAGTTAGGGGGTCCAGATATTCTTAATTGAATTTTGTAACTAAAGGACCTCTTTTCGAATAATCGGCTTGACCGATTTGCCCGAAATGTTGTATAAAGTCAGTTCATAAGGCAGAAAAGAATAATGAAGACTTTTTTTCTTGCTATCGAGTCAAGGGGTCCAAATATTTTTAATTGAATTTTGTAAATATAAGACCTCTTCTCAAATAAACGGCTTGACCGATTTGCCTGAAATGTAGTATGAAGACAGTTCATAGGGTAGAATAGGATATAGGATACTTTTTTTTTGGCTATCGAGTTGGGGGGTCCAGATATTTTAAATTGAATTTTGTAAATATAAGACTTCTTTTCGAATAAGCGGCTTGACCAATTTGCCTGAAATTTTGTATGAATACATGTCATGGGGCAGAATAGGATATTGAATACTTTTTTTTTGGCTATCGAGTCTAAGTGTTTAGATTTTTTTTATTGAATTTTGTGAATGTGTGGCCTCTTATCAGCTAAACAGCTTGACCGATTCAGATGAAATTTTGTACACATACAATTAATAGGGCATAAAAGGGCAAAGAATACATTTTTTCGGCAGTTAAGTGTGGGGCCTATATTTTTTCCTAACTTTACATAGAGTTTGCATAATCATAAAAGTTTGACCTTAGGTTCATGGATAATGACTAAACTTAATAAGTGCCTTAATCAACACCAATCAACACCAATATTATAAATGCGAAAGTCAGTTTGTTTATTTGTTTGTTTGTTTGGGACTTCTTCACGGTCAAACGGCTTGACCGATTTGGCTGAAATTTTGTACAAAGATAGAACATAAGGCAGAATAGGATATAGGATAATTTTTTTTTGGCTATCGAGTCAGGGGGTCCAGATATTCTTAATTGAATTTTGTAACTAAAGGACCTCTTTTCGAATAATCGGCTTGACCGATTTGCCCGAAATGTTGTATAAAGACAGTTCATAAGGCAGAAAAGAATAATGAAGACTTTTTTTCTTGCTATCGAGTCAAGGGGTCCAAATATTTTTAATTGAATTTTGTAAATATAAGACCTCTTCTAAAATAAACGGCTTGACCGATTTGCCTGAAATGTAGTATGAAGACAGTTCATAGGGTAGAATAAGATATAGGATACTTTTTTTTGGCTATCGAGTTGGGGGGTCCAGATATTTTTAATTGAATTTTGTAAAGATAAGACTTCTTCTCGAAAAAACGGCTTGACCAATTTGCCTGAAATTTTGTATGAATACATGTCATAGGGCAGAATAAGATATAGAATACTTTTTTTCTGGCTATCGAGTCAGGTGGTACAAATATTTTTAACTGAATTTTGTAAATATAAGATCTCTTCTCGAATAAACGGCTTGACTGATTTGCCTGAAATGTAGTATGAAGCCAGTTCATAGGGTAGAATAGGATATAGGATACTTTTTTTTGGGCTATCGAGTTGGGGGGTCCAGATATTTTTAATTAAATTTTGTAAAGATAAAACTTCATCTCGAATAAACGGCTTGACCAATTTGCCTGAAATGTTGTATAAATACATGTCATAGGGCAAAATAGGATATAGAATACTTTTTTTCTTGCTATCGAGTCAGGGGGTCCAAATATTTTTTATTGAATTTTATAAATATAAGACCTCTTCTCAAATAAACGGCTTGACCGATTTGCCTGAAATGTAGTATGAAGACAGTTCATAGGGTAGAATAGGATATTGAATACTTTTTTTTTGGCTATCGAGTTAGGGGGTCCAGATATTTTTAATTGAATTTTGTAAATATAAGACCTCTTCTCAAATAAACGGCTTGACCGATTTGCCTGAAATGTAGTATGAAGACAGTTCATAGGGTCGAATAGGATATTGAATACTTTTTTTTTGGCTATCGAGTCTAAGTGTTTAGATTTTTTTATTGAATTTTGTGAATGTGTGGCCTCTTATCAGCTAAACAGCTTGACCGATTCAGCTGAAATTTTATGTATATTACAGTTCATATTGCATAGAATCACATAGGATACTTTTTTTCTGGCAGTCGAGTCCAGGTGCCAAGAATTTTTAAATTGAACTTTGTGAATGTGTGTCCTACTCTCGGTCAAACGGGTTAACTATTTAAGCTGAAATTTTGTACACAGACAGTCAAAAAGACATAGAAGGGCAACGAATATTTTTTTGTGGGTGGAAATTTCGGGTGTCTATATTTTTATTATAGAATTTTGTAAATGTGTGGCCTCTTTTCGGCCAAACGGCTTGACCGATTCAGATGAAATTTTGTACACATACATTTAATAGGGCATAAAAGGGCAAAGAATACATTTTTTCGGCAGTTAAGTGTGGGGCCTATATTTTTTCCTAACTTTACATAGAGTTTGAATAATCATAAAAGTTTGACCTTAGGTTCATGGATAATGACTAAACTTAATAAGTGCCTTAATTAGGCCATAAAACTGTCAGGGTCATTAAAAGTCATAAAAAATTACGCGATGGTTTTGCTCACCCAACGTGCTTCGCCCAATCTGCTTTATGGGAAGTATTTCAAAAGCATTCGTGTTTTAACAGCCACATTTAACCTATGGGTCATCGGTGTTGACTTAGTAGGTTATAAAAACTGTCAGAATCATAAAAAGTAAAAAAATTCTCGCTCACTTCGCTTGCGCAGTGATAGCGCTAGCTGCGCTTGCGCAATAATTTGTTTGATCTACTTTGAAGGTAATATTTCAGCAACTTTTGTATTTTAATAGCCACATGCACCAGAACGAGTCCATAAATTGAAACAGTACAACCTTCAATTATCATAATGATTTTTAACCTTAAAATAAGTGGATATCAAGTTAAACCTTTGTGTCATCAGTGTTAACTTAGTAGGTCATAAAAACTGTCAGAGTAATAAATGGTCGTAAAAATTTTTCGCGCAGTGATAGGGCTTGCTACGCTCGCGCAGTGATAGGGCTTGCTACGCTCGCACAGAGAAAGCGCTCGCTCCGGTCTCGCAAAGATTTGTTATATCTACTTTGGAGGAAACATTTCAGCAACTTTTGTATATTAATAGCCACATGCATCAGAACGAGTCCATAAATTGGAACAGTACAACCTTCAATAATCATAATGATTTTTTACCTTAAAATAAATGGATATCAAGTTTAACCGTAGGGTCATTGGTGTTGACTTAATAGGTCACAAAAACTGGGTCAGGGTCATAAAATGACGTAAATATTTTCGCGCTCGCGAAAACCTTTCATGTACCTACTTTGTAAATAATATTTCAGCATTTTTTTATTTTAATAGCCACATGCATCGAAACGAGGCCATAAATTGAAACAGTACAACCTTCAATAATCATAATAATTATTCACCTTAAAATAAGTGGATATCAAGTTAACCCTTTGTGACATCGGTCTTGACTTAGTAGGTCATAAAAACTGTCAGGGTCATAAAAAGACATAAAATTTTTTCACGCTTGCTTCGCTCGCGCAGCGATAGCGCTCGCTGCGCTTGCGCAAACCTTTGTTTTATCTACTTTATAGGTAATATTTTAGCATTTTTTGTATTTTAATAGCCACATGCATCAGAACGAGTCCATAAATTGAAACAGTACAACCTTCAATAATCATAATAATTATTCACCTTAAAATAAGAGGATATCAAGTTTTACCTTTGCGTCATCAGTGTTAACTTAGTAGGTCATAAAAACTGTCAGGGTCATAAAATGACGTAAATATTTTCGCGCTCGCTGCGCTCTCGCAGTCCTTTGTTTTATCTACTTTGTAGGTAATATTTCATTATTTTTTGTATATTAATAGCCACATGCATCAAAACGAGTCCGTAAATTGAACCAGACAATCTTCAATAATCATAATGATTATTAACCTTAAAATAAGTGCATATAAATTTTAATAAAATTAAAATTTATATGTCATCGGTCTTGACTAAGTAGGTCATAAAAACTGTCAGAGTCATAAAAAGACGTAAAATTTTTCTCTACGCTCGCGCGAACCTTTGTTTTATCTACTTTGTAGGTAATATTTTTGCATTTTTTGTATTCTAATAGCCACATGTATCAAAACGAGTTTATAAATTGAAACAGTACAACCTTCAATAATCATAATAATTATTAACCTTAAAATAAGAGGATATCAAGTTGAACCTTTGTGTCATCAGTGTTAACTTAGTTGGTCATAAAAACTGTCAGGGTCATAAAATGACGTAAATATTTTCGCGCTCGCTGCGCTCGCGCAAACCTTTATTTTATCTACTTTGTAGGAAATATTTCAGTATTTTTTGTATTTTAATAGCCACATGCATCAAAACGAGTTTATAAATTTAAACAGTACAACCTTCAATAATCATAATGATTTTTTACCTAAAAATAAGTAGATATCAAGTTTAACCTTTATGTCATCAGTGTTCAATTAGATGGTCATAAAAACTGTCAGGGTCATTAAATGACGTAAAAATTTTAGCGCTCGCTGCGCTCGCGCGGACCTTTGTTTTATCTACTTTGTAGGTCATATTTCATTATTTTTTGTATATTAAGAGCCACATGCATCAAAACGAGTCCGTAAATTGAAACAGGACAACCTTCAATAATCATAATGATTATTAACCTCAAAATAAGAGTATATCAGGTTTTACCTTTGCGTCATCAGTGTTAACTTAGTAGGTCATAAAAACTGTCAGGGTCATAAAATGACGTAAAAATTTTCGCACTCGCTGCGCTCGCGCAAACCTTTGTTTTATCTACTTTGTAGGTAATATTTCAGCATTTTTTGTATTTTAATAGCCACATGCATCAAAACGAGTTTTTAAATTGAAACAGTACAACCTTCAATAATATTTATTATTAACCTTAAAATAAGTGGATATCAAGTTTAACTTTTGCGTCATCAGTGTTAACTTAGTAGGTCATAAAAACTGTCAGGGTCATAAAATGACGTAAAATTTTTCGCGCTCGCTGCGCTCGCGCAGACTTTACTTTTGTTTTATCTACTTTGTAGGTAATATTTCATTATTTTTTGTATTTTAATAGCCACATTTATCAGAACGAGTCCATAAATTGAAACAGTACAACCTTCAATAATCATAATGATTATGAACCTTAAAATAAGAGGATATCAAGTTTTACCTTTGCGTCATCAGTGTTAACTTAGTAGGTCATAAAAACTGTCAGGGTCATAAAATGACGTAAAAATTTTCGCGCTCGCTGCGCTCGCGCAAACCTTTGTTTTATTTACTTTGTAGGTAATATTTCATTATTTTTTGTATTTTAATAGCCACATGCATCAAAACGAGTCCATAAAGTGAAACAGTACAACCTTCAATAATCATAATAATTATTAACCTTAAAATAAGAGGATATCAAGTTTAACCTTTGTGTCATCAGTGTTAACTTAGTTGGTCATAAAAACTGTCAGGATCATAAAATGACGTAAATATTTTCGCGCTCGCTGCGCTCGCGCAAACCTTTGTTTTATCTACTTTGTAGGAAATATTTCAGTATTTTTTGTATTTTAATAGCCACATGCATCAAAACGAGTCCATAAAGTGAAACAGTACAACCTTCAATAATCATAATAATTATTAACCTTAAAATAAGAGGATATCAAGTTTAACCTTTATGTCATCAGTGTTAACTTAGATGGTCATAAAAACTGTCAGGGTCATAAAATGACGTAAACATTTTCGCGCTCGCTGCGCTTGCGCAAACCTTTGTTTTATCTACTTTATAGGTAATATTTTAGCATTTTTTGTATTTTAATAGCCACATGCATCAGAACGAGTCCATAAATTGAAACAGTACAACCTTTAATAATCATAATGATTATTAACCTTAAAATAAGAGGATATCAAGTTTAACCTTTGCGTCATCAGTGTTAACTTAGTAGGTCATAAAAACTGTCAGGGTCATAAAATGACTTAAAAATTTTCGCGCTCGCTGCGCTCGCGCAAACCTTTGTTTTATCTACTTTGTAGGTAATATTTCATTACTTTTTTGTATTTTAATAGCCACATTTATCAGAACGAGTCCATAAATTGAAACAGTACAACCTTCAATAATCATAATGATTATGAACCTTAAAATAAGAGGATATCAAGTTTTACCTTTGCGTCATCAGTGTTAACTTAGTAGGTCATAAAAACTGTCAGGGTCATAAAATGACGTAAATATTTTCGCGCTCGCTGCGCTCGCGCAGTCCTTTGTTTTATCTACTTTGTAGGTAATACTTCATTATTTTTTGTATTCTAATAGCCACATGCATCAAAACGAGTTTTTATATTGAAACAGTACAACCTTCAATAATCATAATGATTATTAACCTTAAAATAAGTGGATATCAAGTTTAACTTTTGCGTCATCAGTGTTAACTTAGTAGGTCATAAAAACTGTCAGGGTCATAAAATGACGTAAAATTTTTCGCGCTCGCTGCGCTCGCGCAGACTTTTGTTTTATCTACTTTGTAGGTAATATTTCATTATTTTTTGTATTTTTATAGCCACATTTATCAGAACGAGTCCATAAATTGAAACAGTACAACCTTCAATAATCATAATGATTATGAACCTTAAAATAAGAGGATATCAAGTTTTACCTTTGCGTCATCAGTGTTAACTTAGTAGGTCATAAAAACTGTCAGGGTCATAAAATGACGTAAATATTTTCGCGCTCGCTGCGCTCGCGCAGTCCTTTGTTTTATCTACTTTGTAGGTAATATTTCATTATTTTTTGTATATTAATAGCCACATGCATCAAAACGAGTCCGTAAATTGAACCAGACAATCTTCAATAATCATAATGATTATTAACCTTAAAATAAGTGCATATAAATTTTAATTTTAGGGTCATCGGTCTTGACTAAGTAGGTCATAAAAACTGTCAGAGTCTTAAAATGACGCAAATATTTTCGCGCTCGCTGCGCTCGCGCAAACCTTTATTTTATCTACTTTGTAGGAAATATTTCAGTATTTTTTGTATTTTAATAGCCACATGCATCAAAACGAGTTTATAAATTTAAACAGTACAACCTTCAATAGTCATAATGATTATTTACCTAAAAATAAGTAGATATCAAGTTTAACCTTTATGTCATCAGTGTTAACTTTGATGGTCATAAAAACTGTCAGGGTCATAAAATGACGTAAACATTTTCGCGCTCGCTGCGCTCGCGCAAACCTTTATTTTATCTACTTTATAGGAAATATTTCAGTATTTTTTGTATTTTAATAGCCACATGCATCAGAACGAGTCCATAAATTGAAACAGTACAACCTTTAATAATCATAATGATTATTAACCTTAAAAAAAGAGGATATCAAGTTTAACCTTTGCGTCATCAGTGTTAACTTAGTAGGTCATAAAAACTGTCAGGGTCATAAAATGACTTAAAAATTTTCGCGCTCGCTGCGCTCGCGCAAACCTTTGTTTTATCTACTTTGTAGGTAATATTTCATTACTTTTTTGTATTTTAATAGCCACATGCATCAAAACGAGTTTTTATATTGAAACAGTACAACCTTCAATAATCATAATGATTATTAACCTTAAAATAAGTGGATATCAAGTTTAACTTTTGCGTCATCAGTGTTAACTTAGTAGGTCATAAAAACTGTCAGGGTCATAAAATGACGTAAATATTTTCGCGCTCGCTGCGCTCGCGCAGTCCTTTGTTTTATCTACTTTGTAGGTAATATTTCATTATTTTTTGTATATTAATAGCCACATGCATCAAAACGAGTCCGTAAATTGAACCAGACAATCTTCAATAATCATAATGATTATTAACCTTAAAATAAGTGCATATAAATTTTAATTTTAGGGTCATCGGTCTTGACTAAGTAGGTCATAAAAACTGTCAGAGTCATAAAAAGACGTAAAATTTTTCTCTACGCTCGCGCGAACCTTTGTTTTATCTACTTTGTAGGTAATATTTTTGCATTTTTTGTATTCTAATAGCCACATGTATCAAAACGAGTTTATAAATTGAAACAGTACAACCTTCAATAATCATAATAATGATTAACCTTAAAATAAGTGGATATCAAGTTTAACCTTTGTATTAGCGAGCTAGTGGACTGTATGATAGAAATATAGGTTTAGATGGAGACAAGTAAGTATATTTTTATAAATATTTAATTCTAAGAAAAATAGATAAACAGAACTTGCATCTCCTGGCAACCTGACAGCTAACTACCAACTAAACATCAAAATTCAAAAATATAAAAAAGTAAAGATATGATATGAAAGAAGGCCAGTCACCAACATACCAGACCCCTAGTGGAACACTAACTTCCCGTGGTGACTGGCTCTGCTTCCAATAAAATGAGTTTCCGGGCCGGACGCCGCAGAGTGCCACCTCTCGTGTGGACGTCCACTACGCGGACCACTCCGTCACGGCCTGGATATACCTTAACTACCCTCCCTAGGGGCCATAAGCCGCGAGGGAGAGTAGAGTCAGCGATGAGCACCACATCACCCTCGCCTAGCGTTGGTGCATTGCTGGATGGTCCTCTAGGTCGGAGCGTAGGCAGGTACTCGCGAAGCCATCGTGTCCAAAAATGGTCAGCAAGCCGTAGAACCCTCCGCCAATCGCATTTGCGCACCAAGTCCGCATCTGTCAGCGTGCATGTCCACGGCGCCACTGATGAGGTGCCCAGAATGAAATGGAATGGGGTCAACGCCTCAGGAGAGTCAGATGAAGATGAGATGTATGTAAGCGGTCTTGCATTAATTATTGCTTCGGCCTCGAGTAGGAGCGTAGTCAATACTTCCTCCTTTATAGATTTATGATTTAGGGAGGCTCTCAGAGCTGTTTTTACAGACCGGACTAATCTTTCCCATGCCCCACCCATGAATGGTGATGCAGGTGGGATAAAGCGCCATTCAATTTTATGGTTCGTGGCAAATTCTTCGACGGATTCGTTGTGCAGGGATCGCAGTTCACGGGATGCTCCGACGAAGTTTGTGCCATTATCAGAGAATATGGTAGACGGGGATCCTCGACGAGCAATAAAACGCCGTAGGCTCATAATAGCAGCATCAGATGATAGCGACGTGACAACTTCGAGATGTAGCGCTCTTGTTACCAAGCACGTGTAAAGAGCGACGTAGCGTTTTTCATGGCGTCGAAGTATTGTGACGGTTATTGGACCAAAATAATCGAGTCCCACGTGAGTCTTTTGTGATGGTCTAGTCGCTCTGGAGGTAAATCGCCGGTCGGGGGCTTAATAAGCTGACGTTTCCACCTTTGACAGTGTGAACAGGCGTTTGCTACGCTTCTGATTGAGTTCCGCGCTCTTAGTATCCAAAACATCTGCCTCAGTTCATTTAACACATGTTCGTTGAAGGAGTGTTTCGCTTGGATGTGATGGTGCAGGATAAGAAGCCTTACTATTGGGTGGCGACCGTCTAAAATGATAGGCGACTTTGTATTCTCACTTACTCCTGGAGCAGACTTTACTCGGCTATCCAGTCGGATCAGGTTATCATCGTCAAGTGTCGGTGCTAACGTTGCAATGCGACTAGTCTTCGGTATGGGCTGTGTGGCTAACAAGGTTTTTAGTTCCTCGGAGAAACTGTCCATCTGGGCTCGTTGAAGTAGCATCTTCTCGGCTTGTATGATGTCAGATGCGTGAAGTAGAGAGGAAGATGTGGTGCTATCTATGTACAATTTCGAATTTGGAATTAATGGCCGAGAAAGTTTTAGTCGGAAAAGTCGCGAGCCCTGAAGAATGCGGGCGGTTGCGCGTAGCAGGCGCAACCATGAACTGAATCGCGTCGGGTTAGGTACCGGGGGATCAAGTAAAGGGACGTCAAAGAGCAACCCCACAAGTTCCGACTTTAGTTCGGAGTCTGGTGAGGTCTCTTCCACGTCGATGGCCAGTTCGGTCGGCCAAGTGCACGGTGAATCTAATAAAAACGGTGGTCCAGTAAACCATCTATAGAACGGAGTCAAATTTAGTTTTTTTGGTTTAGTGGCGTCGTCAGCAACGTTGAGAGAGGTCGGGATCCACCTCCTATTGGACGGATTGGTGGTTTCCAGTATCTCTCCCAATCTGTGGGCCACGAAAGCTTTAAATGTGCGAGCGTCACTCCGGATCCACTTTAGGACGGTGGTAGAGTCCGTCCAAAAAGTGACTGTGGAGGGCGTCATACGATGAGCACGCAGGATAGTTTGAGCAAACCGGGAAGCAATAAGTGCCGCTTGGAGCTCTAAACGTGGGATGGAGAGTGGTTTCAGTGGCGCAACTCGTGCTTTGCTACCGATGAGAGCTGTAGACACAGAGCCGTCATCATAGCTGAAACGCCAGTAGGCAACACACGCGTAGGCCTGCTCACCAGCATCAGCAATTACATGCAGCTGAACATCAGTGGGGTCAGATATATTCATATACCAACGCGGGATTCGGATGTCAGCGGTACTGTGCAACTGACTAAACCAATCTCTGCATTCAACCACAAACTTACTGGGTACCGGCGTGTCCCAGTCGACGCCTTCTCGCCACAGCTTTTGTATTAAAATGCGGCCCCAGATGATAACAGGCATAAGTAGACCAAGCGGGTCATAAACTTTCATTACGCTCGACAACAAGCTGCGTTTTGTCAAAGCGTCCGATGGCATCATCGTGCCTGGTCCTGCGCGAAAGCTTAAAGAGTCTTGACATGGATTCCATTTAACGCCTAGGACGCCAACCTCGTTGTTAGGAGGTAAGTAAACGTCTGAACTGGCGTCGCTTCTGAGTTCCCTCGGAACAAGGGAGAGTGCGTTCGGGTTGTTCGACGTCCACGCTCTCATTTCAAAACCGCACGCTTTATGTACCGTAGTTATGTCAGCGGCCAGCTGCGCGGCATCAGTTACCTTGGAGAGACTCCCAAGATAGTCATCCATATAATGGTTTTCAAGAATTGCCTGACAGGCGGCGGGGTAGCGACCTTTGAACATCTTTGCGTTTTTGTCCTTAATGTATAGCGCAATGAACGGACTGGATACTGCACCAAAAATCATAGATGCCATGCGATATTCTATAATAGCACCGTTCTTGTTACGCCAGAGAAAACGCTGTGCATCCCTGTCGCCTTTGGCAATTTTGACTTGGGGAAACATTTCTTTAATATCTGCATTTAGGGCCACAGCGCCTTCCCTAAAGCGAAATAGAATGTCCAAGAGTGAGCAGAGTAAGTCAGGGCCTTGTAAAAGTAAACTGTTAAGGCTTACGTTTTTCGTTAAGGCGGCCGCGTCGTGCACTACTCTTAGCTTCTTTTTCTGTGGGTGCATGACGCCAAAAGTGGGCAAATACCAACGGATAGTGCCATCTGAATTGACACAAGAAGCATTTGAAGGGAATCGTTTGTAGTACGTTTCCGGACTACACTCTTCGGCGTAACCCTTGTTAATAACATTTTCGATAAAATGTTGATAGGCTTCAGCAAAAACTGTGTCTTTAGACATTTGTCGTTCAATACCCTTAAAACGTGATAGCGCCTGCGGGTAGCTATCGGGTATTATGTTCGGTAAATCTGTTTTCCAAGGCAGACCAACTTCAAATCGTCCATCGTCAAGCTGACGGGCCGAAGTTTCGACAATGTCAATTGCTCTCTTTTCTTCGTCTGATGAGCGCGGTGTGCTCTTAGTTATTCCTAACGAGTCAATGTCATACTGACTTTTTATGAGCGCGTCTAGGTCGTCGCAGAGATAGTTGACAAACTCAAGCGGTTTAGATGAAACTGACAATGCACCGTGAAGAACCCATCCTAAGAGGGTTTTAGATGCAACAGGTTCATTTTTCTTGCCAAATCTAACTTCGCGACTCAAAGACAAGTGCCAGTCAGGAGCGCCGATGAGGACAGTAGGGCAAGCGTGGGTGTGCGAAAGTTCGTCGGATAAGTCTGATAGATGATCAAATTCCATCAAATTAATTGTGTTTGTATGATAAACGCGGAGTCCTAGAGGATTAATCGCTCGCGCGTGCTCTACTAAGTAGCGGTCGGGTAGGTTACGTCCTCGTATGTAAAAGTTTACGTAGCCCACGTCCACTACTTTCGTCATACCTCCTACACCCTCAATAAGGAGACGATCCTTACGGGTGGGTCTGACACCAATGCGCGCCGCCACGTCGCCGTCGATCAGCGTTGCCGTACTGCCCTCGTCGAGCAGCGCCATTGTTTCGTACTTGCCGTTGGGGCCCTCGATCACGATTGGGAGCGTTTTCAGCAAGCCGCGGGGACGAGAAGTTGACTGCGATGACCCTGCCGTGTTGATAAGGAAATCAGACGTGTTCGTAACTTTAACAGACGACTCAGTTTCATCAACGTTAACACGCACAGTTGGGTTCGCGGAGGGTATTTGCACATTGTTGCATTGGTTGGTGGAAGTCGAACTCACGCGATCATCGACGGTATTGACTGACGCTGTACCATGAAGCAGTGAATTATGACGTCTAGAACACCCGTTAACTCCGCAAAATTTTGCTTTACAGTTATTCCATGTGTGTGGATTCGACTTGAGACAGCGATAACATATTTTGGATTCCCGAACCCAACGCCATCTATCGTCTATGGCAAGAGATAAGAAAACCTTACAGGTTTTTATAGTATGAGGCCCCTGTTTACAATACGTGCATTCAGTTGTTTTGCTATTAGAGACTGTAGCGTGTACCGTCTCTTTTTTTCCAAAGAACTTCGTTGAGTGCGTCGTATTTTGTGCCCTAACAGCTGTACTGTCAAATACGTAATTATATTTAAGCTGCTTATCGGCTTCTGTTACGAGGAAGCGTGATAGCAACTCTAATTTTGCAACGTTTTGTTCTACAGGCATGTAGGTTGCAGCGAAATCAGTAAAACGAGCTCTGGTGTGTTCGCTTAGCTTATACAAAATGCAGCGAAGTAGCTCCGGCGAGTGTAAATAGTCGTTTTGATTCAATAGTTTTACAGTTGTTACGAAATTGCGCAATTTATTTGCTAGTAAATTTAATTCTTCCGGAGAACTTAACTTAGAGCTTCCACGTAGTTCGGCAACTTCACGGGCTACCAGGATCTCCGGGCGGGCGTAGGTCTGTTCCAAGGTGTTCATAATCTCCTGGGGGTCATGACTGGTCCACAGGAGTGACGCTACGGACTGGTACGCCGGGCCACAAACGGCTTTATTCAATCGTGTCAAGTTCTCTGCTGGGGAAAAATTCGATTTAGTTCTGTCGTAACTAATTTTAAAAGCCATCCATTGTCCGACCTCACCCGAGAAAGTGACGAGTTCGGGTTTCTTCGGGCGGTCGGAAAGAGCAGTAATGGCCTGGGCAAGTTGTGCTAAGGAGTTTGCTTGAGAATGGTTAGTCAGTGGTTTTTGTTTCATTGTGACATTTTGGTTGCTCTCGACATGTGCGGGCTTAAAACAATTAGCATTGTTGACGTCTAGTGCACGAGACGGTACCGTGTTGGCGTTGACAACTGACTGAAGAAGGAGTCCTTGGTCGTTACCCAAGGTAACAGTTAGTGCATCGCCAGGTGTGTCTCTATGAGCTAAAGTTGTCATGTTTGCATTTTGCTCGGAAACCCACGACGCAGTGCGTTTTTCGGTATCGCGATTAGAATAATATGAACCACAAGATGACTTATCTTTGACATTCAAAGCGGCGAGTTTTGCTTGTAGCTCTGTTTGTTCCGCTTCGGACTCTAGACGCGCAAGTTCGAGCTCGCGATCAGCCTGCTGTCGAACAAGTGTGCGTTCGCGCTCCACGCGACGTCGCAAGACCTCCGCTTCGACGGCCAGCATCTGCGCGCGCACTGTTGCAGATGAATGCGAAGAGCTCGAGCGCCCGCCCGCCGACTGCTTGCTGTAAAAACTATTTTTGCCGTGTAGTGTTTGGGCATTGCCGTCCTGATGTGCACTAGAAAGGTCACTTGTGTGCTTGACGGAGCCAGGTTGTGCTACGCCAGAAGATGTGCCCACAAGTTCTGTGACCGTGCTAATTGGCAATGCCGAATCACTTTCGGTAGTTGCGGGCGGAGTCGGCCGGGCGCCGGGCGGTGAATGCAAAACGCGGACACGCTGTGTCTGCTCGACTCCTGCAGCCGTCAGGTTCGCCGCGTCTGTTCTCTTCATACTACGTGTCTCCACCATGATCGTGAAAATTATCCGATAAATATGTTTGAAATGAAAATGAAAAATAATGTATGAAAAAATTTTGTCCAAAAATGACAGAGGAAAATTTTGTTTCGAAACGAAAAATGGTTTTACTTACGGCGAGAATGGACCAAATATTAGCGAGCTAGTGGACTGTATGATAGAAATATAGGTTTAGATGGAGACAAGTAAGTATATTTTTATAAATATTTAATTCTAAGAAAAATAGATAAACAGAACTTGCATCTCCTGGCAACCTGACAGCTAACTACCAACTAAACATCAAAATTCAAAAATATAAAAAAGTAAAGATATGATATGAAAGAAGGCCAGTCACCAACACTTTGTGTCATCGGTGCTGACTTAGTAGGTCATAACAACTGTCAGGGTCATAAAAAGTCGTAAAAAATTTTCGCTTTGAGTTCGACTTCGAGAGTCATCTACGGTGACTTGGCCTAAGAGATCATCGATCTAGACTTCAATGGTCATAAAGACACAAATAACGCGGGCGAAGCCGCGGGTAAGAAGAAATGTTTCAGGAACTGTTGTGTTGAGTCAAACATTCAAACAGCACAACTTTACGAAGTTGTGCTGTTTGAATGTTTGACTCAACATTAATCATTTTGGTTGGGTATACGTACCCAACCAAAATGATTAATGACTTTAACAATAGAGGATATTGATTTCGACTTTGAGGGTCATCTATGATGACTTGGCCTAAGAGATCATCGATCTAGACCTCAATGGTCATAAAGACACAAATAACGCGGGCGAAGCCGCGGGTAACAGCTAGTATAATATATATAAGAATCCCCGGGTTACGGTAGGCCGCCAGAACAAACTGACCCTCGCATCGTACAATGGACGCACGATTCGGCTGGACGATCATCTGGCGCAGCTAGAGGAGGAGCTGAAACACATAAGATGGCACATTCTGGGGTTATGTGAAGTCCGAAGACAGGGAGAGGACACCATAACCTAAGAATCGGGCCATCTAATGTACTACAGAGAAGGAGATCAGCCATCCCAAGGCGGCGTCGGGTTTCTGGTCAACAAGGTTCTCAGTGACAACGTTGTAGAAATCTCCAGTGTGTCGACCAGGGTAGCGGATCTCATAATTAAGTTAACCAAGAGGTACAGCCTCAAGGTTATCCAGGTCTACGCACCGACCTCGACACACTTGGATGACGAGGTGGAGAGCATGTATGAAGATATCTCCAGAGCTTTACACACCACCTCCAAGACTCACTACAACGTTGTCATGGGAGACTTTAACGCCAAAGTGGGAGTACAAACTTGCGGCGAATGGTCTATAGGACCCCACGGATTTGGGAGTAGGAATCACAGGGGACAAATGCTCGTCAATTTCCTCGAGAGAGAGGGGCTTTTCTTGATGAACTCGTTCTTCAAGAAACAGCCCCAAAGGAAATGGACGTGGCAAAGCCCCGACTTTGTGACTAAAAACGAGATTGACTTCATCATTACGGACAAACGGCGCATATTCAGAGACGTCTCAGTGATCACTAGGTTTAATACTGGAAGTGATCACCGACTTGTACGAGGCACTCTGGATATCGACTTTAAAGCCGAGAGATTCCGATTGATGAAGTCTACGCTCCGTCCGAACCTACTCCAAACCGCTGTTGGGTCCGAAACATTCCAATTAAAATTGGAAAATCGATTCGCTACCTTGGAAACCACAGATGACGTAGACCAGAAACTCGAAGAAGTGGTGGAAATCTTCAGGGATGAAGGGACGAAGTTTTGCGAGAGCAAGCGTACGGGCAAAAAGTCCAAACTCGGCAGAAACACTTCGGCTAATGGAAGAGAGACGAACAGACCCTTTGTCAGCTTTGTCAACTAACCTGGCGCGCAACAAATCCATAAAGAAGCTGGTACGACGCGACCTCCGATCCTCTAACACGCTCTTGATTAAAGAATCAATTGAGCAGAATCGGGGGTCGAAAGTGTTCGTCCAGCCTCTGGGTAGAAGCCACCTCACAAAGCTGACAACGTCAACCGGGAACGTCGTCGCATCCAAGCCGGAGATTCTGTCGGAAGTTGAAGACTTCTACGGTAAGCTCTACGCATCGCATGCTTCAAGGCCCGAACCCGATACTGAGGATTCTAGAGCCACCTTAACCCGCCACTTCACAGAAGATCTGCCCGAAATTAGCCGAGACGAAATCGTGATGGCCCTTAAACAATTCAAAAATGGAAAAGCCCCAGGAGAAGACGGAATCACAACGGAGCTTTTAAAAGCCGGAGGAGCTCCAGCAGTTCAACAGCTTCAGCAGCTATTTAATTCCGTTCTTTTTACTGGGAGAACTCCACAGGCATGGAACAGAAGCATGGTGGTTTTGTTTTTCAAAAAAGGAGACAAAACCCTATTGAAAAACTATCGCCCGATTTCGCTTCTGAGCCATGTCTACAAGCTGTTTTCAAGGGTCATCACGAACCGTCTTGCGCGAAGACTCGACGAGTTTCAACCTCCGGAACAGGCCGGTTTAAAGTCGCTCAGCGAGCTATGGAGAGAGCTATGCTCGGTATTTCTCTGCGGGATCGAATCCGGAACGAAGTAATTCGCCAGAGAACTAAAGTTATCGACATAGCACAACGGATTAGCAAGCTGAAGTGGCAGTGGGCTGGTCATATCTGCCGCAGGACTGATAACCGTTGGGGCAGACTTGTCCTAGAGTGGAGACCGCGAATCGGCAAACGTAGCGTAGGACGTCCTGTGACCAGGTGGAGCGACGACATACGCAAAGCGGTAGGCAGTGACTGGAAGAGAAGAGCCGAAGATCGGGCTCAGTGGCGCATCTTGGGAGAGGCCTATGTCCAGCAGTGGACTGATACAGGCTGATGATGATGATGAATACCTACGTGCCGTTCGGCATGCGTGTGTTCGCTACAGCAGCGTGAAAAAGACTGTCGGCTCGCAAGCTCGGCTGATCCACTGACGGTTTATTATACCGCGGTCTTACGATTTCAAGCATGCACGAAGAGCCAACGAGCCAAACCGCGAAATTTAAAACCGCGGTTTTGTAGGTGCTTCATTGGCGGTTTATACTTTTAGCTCGCAGGCTCGTGGCGTCCCAGCGGTCTTAGTTCGCCAATGGATCACCCGCTTTAGTCTATAAGGTAAATATTTTGATATGGGTTGTAATTGCCTGAAATAAATGAATTTATTCATATATTTATTGTTATAAGATCACTTTCTTGTCCGTCTGTCTGTCTGTCTATCTGTCTGTCCGTGTGTCACCACCGATTTTCTCAGGAACGTGTGGTGTCGCAAAGGGGTTTGTGTGTATGTATTTACACTGATTAAGTGACATGCCAAACACCCTCGCGTCTAGTCTTGGCATGGGGGAGAAATCAAATGCACTCACCGAGTGAATTATGTATGCCTGAAGTTCATCTCCCTACTTCCTTGGTAGTCTAGCGTCACCGTCCATGCAGCCCGTCACCATCTGTAGGTAAAGTCTCATGACAACCACTCTTAAAGTGTTGTCACTAAGCCAGAAGAACACACCGTCCATCATGAACGGAATGGCCTCTGGTCAGAAGTAAAGTATATGTATATGATAATATATATATATATATATATATATATATATATATATATATTATCATAGTTACATAATGTATGAATGTCTTTTATGTATGTATACGAGAGACATGAGTGTATGTGTAATATTGTCCCCCTGTTTCATAATCAATTCTTTCGTGTAAGGAAGCGTCCTTCCATGATCTATGGCCATCGCCACCCAATTGACCATCAATGCCCTGCATGCTGCCTTACCATGGTACATAGCCTCGCTACCCATGGAGTACAAGGCCCAGCATCGTCCCACCATGTTACATAGCCTCGCTACCCATGGAGTACGGGACCATCATCACCCAATTGAACATCAAAGACCTGCATGCTGCCTTACCATGGTACATAGCCTCGCTACCCATGGAGTACAAGGCCCAGCATCGTCCCACCATGGTACATAGCCTCGCTACCCATGGAGTACGGGACCATCATCACCCAATTGAACATCAAAGACCTGCATGCTGCCTTACCATGGTACATAGCCTCGCTAACCATGGAGTACAAGGCCCAGCATCGTCCCACCATGGTACATAGCCTCGCTACCCATGGAGTACGGGACCAGGTTATTTCATACTTCTTCGGGATCCCGGCAACAACACATAAATCATTGGTAGTTGGAGTCACCCACCTGGGACTATTCTCCTCAGTTACTTAGTACTATGTCTCGCTACAACCAGGAGACTACATATTTGGCATGAAACATCATTATTATATATCATTAATACATATTCAGGACTGAGCATTCATCTCAGATTGTAATTTGTGTGTAACAGTAAGTAAGTACTTGTGATTGTAAGTAGGTATAATATAAGCATGTCATATTCTTAGAGTCTCATAATTACAGTAATAATAAAGGTCAGACAATCCATAGAGACTTAGCTTTTATCAATGAAGCTGGAAACTGCTCCACGCCTTCACCACACTTTCACAGACACATTTTTCACTTCAATACAACTTCGGCAGTTTTGCTGGTAAAAACTCCATGTTATTTTCTTTACCACTAATTTGGCGGCATCTTTAATGTTGCCATGTTAGAAATATCGCGAGCCATAGTCGAAACGACATCTCCAATGTTGCCATCATTTTAATATCGCGAACCTTCGTCGCGACAGGTGGACTTAGGAAGTTGAAATTTATACCACTTACTGAAGTCTATAGTCCCTATTAGGTGTATAATATTAAAAATCAAGGTCCTGAGTCAACACGGTAAAAAGATATAAGCAAATTTAGATTTTCGCGAAAACTTGTAAGTACCAAAATTTACCTACATTTTAAACGTTTTTTTATTTTTCGAAATTTTTCCTTTACTTGTGCTGTTAAACCTTGCTTATAACTAAAATTAACAATTCTAGGTCAACCGGAAGTACCCTATAGGTTTTTGGTCGAAAACCTATAGGGTACATCCCGATGACCTAGAAGCATGAAATTTGGCAAGCCTTGCTTCTTGCCAAATTTCATGCTTCTATCTTCTTATCTTATCTTCTTCTTCTTTGTCTTACAGCACAAATAAAGGAAAATTCCAAAAAATAAAAAAAGTTGAAAATTAAAGGGTGTCCCCATCCATATATAGTATACGACAATTAAGATAGGCCTCTGAGTTATATAAGCGCTGATACAATATAGAGGTATAGCTTAATTGGTACCAACCAACGTTGGTACGGAAGCTTCGGTGGGCGAGTCCAACTCTACTTGGCCGGTTTTATATTTACTTATGAGCTAGCCTTTGAAACCCTGGTTTGATATCCCCACCAAAGATCCGGGGCTGTTTATTACTTTGACATCTGTCTTATATCGTATACGGCAAGCCACTAAATAAAAAGTTACTCTATGGCTACTGTCAATTGCCCAGGGCCTATAGTCTTAAATAGCGATTAATATAGTCGTTTGCGATGACAGGACGCATCGCTATCAATGTAGAGACTTCCACCCCAGGGCCAATAGGCGTACGGGATGCGGGCGACAAACAAAGAATGTCATGTCAGCTTTAAGTACCTACCTATACCTACTGCACCCCCGCATCAAGGGTAGTCATAGTCAATCAACTTACCGCATAGGTTTTTAAAATATAATGATTTTTTAATATTTCAATTGAAGTATTCTTCAGCTTAATGGGATCATCATAACAGCGATAATTTTTTTTTTCGTCCTCGAACGCATTATCACTTTGCAACAGGTGAGATAGTGGTCAAACACTAGCTTATATGACATAAAAAAATATTCTAAACGAGGCCGTTGGCGTTTACATGGATGTGGGAATTATACATACATATATATAATCCTTGGAGCATTTACCAATGGAGATGTTAACGTTGTAATCCGCAAACATTTTTTTCTGCCGATACTTACGGGGGACGAAGTAAACACGCATTGCACACACACAAATCACTCACTTTAACGATCTCGCACACTAGCTTGAAACACGCACACAGTATTAAAAATACAGCGTAGTTACGCACGCTCATATGCGTTAACATCTCCTTTGGTAAATGCTCGAAGATATAATCACGCCTTTTTCCCGTTAAGGTAGGCAGAGACTACTTTTGTCCACAGGCTACGATCCTGACACACGTCTTTCACTGCTTTTACTTTCACGAGTGCCTCCATACATGCTCGCCGGAAATACATGTGAGTAAATAAAATATCATATCTATGGACGGATACAGATATTTCTAGGATGTTGTATACCGTCGTAGGCTACGCGTCGTAGGATAATTTTGACTTGATTGACTTTGTCCATTTGAAGTTTTGTCTATTGCATTTATTTTTGACATTTTACAAGCGGTTTAGCATTTTTTATAAATTTACATGTATTTTTTAAATTAAGTTGTGAATTGAAGTCAATCCTGTAAACAATGGCGGCTACTATTCCGAAGAAAGAACGGTATATACCTAATGGACTCAAGTTTCTGTTCGGTGGCCTGGCCGGGTAGGTACAACAATCGTACACATTCGCATTTACAAACAATATTGCTTAGAGTCAGCTCACACCGAGACTCGACGCGACGCGCACTTTCAGCGTTAGGAGTCGCTTGGTTAAATAATTTCTTTCAAAAATAAAAATGTTCGAGCTTTCTGTGATACCGCTTACTACTTTAATATTTGAACTTACATTTATTTAATGTGATGGACGCCAACATTTGATTCAAATAAAATAAAAATAAATAAAAAATAAAAAAAGTTCTTTATCCAGAATAGCTTATGTGATGGTACATAGTTTAAAATGTGCAACTTAATGATAAATAAATAATAGTTGTACCTTTGGTGACCGCTGTACCCTGTGTAGTGGTGTAAAAGAGAGTGATACAAATAATTAAAATTATTAACTAAGTTTAAAAACTAAAACAACAGACTTCAATGCAAGCAAGTTTGAGACGTTTACCGTCATATCTCTGAAGATACTTATCAAATCTCGATGAAATTACAATGGAACCACTTCGAAAACGTACCCTACCGATTACAAAAAGAATCATACGAATCGGTTCACAATTGACGGAGTAATCGCGTAACATACACACAAAAAAAAGAAAAAAAAACCAGACGAAATAACTTTATTTACTACACGAAGAGACACACTTCATTGAGTTAATTCGGCGGGCGCGTCGCATCGCATCGCGTTGCGGTCTGAGCTGACCCTCTGACACAAAAAAAAATTATATCTTTCACCAGAATGGCAGCATCGTGTGTGGTGCAACCCTTAGATCTAATCAAGACGAGAATGCAACTGCACGTTGCAAGCGGTGTTAAGCGAAGCTCCTTTCAAGTGGCTAGTGACATTATAGCCAAGGAAGGATTTATGGCTTTGTACACAGGACTTTCGGCTGGTTTGCTTCGACAGGCCACCTATACAACCACAAGACTTGGGATATATACCTATCTGTTTGATACTTATAAAGCGTAAGCATACTTTATTGCCAATTGCGCATTAGGGTTTTTTTTAAACTCCGAAATGGGTAGCACTTGCCCACTATCTCACGTGATGTTAACTGATGATGTAGTGCGCTTACCCAGAAGATACCTATTCACTCGCGATTTGAAGAACCCCATATTGTACTTAACCGGAAACACAGACTCATGTAGGGCATTCCATTCCTTGGCGGTTCGTATGATGAACGAAGATGCCAATCGCTTCGTTCGGTTAGATGGTATATCCACCATAAATCGGTGGCGCCTTATAGTGTCTCTAGATATCCGATTATAAAATGGGGAAGGTGGAATCAAATTATGCAGTTACATAGCACACTATCGTGTTTACCTTAAGAGTAGTTTCAATTTTAAAGTGTAGTACTAAGTTTTGAAGTTCTTTATAGACTACTAGCTGTTACCCGCGGCTTCGCCCGCGTTATTTGTGTCTTTATGACCATTGAGGTCTAGATCGATGATCTCTTAGGCCAAGTCATCATAGATGTCCCTCAAAGTCGAAATCAATATCCTCTATTATTAAAGTCATTAATCATTTTGGTTGGGTATACGAAGTTGTGCTGTTTGAATGTTTGACTCAACACAACAGTTCCTGAAACATTTCTTCTTACCCGCGGCTTCGCCCGCGTTATTTGTGTCTTTATGACCATTGAAGTCTAGATCGATGATCTCTTAGGCCAAGTCACCGTAGATGACTCTCGAAGTCGAACTCAAAGCGAAAATTTTTTACGACTTTTTATGACCCTGACAGTTGTTATGACCTACTAAGTCAGCACCGATGACACAAAGGTTAAACTTGATATCCACTTATTTTAAGGTTAATCATTATTATGATTATTGAAGGTTGTACTGTTTCAATTTATAAACTCGTTTTGATGCATGTGGCTATTAGAATACAAAAAATGCAAAATAATTACCTACAAAGTAGATAAAACAAAGGTTTGCGCGAGCGTAGAGAAAATTTTTACGTCTTTTTATGACTCTGACAGTTTTTATGACCTACTTAGTCAAGACCGATGACCCTAAAATTAAAATTTATATGCACTTATTTTAAGGTTAATAATCATTATGATTATTGAAGATTGTCTGGTTCAATTTACGGACTCGTTTTGATGCATGTGGCTATTAATATACAAAAAATAATGAAATATTACCTACAAAGTAGATAAAACAAAGGTCTGCGCGAGCGCAGCGAGCGCGAAAATTTTTACGTCATTTTATGACCCTGACAGTTTTTATGACCTACTAAGTTAACACTGATGACGCAAAAGTTAAACTTGATATCCACTTATTTTAAGGTTAATAATCATTATGATAATTGAAGGTTGTACTGTTTCAATTTAAAAACTCGTTTTGATGCATGTGGCTATTAATATACAAAAAAGAATGAAATATTACCTACAAAGTAGATAAAACAAAGGTCTGCGCGAGCGCAGCGAGCGCGAAAATTTTTACGTCATTTTATGACCCTGACAGTTTTTATGACCTACTAAGTTAACACTGATGACGCAAAGGTTAAACTTGATATCCTCTTATTTTAAGGTTAATAATCATTATGATTATTAAAGGTTGTACTGTTTCAATTTATGGACTCGTTCTAATGCATGTGGCTATTAAAATACAAAAAATGCTAAAATATTACCTATAAAGTATATAAAACAAAGGTTTGCGCAAGCGCAGCGAGCGCGAAAATGTTTACGTCATTTTATGACCCTGACAGTTTTTATGACCATCTAAGTTAACATTGATGACATAAAGGTTAAACTTGATATCCTCTTATTTTAAGGTTAATAATTATTATGATTATTGAAGGTTGTACTGTTTCAATTTATGGACTCGTTCTGATGCATGTGGCTATTAAAATACAAAAAATGCTGAAATATTACCTACAAAGTAGATAAAACAAAGGTTTGCGCGAGCGCAGCGAGCGCGAAAATTTTTACGTCATTTTATGACCCTGACAGTTTTTATGAACATCTAAGTTAACACTGATGACATAAAGGTTAAACTTGATATCTACTTATTTTTAGGTAAAAAATCATTATGATTATTGAAGGTTGTACTGTTTAAATTTATAAACTCGTTTTGATGCATGTGGCTATTAAAATACAAAAAATACTGAAATATTTCCTACAAAGTAGACAAAACAAATGTTTGCGGAAGCGCTGCGAGCGCTATCGCTGCGCGAGTGAAGCGAGCGCGAAAAATTTTTATGTCTTTTTATGACCCTGACAGTTTTAATGACCTACTAAGTCAAGACCGATGTCACAAAGGGTTAACTTGATATCCACTTATTTTAAGGTAAAAAAATCATTATGATTGTTGAAGGTTGTACTGTTTCAATTTGTAAACTCGTTTTGATACATGTGGCTATTAAAATACAAAAAATGCTGAAATATTATTTACAAAGTAGGTAAATGAAAGGTTTTCGCGAGCGCGAAAATGTTTACGTCATTTTATGACCCTGACCCAGTTTTTGTGCCCCACACTTAACTGCCGAAAAAATGTATTCTTTGCCCTTTTATGCCCTATTAAATGTATGTGTACAAAATTCCATCTGAATCGGTCAAGCCGTTTGGCCGAAAAGAGGCCACACATATACAAAATTCTATAATAAAAATATAGACACCCGAAATTTCCACCCCAAAAAAATATTCGTTGCCCTTCTATGTCTTTTTGAGATTGTCTGTGTACAAAATTTCAGCTTAAATGGTTAACCCGTTTGACCGAGAGTAGGACACACATTCACAAAGTTCAATTTAAAAATTCTTGGCACCTGGACTCGACTGCCAGAAAAAAAGTATCCTATGTGATTCTATGCAATATGAACTGTAATATACATAAAATTTCAGCTGAATCGGTCAAGCTGTTTAGCTGATAAGAGGCCACACATTCACAAAATTCAATAAAAAAAATCTAAACACTCAGACTCGATAGCCAAAAACAAAGTATTCAATATCCTATTCTGCCCCATGACATGTATTCATACAAAATTTCAGGCAAATCGGTCAAGCCGTTTATTCGAGAAGAAGTCTTATATTTACAAAATTCAATTAAAAATATCTGGACCCCCTAACTCGATAGCCGAAAAAAAAGTATCCTATATCCTATTCTACCCTATGAACTGGCTTCATACTACATTTCAGGCAAATCGGTCAAGCCGTTTATTCGAGAAGAAGTCTTATATTTACAAAATTCAATTAAAAATATCTGGACCCCCTAACTCGATAGCCGAAAAAAAAGTATCCTATATCCTATTCTACCCTATGAACTGGCTTCATACTACATTTCAGGCAAATCGGTCAAGCCGTTTATTCGAGAAGAAGTCTTATATTTACAAAATTCAATTAAAAATATCTGGACCCCCTAACTCGATAGCCGAAAAAAAAGTATCCTATATCCTATTCTACCCTATGAACTGGCTTCACACTACATTTCAGGCAAATCGGCCAAGCCGTTTATTCGAGAAGAAGTCTTATATTTACAAAATTCAATTAAAAATATTTGTACCACCTGACTCGATAGCCAGAAAAAAAGTATTCTATATCCTATTCTACCCTATGAACTGTCTTCATACTACATTTCAGGCAAATCGGTCAAGCCGTTTATTTGAGAAGAGGTCTTATATTTACAAAATTCAATTAAAAATATCTGGACCCCCTAACTCGATAGCCAAAAAAAAAGTATCCTATATCCTATTCTACCCTATGAACTGTCTTCATACTACATTTCAGGCAAATCGGTCAAGCCGTTTATTTGAGAATAGGTCTTATATTTACAAAATTCAATTAAAAATATTTGGACCCCCTGACTCGATAGCAAGAAAAAAAGTATTCCATATCCTATTTTGCCCTATGACATGTATTTATACAACATTTCAGGCAAATTGGTCAAGCCGTTTATTCGAGATGAAGTCTTATCTTTACAAAATTCAATTAAAAATATCTGGACCCCCCAACTCGATCGCCAAAAAAAAAGTATCCTATATCCTATTCTACCCTATGAACTGGCTTCATACTACATTTCAGGCAAATCGGTCAAGCCGTTTATTCGAGAAGAGATCTTATATTTACAAAATTCAATTAAAAATATTTGTACCACCTGACTCGATAGCCAGAAAAAAAGTATTCTATATCCTATTCTGCCCTATAACATGTATTCATACAAACTTTCAGGCAAATTGGTCAAGCCGTTTTTTCGAGAAGAAGTCTTATCTTTACAAAATTCAATTAAAAATATCTGGACCCCCCAACTCGATAGCCAAAAAAAAAGTATCCTATATCCTATTCTACCCTATGAACTGTCTTCATACTACATTTCAGGCAAATCGGTCAAGCCGTTTATTTGAGAAGAGGTCTTATATTTACAAAATTCAATTAAAAATATTTGGACCCCTTGACTCGATAGCAAGAAAAAAAGTCTTCATTATTATTTTCTGCCTTATGAACTGTCTTTATACAACATTTCGGGCAAATCGGTCAAGCCGATTATTCGAAAAGAGGTCCTTTAGTTACAAAATTCAATTAAGAATATCTGGACCCCCTGACTCGATAGCCAAAAAAAAAGTATCCTATATCCTATTCTGCCTTATGTTCTATCTTTGTACAAAATTTCAGCCAAATCGGTCAAGCCGTTTGACCGTGAAGAAGTCCCAAACAAACAAACAAACAAACAAACAAACAAATAAACAAACTGACTTTCGCATTTATAATATTGGTGTTGATTCTTCTTGTATACGCCTCTCGTAGTAACGCTACGCTGCTACGCGCATATAAATCGAGTTACCATTTTCCGTTACATGTATATAGTTTAGATTTAGTATGAATTTAACCATTAATCATCATCATCACCCTATACGAGTACTAGTCCGCTGCTGGACTTAGCCTCTTCAATTGCCCGACATCTGAGCACGATCCTCGGCTGATCGGCTATCGGTAAACGTAGCGTAGGACTCCCTCTAAATAGGTGTAGCGATGATATGCGCAAAGTAGTAGAGTAGCTGGAGACCGTGCTCGTTGGCATTAATACGGCTTTGAAAAGACCATGAAAGTAACCAATGATAGAGCTACGGTGCCACGTACACGCATAGTTTCGTATCGTACCTAATATCTATATATAAATTATTCAATTTTATTTTTTAATTATTTTTTATTTTTTCGATTATTATACCAATCACATTTATATCAATCATTCATTACTAACACGTAATTTAAAAAATATTCAGATATTAGAAAATGGCAAACAAGTTGTGATGTCTACAACGGCGGTAGTTGTAATGTCTACTACGGTGGCTGTTGTTAATATAGTCAAAGTTAACCTTTTAGATTTTATTACAAAATTTTGAGAATGGCTTGTACGAGTATTATATACATCGATCAATGACAAGCCGGTGCATACATGGTAATGAAATTATTAATTGAATAAAATGAACTAAACTAAGAGCAATAATTACTAAAGTACAGAGCGCGGCTACTCGAGTTCGAACAGTAAGCACGGGTCAGCTAGGCTATGCTGTAAGCTACCTCGACAGCGGAATCCGCGGTGAGATTCGAATTTCGTACTACAAAATTCAACCGTATTACGAACGCGATACGATTGAATTTCGTGCTACGAAATTCGAATCTCACCGCGGATTCCGCTGTCGAGATTGCTTACAGAATAGCCTAGCTGAACATCGTCGCTGTCCACAGTCAAGCGCGAACAGTCGATATTCTGAGTTCGAGCGGAGTGCGCTTAGTAACATCTCATTCCGTTTTTGCCAAAAAAATGGTGAAATGTGCGGTGCCAACTTGTCAAAATGGCACAAGGAAACATACCAAATTAAAATGCAACATAACATTTCACAGGCAATTCAGTTTTTCATACTTTTAAACGGATATACTCTTATATGATAGCGGGGGTGAAGTACACGTGAGACGTGCGGTTGCGAGTCGCGTCCCACTACACCGCCCGCCGCTTCGCCGGTGATGCAATTAGTAGTGATGTGCGTGCTGTCGATATTATTTACGATATTTTTTACGTTCAAGCGAAATCCAAGTAAGGAATGATGCCTCCGATGCTCTAAAGTGTTAATGTTGAGATTTTTGTGTGGTTAGCTTTATATACTAACTAAAACTTTTACAAATTTAAAATATTTATTACTTGACTACGAAAGAAGGAGGGTTATATTTTAGGTACTCTCTTAGGTACTCTTAATTACATTAATACTATCTCTTTCGTGCATTTAAGATACTTATATAATAATTGAGAAATCGTAGGAAAAAACAAACAGTGTATCTTGAGATTAATATATAACATTCCTCTCAATGTATAAATATCCTATATTCATTTTTGTCGTCACGTGTCACCCGCTTCATCGATAAGCGCGCGGGCGTTTGCAGGCATCCCTACGCAAAACCTATATATCAATGTACGTAGCTATAGCACATCTGCTTACAACTCTCAGCAAGGAGGCGGGCTCATAGCCGCGCTCTGTACTTTAGTAATTATTACTCTGAGGAACTAAACTACGGGGACGCAGCTATATAGCCATGTCTGTAATTTGTTCATTTCTATAACTATCATTAAAAACAATGCTTCTAAACGCACTGCTATTTCTCGCTCATTATCATTTCGTTATCAATGAAAGACGGGTGTGCGTACCACGCACGTAGCCTACAGAGCTACGACACATTAATTAATAGACGTGGTGACTATTAGGATACGTAGCTTCTCATTGCTACGATGATAAAGCTACGCAGCAGTGTAAAGCGCTACGTAGCTCTTTTATACAGATGCACGTTTATCATAAAAAAATGGTTTTCTGTAAATCTGTAACTGTCGGTTTACGTACCATAATTTTACGTGATATCATATCGTACCGTGATCGTGCCTCTCTATCGCTTGTTCCGCGCTCTCGCTTGCACGCGGAACGTGACACTTTTGCGTGCAGCCGGCGTTAATCGATTTATAAGACGTTTTTTTTTGTTCCACCCTTTGTACTTCCTCCGACACAAGTTAGAAACATTTGAAGAGCGGGTTATACTATGTTATTCAGTAGCAATTAGCTATAGTAAGCTCTGCTATTCATTATGTTCCGTATCTTTGTTTTTAGGGTTCCGTACCCAAAGGGTAAAACGGGACCCTATTACTAAGACTCCGCTGTCCGTCTGTCTGTCTGTCTGTCTGTCCGTCTGTCACCAGGCTATAGCTCATTAACTGTGATAGTTAGACAGTTGAAATTTTCACAGATTGTGTATTTCTGTTGCCGATAGAACAACAAATACTAAAAACAAAATAAAGTTAAAAATTAAAGACCCCCTTTAATTTTTAACTTTATTTTGTTTTTACAAAATAAATATACCATACAAAAAATATAAGTATATAAGCAATTACGAAACTCTGTTTTAATGTGCTAAAGTGCAAATATATATATATATCTACCTATCCCATCCACTACGCCCTTCACTTAGGTCATCAGAGAACTTGAGACTAAAGATCCCTTCACACAGCACTATTTTCTATCAGCGCTCCTTCAATGTTGAAGCTGTAATATTATGGAATTCCTTGCCCGTTGAAATCAGACGGTCCCAAACATTAGATATATTCAAACGCCGTGTCAAAGCCCATTATCTTTCATCTTAGCTACTTTTCACTGTCTATTTTTGCTCTGCTATTATTGTATTTATCCATTTATATAACATGTACTGGAATTGTATGTATATATGTGTAAGTAGGTATATGTATATTTTAATATTATTTATATATGGGAAATTATATAAGTAAATCATGATTATCATTTCATATATATTTTATTACATATATTTTATACTATTTCATATAGTTATTAGTATTAATAAGTCCATTAATTTGTTATTCTTTTTGCATTGTCACATTTTTATAAGCCACCGCCTTCCATATAATTGTTATCCTTTCCGTACATGGTTGTCTGGAAGAGATCGCTTTAAGCGATAAGACCGCCCATTGAGCCTATTAGTTTTATTTATCTAGTTCCTAAGTATTTTTCTGTTTCGTAAGTGGTGTTTCAATAAAGTGTATATCTATCTATCTATATATATATATATATATATATATATAAAAACGTGTTTTTAAACGCCATCTATCTAATTAGTTTCGGCAAAATGACATAGATGGTGCTAGTAAACGAGCCCCGTCTTTCTAGATCGCGACCAAACCAAATATTCTTGGTAATATCAATTAATCAAATATATGAGGTTGAAACTCTGTTATGTTTCGTATTGTACGGAACCCTCCCTAAGTGTGCGATAAGAGACGCGATGCTGACTCGCACTTGGCCAGTTTTATTTATTCATAAGTGTGAAGACCAGGTCAAACATGTTTTTGGCGTAGCCACTACGAATAAAAATTATGATTTATTTATTACGCTACGAATATCAGCTACGTAGCCAGACGTAGCGGATAGACTTTCTGTATGACTTTATTAGAAGCAAGTAAGAGGTATACATAGCTAGATTTTTGAGATAGGATGGTATTTAAAACTTTATTTGGCCGTCTCTTATAAAATGTATGGAGAAAAGTTTCTTCTGATTACTAACTATTCAAGTACTTAAACGTCAGCTTGAACTTGAGTTTCGGGCTACAAATATATAAAAAAATCGCCGCATTGGTGTTGATTTTTTTATGCTCACTAGGCAAGCGATTGACCACAAAGCAATCTGATGTTAAGTGACGATGTGGTCCAAGATGTAGCACGCTTGCCTAGAAGATACCTATTCACTCGCGACTTGAAGACTTTCAGTACACAGACAGCACAAACTCAGGCTAGGAGCATAGGTTTATGTTAAACATGCTTTATTCGAATATTTACATAATGTTGACTTATTTATGTGCAAGTGACATATTTTGTATATCGTATATATCGTAACAGTAGAGTGAAAACTAGCCAAGTACATATAATAAAATATCTTTATATATTAACCCTGTATTGAGATAATCGCATTCAAAGTTTTAAAAATTTGAAGTTATTATCACTTCTTCTTTTCTATAGGTAATCCAGGCTAATATTATAAGTAAAAACATTTGAAACTCGATCACTATGTCTGTTTGTTGCGTAATCTCGCGTAAACGGACGATCTGATCTTACTGAAATTTAACAAGGAGATACTTCGTAGCATGAGCACAAAATAATGAATAGTACAAGCCGAACATAGGCTGCAAACTACTTTTTGTGAAAATAAAAAAAAACTTTTATAAATAACTTAAATAACTCAGATCAACACAAATTGAATTCAATTCAATTCATTTATTACATGAAACAAAAAATGTGTATTGGAATTTACATACTTACATAATAAATGTTAATTGACAAAGCTTTACAGTGATAAGAGTATTAGTGTACGTGAACGAAGTCGCGGGCATTAGCTAGTACATCAGCTCTGCTAGTTTTTTATATATCTTATAGGCTAGCGTTTGACCACTATCTCACCTGTTGGTATGTGATGATGCGGTCGAAGATGGTAAGCACGCTAGGCCTAGAATGGGAGCTGGCTCTCAAGGATAGCTGCTGGAACGCATTAGATGTTTGGCGACAGATTTTCTAGTACATACATATTTCAGGCAAAATGCGGGTGCCAGCCCTGGATTTGGTATAAAGATGTTACTGGGAGTCTGCGCGGGGTCTGTTGGAGCCTTTGTAGGAACACCCGCTGAGGTGGCCCTTATACGAATGACTGCAGATGGACGATTACCCAAGGATCAAAGGAGGAATTACAGCAATGTTATAGATGCGTTTATAAGGTAAGGGACCACTATAATAGCACTGACTATAGCCATGTTAAACGCTTGCTGCCCACGGTGACATACAAAGGTCGCCAAGGGGGGAGGGGCAGCTGCCTCCTTTAGAGATTAAAAAAATGTAACCAACTGCAAAGCAACCAAAGTCCTAAGGCCGTAGGGAATATGCATGTGGTATAAATTTACTTGAAATCATTTATTTTCGAATCATTATTATTCTGGTGTTATATGTTAAACATTTTTTTATAAATAAAATACTCCTAAATATGTTAAAATATTATATGAAAAATGCCAAAAAAGCGTGGGAAATTTTAATTTGCAAAACACATAACTACTTGTCAATTAGAAAGTGACGTCACAGCGCACCACACGGTCTCCACAGATTACATCTTTTTCAAAGAAATTGTATGCACTGTTGTACGAATACGTACTATTTCTATTAAAAAGATTTAATCTGTGGAGACCGTGTGGTGCGCTGTGACGTCACAAAAGCGCGCGAAACTTTGGCGGCGTTTCAGAGACCTTATTGTTTCAATGCTAAAACTAACGTAGTATGTACTCCCCGGGTCATGAGCTGGCGACGCCCTTGGCCATAAAACATCGGTGCGCTAGGGACAGACGCGTGTGTGGTATGTCACTTATCGATAACTGCCTATGTTTCCACGTTTTCATAATGTAAACATCGATACGACAGTGCAGCGTCACTACGTCTCCCGAAGGCCTGTAAGTGCGACAGAGAGTGCAACAGGCGTGGCGGCAGATTTATTCCTTGATGGTTGAAGCTACCTCCTAGTAGCTAGTTCGGCGGAATATCGATATGATATGCTCCTACCACCTGAATAATATTTATGATATTCCGTGCCAGCCTGATTTTCAGATAAGTTCCCCTAGTGGATTGGATTAAATTTTCAAGCGCATCGTCTCACTGATGTCAATGCACTTCCAGACATGCAGATTTCCATCTAAGATCGCATTGTTCCTCAACATCAGGTGAGATTGTGGTCAATTGCTTATTTATTCGTCGTTAAAAAAAAAAGAATTATACGAACATCTGTACATCTAGATATTCTCAATTAATTACATCTATCCCTTTACATCCCAAATTATGACATAGAAACTGGTTTGTATTTTCAGGATTACAAAAGAAGAGGGCGTTCTCAAACTATGGAGAGGAGCGTTACCCACCGTTTTTCGAGCAATGATTGTGAACGCGGCACAACTTGGGACTTACTCGCAGGCATGGTTAAGCTACACAGTACTGTACACAAACACACACACACACACACACACCCATGCACACGCGCACGCACACTCATCCATACTAATATTTTAAAAAGGGAACCTAAATCCAGACTAATAATAATGTTATAAAAATGACAGTGGTAGGACTACTGCTAGTCCGCCTGGGGCGGTACCCTCACTTTGCCAATAATTTTCAGCCGTGAAATAGGAATGTTTTTCGGTTGAAATAGCAAAGTGTTCAGAGAAATTACAGGGCATGTGAGACTCAACATCTTTATGTCTCAAGGTAACAGACGCAGTGCAGTGACATGCAACATTCTGGTAGTCCATAATGTTGCATGCCACTGTATCTGTTATAGGTAGACGTCATCGCTTACCATCCAGGCGATCGTCGTGTTTTTCTTATTACCTTATATCATAAAAAAAACGTTTGTAACTCTATCACTCTATCTGTTTGTTACCTAATAACGCCTAAACGGACGATCCGATCTTACTGAAATTTAACAAGGATACTTTATAGCATAAGGTTGAACATAGGCTACTAAATTCTTGGTGTACGTGAACGAAGTCGCGGGTATTAGCTAGTTACTAATTATCTGTTTAAATTATATTATCTAAAAACATGGATGTATATGTAGGGAGCTGTATGTATGCAATGGTTCATATGTGCATATAGTGTTTCTAGCTACGCTCAGGGTTTGATTCGTTCGAAGTCACTTACTTAATTACTGTAAAATCCTTCTCTCTGCTCTGGATTCCAAATAGCCGCCTAAATAGGCTATCTTCATTATCAGCTCATTTCTGTCCACTACATATAGATGTATAGGCCTCTCCTATGGCACTATACCCACAAACCTATATATTTGCGCCCCCGTAGTACAATCTCTATTTATTTCGGACAGTCTGCAAGGTATTAAGTATGTCCATAACCTTACCACTTTCTTACCTGATGTTTAGTGATGATGCGGTCTTAGATGGAATCGATCTGTTTTACATCTCATAAGCTAGAGTTTGACCAATATCTCGCCTTTAACCACCGCAAGCGATGATGTGGTCGAAGATGAATGTTGAGATGAACGCGCTTGGCACATAATACATTTAACACCACCAGAGATAGTGTGTAGGATCATAGATAAATATTTTTATTATTTTCCATAAGAAAACAGTGGTTCTTTTTTTCGGGCCGGCACGTTGGTTTTTGGGCTTCTCTAAGCCTACGGACGCAGTAATGTTATAAGTACGACGCAAACTTAATGGCGGCTGTGAATCTAGGCGCAAGACGCTGCGCAGTAGCGAATTCTAGGTGTCAGCGGGTTGCAGAGAGGTGAGAGGGAAGGTCGTTCGTCCCGCTCCCCGCTGGACACCCTCGCGGTCCCAGAGTGGATGTGTGCGTGTGTGAGTGATACCTCCGTTTGCGATTTAATTGGATGAGATTTTGAGTTTCGAATACCTGCTCGAAGTCGTGCGCAGCGTACTTCACAGTCATAAAAATTGCCATAAGGATTGCATCGCACTATACAGTGACAGTCCCGTGGGCCAGTACAGTGATTAGTGACATGTCACACAGGCTTCAGAAATGTATGCGGGTTTTGTTCCACCTGGCATCCCACTTCACTTCTGTGCAGCCATGACTTCCGGTCTCCTCACAACCATAGCTTCGATGCCGGTGGACATTATCAAGACCAGGTCAGTGCAAGAATCTCTATAATTGCGAAAATTATGCCATAACTTTTATGCCACACGAGGTGCAGGACAACTGACTTAAGATTAACTTATCGCAACTTTCAAATACTGGCTGATCATACAGGAACTCAGCGGACCGATTGCCGACATCATATCTTTATCCAGTGGGTGGTTAAAACCACGGCTGAAGCCATTTCACTCATTTAGCACCACCCCTGTTCACGTGTAGAATAGATCACAGAACGCAGGAACAATTACCTTCATGTGGGCACAATAATCCCTGGATGAGGATGACCACTATCTCACTTGGTGGTAAGTGACAATGTGATTGATCTAAGATTGGATCATTGTCTGGAAATGGAAGACAACAGTAAGATGTAGTGCTGGGCAACTAACTTCCATTTGGTGAAAGATTTTTTTTCCACATAACTTAAAGGCTAGCGTTTGATAACTATCTCGCCTGTTGGTAAGTGATGATGTGATCGAAGATGTTGCACACGCAAGGCCTAAAATACCCCGAATCTCAAAGGATGTGTGCTGCACTAATTAAGTAAGGTTATGGCGGCAGATTTTCTCCTCGATGAACTATTTCAACCCGTCTTCCATGTTTGTTGAAAAGATATATATTTTTTGCGTAGCAACGCTGAAAAAAGAAATGTGACTAAATGTGCCTAATGTATAGTTTCAGTGGTCTAGAAGCATCTTTTTTTTTCAATTTCTTTATGGCTCTACACGATTAGTGTATTTACTATTTAGCCAATGTCAAGTATTAACATTTTTCAAGGTTTGAAGAAATGAAGTTGTAAAGATGGGTCAAAGTCACATTTTGGGTCAAGTTGAAGTCAAGGTCTAGTCCAAGTCATACTCTCAGTAAAAATGTGGACTTTACTTTAGATTTTTAGTGGACTTTTTGGTGAGAACGCAAATAGCATGTTTTTCAACATTGTGCTGTTTCCCTACACTCGCACACAATCACCGGCGCTTAATGGATAATAATCCACATTTATTACATATTAACTCGCGGAAGAACACAAGTTTTAGGAAAAAATACAATGAGCACACACACTTTTCCACGTTCGGTCCCGCCAAAAACCTAAAGTCAAAGTCAAAGCATTTATTCAGTATATGGGCAAATTAAGCACAATTTTGCACTTACACACGTCAAATAACATTAAACAGATCATATTCAATAAAAAATATTATAGATATAACAGAAACATAACTTATTGCTTTGAATTTACAAAAAAAAAAAACAAAGGTATTAAGCCATTCAGCTTTCATCTAGACGTCGAACGTCACACTTAAAACACATGTTTAATTCCCCTGATTAATGTAGGGTTGCCAACCGTACTATTACGTGCACCCGCAACCCAGTGCATGTTTCAGTACTTCAGACAATTTTTATCCAACAAATTGTGAAATAATGAAACATAATAAATAAATACAACGCAGACTAATTGCAGTACAAATCATATTCCGATGGAACCGATTGTCCGTCTATCAGCTGCATAATACCGTCTCTAGAGGGAACCCTAGATCTGCAAACAAAAGATGAAAACTGATTGACTGTTGAATCTACTGGTGTTTCGGAAGTACTCCCATCAGAGAAGAAACACCAAGAAACTCTATGGGGCTTGTCACTTATTTTAATTATTTTTTTTTTAAATTCATATTAAATATTTTTTTTAAATTTACAACAAACAATTATGTTATCATACAATTTATATTATATCTTGGAGCTTGGGGCATTCAGGCCAAGCATTTTTGTCATTCATATAGTCATTTAATGTATAGTACGATTTCTTCATTAAATTGGATTTTACAAAGGTTTTAAATCTGCTCATAGACAGTTGATCAATATCTTTAGGAAGTTTATTATAAAATCGTATACAGTTCCCCAAAAAAAAACACTAACTTTCCACAACCTGAATTGAGGTAAAATTAATCTATTTTTAACCGACTTCAAAAAAGGAGGAGGTTTATCAATTCGACCGTATATATATATATATATATATTTTATGTTTGTTCGCGGATAACTTCGTCGTTTATGAACCGATTTCAATTATTCTTTTTTTGTTCGAAAGGAAATATTCCAAGTGTGGTACCATGGTAATTTTATCGAGGTATGATAAGTATCTCCAGAGATATTGAGATAAACATCTCAAAATTGGTACTGAAATGAATAGCGCGGCATTGAAGTCGGTTGTTTTTTAGTTTTTAAACGATATTATTGTGTCTTGTATTGAAATTATGTCCATCGGACCTCTTATCATAATCATTCAAATTTTTGCGTGCATGCATAATATTTTCGTATATATGTATATTGACATGCCTCTGTGAGAATTTTAATCTCCTTAAATTTTTCACGAAGTGAGTCTCGCGACTTCATGGTATATATAGATCGAATAGCTCTTTTTTGTAAAACAAATATAGATTGGATTTCGGCGGCTTTCCCCCACAATAAAATGCCATAAGAAATTATACTCTGGAAAAGTCTAGCTAAAGTAAACCAAACTAGCAGTGGATTCGTCAGTCAAGTTTCTAATTTTACGTACTGCGTATGCAGCGGAGCTCAATCTACCTGCTAGAGCCGATATTTGAGAAACCCATTGTAGCTTTGAATCCAGGGTGATGCCCAAGAATGTAGCGGATTCAACAAATTCTAGTGGTACATCGTTTATTAATATCCTGCTATTAATGACACCCTTTCTTACATTTAGCAGCGAGAATTTAATACATTTAGTTTTTTTGGCGTTCAGTAATAAGTTATTGGTTGTAAACCAATTCAAAACCTGTGTGATTGATTTGTTAACATCGTCAAATTTAGGCGCAATCCTATCTATTTTGAATATTAACGATGTATCATCCGCGAACAAAACAATGTCACATAAGTTTTGCACGAAAGACGGCAAGTCATTTATTAATATTATTTACATTACATTAATTAATTACATTACATTAATATTAACTAGAAATAAAAATGGTCATAATATCGATCCCTGCGGAACTCCCATTTTTATGAGGGATCCAGATGACCTGACGCCATTGACCTCAACCATCTGTATTCTATTACAGAGGTAGGATGAGACCAGATCAAGTGCTTTTCCGTTAACGCCGTAGTGTTTTAATTTGCAAATTAACGTTTTGTGACAGACGCAATCAAACGCTTTAGATAAGTCACAGAAAACGCCGATAGCATCTTGTGCTTTCTCCCAGGCATCAAATATATGTTTAAGAAGATCTACTCCAGCATCAGTAGTGGAACGCCCATTAGTGAAACCATATTGTTTGTTATTTAAAAGATGATTAATATTAAAATGTGCCAAAAGCTGGTCTAATATAACTTTTTCAAAAACTTTACTGAGCGCCGGTAATATATAGATTGGTCTATAGTTTGAAGGGTCATTTTTGTTCACTGATTTGAATAGGGGAAATAATTTACTTTTTTTCATTACATCAGGAAAGACACCTTCATCGAATAATCTGTTAAAAATAAACGCTAAGTGAGGGCTAATTACATTAATAATATAACTAAGTACTTTGGTTGATATACCCCACAGATCCTCGGTTTTCTTTTGATTGAGCATTTTAAACGTTTTAATAATTGATATTGAAGTTATGTGTCTGAACTCAAACATAGAATCACATTCATTCACACACTTTGATAGTAAAACAAAAGCATCATTAGGGGAAGAGTTTAAAGGCTGAGTAGTAATAATAGGTACTTGTGAGAAGAACTCAACAAATGTGTTAGCGATATCATTATTATCTATGATTAATTTATTATTAACGTTTAACATAATTTTACCGTCCCTCTGCTTAATTTTTCCAGTTTCTGTATTAATTACTTTCCATGTTGATTTTATTTTGTCATCCGGATGCTTAATTTTTCTACTTAGATGCAATGATTTTGCTGTCTGACAAACAACTTTAAAAGTTTTTAAATACAATTTTAAGTGATTTATGAATTTAGTATTATGTAAATTAATGGTTTTTTGTGAGTACAAGTTATACAAATTGTTTCTACTTTTATAAATACCAGGAGTTGCCCAGTCATCGAAACGAACCTTCGCACTTTTTCTAACCATTTTAATTTTAAAAATATCATTGAACTCTGCATCTAACATTTGAAATAAAGCACTGCATAGGTCATCAGGATCCTCAGAAAATCTTAGGTTCATTAATTGCTTGTCAATGATATCCACAAACTGTTCAACCCGTTTGGTGGTAATGGACCTGTAAAAATTGTCTTGGCCTTTGGTGGGTAATTTACATGAAAAAGTGACACATTGTCCCAGATGGTCCAAGCCAAGTTTATCAAAAATTGCAATTTTTTCGGGTTCACAGTTGCAGAACACATTGTCCAAGCAGGTAGCTGACGAGCTAGTGATTCTTGTTGGCTGATTAAAAAGATGCTTCAGATTGAAGCTTAGAAATATTTTTTTAATTTGTCACTGAGCGGAGACTGCTCAATTAAATTAACATTGAAATCGCCACAAACTATCAAAGATTTAGAGGTGTTGAAGACTGCTCATTACTTCTTCCATAATTGTCTCAAAAATTTTATAATCAGCCGATGGAGGTCTGTATACACAGATGACTATATGTTGCCCCAGCTCTATACAAGATAATTCAACACATCGTTCTACAGACAAAGCTACTATGTCTTTACGCTCTTTAAAGTTACAATTTTCAGTTACATATATTAAAGTTACAATTTTCAGTTACATATATTAGTGAGCCACCACGAATTGCCTTCTGTCTAATGAATGTGCTGGCAATTGTATAATTTTTTAATATTGGTAACAATGTACCTTTCAAAAAACAAGTGTTCAGTAATACACATTATGTCAACGTTATAAAAATCGAGAAATAATTCTAACTCTAAGGCTTTGCTGGAGAGACTTTGTATATTCTGATGAAAAATGTTGATTGAGTCAGGCTTCCCCATTGTCTTAGAAGCTAACGTTTAAACTAACTAATGCCCGTTTGCACTAAACTTAAGAACTTCCTAAGTTCTTGCCTAACTAATTTAGGCAACTCCTAGTGAAAAATTCGCTTGCACTAACCTTAGGGCATTCCTAAATGCGCTTAGGAGGGTCCTAAAGTTATGAGCCCGATTAGGAAGAGACTAGAGCTTAGGAACAGCTTAAGTCGTATTTTTGGTTATCTGCGGGTCATTTTGTTCTGACAATGTCAAAACAAATTGTTGTCTCTTACCTCTCGTCGTGACACGTGTATGTACGTGTCCTTTAATTTCCAATCCACTGCGTAAATCCTTATTCCTTTTGTTTTTACTTTTTTCTCGTGCACACTTTCTCCTGTCCTTTCTCGATATCTGTCATGGCTGCCGGCCGGCACTCTGGCGCCACTATCGTTCATTATTTTGTTTTCGTATTATTTTTGTAGATATTATATATAGCCATTGCTTGTGTTGTTATTCATCATAATTAATTTCTTGATTTTAGAAAATCTCTAAATGTAATAAAGTGCTATTCGAAGATTAAACTCTATTATTACCGGATGTTAACAGTCGGCCGTCCTGTTTCCAGGAATGTCCACATTCCTACTTTCGGCCATCTTAGTTCAGTGGATGTCTCATCCGTTTCTTTAAAGTAATTTTCATATTCCTCACATAGCATTCAATTTTGTGTTCTTCATCATATCACCTCATTACTTTTCCAAATAAAATCGTACAGGATAGCACTGTGCTTTCTTTTTCTTTGTTTCATTTTGTTTATCATTACGTTAGATACAGGCGTCACCGCATGCTCTCTGAGCTTCGGTCTCATTGACGTAAATTCCATCTTTCTTTTCATCTCTAGGTTGGATACAGACGTCACCGCATGCTCTCTGAGCTTCGGTCTCATTGACGTAAGTTCCATCTTTCTTTTCATCTCTAAGTTAGATACAAACGTCACCGCATGCTCTCTGAGCTTCGGTCTCATTGACGTAAGTTCCATCTTTCTTTTCATCTCTAAGTTAGATACAGACGTCACCGCATGCTCTCTGAGCTTCGGTCTCATTGACGTAAGTTCCATCTTTCTTTTCATCTCTAAGTTAAATACAGACGTCACCGCATGCTCTCTGAGCTTCGGTCTCATTGACGTAAGTTCCATCTTTCTTTTCATCTCTAAGTTAGATACAAACGCCACCGCATGCTCTCTGAGCTTCGGTCTCATTGACGTAAGTTCCATCTTTCTTTTCATCTCTAAGTTAGATACAGACGTCACCGCATGCTCTCTGAGCTTCGGTCTCATTGACGTAAGTTTCATCTTTTCTCTGCTGTAGGTTGGATTGTGGATTTGGTAAAGGGTTAGGAAAAGGATATACATATTATAATAGGGTAAATAAGGTACAATACATAGATATTAAGGAAGGTTTACGTTAACATTTTCATTTTAAACCCAGTGTAACGAGGTATTTCGACTCGTTACATATTTTTCGTTTGGAAGCACATTTCAGCTTCTAAGACTGACAAAATTACCTTTTGGTTTTAAATAATTTAGAACATTTTCGTATTTAGCCATTTTTAGTCGATTTTAAATAATCGAGTTATTACTTGGTCTGTGGATCATTCCATATCCTATAGACAATCTTTCAAAAAAAAATGACTTTGACATCTGTCAATTCTCGATCGGAGACGTCACTTTTTCTTGTCCCTGGGGCCTACGAAGAGCTAAACTTTTTGTATTTTTTCTTAATCAGATTTTACAAGATTAATCCATCTTGTTAATTAAATTTGCGATGATACTCGGCGTGCTTATGGCGTAGTGCCATATGATAACGTCGTGATTTTGCGGTGAGTCAATTTTTGATAACCTAAAATGTTTCGCGTCATCCTTCATGGCGACAAATATATTTACAATCGGATTTTTGGTTACAGCCTTTGGCGCTGTTTGTTTGGACGACTGTCGTCTACTGTTTGTGCGACGATGGGTGTCGTCAACTGTTTGTTCGACGCTGGAAGACGTCGTTAGTTTGAGGTGTTTGTGCGACGCACACCGTTTGGATGTCGTCGTAGTTTTGAGCTGTTGGTGCGACGATGAATGACGTCTGTTTAGAGTGGAGTGCTCAGACGCCCCCGGACGCTGCAGCTAAGCCAATTTCATTATAACTCTTTTTATTACCCTTAAAACTTTAATTTCATATTAGCAAGATGCAAGAAAGACAATAACCAAATTTCAGTAGTAAAATGTAAAATAAATTAACCTAAAAAGTAACGAAAACCGAATGGTATTTATAGTCAAATGTTTAGACATAGTATTCCGGCTTTAACTAAATAATGTGTATCTCATTCTGGAGGTAAGGGACGTTTTGAAGTATTAAAATTTGTCATACAATCCCAAACCGTGTTATCATTTGCCTGTCCCCCGGTCCGAGATTAAAAGTCTCAATGACACCGCTGATTTATCCTGGTAAGTTTTAGATCTTGGTAGAACAAGGGCGCTCGATATTCATAAATACTGTCTACCTAACATTAATTTTTAGCTTTTTATACTCTATAACCTTCATGTTACAACTAGTAATATATATATTTATATAAACAAACTTTTTTATTACAATTAGCGCGAGAACAGGGACCGGAGTTACCTCCACATACATAATCTTTCTTGCATCTTATTTTTGTTTTTCTTGTCACAATTTAGTGCAATTTTTGTTATTTTTAGCATTTTTACAGTTTTTGTACTTTGAAAACAGAATTGTTACAACTTTTTTTGTATTTTAACAAAACTAATTAACATACAATGTTCTTTATATGTCTTATATACTGGATAGACTAATCTAAGTGTGTACTTACTATATAATAACATTTGAGATATGCGTTGTTTACATTTTGTAAGGAACTGACCTTGACCACATTGAAAGTGCTAAGTTTTTGTTTGAATTGATATGACTTTGTCTTATATAACGTTTGTTTACTGTTGAGAAGCATTAAGCTACATTCATACTAGAAAATACTAGCTTATTAACATAATTATTAACTAGTTTATTGATTTTACTTTTCACAAATAGATATAACCTTAGCCGTTGTTAATAATCTTGAAAATTAAGATAAATTGTGAATCTTTTTTGCATCTTACATACTTCACAATTTGAATGTTTCTTTGTACATTCAAATTTCTTTAAATACTTTTGAACATTATTAAATATTAACATAAACTTTAAAACATAATAACTTAAACCGGTTTTTAACAAAAAATCTTATAAACTTTGATGAGTTTTAACTATTCTTTGAATTTTTAGTTGGTTGTTTGTCTTTGTTTCTTTAATATTTTTGATTATTCATCATGACTGACAAACAGGTTCAATTTCCACCCTTGTTGGAAGAGAATTTACCTTTGGTACTTCTAGGGATGTTATTTCTAATCCGGCGTTGGATAATTTAGTTATGCAGAATACAACAGAGGCTGTTGACCCTTTCTTACCTAACTTTGGTCATAGTAGCTTGCATAATTTTACACCTTTACCTTCGTTTAACTCGATGAATGTTCAACTCAATGAACAATTGAAAAAGCATTTGCCTTCAACAAATAAACTTCCTGATTTGAAGCGTAGTAAGATATCTTTTGATGGGAAAAAACTTGTACCATTTTGTTCGGATGCCTTTTGGAATCACCAACGCACCGGCAGAGTTACAACGCTTGGTTGATAAACTCTTTGGACCTAAATTTGACAATGTCCTGTTTAAATATTTAGATGATTTGATTTTAGTAAATGATAATTTTCAAAATCATATAGAGTACCTTAAAAAAGTCCATGAAATACTTAAAAACTCAGGCTTAACAGTAAATCTTAAAAAATGTGAATTTTGCAAAGAAAGACTCCGTTATCTCGGTTATATTGTAGACAGTCAAGGCCTACATACTGAGCCGTCTAAATTAGAAATTATAGAAAACTTTCCACGACCAGAGTCCGTAAAACAACTTAGAAGCTTTTTAGGATTATGTTCATATTATCGACGTTTCATTTGTAAATTTGCTGATATTGCCTCCCCTTTAACTAAATTAACTTCCGGAAGTAAAAAGATAAAACATACTTTTGTTTGGAATGAAGAAGCTGAAGAAGCCTTCATTAATTTAAAAAATGCCTTAATAACTACACCTGTTTTACAGTGTCCTGATTTTGAAAAACCTTTCTTTTTACATTGCGATGCTAGTTCTGTAGGAATTGGTAGTGTTCTGAGTCAAGAAGACGAAAATAATGAACAACATCCAATTGCTTATTATTCAAGATCTTTAAATAAATGTGAAAGAAATTATAGTACCACTGAACGTGAACTTTTGGCAGTTTTAGATTCAATTGAACATTTTAGACCTTATGTCGAAGGAATGAAATTCACAGTCGTGACAGATCATGCTAGTCTTAAGTGGCTTTTAAAACTTAATAACCCTAGTGGACGCTTAGCTCGATGGGCTGCACGTATTTCTCAATTTACTTTTGATATTGTTCATAAAAAAGGATCTTTACATCAAGTTCCTGACGCTTTATCTAGAATCAATATAACTTCAATATTAGTTTCCGCTATAAATATTGTCTCACCAGATGAAGATATAGAAGACCTTTGGTATAGAAAAGTCTTTATAAATTGTCAAAAATACCCTTCTAGAATGAAAAACCTTCGAGTAGAAGATAATACTTTATATCGTTACTGTAAAAATAAATTTGACCCTAATAGTCGTTTAAATTGGAAAATTGTTATACCTAAAGAACATGTTTTAGATACTATTCGTTCTAATCATGATGATATTAATTCTGGACACTTTGGAATACATAAAACTCTTAATAAAATAAAACAACATTATTATTGGAAAGGAATGTTCGGAGACGTTCAAAGATATATTTCTTCTTGCGACATTTGTAAAGCTTATAAACATTCAACTTCTGCTCCTGCTGGTAAGATGGTTAACCCTAAGAAAGTTGATCAACCTATGGTAATGTTATCCGTTGATATTATTGGGATTTTACCTAAATCTTATTCTGGACATAGATTCATTCTTTCAATTGTAGATGTTTTTACTAAATATTGTTGGATATTTCCTATGATAAATGCTACTTCTAAAGTAATTTGTAAAATCTTTGAAAAAGAAATATTTCTTAAATTTGGTGTACCTAAAATTTTAGTGGCCGACAACGGACCCCAATTTATATCTAAATATTTTGTAGATTTCTTAAAAAATTTCAACATAACTAAAATATTTTATAATGCACTATACACTCCACAGAATAATCCAGTAGAAAGATATAATAAGACAATAGAAACATGTATTTCTTGTTTTGTTAAAAATGATCATCGAACTTGGTCAAGGTTTTTGCCTCATGTCCAATTAGCTTTAAATAGTAGTGTAAATCTTGCTACAGAGTACACTCCTAACTTTTTGATGTTCGGTAGAGAACTTATTTTTGATGCATCTTTACACCGTTTTAGTAACTCTTTTGATAACTTAGATCAACTTGAGCTTGGTACTAGAGATACTTATGCTCACTCTTTAAATTCACTTAGTGAAGTTTTTGTTAAAGTTCAAGCTTATCTTTTGAAAGCTTATAAGCGTAATGCTCTTTATTATAATAGGGGAAGAAAAGTCATTTCTTTTGATGTCGGTGATGTAGTTTGGCGTAGAAGTTTTGTACAGTCAAATGCACCTGCATATTTTTCGGCTAAATTAGCACCTAAGTTTATTAAATGTGAAATTGTAGAGAGAATTTCTCCTAACGTTTATGTACTAAAGGAATTTAATAAAACAAGTACTGGACGTTATCATGTTAAAGATATAATTAAATATTAAAATTTTCATTTTTGGATTTAACTTTTATTTAAATTTGTTTTGATATTTTTTGGGAAGCGCGTTGAATGTGGAAGAATGAGGTTTGATGTATGGAAGAGGACGCGCAGGATGAAAGATGATTATCTGAAAGGAAACCAACACTTTATTGAAATACAACTTTAAATATACTAAACCTAACTTAGGTCTATTTTTGATACCTTCATCTTATTTTTGGAACTTTTATCCTACTTTTGAACTTTTACCCAACTTTAAAAACTACATCTAACGATTATATTTTCTTTTAGAAATTTTCTTGGCATCAAAAGATCTTATGTATATTTTTGTATATTTTATTATTTTGGTTACTTTGAAAAGCTTTTCACTTTTCAAGTACTCAACTTTCTTTTAGATACTTTGAGAAGTTTTCCACTTTTCTAGTATAAATATTGTTTTAGATTGCTATGAAAAGCTTTCCACTTTTCAAATAGCCTGCACATAGTGTAAATACATTTTTAATATAAATGTGTTTCAGTCTTTGTGAAGCATGTTATATATTATTTAGATTATTTAGTTTGTGTTTGTTGTAGACCTAAGCCTCGGATTTGACACTTAGAGCTCTATATAATTTTTACCCGGATTTGCCTCTCGGATTTGACTCTTTTGAGCTTTTGTCTCAGTTAACCTTTTTGGGTAAGTTTTTTTACTCTTTATTTTTTCCTCGCTTTGACATTTTTGGTTCAAGCGTTGGAAACTTTAGATATTGTGAACGGAAAGTCGGTGGTGTTGAGCCGGTCACAATACAACTTTGTTGTTTTCCCAACAAACTTTTGTTAACTTGTTATTGTGCACGGAATGTCGGTGGTGTTGAGCCGGTCACAATATACAATTTTTGGTCTTTTTGACAAACCCTTTTATTAATTTGTTAGTGTTCGGAAAGTCGGTAGAGTTGAGCCGGTCACTACTTATTATTTTTGGTTCTCTATTTTTATGAGAATAATTTGAACTTTTGTTGTTCAACTTTTTCATTGAAAACTTGTTCACTGAATCGTTTGCAGTGAATAATTATCTAAAGTCGGCAGCTAATGCTTAACCGTACTACAATATGGATAACCTTTGTTATTACCTTTTAATTTAGTTAGAATCGTTCTGAGATTATAAAAGATAGAGGCGATGGTGCTTATCTACACTTTTGTTAAATATTTCAGAAATATTTATTTGGTTTGTAATACAGATAGGTAGATGGAGGCTATGGTGCTTATCCACTCTTGAGTATAATTAATTTGTGATGGATTTCAGGATTGAGTCATATTGATGGATTAGTTTTGGTAAACCTTTACATTGTTTTTCACTTGGTTAGAAAGTTTTTATAACTTGTTTTTCTAGAGCAACTTAGTCAGTGGCTAAAAGCTTAACTGATTTAACGTTATGCTTTATTAGTGTCTTCTTTTAGTTTGAATAAATTTCATATTTTGGTGGTGGAATATTTTCTGTTTATTAATTTTTTTTGAATAAGTTTTTATTAGGAATTTTTTGGGAGTTCTTCTCAAAAATAAAAGAAGTTTCATTCTTTTATTTTTTTTTGGGAAGGTATGTACTGTAACGAGGTATTTCGACTCGTTACATATTTTTCGTTTGGAAGCACATTTCAGCTTCTAAGACTGACAAAATTACCTTTTGGTTTTAAATAATTTAGAACATTTTCGTATTTAGCCATTTTTAGTCGATTTTAAATAATCGAGTTATTACTTGGTCTGTGGATCATTCCATATCCTATAGACAATCTTTCAAAAAAAAATGACTTTGACATCTGTCAATTCTCGATCGGAGACGTCACTTTTTCTTGTCCCTGGGGCCTACGAAGAGCTAAACTTTTTGTATTTTTTCTTAATCAGATTTTACAAGATTAATCCATCTTGTTAATTAAATTTGCGATGATACTCGGCGTGCTTATGGCGTAGTGCCATATGATAACGTCGTGATTTTGCGGTGAGTCAATTTTTGATAACCTAAAATGTTTCGCGTCATCCTTCATGGCGACAAATATATTTACAATCGGATTTTTGGTTACAGCCTTTGGCGCTGTTTGTTTGGACGACTGTCGTCTACTGTTTGTGCGACGATGGGTGTCGTCAACTGTTTGTTCGACGCTGGAAGACGTCGTTAGTTTGAGGTGTTTGTGCGACGCACACCGTTTGGATGTCGTCGTAGTTTTGAGCTGTTGGTGCGACGATGAATGACGTCTGTTTAGAGTGGAGTGCTCAGACGCCCCCGGACGCTGCAGCTAAGCCAATTTCATTATAACTCTTTTTATTACCCTTAAAACTTTAATTTCATATTAGCAAGATGCAAGAAAGACAATAACCAAATTTCAGTAGTAAAATGTAAAATAAATTAACCTAAAAAGTAACGAAAACCGAATGGTATTTATAGTCAAATGTTTAGACATAGTATTCCGGCTTTAACTAAATAATGTGTATCTCATTCTGGAGGTAAGGGACGTTTTGAAGTATTAAAATTTGTCATACAATCCCAAACCGTGTTATCATTTGCCTGTCCCCCGGTCCGAGATTAAAAGTCTCAATGACACCGCTGATTTATCCTGGTAAGTTTTAGATCTTGGTAGAACAAGGGCGCTCGATATTCATAAATACTGTCTACCTAACATTAATTTTTAGCTTTTTATACTCTATAACCTTCATGTTACAACTAGTAATATATATATTTATATAAACAAACTTTTTTATTACACCAGTATATTGTTATAATCATCGCATATAATCATCAATTATTTATATCATTTGTAATTATATATCATTCAATAGTTAGCTGAGTCTAATTTTCTTTTTCATCGGATGAACAGATTTCGGTCTCACTTTCGGTTGGAGACGAGTGAAATGTAATCCATGGTTTTAAATGATCGGCTGGAAAGATATTTTTATATTTACGTGTTGCATGTCCTTCAATACTAGAGACTTCGTATCTGTCATGATTTAGTACTGCTGTGATTTTGTACGGACCTCTAAATTTGGGTGTTAGCTTATTGCTTTTTCCTTTTTCTTGGTGTAGGTTTGGAATCATAACCAAATCTCCTTCTTTGAAAAACTTTGTCGGCGCTCTGTTTTTGTCAAAACGATCTTTCATAATCTTCTGTTGCTTCGCTATTGTTTCTTGAACTTCTTTGCGGATATTATTCCTGTTATTTTCAGTATTCTCCGGATTTTCTTGGATATTATCAGAAATTGATAACTCTTCAATTTGATTAGTGGATCTTTGGCCAAAAACAACTTCTGCCGGGGCTTTACATATACTCCTATTCTTGGTGTTGTTTAAGCTCCATTGTAGTTTCGATAGATTTAGGTCCCAATCAGTCTCATTTAGATTATGATTCATCGCAGCGAGCGAAGCTAAGATTGTTCTATTATACCGTTCTATCTGTCCATTGGCGCGTGGTGTCGCTACCGCATTGAGGACGTGTTTAGTGCCTATTGACTTTACATAAGTTTTAAACTCAGCTGATGTAAAACTTGTTCCTTGATCAGATATAATAATCTTTGGATATCCGACTGTTGAAAATATGTCTTCAAGAGCCCTAATGGTCGTCTTTGACTTAGTATCCCGTACACCCTTGATAAATATAAATTTACTAAAACTGTCAATTACACCGAGAATATACATGTTTCCTCTCTTACTTTTGACAAATGGCCCCAAGTGATCCAAATGCATTGTGTAAAATATAACGTCAGGTTTTGGAATCGGATGTAGATATCCGGTTTCTTTTCCAGCTGGTTTTTTATTGTAGGCGCAATTCATACATGACGCTACATACTTCTTAATGAATCGTTTCATTTTCGGAAACCAGTATTCCTTAGATATTTTCTCGTACGTTTTATCAAATCCGAAGTGCCCCGATTCGTCGTGACCTATTTGACAGATTCGCCATTTGGCTCCACTAGGTACCACCCACCTTAAGTTTTTGCCCACGCGTCGATAAATTTTATCCTCTTTGAGCAAGTAATTATTGGTGATATCCTTTATGTCAGCTTCTTTAGTATTCAGAATATCTTTAACATGTTTTAATTTGGGGTCAGTCATCTGTACTGTATGTAGCCAGTCTTCAGTTCTAATATTCATAATCTCCATCTCGTTTGAGTTCTCAGATGGTAATGGGTTTCGACTTAAAGCATCCGCGTGTTTCATTGCCTGTCCTGGACGATATTCTACGTCGAAATCATACTCTTGCAGTTGTAGCCACCATCTGGCAATTCTCGGTATTAAGTCTCGTTTATTTAAAGTCGCTCTTAACGCATTGCAATCCGTCAATACTTTGAAATGTAAGCCTATTAAATAGATGCGAAATTTTTTTAAACTGGCTACGACTGCCATGGTTTCAAGTTCATAGGAATGCCAAAATTCTTCTTCTTTTGTAGTTTGACGACTATAATATGCAATTGGTCTCAACGGAGACTTGTTATCTGGCTTTTGAAGTAAGATGCCCCCCATTCCATGTTTGCTAGCATCACAGTGTACCTCTGTTATATGATCTGGGTTATATAAGCCTAATACAGGTCGGGATGTAAGACGCGACTTTATTTCTGCGAACGCTTTTTTCTGTTCAAGGCCCCATGTCCAGGGCACATCATTTTTTGTGAGTACTGTGAGAGGTCTCGCAATGCCAGCAAAGCCGCATACGAATCTTCGAAAAAAGCTTGCATGTCCCACAAACTGGCGAACTTGATGCACGTTGGTAGGAGTCGGAAAATCTGCTACTGCTTTGGTCTTGTTAGTTCCGGGTCTAAGACCATCTCTACTGATTTCATATCCCAGGTATTCAATAGATGGTTGTAAGAAATGGCATTTGTTTATGTTCAAAGTCAAATTAGCTTCGCGCAGCAGAATAAGGAGAGATTCTAGTTTTGTTAACGACTCAGCAACTGTGGGAGCGGCTGTCAAGATATCATCTAAGTAAGGAATAGCCAACTCAAATCTCTTTGGACCAAGGGCTTTATTTATCATTTGTTGAAATACCGCTGGGGCATTAACTAATCCGAATGGCATTCTTGTGTATTCGTAGTGCCCGTCCGGTGTAATAAATGCTGTCAGATGTTGTGACTCTTCTGCAACTGGAATTTGATGGTACCCTGACGCCAGGTCAAGGCTGCAGAAGTATTTATTTCCGTGTAATCTATCAAGTTGATCGTCAATGACTGGCATTGGATATTTATCCTTTACAGTCTTTTTATTCAGCGCTCTGTAGTCAACGCATAGGCGGTATTCGTTATTTTTCTTTTTAACTAATACTATTGGGCTTGCGTACTCAGACTGTGATTCTTTAATTACGTCGTTTTTTAATAAGTCTTCTATCATGTTCTGCACTATCCTTCGTTCAGTAAACGGCAGTCGATAAGGCTTATACGATATAGGGGTATCATCGCTCAATTTTATGTGCATTTCCGAAACATTGGTAATACCCAGTTCTTGTGGAGACAGTGCAAAGCAGTCTCTATATTTGTTTAACAAATTGATTAATTTAGTTTTATCAGCTTCTTCTAAGTCTTCTCCAACATTGAGCATTCCTATAGTAATGTCAGTACCTTTTTCATCAACTTCAGCTAAGTTCTCGCTCACAATTACTTTTTGAATTATCTTCGTCTCTATCGGTTTTGGCTTGAAATTACTTATATCCGGCAACGCAAGAGCCCGAGTTATAAGTTTGTCTTTCTTAATTTCTATGTTATTTCCTGATACGTTAACAATCATCAACTGTCCGGATCCTTCTTTGATTGGGTAAACCCCTTGCAAAATTATATATTCGACATTTTCTTTCATACATATACAACCCGGCACATATATTTCCCCGTTACACATGTTCTTTGTATAAACTGATACAGTTTGAGCATCCAAAATTTTTGTGTCGGTTTTCATAAAAAGTTCAACTTTATCTAGCGATGTCTCGTTTGTGTACATATACAAATCTGTATCAGTTTTATATACTCTCACAGCAGGTAATTCTGTCAATGTTTGGCCTACAAGCAAATCTGTTTTTAGTATCTCGTCGCTAACTACATACAGCTTGATATCTGCAGATACGCCATCTACTGTAATGTTTGCTTCGCAACTTCCAATAGGCAGAGTAGTATTAGTAGATCCAAAACCTTTCAGCACTGGGAGGTCGTCAGTTATTATTTCAAGGCCTATCTGTTTGGCAACACTCTTTTTGATGACAGAACATTCACTGCCGAAATCAATATATGCAGAGTGAGCAGTTTCATTAACCTTAACATCTTTAATATATTTGTCATGCACATCCTTGTCTGATTCCGAAATCTTTAAAATCTTCTGTGTTGTTGCTGGTATTCGAGTATTGCTATTATCAGGTCTGTTTGCCATTTGGTATGGTTTTTTTGTTGAGATAGGATGTTCTTCTTGGGTATGTCCAACTCTTCCACATATAGAGCATTTCTTTATTGGTTTTGGGCAGAATAAAGCTACATGACCCACGTCCTGACAGTTGAAACATCTACGTTCATATGGTTTATTTTCCTTATTCGGTTGTTTATTTGTAAATTCTGTTGATAAACGGGATTTATTATTGGGCTGCATTCTTCTGTTTGAATCATTGTTTCTGTTCGACACGCTCCTTAAAAAGTTAAGCAATGTAATTGGTTCTTTAAAGTTCGACCCCTGGGCATTGAGTCTTATATTGTTGTCGTAGATTCCATGAATAATACAATCAACAGCATTTTTTCCTTCAATGCCGCATGCATTTATCAAACTAATCTTCTCATAGTAATATTCTTCCAAAGTCTCCCCTCGTCTACTTCTACGTTCTAGCATTTCTGATAACTTGTCACCATAGTTTTGATTATCCGGAAATGTCTCTAATATTCGAATTTGCCATTCGTTCCACGTTAAATCTACTGATTTCAGACCATCGTACCATTTCTTTGCCAGGCCTGAAAGCTTTGGGAGAGCGTGATATATGATCTGCTTTTCCTGCCAATTGTAAATGGATGCTGTTTCGTTTACTTTATTTAACCAATTGGTTGCTGACTGGAGTTTAGAATTTGGATCAAATAAAGGGATAACATTCTGTGCCCCTGAGAATGAATTAGTGATACAACGATCACCCAATATACCGAGAAACTTGTTAAGAAAATCTTCAGAATTATCTTTTTTTTTATCAGATAACGGGTCTGTATTCATTCGATATTTCTTTGATCTTGAATGAATTTTATTTCCTGAACTTGATGAACTTGAGTCTGATGTTGTGCTAGTATATCGTTTGCGGTGTCTTGTTCTCTTCTTATCCCGGAGATGTTTACTTGATTTCAGTTGTCTTTTTGATACACTTTTCTTATGAGACTTATGAGAATAGTATCTGTGTTTCTTGCTTTTATTATGTCTTTTATTATTTTCAATGGAAGACCTAGACGAACTAGTGCTCAGGTCATATTTTCCTAAATAAGGTTCAGATTGATGATCCTTTTTGGAATGGACTGGAGGCGTGTGGCCTCGGCTTGTATCACTCATTTCGAACCGAAAGTTTTGAGAAATCCTATTATTATTTTCATAAAATGTAATTATTGTAAAACACATATCATTATTATTTGAGAAGGACAGATAGGGTGTGGGGAAAAGGAAAAACAAAACATTAGTAAGTAAAATATCACATAAAATAACACCCTGTACAAATACTGTGAAAACATACATAGCATTTTTATATGGACTCACTCTATTGAATTCAATAATTAAAATAATTGGTTATGACAACATATACTTCATCATCATCACCACCATCTCTGTCCCCAGCTGGACATATACTTAACATTTGTAAAATATTATATAGTGGCAAGTCATCGAGTGAGACCTATAGTAATACCTATAGTAATGCCTATTAATTCTGATTTGACCTTTATATAATATAGGTATATATTATAATAACACACATGTAAAACATACCTATTATCTCTTATGCATGAATATGAACCCATACTTTAAGAGCGTCAACGTCAATTGCAACATCAACAAATTTGGTAATTCACAACCCCCCGAGTACATCATTAATTGATATTGTATGATATGCATAGGAACACCATTAGTTTCATAGTAAGTACCTACAATACAACAAAATAATATGCAGTAGGTTCTTATAGTTATTATGTATAATTACTTCTCGTATAAGGTATTTATGGTATTAAAATATTAAGTAAGATCCCCAATTATGTCATTTCACTTTGTTATATAATTTACTCCACAAGTAGGTAGTCACTTTAGCTGTAGAATTCTATAAGTACTATGTAAATAGGTAATTGAATTACCATTCTTGAAATGTATGATGCTGTAGTTAGGTATATTTATTAATTTGAATTGAAATTAAAATTAATAAATACATACTTCATATATAAGTCACTACTATCATACCTGTCTAGACAGGCCACATAATAATTAAATCTCAATGTCCACAGAATTGCTCTAGGGGTACAGATTACCATATTGTATTCACTCACAAGTCACTCTACCGCAGTAATAAAAAGTCACAAAGGTTGTATAGCTGTTTGCAAGCACACCATTTGATTGTGGTCTCATCTTATCACCATCACCTCAACCTCAAAGCCAGGTAGGTACCTCTGTATATTCTAGTAGGTACCTACTTACCCAACTAGGAACCCTAACCCTTTCTAAATCATGAATACAACTTTGGCAATTCCAATGAATGCTTCGGTGGGTAGCATATAGCATAAATACAATTAAACTATTATCTTTGTCTACATCCAGGCACTTAAGTAAGTACTAGGTAGTTAGGTCTTAGATAATATATGTAGACTTAATAACATAGTAGGTTACAAACTTGCTACTTCTACTAGAAAATTTGTTCAAAGCAATAAGTTAACGTGTAGGTAGTTCGTGAGGGGACGAGTTCATGAATACTATGGTCACACACAATCAATCCACTGCTTGCTAAGTCCTAGGCTGAACACTTCACTGTAGGTACTATCGATATTTATACGTATTTACAACGTAAACATTTATTTTATAATGACATAATTATGGAATAAGTATGTCGTATACGTAATCTTAGCGATGCAGTGATTTTCAAGTAGATTCTCGTTAAATTTCAAATTACTCAGTTGTAAATTTTAATGGAAAAGAACACATACCTTAGATATCGGCGTTTTCAGGTACTTTTGCCACTTCTGACTGTTGTCTCTTACCTCTCGTCGTGACACGTGTATGTACGTGTCCTTTAATTTCCAATCCACTGCGTAAATCCTTATTCCTTTTGTTTTTACTTTTTTCTCGTGCACACTTTCTCCTGTCCTTTCTCGATATCTGTCATGGCTGCCGGCCGGCACTCTGGCGCCACTATCGTTCATTATTTTGTTTTCGTATTATTTTTGTAGATATTATATATAGCCATTGCTTGTGTTGTTATTCATCATAATTAATTTCTTGATTTTAGAAAATCTCTAAATGTAATAAAGTGCTATTCGAAGATTAAACTCTATTATTACCGGATGTTAACAAAATGTCATTACAAAAATTACAAACGAAATAATGAGAGAAAAATATATAAATTTAATCAAAAATAATTGAATATATATAAAAACCAATCGGAAATACGCTCACAGACACTACAGACGCCGTTTGAAGACCAGGCATATACCCAAGCCCCTTTGATAATGACGACGAGTTTATAATTAATGCCAAAGAAGCCAAGCCCTTATGAATATCATCATGATATATGTATTGCAGTATCGTATCGTATACATATATCGCAGATGCAGTAACGTTTGCTGTGTTTGGAAGTCTACGGAAACGCTTCACCATCAATTTAATAATGAAGATGAAGCTGCTTTGTGACGTTATTACTTTAATAACCTAACTAACTGAGCTACCGAAAGCTAGCGCGGCCGCTTGTGTACCAAGAAACCTCACCAAAAGATGCACATGGGATCATTAAAGCTTACACTGAAGTTGATACGTGGACCGCACATTTGGAGAGGATTGGTCAGTCTAGCCATCTTATTAAGGCTGTGAGTCAATGGGAAAAACCTATAATGGAAGAACAGAAGTACCTACGTAATAGAAACGAAATTTTGTCACTGTCGTCTATTATGAAACGAGTATGAGATATAATAACTGACAGAGCAGAGGTTTCCAGACAAATAAAAACGTGTTAGCATGGTGTATTTGTGTGCGAAACAACGTCAATGATGTATCTGTATGTATCTTTAGGTTTATATAGACAGTATTTTCAACCGAATTCCAAAAAGAAGGAGGTTCTCAATTAGTCTGTTTTTTAATGTGTGTATGTTACGCGATTATTCCGTCAATTGTGAACCGATTCGAATTGAAAGGATTCTTTTTGTAATTGGTAGAGTACGTTTTCGAGGTGGTCCCATTGCAATTTAATCGAGATCTGATAAGTATCTCCAGATATATATGAATAAACGTCTCAAACTTGCTACTGAAATTGACTCGCGGGGCATTGAAGTCGGTTGTTTTAGTTTTTATTAAATAAATAAATATTCTTTATCAAACTACGGATCAATGTGTTTCACTCTGCCTGCATCGTCGTGGTTGTAGCAGGCGAAGCAGGTCGCCTGCAACAACCACACCATCACGTTCACTAATAGAAAATGATCATGAATGTATATATATATGAAATCTAATATAATATCTAAATATGGCTTACATATTTAGGTATTATATTAGATTTCATATGTTAGGAATTATAGATGATGTTAATGGCTCTAGCAGGTAAAAAAACGACAGTAAACACAGTTAAAGACATTTATTTTACTTATAATAATCAACAGAACTTTCCTTAACAAAGTTATTCAGATTTTAATACGTACACAAATTTTGTCGCCACTTTTGCTGTGTGCGTCTGGAACAAATTGTTTTAATTTTTAACAATATTGTTTAATTTTCCGTTTAACTACCTGGTAATGCCTTACAACTCAAGACCAAATTTAAAACACCGAAACACTGTAGAGAGGCTATAATGGAGAAGTCAAACGGCGGTTTGTAGCTCTTGCAATGAGGTCTCTGGATCCAACTGGAAACTGCACTGCCTGCTTGTTAGGTTATTGTAGCTGCTGCGTATTCCTCCATATTTGTACTATGGATTGATACAAACCCTGTATCCTACTGGCTTACTAAGCCAGGATATTCATACTGATTTTACAAGTTTTTATTTAACTTGCAATGTATATATGTACTAGCTGTTACCCGCGGCTTCGCCCGCGTTATTTGTGTCTTTATGACCATTGAGGTCTAGATCGATGATCTCTTAGGCCAAGTCATCATAGATGACCCTCAAAGTCGAAATCAATATCCTCTATTGTTAAAGTCATTAATCATTTTGGTTGGGTATACGAAGTTGTGCTGTTTGAATGTTTGACTCAACACAACAGTTCCTGAAACATTTCTTCTTACCCGCGGCTTCGCCCGCGTTATTTGTGTCTTTATGACCATTGAAGTCTAGATCGATGATCTCTTAGGCCAAGTCACCGTAGATGACTCTCGAAGTCGAACTCAAAGCGAAAAATTTTTACGACTTTTTATGACCCTGACAGTTGTTATGACCTACTAAGTCAGCACCGATGACACAAAGGTTAAACTTGATATCCACTTATTTTAAGGTTAATCATTATTATGATGATTGAAGGTTGTACTGTTTCAATTTATAAACTCGTTTTGATGCATGTGGCTATTAGAATACAAAAAATGCAAAAATATTACCTACAAAGTAGATAAAACAAAGGTTTGCGCGAGCGTAGGGAAATTTTTTACGTCTTTTTATGACTCTGACAGTTTTTATGACCTACTAAGTCAAGACCAATGACCCTAAAATTAAAATTTATATGCACTAATTTTAAGGTTAATAATCATTATGATTATTGAAGGTTGTCCTGTTTCAATTTACGGACTCGTTTTGATGCATGTGGCTATTAAAATACAAAAAATAATGAAATATTACCTACAAAGTAGATAAAACAAAGGTCTGCGCGAGCGTAGCGAGCGCGAAAATTTTTACGTCATTTTATGACCCTGACACTTTTTATGACCTACTAAGTTTAACACTGATGACGCAAAGGTAAAATTTGATATCCTCTTATTTTAAGGTGAATAATCATTATGATTATTGAAGGTTGTACTGTTTCAATTTATGGACTCGTTCTGATAAATGTGGCTATTAAAATACAAAAAATGCTGAAATATTACCTACAAAGTAGATAAAACAAAGGTTTGCGCGAGCGCAGCGAGCGCGAAAATTTTTACGTCATGTTATGACCCTGACAGTTTTTATGACCATCTAAGTTAACACTGATGACAAAAAGGTTAAACTTGATATCTACTTATTTTTAGGTAAAAAATCATTATGAATATTGAAGGTTGTACTGTTTAAATTTATAAACTCGTTTTGATGCATGTGGCTATTAAAATACAAAAAATACTGAAATATTTCCTACAAAGTAGATAAAACAAAGATTTGCGCGAGCGCAGCGAGCGCTATCAATGCGCGAGCGAAGCGAGCGCAATAATTTTTACGTCATTTTGTGACCCTGACAGTTTTTATGACCTAGTAAGTTAACACTGATGACGCAAAAGTTAAACTTGATATCCACTTATTTTAAAGTTAATAATCATTATAATTATTGAAGGTTGTACTGTTTCAATTTAAAAACTCGTTATGATGCATGTGGCTATTAAAATACAAAAAATAATGAAATATTACCTATAAAGTAGATAAAACAAAGGTTTGCGCGAGCGCAGCGAGCGCGAAAATATTTACGTAATTTTATGACCCTGACAGTTTTTATGACCATCTAAGTTAACACTGATGACACAAAGGTTAAACTTGATTTCCTTTTACTTTAAGGTTAATAATAATTGAGATTATTGAAAATTGTACTGTTTCAATTTATGGCCTCTTTTTGATGCATGTGGCTGTTAAAATACAAAAAATGCTGAAACATTACCTACAAAGTAGAAAAAACAAAGGTTCGCGCGAGCGCAGCGAGCGGTATTAATGCGCGAGCGAAGCGAGCGCAAAAATATTTACGTCATTTTATGACCCTGACAGTTTTTATGACCAACTAAGTTAACACTGGTGACACAAAGCTTAAACTTGATATCCTCTTATTTTAAGGTTAATAATCATTATGATTATTGAAGGTTGTACTGTTTCAATTTATGGACTCGTTTTGATGCATGTGGCTATTAAAATACAAAAAATGCTGAAATATTACCTACAAAGTAGATAAAACAAAAGGTTTGCGCGAGCGCAGCGAGCGCTATCAATGCGCAAGCGAAGCGAGCGCAATAATTTTTACGTCATTTTATGACCCTGACAGTTTTTATAACCATCTAAGTTAACACTGATGACAAAAAGGTTAAACATGATATCTACTTATTTTTAGGTGAAAAATCATTATGAATATTGAAGGTTGTACTGTTTAAATGTATAAACTCGTTTTGATGCATGTGGCTATTAAAATACAAAAAATACTGAAATATTTCCTACAAAGTAGATATAACAAAGGTTTGCGCGATCGCAGCGGGGGCTATCAATGCGCGAGCGAAGCGAGCGCAATAATTTTTACGTCTTTTTATGACCCTGACAGTTTTTATGACCTACTAAGTCAAGACCGATGACACAAAGGGTTAACTTGATATCCACTTATTTTAAGGTAAAAAATCATTATGATTATTGAAGGTTGTATTGTTTCAATTTATGGACTCGTTTTGATGCATGTGGCTATTAAAATACAAAAATGCTGAAATATTACCTACAAAGTAGATGAAACAAAGGTTTGCGCGAGCGCAGCGAGCGCGAAAATGTTTACGTAATTTTATGACCCTGACAGTTTTTATGACCATCTAAGTTAACACTGATGACAAAAAGGTTAAACTTGATATCTACTTATTTTTAGGTAAAAAATCATTATGAATATTGAAGGTTGTACTGTTTAAATTTATAAACTCGTTTTGATGCATGTGGCTATTAAAATACAAAAAATACTGAAATATTTCCTACAAAGTAGATAAAACAAAAGGTTTGCGCGATCGCAGCGGGGGCTATCAATGCGCGAGCGAAGCGAGCGCAATAATTTTTACGTCATTTTATGACCCTGACAGTTTTTATGACCATCTAAGTTAACACTGATGACAAAAAGGTTAAACTTGATATCTACTTATTTTTAGGTAAAAAATCATTATGAATAGTGAAGGTTGTACTGTTTAAATTTATAAACTCGTTTTGATGCATGTGGCTATTAAAATACAAAAAATACTGAAATATTTCCTACAAAGTAGATAAAACAAAGGTTTGCGCGAGCGCAGCGAGCGCTATTAATGCACGACCGAAGTGAGCGCAAAAATATTTACGTCATTTTATGACCCTGACAGTTTTTATGACCAACTAAGTTAACACTGATGACACAAAGGTTAAACTTGATATCCTCTTATTTTAAGGTTAATTATTATTATGATTATTGAAGGTTGTACTGTTTCAATTTATGGCCTCGTTTTGATGCATGTGGCTATTAAAATAAAAAAATGCTGAAATATAACCTGCAAAGTAGACAAAACAAATGTTTGCGGAAGCGCTGCGAGAGCGAAGCGAGCGCGAAATTTTTTTTTTTTTAATGACCCTGACAGTTTTTATGACCTACTAAGTCAAGACCGATGACACAAAGGGTTAACTTGATATCCACTTATTTTAAGGTAAAAAATCATTATGATTGTTTAAGGTTGTACTGTTTCAATTTGTAAACTCGTTTTGATACATGTGGCTATTAAAATACAAAAAATGCTGAAATATTATTTTTTTCGCGAGCGCGAAAATTTTTACGTCATTTTATGACCCTGACCCAGTTTTTATGACCTATTAAGTCAACACCAATGACCCTACGGTTAAACTTGATATCCATTTATTATAAGGTAAAAAATCATTATGATTATTGAAGGTTGTACTGTTTCAATTTATGGACTCGTTCTGATGCATGTGGCTATTAATATACAAAAGTTGCTGAAATGTTTCCTCCAAAGTAGATATAACAAATCTTTGCGAGACCGGAGCGAGCGCTTTCACTGTGCGAGCGTAGCAAGCCCTATCACTGCGCGAAAAATTTTTACGACCATTTATTACTCTGACAGTTTTTAAGACCTACTAAGTTAACACTGATGACACAAAGGTTTAACTTGATATCCACTTATTTTAACGTTAAAAATCATTATGATTATTGAAGGTTGTACTGTTTCAATTTATGGACTCGTTCTGATGCATGTGGCTATTAAAATACAAAAGTTGCTGAAATATTACCTTCAAAGTAGATCAAACAAATTATTGCGCAAGCGCTGCTAGCGCTATCACTGCGCAAGCGAAGTGAGCGAGATTTTTTTAAATTTTTATGATTCTGACAGTTTTTATAACCTACTAAGTCAACACGACTGCCAGAAAAAAAGTATCCTATGTGATTCTATGCAATATGAACTGTAATATACATAAAATTTCAGCTGAATCGGTCAAGCTATTTAGGTGATAAGAGGCCACACATTCACAAAATTCAATAAAAAAAATCTAAACACTCAGACTGGATAGCCAAAAAAAAGTATTCAATATCCTATTCTGCCCTATGACATGTATTCATACAAAATTTCAGGCAAATTGGTCAAGCCGTTTATTCGAGAAGAAGTCTTATATTTACAAAATTCAATTAAAAATATCTGGACCTCCTGACTTGATAGCAAAAAAAAAGTATCCTATATCCTATTCTACCCTATGAACTGTCTTCATACTACATTTCAGGCAAATCGGTCAAGCCGTTTATTTGAGAAGAGGTCTTATATTTACAAAATTCAATTAAAAATATTTGGACCCCCTGACTCGATAGCAAGAAAAAAAGTATTCTATATCCTATTCTGCCCTATGACATGTATTCATACAACATTTCAGGCAAATTGGTCAAGCCGTTTATTCGAGAAGAAGTCTTATATTTACAAAATTCAATTAAAAATATCTGGACCCCCTAACTCGATAGCCAAAAAAAAAGTATCCTATATCCTATTCTACCCTATGAACTGTCTTCATACTACATTTCAGGCAAATTGGTCAAGCCGTTTATTCGAGAAGAGATCTTATATTTACAAAATTCAATTATAAATATTTAAACCCCCTGACTCGATATCAAGAAATAAAGGATTCCAAATCCTATTCTGCCCTATGACATGTATTCATACAAAATTTCAGGCAAATTGGTCAAGCCGTTTATTCGAGAAGAAGTCTTATATTTACAAAATTCAATTAAAAATATCTGGACCTCCTGACTTGATAGCAAAAAAAAAGTATCCTATATCCTATTCTACCCTATGAACTGTCTTCATACTACATTTCAGGCAAATCGGACAAGCCGTTTATTCGAGAAGAGATCTTATATTTACAAAATTCAATTAAAAATATTTGTACCACCTGACTCGATAGCCAGAAAAAAAGTATTCTATATCCTATTCTGCCCTATGACATGTATTCATACAAAATTTCAGGCAAATTGGTCAAGCTGTTTATTCGAGAAGAAGTCTTATCTTTACAAAATTCAATTAAAAATATCTGGACCCCCTAACTCGATAGCCAAAAAAAAGTATCCTATATCCTATTCTACCCTATGAACTGTCTTCATACTACATTTCAGGCAAATCGGTCAAGCCGTTTATTTGAGAAGAGGTCTTATATTTACAAAATTCAATTAAAAATATGTGGACCCCTTGACTCGATAGCAAGAAAAAAAGTCTTCATTATTCTTTTCTGCCTTATGAACTGTCTTTATACAACATTTCGGGCAAATCGGTCAAGCCGATTATTCGAAAAGAGGTCCTTTAGTTACAAAATTCAATTAAGAATATCTGGACCCCCTGACTCGATAGCCAAAAAAAAGTATCCTATATCCTATTCTGCCTTATGTTCTATCTTTGTACAAAATTTCAGCCAAATCGGTCAAGCCGTTTGACCGTGAAGAAGTCCCAAACAAACAAACAAACAAATAAACAAACTGACTTTCGCATTTATAATATTGGTGTTGATGGTGTTGATGATTGGTGTTGATGTTCGGGTGGAATCTTGGAAGCTAAATTAGACCCACTTCCCGATGTCTGATTGGACTCAAATTTGGTGTACTTATGTATCTTCGGCGACAATACAATGATATGGTACCATGGAGCTGGTCTGATGATGGAGACGAAAGGTGGCCACGGCATCTCTGTGATAAATCAACATAACCCTACCGAGTTTGGGCTCGATTGATTCGTCTTGAAGAGAAATTTTCACTTAGATGATATCCAGGGTCTGATGAAACTGGAAGGTGGCCACGGCATCTCTGTGATAAATCAAAGTAACTCTACTGAGTTTAGGCTCGATTGATTAGTCTTAAAGAGAACTTTACACCTAGATGATATTTGGCGACTGATGATGAAGCTGGAAGGTGGCCACCACGGCATCTCTGTGATAACGTAACGCTAGCGAATTTGGGCTTAAATGATTCGTCTTGAGGAGCACTTTACACTTAAACGATATCCAGGATCTGATTATGAAGATGTAAGGTGGCCATGGCATTTTTGTTATAACGCAACATAGCCCCACCGAGTCGATTGATTTTCCTTGAAGAGCACTTTACCCATAATCACATCAAATATCAGTGGAATATTTTAAAACATCACGCCTTCTCTGAAGAACTTAGGTAGTAGGTAGGTAGTAGGTATCTATACCTACATACTAAAAAGTTAAAAATAAATTATAAGTCAAACATATTTTTTAAAACTGCTTTTATCTGGAACAATGAACTAAAATGTAAAAATAAATTCTAGTAAGTATTTGGCGTGTAGGTACTTACCTATATTTTTAAAAGCTTGAGGCACTGAAGTATAGTAATTACCTTGCCTGAAAAACAGGTAGTGCTTCAAGCTTTACTACACGCCAAATACTTACTAGAATTTATTTTTAATTAAAATTAGTTCATTGTCCCAGATAAAAGCTTGTTTTTAAAAATATTTTATAATTATAATTTATTTGTTTATGTATGTTCCTTTTCTTAGTTGCCTTGCGCGCAAATATTAATTTTTCCTCCGTCGTGAAGCTGAGGGTTCTTTTTCATTCAAAATTTTCTATTTTAAAATTCCAATTCAATTTAGTTCGATTTGCTTTTAAGGTAATAGTTGTTTACATTTTGTAAAATTCCGTTTAACATTGGATTGGATTTTTTTTCTAGTTTTACTATGGCTCCACACGATTAGTGTATTTAACCAGTGTCAAGTATTAAAATTCTTCAAGTTTTTGTGAGTTCAAGTCATAAAGATGGGTCAAAGTAACATTTTAGGTCAACTTGAAGTCATAGTCTAGTCCAAGTCATACCCTATTATATATTTATTATATTCCTATACAATATTATTATTGAACCTCCATAGACGGCACTATAAACGAACATTAATAAGCCAAAAATTAAAATATCACTTTCCCGCCAATGCGCGTAAAGGCGAAAATCAAAGAGGTTTAATACTTATTTGTGTTACATTTATAGATATCTGTGGTTTCATTCGTTCAAACGTTCACCTAACTAGGCAATGCCTAAATTACGACACGGTTAGGGAAGGACTGTTAGTGCAAACCAATGCAAACCTTATTTCCAGATAGGCTGTTCTTACGATAAGTTGTAACTTTACTAGGATGATCTTATCTGCAGTTTAGTGCAAACGGGCATAAGTCTACTACGCTACAATTACCCCGCATAGTAACACCACTACATTGGGGCTCGTCTTCGTTATCTGTTACAATATGTAAAACAAAACATACAATATGTAAACTAAAACCACGGAAGTACCACCCAGTGGACACCTATTGTTGTATCAACCCCGCGCGAAACACATAGGCGCAATGGGGTATTTATAATATCATCCTTGAGCGGCTACTTCAGTTCGGACCAAATACCAGACCCGTACACACGCACTATTTTAATTGTTCAAAAAACGAAAAAGCCGTTAAATATGCCGAATTACGCTATAAAGGCCCGTACCCGATACAGAGGATTGTAGAGCCACCTTGACCCGCCACTTCACAGAAGACCTGCCCGAGGTCAGCCGAGAAGAGATCGTGATGGCCGTGATGGTGACGGTTAAACAGCTCAAAAATGGAAAGGCCCCACGTGAAGACGGAATCACAACAGAGCTTCTAAAAGCTGGAGGAGCCCCAGCTGTAAGCCAGCTGCAACAGCTCTTCAATTCTGTTCTCTTCACTAGGAGAACTCCACAGGCATGAAACAGGAGCATGGTGGTTTTGTTTTTCAAAAAAGGAGACAAAACCCTCTTTAAAAACTACCGCCCGATTTCGCTTCTGAGCCATGTCTACAAACTGTTTTCAAGGGTCATCACGACCCGTCTTGCGCGAAGACTCGACGAGTTCCAACCTCCGGAACAGGCCGGATTTCGAAGCGGTTATGGCACCATAGACCACATCCACACAGTGTGGCAGATTGTACGGAAGACCGAAGAGTACAATCGGCCCCTGTGCTTAGCGTTTGTGGACTATGAGAAGGCCTTCGACTCAATCGAAACCTGGTCTGTTCTGGAGTCCTTGCAGCGTTGCCAAGTCGACTGGCGATATATCGAAGTGATGACATGTCTGTATAATGCCGCAACGATGAGTGTACAAGTACAGAACCAGCGTACTAATCATATCCACCTGCGTCGAGGAGTGAGACAGGGGGACGTCATATCCCCGAAACTGTTCACTAATGCCTTGGAGGATATGTGTAAGACGCTGGACTGGAAAAATTGTGGCATCAACATCAACGGCAAGTACATCTCTCATTTACGATTCGCAGATGACATCGTCATTATGGCAGAGACGCTGCAGGACTTACAAAGGATGTTGAATGGCCTAGCTGATTCTTCTCGTCGCATCGGTCTCCGGATGAATTTGGATAAAACCAAAGTCATGTACAACGAGTACGTTGTTCAGGAACCGATTGCCGTAGACCGCCGTAGAATCGCACTCGAAGTTGTCACTAAGTATGTTTACCTAGGGCAGACGCTCCAACTAGGCAAACATAACTTCGAAAAGGATATCCAGAGAAGAATTCAGCTGGGCTGGGCAGCATTTGGAAAACTCCACCGAGTCTTCTCGTCGCATATACCACAGCGCCTAAAGACAAAAGTCTTTAATCAGTGCGTCTTGACTTACGGAGCCGAGACGTGGACACTCACGGTTCGACTGGTCCACCAATTTAAAGTCGCTCAGCGAGCTATGGAAAGAGCTATGCTCGGTGTTTCTCTGCGGGATCGAATCCGGAACGAAGTAATTCGTCAAAGAACTAAAGTGATCGACATAGCTCATCGGATTAGCAAACTGAAGTGGCAGTAGGCTGGTCATATCTGCCGTAGGACCGATAACCATTGGGGTAGACTGGTTCTAGAGTGGAGACCGCGAATCGGTAAACGTAGCGTAGGACGCCCTGCGACCAGGTGGAGTGACGACATTCGCAAAGCGGTGGGCAGTGACTAGAAACAAAAAGCCGAAGATCGGGCTCAGTGGCATGACTTGGGAGAGGCCTATGTCCAGCAGTGGACTGATACCGGCTGATTATGATGATGATGATGATACGTGATACCGATGCGTGTGAATAACCAATTTAGTGGTAAGAAACAAGTTATAATTTAGTGTGTAATCCAGCAAACGAACATTTTCAGAGTTCCGTACCTCAAAAGGAAAAAAGAAACCCTTATAAGATCACTTTGTTGTCTGTCTGTCTATCTGTCCTTCCGTCTGTCCGTCTCTATCATTATTATACCTTTACACTTCTACACACTTCTCACACACGCTATATTTCATATGACTGATGAAATTATCGACAATGACAAGGTAGTGTCACGTTGTCCCAGCACTAAGCATGATTTATTGCTATGAGTCAAATTGAAGTTGTCCAATCACAGTGCTGTATTATTACCTATAACCCCCCCGCAAAATATTTCGCTCGCGAATTAGTTCATAGTTTTTCTCATGCGGAGTCCACTGGGTGGTACGTCCGTGCCTAAAACCATCTAGCAATCTTGCCATTCTTTTGACATCGGTTGACATCGGTTGAATGGTTTCAAGTGTATAATAACGGACGTAGGTAGAAACATGTTGTGTTTTAAATATAAGATTATCCTTTCAATTTCAGGATACAAAACGCAGCTAAAGGCAAATCTCAAATGTCGGTGGTGTCTAACCTACTCCAGAACGAAGGCTTGTTCTCCTTATGGAAAGGATTCTTACCTTATTACGCCCGGTTGGGACCACATACCGTGCTAGTATTTATGTTCCTTGAACAGTTAAACGCTGCTTACTTTAGGTATACAGCGTAATTTTTAAAAGACCATAACATTTAAATGTTAACCATTTCACATAAAATTATCAGTCTTGAGTTGGAAGGTGTATCTAATCTACCAATGAAAAGATTTGCAGGCGGTCGACTGCCGCCGTACGATCTACGCCGCGCCGAGAATTGACCAATTAAATAGTGAATCAATTAATATGATGAACTTAATTCCATAGTTGAATTTTCGCTTTTCGGGTTAGGTCGTTTGGCAGCAATGGATAAGCGAGATGGGTTATTGTCTATATATGTTTATGTATATAGACAAACCTTAGAAATCGATGTTTGATTGCGCACGTCCGCGTCGGCAAATTAAATACGCGGATATAAAATTTGCAAATATAACATCGATTTTGCAATGTGAATGCATTTAAATATACACTTTGCGTTCACACTACACTTGAAAAACGGTGGATTTTTTTTTTTTTTTTTTATATTACATATATTTAGTGTGAGAATGCAGTCTAAGATATTAAATATTTTAAAATAATTAGGTGTTCTTTAGACGCCTTAAGATTATATAAATAACTTTAATATGCCGTTTTGTTTTTATATAACTATTACACATGTTTTGTTGCTTGATTACTTATTCGTATTCTGTCACATGCTTTTATATTTATGCAATAAATACTTTACTCTTGAGTTGTTAATTTTTTTAAATTGTTGATGTCAATTTTCTTCAGCTACCTTATAAGTAAGCTTCTGCCCGGGGTTTCACCCTCGTGGTCTACACAAAAAATTACATTATTTTTTTATGGTAAAAAGTAACAGGACAAGCTCGACGCTCGCCTGATGGTAAGCGATGACGTCTACCTATAACAAATACAGCGGCATACAAAATTCTGGACTGCCAGAATCTTGCATGTTACTGCACTGCGCCTGTTACCTTGAGACATAAAGATGTCGAGTCTCAAATGCCATGTAATTTCACTGGACACCTTGCCATTTCAACCGAAAAACATTCCTATTTGACGGCTGAAAATTAATTGGCAAAGTGGTGGTACCGCCCCAGGTGGCCTAGCAGAAGTCCTACAAAAAATATATAATTATATATTTTCCTCAAAAAAACTAGCCCTTGAGAGTCAGAATATTCTAGGCCTAGCATGTTCTTCATCTTCGGCCATATCACTTACCACTAAACGAGATAGAGATAGTAAGATAGATAGACTTGAATTTTGAAGGATATACGAGTATTTGTCTTAGTACGTAAGGGTGTACTAAGAAAGGATTTTCCAAAATTCACCCCTTAAGGGGATGAAACGGGGGTTCAAAGTTTGTATGTAGAAACAAGGTGAGATAATTTTTTTTATTCGTAACTTCACACAAGTGCTTCTTTTAATAAATAAGTAAATACGTGTTTCAGGGTATTTTTAATTTTCTACCCCTAAGAGAGAATGAAATGGGGAACCAAATTCTGAAAATCAAGATTGTTTTGGGATTGAGCTAAAATTTGGCATGCAGATGGTTATTATGACTTTAGTTTCCGCTAAGAAAGGATTTTCTAAAATTCACTCCTTAAGGGGATGAAACGGGGGTTCAAAGTTTGTATGGATAAACAAGATTAGATGGTATTTTTTATTCTAAACTTCACACACGAACTTTTATAAATAAATAAGTAAATAAGTGCTCCGGGCTTTTTCGAAATTCTACCCTTAAGAAGGCGAAGTGGGGTAACAAAGTCAAAATTCTGATGTGTTTTTATGATGGAAAGGTTTTATGAAAGAAAAGTTGTAAGTTAGTGAAAGAAGTTTTTAACGCAAGCGAATCTGCGGGGCACTTCTAGTAAGATATAAAAATCACTATTTTCTATTTTGAGTTAAAGATCTGAAAACTGTCCGGTAGAAACATCTCCCCTGAGCTGGACTTTAATGTTTTTTGTTGATTTGTAAGACTAGACTGGACTAGTCTCGTCTTACAAATGACAGTAATGACCGGTACCTGTGCCGGTACCGCTTCACACACGCTTTGACTTCATCCCAGCGACCTGATACCCCACTTCATCTACTCGCATACCCCTGGACACTTGTTTAGGGTTCCGTAGCCGAATGGCAAAAAACGGAACCCTTATAGATTCGCCATGTCTGTCTGTCTGTCTATCTGTCTGTCTGTCTGTCTGTCTGTCTGTCTGTCTGTCCGTCCGTATGTCACAGCCATTTTATTCCGAAACTATTAAGACTACAGAATTGAAACTTGGTAGGTAGATGTATTCTGTGAACCGCTTTCCGATTTTTATACAAACATAAAAAATATAAAAGTTTAAGGTGGGGCATCCCATACATGGAACTAAAACAAAAAAAAAATATTTTCGTCAAACCTATACGTGTAAATATGGATCTATGGATAGGTCTATCTATGGATGTAATCTATGGATAGGTCTTTAAAAATGACATTGAGGTTTCTAAAATCATTTTTTCTCAAAGTCAATCATTTGAAAGATAGGCGTGTCTAAAGTGGTAAAATGTGTGTCCCCCGCTCTAACTTCTAATGTAAGGGAGTGAAAAATCTAGAAAAAATATATTCTGTAGATCTCAATAAAAACTTTCAACGAAAATTGGTTTGAACGAGATACAGTCAGCGGTTGTTGAGATACAGCGACCGCAAGTATAACTTTGTTTTTCATACAAACACTATGAAAAACAAAGTTAATTTTGTAGTTGCGAAAAATCATAGTTATGGAATACTTAACGGTGTTACGGAACCCTACGAGTGCGAGTCCGACTTGCACTTGGCCAGTTTTTAAAGTATACATTTCTTTAGCGGCGTTGTGAACTTTTTGGGATGGGTACAAAATGTTAAACTCGCGTCAGGACACGTGACCTGATCGAAAATTCGTAAGACAGAGGGAGAGTAGACCAAATGCACAACGTTAATGTTCAAGTTTTCACTTCTGCCGGCACTCCCGGAGTGCAACCCGTTGTTTTTTTTTACACCGATCTGGGTAGGTCTTCACCACTATCTCACCTGTTAAGTAATGATGCGATCGATGGATGGATAATGGAAATCTTAGCCAGAAATCACCTGCTAGATAATACAGTTACTCCACTATCGGAATTATGTCTTATTTATCTTGTGTTGTATGTAAATAAATATTCTTAGTTATTTATTCCATAGCGAAGTTTATTTTATTATTTGGAAGAGTTTTTAGTAGGTATTTTATATGTACTTATTATTACTATATATACTACTAGCTGACCCGGCAAACGTTGTTTTGCTAAAACCCAAATATCTTACGGAACCCTATTTTTTTCCAAAATAAAATTTAGCCTATGTTACTCGTGGATAATGTGGCTTTCGAATGGTGAAAGCATTTTTAAAAACGGTCCAGTAGTTTTTGAGCCTATTCATTACAACCAAACAAACAAAGTTTTCCTCTTTATAATATTAGTGTAGATTACTTGCTATTATATTGATAGACCGTACATATCTAATCTAATACCTTTAAACGAGCAATTCTTGTATATATATATACATATATATACAATCTCGGAAACGGCTCCAACGATTTTCATAAAATTTTGTATACAGGGGATTTTGGGGGCGAATAATCGATCTGGGTAGGATTCATTTTCAGAAAATGTTGTTTTAGTCGTGTTTTAGGCATTGCAAATCTGCTACAAAATCATTAGAATACAAAGGGTAATTTCGACTAATTTGACAACGTTAGGATAGCTCGGTAGAAGATCAATTGGATGGGGTTCGGGAGGTCCTTGGTTCGAGACCAGATGAGATGACTATTTTCCCATTTTTGAAGTTATAATTCTTTTGGCGCGATAGAGAATAATGATGAGAGTGAATTTTTACGATGCGCGCGCACACCGACACCTAAATTCTACACCGTGAAGTTAGTTCTAGGTGGCATGACTATGATCAAGTTGTATATGTCATATTTAACGTCATATTTTTACCTTAATAAAACCTTTTTTATTTAAATAAAATCTTTTTGATTAATTTTAATATTTATCGTTAATCACTACTGCATTTTAGTTTTTTTTTTCCATACGCCACATAAGTATAACTTCAAACGCGTGTACATAAGTACACACACTTTGTTTTCTATTTTTTTTTCTTTTGTGAGTAAAACTATTAATGGGAGCCAAAAGAAATCCAAAAAACTAGATTTATCAAAAAAAAATATACATACAATATCGAGCAAAGCTCGGTAAACCAGATATTAGGTATCGATATTACCTATTCTTTGTGCATTATAATTGTTCTGTGACAGCCAATTATTACGTCTATCACGGAGAATACAGTACCACAAGTATAACTTGGCGTGCCTGTGCGCCACTGTGCTTTTACTTTGTACTTTGATAACAGTTTCTCTTAAACCTCTTTTAATTACTTTTGGCATTATTGAACTATTTTAATGTAGCAGATTTATCAACAACTAGCAGCCCGCCCCGGCTTCGCACGGGTAGAACATATATGCCTACAAAATTTTCATCAGTTTGTTGCATCGAATATAAAATATGAACATATTTAACAATCATCGTCATATTTCATCCAATTTACACAAAACCTTAACGAATTATGCACCTAAACCTTCCTCATAAACACTCTGGCTATTGGTGAAAACCGAATGATAATCCGTTCAGTAGCTATTGAGATTATTGCGAACAGACAGACAGACGTAGTGATGGACTTTGTTTTATAATACTTACGTAGTGATATAGGACGGCCCTTTGGCGTAAAGGATAGTTACCCTGATTCTGACCCGACGGTCGTTGGTTCTAATCCTAGCTATATACCTACCAATGAAAGTTTTATGTGCATTCATGAATCATGAGTTTTCGCACAGTGGTAGTAGGATCATTAAATCTACCAAAAAGTACTTACCACCAAGGAGAACATCTGCCGCCGTAACCTTACGCGTTCCCCGACGCAAAATGTAGGGGTAATATACGTTTAACGTGTGTATCTGTGTGTCTGTCTGTAGCACCTAACCGGATAAACCGATTTTGTTTTTGCGGCGGTGTTGGTTGAGGTGAAGCCAGTGATCAATAAGAACTCGATGTTTAAAAGTTGCGATGTATTTGGCACGGGATAATTATAGCAATGATAGACATGCGTCTGCGCGGAGTATTGCGGGCTGACTGCAGAAGGCGGCCACCGGCCGGCTCGCCGCTAGGTTCGTCTGGTACAGGCGTCAATGTGACGTAGTCTATTGTTTATCAGGTTAGCTTGGAAGCCTTTATAGCGAACGTTCCGAGTGGCGGCTGCCTTCCGATTTTCTACCGGAATACCGGGCGCTTACGGGTTACAATTTATTTACTTAATGTTAAGATTATACAATTTTAGTTTAGATTTTAGTACAGTAATAAATTAATTATTAGGTAACATTATTAGTAAGTAGTTTTAATTATTATATTTATATTACAATGTTTGTTTATTAAGTTATGTTAAATTAAGTTTATTATAATTTTAGGTAGGCAAGGTAAGTATTAATTTAGGCTAGATATAATACTAGGTATTTAAGATTTAGGTTAGGGCATAGGTAAGTATGCCACAGTTCTCCCCCCCAGAGACCATCCTAGGATGGGCGATAGTAATCAGGAAATCTAACATTTCGCCCTGAGCGTGTTCTAGTAGTTTTAAGTCTAACGCTTTCTTCCAGGTCTTTAGGTAACGAAGTCTCCTCCTTCGTAAGGTGTTCTTCTGAGGTAAGTAAATATGCTGGCTTTACTCGTTCTATGGTAACATTCTGTTCCCTGCCCTTCATTAACAACTTGTAAAATTTTTCTCCTCTTTTCAGAACTTTATACGGTCCTGAGTATGCCGGTTCAAGAGGTCCACGCACTTTGTCATCTCTGACGTATACATGGCTTGCAGAAGGTAAGTCCTTGAATACGAAAATGTTTTTGTTACAATGTCGGGATGCAGGTTGAGGACGAATATCACTCATGACGGATCGAAGTCGTGCTGTGAAGTCTGTCATGTCCTTAGTATGCGTATTTTTGCAGGGCTGAAGAAAATCGCCAGGCAATCTGAGCGTCTCGCCATACAAGAGCTCGGCAGGAGATGCTTGTATGTCTTGCTTGAAAGCGGTTCTCATACCAAGCAAAACCAAAGGTAAGCTTTCTGTCCAGCTTTGGCTACCATGACATTTTATTGCGGTCTTCAGCTGTCTGTGCATCCTTTCGACCATTCCATTGCTTGCAGGATGGTAGGCAGTTGTCCTGTTACGTTGAAATCCAGCAAGTTCAGCGAGTTGCTTCATTAGTGCGGATTCGAACTGCTTTCCTCGGTCTGTAACTACTTCAGCTGGACATCCGTATCTTGCAATCCAGTTAAAAACAAAAGCTTTAGCAACCGTCTCGGCGGTTATATCAGGTAGTGGTATTGCCTCAGGCCATCTGGTAAACCTATCGACTGCAGTGAGGCAATATCGATAACCGTCCGATAGAGGCAGTGGACCAATCAAATCGATGTGAATAAACTGGAACCTGGCGCTTGGTAGCTTGAAGGTCCCCATCGATGGTGTTACGTGACGTGTGACTTTGGTTGTCTGGCAGGCGTGACATGATCTTGTCCATTCTCGACAGTCTTTGTTTATGCCAGGCCAGACGTAGCGTTCTGTCACCAATTTTGTGGTCGCGTTAATCCCTGGATGACTGAGCGAGTGCAAACTGCTAAAAACTTGCTTCCTCAACTCCAGTGGTACGTACGGGCGAGGTGTCTGCGTCGATTCGTCACAGTAAAACCTTGTCCGTGTTCCAGGTATGGTTATTTGAACTAGTGCCAGTGAGGTGTCGCCTTCCAGAATCTGTCTTAGCTCCGTGTCGGTAGTCTGTGACTTGGCTAAGTGGTCCAGGTCGACGGGTTGCACCAGTTCCTCAATACTTGAGAGGGTATCTGCCACGACATTGTCTTTCCCTGATACGTGCTGGATATCCGTGGTGAATTGGGATATAAAATCCAGGTGTCGAAACTGGCGAGGTGAGCACTTATCTTTGCGCTGGTGAAATGCGAAGCAGATCGGTTTGTGGTCCGTAAAAACCGTAAAATGACGTGCTTCGATGAGGTGGCGAAAGTGCTTGATAGCCTCGTAAATGGCAAGAAGTTCTCGGTCATACGGAGAATACTTTTTCTGCGCTGAATTGAGTTTCCGACTAAAGAATGCTAATGGCTGCCACTCTTCGTCAATATTCTGCTGTAGAACTCCACCGATGGTAGTGTCCGATGCGTCGGTGACTAGGGCCAGTCTCGCGTCCATGTCTGGATGAGCTAAAAGTGCAGCGTTGCATAGGCTTTGCTTACACTCTTCAAATGCTTTCAGCGTGTCACCAATTAAAGACACGGGGTGAGAGCCTTTGACTGTCCCTGTTAGCAGGCCGTGAAGCAGTGCTTGAGATTTGGCTGCATCTTTGAGGAAACGTCGGTAAAAATTTATCATTCCCAAAAATCTTCTTAGCTCCCTGACATTCTTGGGAATGGGAAACTGCTTGATGGCTTCAACCTTGCTGTCGGACGGTTTGATTCCTGCTGAGGATACTGTGCATCCTAGGAATGAGACTTCTGCTGCTCCGAAAACACATTTGGTTGGGTTGATAACCATTCCGTATTCCTTCAGCCGTGTGAACAGTTGCCGTAGGTGCTGGAAGTGGCTTCGGGTATCGGCAGAAAATACCAGGAAGTCATCCAAGTATGTGTAGCAGAAATCCATGTCTCTAGTCATCTCATCGACGAATCTCTGGAATGTTTGTCCAGCGTTTCGTAATCCAAAGGTCATAAATGGGAACTCGAACATTCCAAACGGTGTCGTTATGGCCGTCTTCGCGATGTCCTCTGGATTCACGGGAATCTGATTAAATGCTTTTACGAGATCGATTTTCGAGAATACTTTACAGCCGGAGATATTCAGCGTAAAGTCCTGTATATGCCGGATGGGATATCTATCCGGGACTGTACGGGCATTCAGCATCCGATAATCACCGCATGGTCGCCAGCCCTCGTCTTTCTTAGGAACGAGGTGAAGAGGTGATGACCATGGACTCTTCGAAGGTCTGGCAGTTCCATTCTTCAGCATCTCGTTGAACTCTTGCTTCGCAATTTTTAACTTCTCAGGTGCTAGTCTTCTCGGCGTGCAGTGAACAGGTGGTCCAGGTGTGGTCATTATGTGATGCAAAGTATTGTGGTTCACGTGCCGATATGTGCCTGGAGGACGAGTTATCTCAGGGAACTCTCGAAGCAGCTCCATAAATTCCGACGCGCCGATGAAGGTCTTCACCGAAGAGATGGCGTCTGAAGCTGGTGCTGATGCTGCTGTGGCCGAAAGTGTCGTGTTGTTGTCGATGAGGCGACGGTTGCGACAGTCAACATTCAAGCCATAATGTGACAAGAAGTCAGCGCCAATGATCGCCTTGCTGACGTCAGCCACGACAAAGCGCCAAGAAAACGCGCGGCGAAGTCCTAGGTCAAGCTCAAGCTGCATGAATCCATAGGTAGGGATCGATGATCCGTTCGCTGCGAAGAGTTCGTATGAAGTTCTTGGTCGTCTGGTTCTCATGGCCGTGCGAGGAAAGACACAGAGATCGCTACCGGTGTCGACCAGGAACTGCGTCTTCGTTTTGCGGTCAGATACGAACAGGCGACCTGAAGATGTGGGGCAATCGCTTGTCGCCATCAACGACTGCCGTTGGCTTTTCCCTGTTGGTAGTCGCAGGGCTTCACGCAGGTTCTTGCACTATCGCCATATTTGCTGTGGTAGAAGCAATTGGGAAACTTGCGGTAGCTCGACTGCGACCGGGTACGACTGCTGGCACGGTTGTCACGCTGGTTGCTTCTGCCTCTCGAGCGGGATCTCGCATTGTGGTTCGTAGAGAGTGCTTGGACTTGCCGGGTTAGCTCTGCTACCTGTTTGGTGAGCATCTCCAGTTGTGATGCAGGTGCAGCTTCTGCAGCTGCAACTTGAGGCGTTGACGGTACCAGATCATGCACCTTATCTGCCAGTTCTGCGAGTGCTGTCAACGATGACTGGGGCTGCGACGCTATGACAGTTTGTAGACTAGTTGGCAATCGGCTTGTCCATATCGTTCTGACAAATTCTTCCGGGACGTTCTTTCCAGCTAGGTGTGTCAGGTGGCGAAGAAATTGTGATGGACGTCTGTCGCCCAGGTCCTCGTGCATTAAAAGCTGAGTCACTTCTCTCTCACGCGATGCTGACAGTCGTTTAATCAGCTCTGTCTTCAATGTCTCATACTTGTTAGTAGCCGGCGGGTCGATCAATATGTCCTTGACTTCGGCTGCGTATCGATGTTCCAGTTGTGCGCTGACGTAATGATATTTCGTCTCGTCGTCTTTAATTTTCGAGAGTGCAAAACTGCCTTCTATCTGCGCAAACCAAACCGCAGGTTCTTCCGGCCAAAACGGTGGCAACCGGACGCCGACCCGGTACAGATCGGATGGTATAGAGGACCGGCCGCCATCTTCGCTTGGTACTTCCGATGTCGACTGGTTTTGATTCACTGACATTATTAACTCGAACTCGCCTGCGAAATTTCCGAAGCGTGTTGCTTAGAGGGTCACCACTGCGGCGGTGTTGGTTGAGGTGAAGCCAGTGATCAATAAGAACTCGATGTTTAAAAGTTGCGATATATTTGGCACGGGATAATTATAGCAATGATAGACATGCGTCTGCGCGGAGTATTGCGGGCTGACTGCAGAAGGCGGCCACCGGCCGGCTCGCCGCTAGGTTCGTCTGGTACAGGCGTCAATGTGACGTAGTCTATTGTTTATCAGGTTAGCTTGGAAGCCTTTATAGCGAACGTTCCGAGTGGCGGCTGCCTTCCGATTTTCTACCGGAATACCGGGCGCTTACGGGTTACAATTTATTTACTTAATGTTAAGATTATACAATTTTAGTTTAGATTTTAGTACAGTAATAAATTAATTATTAGGTAACATTATTAGTAAGTAGTTTTAATTATTATATTTATATTACAATGTTTGTTTATTAAGTTATGTTAAATTAAGTTTATTATAATTTTAGGTAGGCAAGGTAAGTATTAATTTAGGCTAGATATAATACTAGGTATTTAAGATTTAGGTTAGGGCATAGGTAAGTATGCCACATTTTTATTATTGATAGTTTTTTTTTGTTTGATAGATGTCTTCATCGAGGGTTTTCTTAGCTTTGATTCATGAAAATTCGTTCAATCGTTATAAAACTATGAGCTTTTTAGGGTTCCGAACCCAAAGGGTACCAACGGAACCCTATTACTGAGACTCCGCTGTCCGTCTGTATGTCTGTCTGTCTGTCTGTCTGTCTGTCTGTCTGTCTGTCTGTCTGTCTGTCCGTCTGTCACCAGGCTGTATCTCATGATCCGTGATAGTTAGACGGTTGAAATTTTCACAGATGATGTATTTCTGTTGCCGCTATAACAACAAATACTAAGAACAGAACAAAGTTAAAAATTAAAGAAAAGTTTAAAAAAAGTTTTTTACGATAGCGCAGCGCCACCTATCTAGTTGCTAAGATGGTGCTATCGTCTTTACCTTAATCTGAATCTCGGAAGCGGCTCCAACGATTTAATAAAATTTAGTATACCTACAGGGGATTTCGGGGGCGATAAATCGATCTAGCTAGGAGTCATTTTCAGAAAATGTTGTTTTATTCGTGTTTTCAATAATCAACTTTATTGATAATCAACTTAAAATATGACTCTTCCCGACATCTATTGGCGATTAGAAGTACTGTATCAGTAAAGCAGTTAGTTGCTCTCAATTAAAAAAAATAGTATTATTATTCTTCAATAGATGTCGGGAAGAGTCATATTTGTCTGTTTAAGTGGCAAAACATACCGAGCAAAGTTCGGTCAACCAGATATTTAATCAAAGTCAAAGTCAAAGTCAAAGCATTTATTCAGTATATGGGCAAATTAAAAATTAGCACTTACACACGTCAAATAACATTAAATAGATCATATTCAACAAAAAATATAGATATAACAGAAACATAACGCTTTGAATTTACAAAAAAAAAACAAAGGTATTGAGCCATTCAGCTTTCATCTAGACGTCGAACGTCACACTTAAAACACATGTTTAATTCCCCTTATTAGTGTAGGGTTGCCAACCGTACCATTACGTGCACCCGCAACCCAGTGCATGTTTCAGTACTTCAGACAATTTTTATCCAAAAAATTGTGAAATAATGAAACATAATAGATAAATAAAACGCAGACTAATTGCAGTACAAATCATGTTCCGAATGGAACTGATTGTCCGACTATCAGCCGCATAATACCGTCGTAACAGGCAACCCTAGATCTGCAAACAAAAGATGAAAACTGATTGACTGTTGAATCTACTGGTGTTTCGGAAGTACTCCCATCAGAGAAGAAACACCAAGAAACTCTATGGGGCTTGTCACTTATTTTAATTCATTTTTTTTTAATTCATATTAAATAAATGTTTAATGTACAATAAGTAATTCTATTATCATACAATTTATATTATATCTTGGAGCTTGGGGCATTCAGGCCAAGCATTTTTGTCATTCATATAGTCATTTATTGTATAGTACGATTTTCTGCTTATAGACAGTTGATCAATATCTTTAGGAAGTTTATTATAAAATCGTATACAGTTCCCCAGAAAAGAACCACTAACTTTCCACAACCTGAATTGAGGTAGAATTAATCTATTTTTGTGTCTTGTATTGAAATTATGTACATCGGACCTCTTATCATACTCATTCAAATTTTTGCGTACATACATAATATTTTCATATATATATTGACATGCCACTGTGAGAATTTTAATCTCCTTAAATTTTTCACGAAGTGAGTCTCGCGACTTCATGGTATATATAGATCGAATAGCTCTTTTTTGTAAAACAAATATAGATTGGATTTCGGCGGCTTTCCCCCACAATAAAATGCCATAGGACATTATACTATGGAAGTAGCTAAAGTAAACCAATCTAGCAGTGGATTCGTCAGTCAAGTTTCTGATTTTACGTACTGCGTATGCAGCGGAGCTCAATCTACCTGCCAGAGCCGATATTTGAGAACCCCATTGTAGTTTTGAATCCAGGGTGATGCCCAAGAATGTAGCGGATTCAACAAATTCTATCGGTACATCGTTTATTAATATCCTGCTATTAATGACACCCTTTCTTACATTTGGCAGCGAGAATTTAATACATTTAGTTTTTTTGGCGTTCAGTAATAAGTTATTGGTTGTAAACCAATTCAAAACCTGTGCGATTGATTTGTTAACATCGTCAAATCCAGGCGCAATCCTATCTATTTTGAATATTAAGGATGTATCATCCGCGAACAAAACAATGTCACATAAGTTTTGCACGAAAGACGGCAAGTCATTAATATAAACTAGAAATAAAAAGGTCCTAAGATCGATCCCTGCGGAACTCCCATTTTTATGAGGGATCCAGATGACCTGACGCCATTGACCTCAACCATCTGTATTCTATTACTGAGGTAGGATGAGACCAGATCAAGTGCTTTTCCGTTAACGCCGTAGTGTTTTAATTTGCAAATTAGCGTTTTGTGACAGACGCAATCAAACGCTTTAGATAAGTCACAGAAAACGCCGATAGCATCTTGTGCTTTCTCCCAGGCATCAAATATATGTTTAAGAAGATCTACTCCAGCATCAGTACTAGAACGCCCCTTAGTGAAACCATATTGTTTGTGATTTAAAAGATGATTAATATTAAAATGTGCCAAAAGCTGGTCTAATATAACTTTTTCAAAAACTTTACTGAGCGCCGGTAATATAGAGATTGGTCTATAGTTTGAAGGGTCATTACAAAAATGACTCACTGATTTGTATAGGGGAATTAATTTACTTTTTTTCATTACATCAGGAAAGACACCTTCATCGACGCATCTGTTAAAAATAAACGCTAAGTGAGGGCTAATTGCATTAATAACATAACTAAGTACTTTGGTTGACATACCCCACAGATCCTCGGTTTTCTTTTGATTGAGCATTTTAAAAGTTTTGATAATTGATATTGAAGTTATGTGTCTGAACTCAAACATAGAGTCACATACATTCACACACTTCGATAGTAAAACAAAAGCATCCTTAGGGGAAGAGTTTAAAGGCTGAGTAGTAATAATAGGTACTTATGAGAAGTACTCAACAAATGTGTTAGCGACATCATTATTATCTATGATTAATTTATTATTAACTTTTAACATAATTTTACCGTCCCTCTGCTTAATTTTTCCAGTTTCTGTATTAATGACTTTCCATATTGATTTTATTTTGTCATCGGCATGCTTAATTTTTCTACTTAGATGCAGTGATTTTGCTGTCTGACAAACAACTTTAAAAGTTTTTGAATACAATTTTAAGTGATTTATGAATTTAGTATTATGTAAATTAATGGTTTTTTGTGAGTACAAGTTATACAAATTGTTTCTACTTTTATAAATACCAGGAGTTGCCCAGTCATCGAAACGAACCTTCGCACCCTTTCTAACCATTTTAATTTTAAAAATATCATTGAACTCTGCATCTAACATTTGAAATAAAGCACTGCATAGGTCATCAGCATCCTCAGAAAATCTTAGGTTCATTAATTGCTTGTCAATGATATCCACAAACTGTTCAACCCGTTTGGTGGTAATGGGCCTGTAAAAATGTTCTTGGCCTTTGATGGATAATTTACATGAAATAATAATAATAATAATTACTACAATTACTATTACCACTATTACTATTACTACTATATAATACTATTCTACCTTTGTGTTAACGTTTACTTAGTTGGTGTTAGAAGTTCGTTAGAAATTCGATAGATGGCGTTCGGAACCCTCCGTGTGCGGGACAAAGTCTGACTCGCACTTTCTCAGTTTTATTTCTAGTTAATTGCGCTATGAAATCAACTTTCATAGGTCTGGTCAATTCGAAAATCTTCTTCTTCAACGATATTGTAAGAACATGGAAGCATTGACCTGATGCTGGGACATCTCTTGGACTCTACAGAATACTCAAATCCTCACCAGCTTACAGCTCAGATTTTAAATGTCGTGTTTAGAGTCATTGGAATGCTTTTAATGAAAAGATTATACATAGATCAGTCGGGGTTGTTTAAAATATTATATTATTATATATATAGATGAATATTATTTTAAACAATAGATCATATTATTATACTATATTGACTTCAAATTGATTGTGATCGGTGGGGATCTACAGCATAGCTAAGCTTATAATAATATTTTTTCGTAGTAACTATGACCTAATCTGTGGTTTTACTGCAAATATTTTATTAATTTTGCGATGCGTGTATGTGAAATTCGTGATATCTTCTAAAGTTTTCATTTGAATTACATACTGTAAAGGACAATTTTAATCTATAATATGTGGTCAAGCTAATTAACGTAATTATTTGGATAAGGATTAATACTATATACTTGAAAATAGTGTAACGTTGCGTCTAGCGCCGTTACTAAATCTAGGTTAAATAATAAAAGTCTAAAACATCTAAATAAAACTTATTAAAAATATTAAATACTACAATAAAAACTACACAAATTATACAATATAACGTATTTAATACTACCTTAATACCTACTTAAAAATCAAAACTTAATGATTTCCTACGGAACTCGTGAGTTCAAAAGCAAACGCTAAATGGCTCGGGTTGCCTGTCCTACGGACCCCAAAAACCGCTTCTATTGTTCCGATGGTTCGAGCTCATTCGATCGCCTGCCTCGGCCACTAGTTACTGATCGCGCGCTGAACGCGCACGCGCCTGCCTCCACACTTTTTAAGTACTACGTATTCTGGAAGACCCGCTGGGGTGAGTTTTCATTATCATACGAGCCTATAAAACTGTGTAAGCTGTTCTGCCACGGTACGCTGACTGCGGTTATTCTACCTAACCGTAATCATCGGACTGAGCCGCTGGTACCTACCTATCACGACGCTCCACGCTGGCAGATCAGCTAAGTTGAGGACGAGCGCTAATGCCGTACCGACGTTGATTCCAGGTCTTAAACAGGGAGCTGGGTCTTAAACCGGGAGCTAGGTACCTGCAGTACCAACCTACAACCTGTGCCTACTTACTACTTGACGCTGGCCTTCGCCCACGTCACCGCTCACCACCGCTGCGCATGAGCTGACCAACAGCTTCGTCGCTCACCCTCCCAGCTGTGGGAAAGGGTTGCATCGCACCGGACGGACTAGCAGGCCAGTGCCGCTCCTAACTTCTTGTTAAGCTCTTCTTGTGCGGCTGAGTAACTTAATAGGCAATATAAAAGTAAGACCCTACATCTACTTTTATTTACCCCGACCCTATCTACCTATTTCATTTCATAAATGCACACTGCCATCGATAGTAATAATAATGTATCTCCAATCGTCTCCCGGTTGCCTGGAAGAGATCGCTGTTTAGCGATAAGGCCGCCGATTGTACAGTTAGTTTTTTAAGTGTTTGTAAATACCTATCTCTGTATTCCTTATGTGCAATAAAGTGTTAATCTATCTATCTATCTATCTACCTATCTGCGGTAGGCAGGACCTATCCACCGCCGCAATAGCCTTGGAAGTTATGTAATATTTTTTAACAAAAAAATTAAGATTAAAATGGTTACTGTGAGTCAACCTTAAGAGATAGACATATGCTGTCGCGGACTTTTTTGTAGGTCTTATTACGTTGTACAACTCTTGCATAGAAAATATTCTTCTATCTATTTTCAATTAAGCAGCGTTCGTAAGAAACGTGTTTTTTCGACCGTTTTTTCGCCGACTTAGAATTCAAATCGGGTCTCCACGAATGTACCTTTGATTTAAACGGGATAATATATAGCCTATTTTTATTCCGAAAGTCCATTCTATGTATTAGTGAAAGAATTTTCTAAATCGGTTCAGTTGTTTTTGAGCCATATCATTACAAACATACAAAAATACAAAAATAAAAATGTTCTCTCTTTATAATATTAGTAGATAGTAGAAGTAGAACTAGATAATGTCGCGGTAATCTCTCAAACGTCAAACTCACAGTGTCATGAGAGCGGAATTAGTTCCAAAAACCACCACCGCCAAGTTATACTTGTGGTACTGTAGACTCTACTCTAGGACGTCTATCAAGAGGTTGTAGCATAGAGTACTTTTCTATATACTGGGTATATATATATATATATATATATATAGTCTATGTAGGACGATGTGACGGTCTTAGGTCATAGTATTTATATTCTCTTTGTATATAGTCTGTGATAAAAACAGCGAATACATGTTATACGTTTAATTTTATACAATTATCGCAAAAGCCAAAAACAAAGAATTTTATACATAAATTTTAAATTGTATTGTAAATCTGTAATACTGTAATATAGCTTCAGTATTTAAAATTACGTTGTAATTTTTAACATGATCGACTACATGATCAACGACTGTTTTCTAAGCTATTCCAAGTCTCGTCACTAAACACCGAGAACAGACAGACCAATGTAAATAAACAGATAAACAGATTTTTATCTTCTTAAACTATTACTTACCTATTATGTGCTTCAGGCCTTCGTTTCCTACGACCGTTCTGCGTATATCGTCGCTCTACCTTGTCACATGCCCAGTTGGTTGTATGGCTAAGTAGCCAAGTTAATGTATGTTTTTATACCTACCTACATAAAGTACCTACTATGACTTCGGAATGGATTCGCCAAAGTATTTAGTTAAGTATTCATACGAGGAAAAAAAGATACCAAAGTCTATTCGAGTTATCGTTGGAGGAATATCTGGGTAAGTACCTATTTTATTGGTTTCTATTTCCTTATAGTTCTATTAGGTACTCCTATTATGAAATGGAGGTAGGGAAGGATTCTACGTCTACTATAGTCAGCGCGTTATCATCTGAGTCGTATGTCCATAAACGTCAATAGAGATAAAGATATCGGTAAACGGCTACCCGTCGATGGTGTGTGTAAGTTGGAGCGAGATATATAGGGAAATTTTTATGGTCTCACGACTCAGTTGATAACGCGCCGACTATAGTACATCTTGGGCGGTATGACCATCAAGGTATACTAACTAATACCTGCATACATACGAGCGAAAGGGTGAGGACATAAAGATGCGAGTTCCCGGTGCAGACAAACAGGTAAAATTTTTCATTGTTTCATTAATTTCTCCAACTTGTTTCATTATGTGTGAGTGCACATAAAGAAATTATATTTTACCTGTACGGATCGGTAGGTACCGGTTTGTATGCGTCGGAAGCCGGGAACCCACCTCTTTATGTCCTCACCCAAACACATTACCATCCTTTCGGTAGTCGAGTAGTAAAGTTAATTATTTCGTAAAATCACTGTTTTTCTTTATCAAAGTAACGCTAAAGATATAAAAAGCGTTGTGAATCACCTACGGATGCATTTAAAAATGTTATTTGTCTTTCTTTCCTGATTGGGGATACTTTCGGATTCTGTAAGAAAAACTTCTTCTTGCGGGCCTAAAAAGGCCACATTGAGTGATTCATCTGTAAGCAATTCATTTCCTGAATTCCCAGCAATTCCTCTATAATTCGTAAAATGGCTACAAAATTGAATGAACTAAACGCAATTCAATTCAGCAGCAGATTCATATTTGACGATAATATTGCTACACGCAAAAAAAACATGAATGAATGAATGAATTGTTGAACAAGTATGTTTTTTTACGTATTATATTATTATAAAGAGATATTTTGTGAATAAATAAATCTCATTTCCTTTATAAGTTACTAAAAACTATTAATAAGACTGAATATGTTAAATTGAAAATGTTATCATGGGCTTGTATTATTATTTATTCTGTGTCATGGATCACGGCTGGCAACAATTTGGATACCTATTCCTACACGTAATCACAGACAGAAAGAAACTCTTTGTTTAGAACGAAACAAAAACAAACTTTAGTTAGTATATAGCTGTGCCCGCGACTTCGTTCGCCTGGAATAGAGACTTTGGACAGCATTATTGGGCTTTGGGTTTATATTGGATTTTAAACACGATCGTTTGGGTATTTTAAAAAAATCTACTTTACAGTAATGCTTCTCTTATATACACGATATTAGACGACGATTCGACGTGATTTTTTAAATTTGCTTTACTTTTTAGGGTTCCGTAGTCAAATGGCAAAAAACGGAACCCTTATAGATGATATAGTGGCTGTGACATACGGACGGACAGACGGACGGACGGACAGACAGACGGACATCATGTCCGTCCGTCCGTCACAGCCAGTTTACCCCGTATCCGAAACTAAAAGTTGAAACTTGATGGGTAGATGTATTCTGTAAACCAATAATTTGAAAGAAAGACACAGACACTTCTGAAGTGGTAAAATGTGTGTCCTCCCCCTCTCCCCTCCCAACTTTTAAAGTAAGAGAGTCAAAAATCTACAAAAAATATATGCCTTGGGTTTCAATAAAAACTTTCAACGAAAATTGGTTGGAACGAGTTATAGTCAGTAGTTATTGAGATATACCCAACAATTTTTCAAAACCGCAAATATAATTTTTCATACAATTACTATGAAAAACAAAGTTATTTTTTTGCTGATGAAAAATGACGGAACCCTACGAGTACGACTTGCATTTGAAGTTTATTTATTATAACCGATTGACATGAACAAACACTAAATGTTAAGTGAAGCTTACCACAATACATTAGTGAAAACCACATCTAAATCGGATAAGCCATTTCTGAGATTAGCGTGCACATACGCACAGACAAACAGATAAACAGGCAAAAATTCTAACAATAATTGTTTTAGATGCTATTGCGTTGATAAAGGTCCCAATAATATTTTTTCTCAAATATCTTCCATGTACAGACAGCGATCCGTTACATTTTTATTATATGTATGTATAGATATAGATGAACATAGATGTATGGATTTCGATTTGGTTATTTTAAGTGGTTTTTACGTTCGACACTCAAAATGTTCGTTTGGTTATGTACACTGGAAAAAAAATCCACTTGTACCTTTCATGGAGGGGCTGATCACTGCATACACTTTTGTTTAGTTTATACAATCCAAAAAAATCCGGGATCCGGCATATCGAAAGCTAACTCTTCTTGCAATGAGCTACACTTTGCCGGCGATACATAATACTCTCTGTGATACGGGCATGCTCCAGAAAGTTTTCGTAGAGACCTAAATATGCCATTATTATCATATTAATTCTACAAAAGTACCGAAACGCACGAAATGAATTGTAAAAAGTTCCTCGGGAGTAACTTCTAACGAATCTGCTATTTGACTCAAAAGCAATTCCTATTTAGTGAACCATTTTACGAATCTCCATACAAAACGGTCAAATAGATGAATTGCCGATCAGAATCGGAAAGCGAATCATAATATGAATTACTCTTAAGTGGCCATTTTGTGATTTCAAATATGATTCGTATTAGGATCATATTATGATTCAGCTAATGTGGCCTTTTTAGGCCCGCGATCGTAGTTTACCTATGATTTTTTACATTTTATTATTTATATATTTAAAGAAAAAACAATAATATTTCAAAACACATTTTTAAACACTAGCTTTTACATAACCAAGGACCTGAGTACAGACAAATTCAACAAGCCCAAAACGACGGGTATAACATGTGTAGTTTTAGAGTTCCGTTGGCCACCTTCCAGCTCCATAATAAGATCAGCACCATGTCATCATAATATTGCATTGTCACGCGATTTACACATGTATGCAAAATTCCAGCTAATCAGTAACCGGAAAGAGGATCAAATTTAATTTGCAAGATTTGATGACAGACATCAGGACAGATGAAACTAAATAAAGCTTGTAAAATAGTTTTAATTCTGAAACTGATCAAAATCACCCGCTCTACGGTATCTAATATGAATTATCCTTAGAGCTTAGGGGATGATTACGAATGCAACACATTTGATCGCAACCGTATCTGATAGTTCACTACCTACTTACGGGTTTATTGCGGTAAAACTGATGGCTGATTTTTGAACACTGAGGCCCAGTTTCACCGGTTCCTGATAAAGTTTCAGATAGTTATCTGACACATGACGCCATTTAAAAGCTGTCAAAAATCTGTCAGATTTCTTCACGTTAGCGCTATCAGGAACCGGTGAAACTGGCCCTGACTGAGCTATAACTCAGTCATCATCAGTTCTCAGTTCTATCGGAATACAAGACCGTCGTCAGCCCATGGCCCAGGGGGGCAAGTTAATATCATGGAGGATGAGAAAAATATCAATTGAAGGTACAGTCAAGAGCACGAAGCTTTACACTTGTAGCGCGAGTCGCAGGATTTATCTTCAAAGCAAGACGATTGCACGGTCTTAGGACTTTGGTTGCTTTGCAGTTGGCTAAATTTTTTTAATATCTAGCGGGGCAGCTACACCTCCCTACCAACAATAAGAGGACATACTATATATCTCTCGACTAAGGCATACGTTTAAAGAAAGGTATTTTAAAATATTTCTTAAATGTATGTATGAAAGACACTGCTTTTTTACCCCACTACGAAAGAAAGAGGCCCTAGCATAGCCCTAGGAAGCACACCCTAGGGCCTAAACGGCTGTCGTATTTTAATGTGAGTGGTGTCAATAGATTCGTCTTAGTCGTGAGGGTGACACTGGTTACATCACAATAAAATAAACAAAATTCAGGATTTTTGGCGCCATAATCTCAATTACCATGATGAACATTGCGGTTCTACTATTCGAAAAGAAGAACGAGTTACCCGCTGAAGTCTTTTGTATCGCAAACTTGCAAATTGGCATTTTAGCAAAATTAAAAAGCAAAATTAATTTTAGCAAAAAAAAAAAAAAGTTTTCAAAATACATCGAGTGTGGTATCCAAATAATAAAGATTTTTTAACGGTGATTACGAATATATATATTCTTAGCGACCAGAAGTAAAAAAGGCTAAAAAAATAAACACTATTGCAATACCCACACTATATAATGCCACAGAACCTCAACATAATGACAATTACATAATGTGTCTATGCTAACAACATAACCATTACATCCGAACAGTATACAGTAACAGGCCACACGACTGAGACTGAGTCTCATACCCGCTCGCTGTCCGTTTTTATACTATCGAGCCCAGTCGCAGCGTGAGGGTAGTTGGAAATCTTCTGATACGGCCTCTCCTGACAGCGGGACGTCCTCGACCGCTTCATCTGCCACCTGGTTCCCAGCACCAGCACCTGCATCGATTTGCTCAACCTAGCGTGGCATCATGCGCGTTACCGCACAGTGGCGCGATCAGCAACTGCAGGTCAAACTCGGTGCAGAGTTCAGCACCATGCGCGCGCTCGGGCAGTGGCGCAACCGACGACAGCATCGCGCTTCAGCGCGCTACCCCGCGTGGAGCTCAGCATGAAGCTCGGCACGTGAGTACCAGCGCGCAATGAGCACGCACAGCATGGGGCGTACTCGCGCAGTGACGCGATTGTCACGTTGAGGAGAGCGCGCACCAGCACGCCTTGGACGGCGCGCAGTCGCGCTGCGGGGAGCGCGCACAGCACGCCTCGGACGGCGCGCAGTCGCGCTGGAGGGGGCGCGTACCAGCATGCCTCGGACGGCGTGCAGTTGCGCCGTGGGGAGCGCGCACCAGCACGCCTCAGACGGCGTGCAGTCGCACCGTGGGGAGCGCGCATAAACACGCCTCGGACGGCGCGCAGTTGCACCGTGGGGAGCGCGCACCAGCATGCCTCGGACGGCGTGCAGTCGCACCGTAGGGAGCGCGCACCAGCACGCCTCGGACGGCGCGCAGTCGCGATGCGGGGAGCGCGCACCAGCACGCCTCGGACGGCGCGCAGTCGCGCCGCGGGGAGCGCGCACCAGCACGCCTCGGACGGCGCGCAGTCGCGCTGCGCGGAGCGCGCACCAGCACACCTTGGACGGCGCGCAGTCGCGCTGCGCGGAGCGCGCACCAGCACGCCTTGGACGGCGCGCAGTCGCGCTGCGCGGAGCGCGCAGCAGCACGCCTTGGACGGCGCGCAGTCGCGCTGCGGGGAACGCGCACCAGCACGCCTCAGACGGCGCGCAGTCGCGTTGCGGGGAGCGCGCACCAGCACGCCTCGGACGGCGTGCAGTCGCGCTGTGCGGAGCGCGCACCAGCACGCCTTGGACGGCGCGCAGTCGCGCTGCGGGGAACGCGCACCAGCACGCCTCGGACGGCGCGCAGTCGCACCGTAGGGAGCGCGCACCAGCACGCCTCGGACGGCGCGCAGTCGCGATGCGGGGAGCGCGCACCAGCACGCCTCGGACGGCGCGCAGTCGCGCCGCGGGGAGCGCGCACCAGCACGCCTCGGACGGCGCGCAGTCGCGCTGCGCGGAGCGCGCACCAGCACACCTTGGACGGCGCGCAGTCGCGCTGCGCGGAGCGCGCACCAGCACGCCTTGGACGGCGCGCAGTCGCGCTGCGCGGAGCGCGCACCAGCACGCCTTGGACGGCGCGCAGTCGCGCTGCGGGGAACGCGCACCAGCACGCCTCAGACGGCGCGCAGTCGCGTTGCGGGGAGCGCGCACCAGCACGCCTCGGACGGCGCGCAGTCGCGCTGTGCGGAGCGCGCACCAGCACGCCTTGGACGGCGCGCAGTCGCGCTGCGGGGAACGCGCACCAGCACGCCTTGGACGGCGCGCAGTCGCGCTGCGGGGAACGCGCACCAGCACGCCTCAGACGGCGCGCAGTCGCGCTGCGGGGAGCGCGCACCAGCACGCCTCGGACGGCGCGCAGTCGCGCTGTGCGGAGCGCGCACCAGCACGCCTCGGACGGCGCGCAGTCGCGCTGCGCGGAGCGCGCACCAGCACGCCTTGGACGGCGCGCAGTCGCGCTGCGGGGAACGCGCACCAGCACGCCTCAGACGGCGCGCAGTCGCGCTGCGGGGAGCGCGCACCAGCACGCCTCGGACGGCGCGCAGTCGCGCTGTGCGGAGCGCGCACCAGCACGCCTCGGACGGCGCGCAGTCGCGCTGCGGGGAACGCGCACCAGCACGCCTCAGACGGCGCGCAGTCGCGCTGCGGGGAGCGCGCACCAGCACGCCTCGGACGGCGCGCAGTCGCGCTGAGAAGAGCGCGCACCACTTCGGGGCTACGAATACCACAATGTCGGGGTACGAAATAGCCACAATGTCGGGGCTGCGAGTACCACAATGTCGGGGTACGAAATGACTACTCAAAATAAACACTCAGTAGTCACAATACAAAATAAACACTCAAAATAGTTGCAATGTCGGGACTACTTAAGTAACAAGTTGCCATAATGTCGGGGCACAAAATAGCCGCAATGTCGGGGCTATTAAAATGACTCACCTGCAGTGTTGAATAACGTTTCGCAAGTAATACAAATAAAATCAAACAAAAATACAGTTTGCATCATAAGTAGTAAGTAACTTGCTTACTGTTTCTAATATGTCTATCATCTCATCTTTAGTTTGCCGCTGTAAGTCTTATATTTCACCAGATTCAAGTTCCCTACGTTCGGCCCAACCTCGTCGTGCCCACTGAAAAATCTAAAAAAAATATATGCTGTAGATCTCAATAAAAACTAACAACGAAAATTGGTTTGAACGAGATACAGTCAGCAGTTTTTGAGATATGGCGACCGCAAAGATAACTTTGTTTTTCATACAAACACTATGAAAAACAAAGTTAATTGTTTAACCTTTCTATTATATAAATACATCTAAAAAAGAAATAGCTACCTATATCGGTCCACCTGTTTTCAAATTATGGCGTGACTAAGGGAAATAGGGATTAATTTTTATAAAACCCGAAAAACCACATTGATTTCAAGACTTTTTTTTAACCCCATTTCACCCTCTTAGGGGCGAAGTTTCGAAAAATCCTGCAACACGTATATTTACTTATTGATTTACAGAAATACTTATGTAAAGTACCTATCGAATATAACAGACTATCTTATGTTGTTTCTCCATATAAACTTTAAACCCCTGTTCCATCTCCTTAAAGGGTGAATGTTAAAAATCCTTTCTTTGCGCATACCTACGTCACTATAACTATCTGCATGCCAAATTTCAGCGCAATCCGATACAATATTGATTTCAGACTTTGTTACCCCTTAAGGGTGGAATTTAGAAAAATCCTGAAACATGTATTTACTTATTTATTTACAGAAGTACTTAAGTAAAGTTTCGAATTAAAAAGACTATCTAATCATGTTTCTCCATACAAACTTTTCTGACCACATACTAACGTCATAATAACTATCTGCATACCAAATTTCAGCGCAATCCAAAACAATATTGATTTTCAAACTTTCTTACACTACTTCAGTTCACCCTTTTAGGGGTGGAATTTCGAAAAAGCCCGAAACATGTATTTACTTATTTAGTTTCAGAAGTACTTTTGTGAAGTTTCGAATAAAAAAGTCTATCTAATCTTGTTTTTCCATACAAACTTTGAACCCCCATTGCATCCCCTTAAGGGGTGAATTTTGGAAAACCCTTTCTTAATACACTCTTACGTACTAAGACAAATATACCCTCCAAATTTCAAGTCTCGAAGACCAGTGGTTTAGGCTGTGCATTGTCTGTCAGTCAGTCAGTATATCAGGACAAAGTAGCCACAGCCTAAACAATAAATGCAATTTAGGATTCTGCCCCCTGATTATTATCGATCATTCGAAAACTTAATTGAATGCGGAAGCTTCATTTTTAATTTTTTGTATTGATAAATCCGTGAGCTACTTTGTCGCGGAAACTTTCATAATTTGAATAAATGATTTTTCCGAATTTAATTATCATAATTAAGATATAGGTTTTTAAGTTTTCATGGTCACTGACATTATTATTAATATTAATTTCGGGATATTTACCATGTTTTTCTTTTGTTTTGAGTTTCCGATATTTCGGTGCTGTTACAAGCGCCATGTTCACGGACGAACTGAAGATTGCGGGTGAAGAGGGTATCACGAGCAAACAAAGCGATCTACCCGCTTTTTTACTCGTTTCGGTCATTCGGTGCCCCTACCATTTGTTATCGATGAAACTCGTTCACGACACACAAAACTCACAGTATCTTCACGCTTCTTGTTGTGGACTACATATTTTGTATGAGGCTGACACAGACCTACCACTGGACGCCAGACATTCGACAGTTTGAACGATTCGAACCATCCTCACGATTGCAATTTTTGAATTTAGTTATTTCAATCGCTTCTCTAACCAATCTTGGTATGTAGTGGCGTTCCGTCGAAAGTATCTGAGGGTTGTGTAACTCAATCCAGTGGTTGGTGCCAGAGTCCAATAGGTGTTCCGCGATCGCAGATTTATGTGAGTCATTGTCTCTGACTGCCTTAATGTGCTCCTTTACCCGGCATGCAACGGTGCGTTTCGTTTGGCCTATATAGGAGCAACACACCACAGCTGCAACTGATCTTGTAGACCCCCGGTTTTTCTAAAGGAAATACGTCCTTTGGTGTACGTAAGAGTTGAGCCAGTTTCTTCCAAGGAGTAAAGATGGTCTTTACTGAATATTTTTGCAGTATATTAGCAACTTTATCTGTAACTCCTTTTACGTACGGTAGGTATGCCGGCTGTCGTTCTGCCCTATGGTGGATCTCACGTTGGCGTGTGTGTCTGGGTGGTAGAATCTTGCCTTTGTACCCGTTTCTCCGTAGCACGCTACTCACATGTCGTAGTTCTTCTTGTAAATGTTCCTCATCACATAAATAATATGCGCGGTCAGTGAGAGTAGTTACCACAGAGTTCAGGTGACGCGGGTGATGATGCGAGTTAGCATTTAGGTAGCGTTCAGTGTGAGTCGCTTTTCTGTAAACAGAGTGGCTGACGGAACCGTCTTCTCTTATTTTAATATTTACATCTAGGAAAGCAATATTTCTGTCTCTTTCCATTTCGTATTGATGAATTTTACTTACGAAATGGAAAGAGACGGAAATATTGCTTTCCTAGATGTAAATATTAAAATAAGAGAATTGTGTGTCGTGAACGAGTTTCATCGATAACAAATGGTAGGGGCACCGAACGACCGAAACGAGTAAAAAAGCGGGTAGATCGCTTCGTTTGCTCGTGATACCCTCTTCACCCGCAATCTTCAGTTCGTCCGTGAACATGGCGCTTGTAACAGCACTGAAATATCGGAAACGCAAAACAAAAGAAAAACATGGTAAATATCCCGAAATTAATATTAATAATATTAATTAAGATAGTTTAAAAACTATAACAACCAATTTCCATGATGCGCGAGTCAATTTCAGTAGCAAGTTTGAGACGTTTATCGTCATATCTCTGGAGATACTAATCAAATCTCGATTAAATTACGATGGGACCACCTCGAAAGTACACCCTTTCAAACTAAAAAATATTTTTTAAATCTATTCATGGTAATTGGCGAAAATGTAGATAAACATACATAAAAAAAACACCTTTTTGGAAGTTGGTTGAAAACTTTGAGTATTCAGTTGAAAAGTAAACAATCAGAGCATTATGACTTACAAAGATCCAAGTTGAAGTAAAAGCAGTTTCCAAATTCGAATTTGCTTTCGAATGATTGAGAATAACCCTGCTGCGATAGATTTTTGCGAAGTGTTTTAGTTTTTTTATAATGTGAAAACTTGTAGGTTGAACTATTTGTACTACAACGATATCCCGTTTTAGCATGATAGCCACGATCCTACTCCATCCTCTGGACTTAGTAAAGATCCGTCTACAGACGCACTACAGCCAGAGGTGTCCCTGGCTCATATTTAGAAATATCTGGAAGTGTGAAGGTCCCAAGGGACTCTACAAAGGCCTTTCGGCGGGAATAATGCGGCAAGCCACCAATACCACCACGAGACATGCGGTGTACTACTGGCTGCATGAACATTATGTTCAGTTAGTATTTACACATGCTTAAATATAAACATATGCATTTATGTAATACATATACATATTTATAAAGTAGTAAAAATATTCACGCTCGCTTCGCTTGCGCAACTAGACCTTTTATCTACTTTGTAGGAAATATGTCAGAAACTTATTTGAACAGCCAAATGCATCATAATAAATCATAAATTTAAACAGCACAATCTTGCATGATCATGATAATTATTGACCGTAACAACAGGAGATATTGGCTTTAATCTAAAGTATTATATAGTGACTTATTAGGTCATAAAACTGCTAGCTGGCTGGCCAGGCGGATACTGGATAGTGTTCTACCGCCATGCAAAGTTCGATGTCTTTATTTATCATCAGGCAAACATCTGGCTTTGTCTTCATTGACCAATGACTGAGATATATACAATATTAGTACCTACCGCTTCAGGCGTATTAAACGATTGTAGTGATTCCACGTTCCAGTATGAAAAATAATGTTTTTGTTATTATTATAGTAATTACGGCAAGTTAACGTTAAAAGACAAAATCTTGATCAGTTCGTACGCCAGCATGGCAGGTGCCCTCGCTGGAACCCCATCTGAGTTGATCCTCATCAGGACGTGTGCTTACGGACCTCTGGATCCCTGCGCCGAAGTCTGGCAACGACCAAGATTATATCAAGGACTACGTGACGCAATACAACGGTTAGTGGATACACCTCTTGGAGAGTGGAGAGCCCTCTTACCTGGTCCTATTTTTTGACAGTATTTTACAGTCATAGGTAGACATTTCTACCTTTCTTTCTTTGCTGTAAATGTATAAATAAGAATATATAGGACATCTTTTAGCTAAGAGTGAGTTTGATTCTGGGAGGAGACGTAAACGAAAGGCGTGTCTACCCATTATACTATTATCTTACATGCTTGTATATTTTGAGACACTAAGAATAATCTATCTATCAAATGATCCTCTCGTGGGTGCTAATGACCTCTTGAAGGATAGAACACATTAGGACGGGTCGCAGTGAGGCAGAGCGGGCCACATCACAACGAAAAAACTTAGTGAAAACGATCTAGGAGGATTTTTAGGATGCGATGCGTTCCGCCTTGCTGCGGCCCGTCCTAATGTGCTCGATCCTTAAAAGAGACTGTTGGTAAGAACAGTCTTCTCTTTCAGAATAGTGAGAACGGACGGAGTGCGAGGCCTATGGCGAGGAGGAACTCTTACGACCGTCCGTGCTGTGTGGCTCGGATTGATACACTTTGCAGAACCAAAACAGGTGGATCCTATTGTAATGTATACGATTCTTTTTACCCAGGAAAATCCTTTATGAATACCACTCGCCCGGGGGAGCGAGATGGTTTTGTGGGACTCCTGCCTGGAAGGCAGCATACCACACCAAAAACCTGGCGTGAGCCGCCAACCACCGTGGTGGGGAAAGTGGGGTCGCGCTAACATTCACTATCTTGCCCTGGTGACCTTGCTTACCAAGGTCAACTCCCAGCCATCATGTGGGGAGTACAAGCCATTGGAGAGTACCCCGACCTTCCAATAGTTACCGCTCTATAGAGAAGTGCGGCACGTCTTCACCTCAAACGACACCTCCGTCCCTCATATAACAAGTGTGCGAAGAGCAAATACTCCTACTTGCAAACCGTCTTCCGTTCGACTCGAACGCCAGTGGTATGCGAGCATCACTCCATCGGCCGTCACCGACCCTCCACTAAGTCCGAGCGTATGCTCGGACCCACCACCAGGCGGCTCCCACCACCGAGCCCTCCTAGCCCCATCACACAGTGCCCTGTGCTAAATATCAGAGGGATACGTGGAGGGCCCCTCCCGTCGGAACTTCATTATCGGTTGACAAATTGATCCAGTTGGAAAAGTTGGGAAAAGTTGTCGGCCGATACCCAGGGTACATATACACATTTACATATATACATAGCCCTTTTCATAGCACGCTGAGCGACTTTAAATTTGTGGACCAGACCAACCGATTCCAACTTGATCGTCACTTTACTTCAGGTGAGATAGTGGTCATGGTTTTTATCAAAAATTGGTATTACTGCTTCATGTACTTGTCACAAATATCGGTTTTGAGCGTCGGAGCCCCGTTATAAGAATGTAAGTCTACAAAGATTATAATTTTTCTGCAGGCTGACGTAGGTGAGCGACCATGGTACGAAACAGCACATAACGTATGTAATGCTACCTATACTGGATTCTTGGCTGCTGTGCTAACTCTACCATTAGATACTGTAAAAACTAAGTAAGTTACTATAGCTATTGCAGTTCTTTTCCATTTAGATAAGGCTTCTTTTATCAGAAACCAGCCGAACCAGAGTCTTGTGCAAACTCGAGTTCGTACAAACATTTATAGAAAAGGCATATATTTATACTAGAAGTGCCCCGCGGCTTCGCCCGCGTTAAAGACTTCTTTTATTTACTTAAAACATTTATTTTGTAAACACCTTTCTATCATAAAAGACATCAAAGAAGTTAAAGCCAAATCGGTTCAAACTTTGAACCCCATTTCATCCCCTTAAAGAGATAATTTTGAAAAATCTTTTCTTAAAGGATACTTACGTCAATACAACTATCTGCATGCCAAATTTCAGTGCAATCCGAAACAATATTTATTTAAATCAGACGTTGTTACCCCACTTCACCTTTTTAGGGGTGGAATTTCGAAAAAGTCTGAACCACGTATTTTCTTATTTATTTACTGAAGCACTTGTGTGAAGTTTCGAATAGAAAAAACTATCTAATCTTGTTTCTCCTTACAAACTTTTAACCCCTGTTTCATCCCCTTAAGGGGTGAATTTTAGAAAATCATTTCTTTGATAGAACTAACGTCGTAATATCTATCTGCATGCCAAATTTCAACGCAATCTGAAACATTACTGATTTTCAGACTTTGTTGCCCCATTTCACTCTCTTAGGGGTGGATTTTCAAACAAGCCTGAGACACATATTTACTTATATTTTTACTGAAGCACTTGCACACAAGTGTGAAGTTTCGAAAAGAAAATACTATCTAATCTTGTTTCTCCATACACACTTTGAATCCCCATTTCATCCCCTAAAGGTGTGAATTTAGAAAAATCCTTTCTTAGGACACCTTTACGTACTAAGACAAATATACCCTCCAAATTTTAAGTCTCTACGACCAGTGGCTTAGGCTGTGCGTTGTCTGTCAGTCCGTCAGTCAGTCAGTATGTCAGGACAAAGATTCTTATAGTATTAGATAGACAGATAGATACACAGATTTTCAAATTTTGTCGAAAAACTTGTTTGAACATTTACTAGACAATGCCCTACCACCATGTAGAACATTACTAGAACTCATAGTGTGTTCAAGTTTTTTTTACTTGACTACCAGGAGGGTTATGATTTTGACCGGTAATATGTATGTATGTTCGTCAGATTCCTAATTACTTCTTAAATCTTTTCATAATTTAACAAATTAGCTGTGTTGGTTATCAAAATGTGAAAGGGCATTATTAGCTCATTTCAAATATATATGCATAGTGTATATACAGGGTGTCCCATGCAACCTGTGCCAGTGATGGTTTGTGGTCTGAGGACACCAGTACCTATGGATTGGACCCCATGTATGTTACGCGATTTTTTGTAGTTTTCGAGATTTGAATTGTTTTTATTTTCAGTTTTTTTTTTCATTTTGGACGGTTTTAGCTATAACTTTTTCAGTTAAGTGATTATTTGAGATTTTCTTTATAAGTATTACAGTTAGTAGAGATCTTTTACGATAACATGAACCGCCCCTCCAATTTTTGACAATTAATATCTCGAAAACTACAAAAAATCGCGGAACATACATGGGGTCCAATTGATAGGTATTGGAGTCCCTAGACCACAGACCTTAGCTGGTACAGGTTGCATGGGACACCCTGTATATGTATAATGTATACATATATTATATTAACTATCGCCCGCGGCTTTGCTTGCATACACGCGATAATTGGAAATAATTTCTGAAATTAGTCGACTTTTCAGTATAGTCTGCTTTTTGTTTTTAAATTACTTTATCTTATAATATTTTTTTTTAATACATAGTCTAGCGTTTGACCACTACCTCACCTGTTGGTAAGTGATGATGCGGTCGAAGATGGTAAGCACGCTAGGCCTAGAATGGGAACTGGCTCTAAAGGTCTCTTGTAATAAGAAAATGATTGTGAAAATTAAGCAAAATGTTTTGAAGGTTTCAGGTGAGCTGTGTTCCAACTACAATTAAGGATGTGTTTTTAAATGAACTGAGAACGTATGGCATCAAGCATTTTTGGTGTGGATTCACCGTATACCTTGTCCGGCTTGTAGTACATACACTGGTGACGGATGCAATACTAGAAAAAGTACTAGAAAAATATATTGCTGAAACTCAAGAAATTAAACGATAAGCGAACTTTTAATTAATAGTCATTTTATTCTTGCCTCGAAATGCACCTCCCTCATATTTATAAGCAAAGAGTGTATGTGTAGTGTGAGTGTTAATGTTATAATTAAACTTAAAAGCTTGATATTTAAATAACGTCTGATCTCTACACGGCTGATATTATTATCAATATTCTGCCACTAGAAGCAGAATTTTATTCGTAACTAGAAGTGCCCCGCGGCTTCGCCCGCGTTAAAAACAACTTTTATTTACTTAAAACGTTTTTTTCGTAAAAACCTTTCTAGTATAATAACACATAAAAAAAGAGTCAGCCAAATAGGTCCACCCGTTTTCAAGTTATCGCGTGACTAAGGGAAATAAGGATTCATTTTTTTAAAACCCGAAAGACCATATTGATTTTTTTGAAACACATATTTACCTATTTATTTACAGAAGTATTTATGTAAAGTTTTGAATAAAAAGATCATCTAATCTTGTTTCTCCATACAATCTTTGAACCCCCGTTTCATCCACTTGAGAGGTGAAATTTGAAAAATCCTTTCTTAGCGGATACTTACGTCACAATAACTATCTGCATGCAATTTCAGCGCAATCCGAAACAATATTGATTTTCACACCCTACTTCACCCTCTTACGGGTGAAATTTAAAAAAATACTGGAACACTTATTTACTTATTTATTTACAGAAGTGATTGTGTGAAGTTTCAAATAAAAAATACTATCTTATCTTGTTTCTCCATACAAACTTGGAACCCTCGTTTCATCGCCTAAAGGGGTGAATTTTGGGAAATTCTTAGTACACCCTTACGTACTGTTATACGGGTTCCGGGAAAACACTTTTTAAAAAAACACTTGTTTTCACTAAATAATAATATATTAGAAATTATCTTAATGAGATAGTAAAATAGAATAATTGATTTTATGATATGTTGCAAAGATTGGTATAGGACGTTTCGCAACGGAGGATGAGTGAAGACTGACTAAAAAAAGGTAATGAATAATAATCTATAATCTAAGTTGCTGATATAGCTGAAAGGTGTACATTATTGGGCCTGAAACCTAGGGGTATAACAACCCCCCGCATAAGAGTAAACTTATTTAATTAATTATAAGTTTACGGAAGTTGTTATTCTATGCGGAGACGAGGTTGGGCAACAGGACTTGGATTCATTGATATATTTTCTTGCTTCGGATTAATAACAAGTTTGCGCTTGTAACATATACCGACCTTTACATTATAAATCATTAAACTTATGATTACGATAAATGCAATTACACTAAATGATAAACTTACAGTATTAGGGATAGTATTATCATAAAGAAACGTATCTTCTACAAATTGATTTGGTAAGTCATTCAAAAGTTTTAAGCTTTCTAAATTTACATTATTTATTTCTGGTACGGCTAATTTGGTGAGGCTTAGCTCGGTAAATCGTTTTAAGTTACAGCAAGAATCGTTTACTATATTAAAATTTGATATGACAAGGCTCGTAGTTAAGTTAAAGTTTTCTCTAGCGTCTAATTTAATATCTTTACAAAATGCAGTACAGTCTGGTTTCAGTAAAAGTATTCCAGTTCCTGATATAACTTTATCTACACATATGTGTTTACATTCGATAGTTAGTTTTGCATGGTTTGATTGAACAAATATCCATTTATTACCATTTAATTTATGCCAAATATCAATATTTCCGTATATGAATTTAGTGGTACATTTTTCTGGTAAGACTTCCACAGCTTTAGTCATGATTTCGATTTCACAATTTGGGTTATTGATTACACTTAAAATATCTAATGAATTACACACAAAATGATTATTAATAATAGTCTTACATAACTCTAAGTTATCTATACTGAAATAAGTTTTCCTATCTTCACTAAGGCCTACATAAGATTTAGGCGTTATTATTAACGCGTAAGAGTTTGGCATGTTTGCGTCATGCGGTACTGGTATAGGTACACTTTTATAGAGATTATAGCTAATCAAATTCACCAAAGGAATTTTAACTACAAATACTAACTTATTGTCTAGATAATATGCTACTAAATCAACTAGATTCATCAATAAATGAATGTTATTTAAACTTAACTCTACTGGAAACTCCTTGTGTTTAGGTATATTCTTAAAATTAATAATAATATCTTCATACAGTTGTTTAGGAGTAATTACAGATGGATGAATAGTATTTGACTTAACGAACAATATGCTACTAACTAGATCCTCAACTTTATAAGACAGTGTTAATAAGGTAGCTTCAAGAACATTCAATATTTGATTTAAATTATTTTGGAAACTGACGGCATTTGTAATGTCGGATACATTTTTTATAATTAATGACATTTTATCCATTGCATCTGTCAACAGGAATTGATTTTTATTCAATTCTATAATAGAGGAATTAAAGGTAGAAATGGCTGAATTTGAAACGAATATGCTACGGGCGAAATTAGAACTTAAATTTCTATTAGTATTATACAGTGTTTGTATAGCATGATTGTATTTATTGGCGTCATCTTCATCTAAGGTGCCAAATATATGTTTAAATATAGTTCCGACGGCAGAAAACCAAGCTGATCTCTTCGAATTTGCAGGTATTAAATGTGATATTGAGTTGTAATCTCGGATGATGTCATGAAATAATGAGTCAAGAGGTTGTATCATATTGTGACATTCAATATTGTTGATGAATTCACTTTGTTGGCAAGTATAACGCACAGTACCGAATATGCTTTTAATGTTTTCTATATGTTCAGAAATAAACGATATATCGATTGGGATAAGTATGTGAATATGGTCATTAATTAGTTTAACTGTTCCTGAAGAGTCAAAGAGGATACCAGGGCTCTTGGTAATTGGTTGGATGAATTCTTCTTGTTTATAACCCAGTGTGGAATGACAAAATATAAGCCTGAAATGAGAAGTATAAAGTTAAGTGCAATATATTTATATATTTTTTTCTAAACTAACTTATTTTATATGTACATTTTACTAATTATATTAATTTATGTTTCAGATGCTGCAGCTGGTTTGACTTCATCAAAGTGGTGTTTAACATGTCGTCGGTTCATTAAAAGAGACAGCGAGTTATTACCATGTACCTTAACTACTTTGAAGGGACCTTTCCAAACGGGGGACAGAGCTTTCCGTAACCTTAGATGGTTTTTCAGGTAAACAAGGTCACCTACTTTATATTTTATTGTTTTAGTGCGTCGGTCATAATATTCCTTCGATTTTTCTTTAGATGCATTTATATTTTGTAAAGCTATATCTCGCGATAATTTAAGACGGTGATGTAACATCTTGAGGTATTCAGGGTAAGTTGTATCAGAGCGGAGTTCGTAGATCGAATCGGGGATAAAAGGCTTGTGGCCGAAAAGAAGTTCGTAGGGTGTGAATTGCGTCGTTGTATGGATATTGGTGTTATAAGCTAGCATTGCTGTGTATACAAATTTGTGCCAGTCGTTTTGATTTTCGTTGACAAATGATTTTAGATATTCTTTAAGTGTGGAGTGGCTGCGCTCTAGAGCACCTTGAGTTTGTGGGTGGTAGGGTGAAGCCCATATCTGTTTAATTTTGAGGAATTCACACGTTCTCTTGAACAGGTCAGCTGTGAAATTTGTACCTTGATCAGTAACAATTGTTTTGGGAATGCCGAACACTGATATAAAGTGTACCAAACATTCGCATGATTCTTCTGCTGTTGCATTAGAAATCGGATAGGACACGGAATACTTAGTCAAATCGTCTTGTATTGTAAGTATAAATTTTAATTTAGGAATACCGGCTTCCGGTAAAGGCCCGACTATGTCTAAACTGATCCTTTGAAACGGATGTGTTGAAGATGTTGTGATTTGCATAGGTGCTTTGTTAATTTGGCGCAGTGCTTTGTTTGATTGACATAAAGAGCACAATTTGACATAATTTTCGATATCAGATCTCATGTTTTTCCAATAGTATTTTTCTTTGATTCTATTATACATACGCGTTGATCCTAAGTGTCCAGCAATAGGTATATCATGGTTTTCTTTTAAAATTTTAGCCACTTCAGACGGGACAGGATATATAATTGTGTTATGGTGAATATTGACTGTTACATTAGTGTTATTAAATAGATACATGAGCATGCCATAGATTTTGACAAAGGAATTCTGTTCGAATGCATTTTTAAAGTCAGATATTGCTATTTCATTTATGTTGCCGGTTAGAAGAATATCGTCTCTGGCTGACTTTAGCGTCTTGAAGATGTCAGGGTAGGAGCAGGTGTCGAAATAATAGACCTTGGTAAAGAGGAGATAGTAGGTTTTGCCTTTTATATTAACTTTCTTAAAAGAGTGCAGTTCGCGTTCGCCATCGTGAATTGTGTCATCAGCGTTGGAGATAATGTCTTGAAGGTATAGGTTTGAGTCGTCAAAGTATGGACACGGGGATTAATATTGTCTTAGCATTACTTTTAAATAGACTTTCATTATGTTTTTTGATAAATGTGTTGTATGTTTCGTTTTTGCTCGTAAAAGATTTTAGAAATTCGGTATATTCTTTATTAGAACTGGAAGGCGTTGCATCAATTTGTCTGGTTTCGTTAGTGCGAAAGTCTGGCGAAAAAGAAGGATTAAAAGCAGGAATAGGGGCTGGTGGAGTGAGAGTGATCTCGGGAGACGGAGGATTCAGTGGGGAAAAGTCAATGTTTTGATTAAGTGGGCTAATTCCCAAGTCGCCCAAGTCGATTAAATCGTCAAGAATGTCTTCAGGAATTTCTGAGTCAAAAGTGGGTTGGTTATCGGATAATCCTGACGTTGAAGGTTGTGGGTCTACATTCTCTTGAATGATTGGATTGACTGGGTAACGTGACAATGTGTCAGCGTTGCTGTTAACCTTTCCTTTTTTGTAAATTACCTCGTAGTCATACTCTTCTAGTTTGAGTCTCCATCTGACTAATTTTGACCCCGGCTCTTTACAGTTAAATAGCCACTTAAGAGGACGGTGATCGGTAGCGATTGTAAATTTGTGACCATATAGATACGGCCTAAACATTTTTGTACCAAAAATGATGGCCAAGCATTCCTTTTCAGTTACACTATAATTACTTTCCGCCTTATTTAAAGTTCGGGATGCGTAAGCGATAGGCCGGTCATTTCCTATAGGCCCCTGGGACAAAATTGCAGATATGGCATAGTTTGATGCATCACATGACAGAACAAACGGTTTTGTAAAATCCGGGTACGCCAAAATTGGTGCTGATATCAGGGCACTTTTGAGATTTTCAAAAGCTAATTGCTGCTCGTTGTTCCAAATGAAGGGGATATCTTTCTTTAATAGATGTGTGAGTGGTTTAGCAATTTTAGATAGGTCTGGAATAAAGCGCCGGTAGTACGACACTAATCCTAAGAAAGATTTAATGTCTTTCGGACATTTGGGAACGGGAAATTTTTCTACAGCCTTGGTTTTCTCAGGGTTTGGTCTAACACCTTGGTCGGTAATTATATGGCCAAGATACGAGACTTCCTTGCGGAGGAATTCGCATTTGTCAGGTTGTAGTTTGAGATTGAAACTTCGGAGTCTATTGAAAACGTTGGATAAGTTTTTCATGTGCGTATCAAGGTCGTATGAATAAATTACAATGTCATCAAGGTACACAAACCATTGGATACCCTGAAGACCGGAGAGTGCAGTATTCATTAATCTTTGGAAAGTGGCTGGTGCATTTTTGAGGCCAAATGGCATACGGGTAAATTCGAAGTGTCCTTGCGGAACGGAAAAGGCAGATTTAGAGGCGTCTCCTTCACAAATTTTGATTTGATGGAAGCCAGATGCTAGATCAAGTGTACTAAAATATTTAGATTTGCCGAGTTGGTCTAATATTTCAGATATATTAGGAATGGGATACGAGTCGCCAATAGTAATATCATTTAATTTGCGATAGTCTATCACGACACGCCATTTGCGCTGACCAGATGCATCGGCCTTTTTTGGACGATCCAGATTGGGGATGACCATGGAGATGTTGAAGGTTTTATGATTCCATCATCGAGCATTTTGTTAATTTGTGATTGAACTTCATGTTTATGAATTTCGGGAAAACGATACGATTTTGTATTTATTGGAACTGAGGAGGACGTAGTAATTTCATGTTGTAGAGCGTCAGTGTATGTCAGTTTGTCATCAGGGAGATGAAAAATATCAGAGAATGAGGAACAAAGATCATATAATGCGTTAGTTTCTTCTTCATTTAGATGGAAAATCCGTAACAGATTTAGTACTTCTTCAGTGCGGGTTAGAGTGTCAACTTGGGTATCAAAGTGTGTTGTGTGGAAAATTTGCTTGGAGTTGGTTTTGTCTAATGGAGATATTACAAATTTGAAATTAGAATCGATTTGTACAGGAGATTCAGAGATATTCACGACAGATACATTTACTCGACCGTTTGGTTTTACTTTTACAACACAATTTGCCACAAGGAGGGAATCGTTTGGATTTTGATCAAAAATAACACCTTCACCAACATCAGGATTTAGTACGGTACATTCTATTATTGTTTCGGTCCGAGGAGGAATAAAAAAGGCTGGCTCCGTAAATTTGAGATTGAGTTTAGTTTTGTCCACGGTGAGTATTTTTTCAAGATAGTCTATTTTACAATTATATTTCGAGAGAAAATCATTTCCAATTATGCCGTCATATGGAAAATCTAAATTTGGTACAATGTGAAAGTGGTTATTCAATGAATTGAAATGTATTTGTATATGTCCAAGTGATTGCATTGGGTTGTTTGTTACGCCACTAAAACTTATGATATGTTTTATTATTTCAGGCATTAGTTCTACGCAATCAACTTTCAGAAGACTAATGGATGCGCCGCTGTCGACTAAGAGCCTTAAAGGCTTGGAAGAGACGGAAGTTTGGACTTCGACAAAAGGTAAGTATTTTTTTGTTGGGTTAGTCATTATATTATATGTTTTTAACAACTTATTTTTTATTTCAGATGCAGGACATGAGGGACACGACTTGGTAGTAAGTTTCACATGATTGGTATGTAAAATCTGAGATGGAACAGCGATAGGATTTTGTGGTTTAATCACATTATTATTATCTTTTTGTATGGTGCCGGAGATATGATTGAGATTACAAGATTTTTCAGCTTTAACGTTTTCTTTTACTTGAGATGTTGTTTTGATTTTGGATGTAAGGACAGTAGAATATAGTAACGGCTTAGACATTTTAATAGCAATTGACGGAGACGGCGGCAATTGAGTCGACTTAGCATTTAGAGATGAGTGAGGTGCATAAACTGGATTCAGTGCATTCAGAGGATTCAGTGGTTTCAGTGGATTCAGTGGATTCAGTGGCTTCAGTGGATTCAGTGGATTCAGTGGATTCAGTGGATTCAGTGGATTCAGTGGATTCAGTGGATTCAGTGGATTCAGTGGAGAACGAGACGACTTAGAACGATTCAGTGGATACTGTGGGGAAAGAGACGATTTGGAAAGATTCGGCGTAGTGTCGATTTTCCTTTCTAGTTTTCCCGCACGACACTGGTCGGGAAGGTCTGCTCGTTTAAATCATCAGGATTCTCAGCTGAGTTAATGACGTGAATAGGTTGGTTCCTCCTAGGGAATGAGTTTGGACTTTGCCGCTGTGCATCTTGGTTCTGTGAACCAAACCGCCTATTATTATTATTATATTCACGCTTGCGGCAGTTCTCAATCGTATGTCCGATGTTTTTGCAGTATCGGCAAACAGGAGGAGATTGTGAATTAGAAGGCCCAGGTAGAGCCCATTGTTGACCTTGAGGCCTTGGAAAAGAGATCTGGCCTTGGGGCCTTGGCAGAGCATATTGACCTTGGGGTCTAGAGTAAGAGGGGGCATTGTTTCTATATGATGTTTGTTGATTGCCATTGAATGAAAAATTATGTTTTTTATATGTAATACCTAGAATTTTTTCTTCCGCTGAGGCGAAGCTGATAGCTTCGTTAAGTGTTGTCGGATCTCTACACCTTACGATTGTGGACAAACGCGGATCGAGTCCCATCATAAAAACGTTTAATGCTAAATCTTGCATGGTAGCTACGCGGCCTGATAACTCGTCTTTCTTTTTAGTGGGAATAGAAATATTTATTTCAGTTAGTAAATTCGACAAGCATGACTCGACTTTGAGCGAAAATTGACTCACATTTTCGGTGTTGTTTTGTTTACAGCCCTGCAAATCGGCGAGGAGATGAGCGTAATGTTTTTTGTCACCGAATTGATTTTTTAAGAACTCTTCTAACTGTGGCCACTTTGTGAATTCTTTAATGGCGCACACTGCTTCCGCTTTTCCCGAAAGCCTGCTTAAAATATATTTGAACAATATGTCTTGTTGGGAACTCGATGCCAAATTAATAGCGTTACGGCAGTTGTTTAAAAATGGAATTAAGGTTTCTCTCGAGCCATCGAAAGTACCGATAAATCTCATAAGCACATTGAGATCCATGTCTGTCAGTGTCATTTGCGCTGCTTCTTCCTTTAATTCCTTTGCTTTATCCTTACTCGACATCTATATACTTACATCTATATATATAATTCTAAAATAGGAAAACAGATACAAAATAATAAGATAACAATAAATCAAGGTTATAACACACAAAATTAAATGCTCTTCTAAGATGCACGGAGTCTCGGGAGTATGCACTTGTTATCGATTCGAAGAAATAGAGCCGGCGGTGCGTGGGCGAAGTTCACGGTAACACAAATGCACTGATATGTTTAATATAAAAGTAATTGTAACTCACAGGATTAGCAGGAACATTTCGATGGTAAAATTAAAAAACCAGGGTGACGGTGACGAAGTAGAACCAGGTCCGAGGATCAGCATCAGACACTGGGCGCAGTTTCTTCTGGGAATAGCAGTGGGGCCAGAGCCTTCGGGCTCCGGAGACTCGACGTCCAAAGGTAGTGCCTTCACCAGGGGCACTGCAGCACAATCACGACGAGTCGAGACGTCTAGATACACCCAGATTAAAAGGCGTATAATTTGACGTCACGGAACAGCGATTTACACTTATTTATGAAGTTTACTTGAATATCACTTATTTTGAGGCGTCCGAGGATTTTTAAAAATCCCTTAAGCTGCCACCAATGTTATACGGGTTCCGGGAAAACACTTTTAAAAAAAACACTTGTTTTCACTAAATAATAATATATTAGAAATTATCTTAATGAGATAGTAAAATAGAATAATTGATTTTATGATATGTTGCAAAGATTGGTATAGGACGTTTCGCAACGGAGGATGAGTGAAGACTGACTAAAAAAAGGTAATGAATAATAATCTATAATCTAAGTTGCTGATATAGCTGAAAGGTGTACATTATTGGGCCTGAAACCTAGGGGTATAACAGTACTAATAAAAAATTACCCTACAAGTTTCTAGTCTCTACGACCAGCGGTTTAGGCTGTACGTTGTCTCTCAGTCAGTCAGTTAGTCAGTATGTCAGGACAAAGATTCTTATAGTATTAAGGCAGATTTAGACAGGGTCAGTGCACTCACTGCCAATGCTGCTCTGCCAATTAAGCCACGGTTCGATCCATCGATACGAGGAAATTAACATAATTGGGTTAACAAATGCCATCCAATAATTTCGTCGTATCGATCACTTCAAAGAAACATAATATTTGATTTACGCAGTGCAACATCTCTCGTCGGATTTGAAAACTGTAATGATTTCTTCCGAATGATTAACTTACGTAATAAGTAGTCATAGATGGCGCCACCAATGCATAATTGGGTTTACAAATGCAATCCACTAATTTCGTCGTATCGATGGATCGAACCGTGGCTTAATTGGCAGAGCACCTGGACGTGTAATCCGGGGGGTGCGGGTTCGAGTCCCGTCGGTACGTTGAAATTTTGGATTGTGTTTAACAATTTACAAAAATATAAAGTGTGTGACACTTCAAAGAAACATAATATTTATATTATAGATGTTGCCATAGGAGAGGCCTATGTCCAGCAGTGGACGGAAATTGGCTGATTATGATAATGATGATAGACGTTGACCTAAAAGGTCATCGATCTTGGCCTTTAAGCTCATTTAATCAAATGACGCGGGTGACGCCGCGGGTAACAGCTAGTTGTATAAAATAAGTCATCATCATTATCAGCCGGTGTCAGTCCACTGCTGGACGTAGGCCTCTCCCAAGATACAATAAAATAAGTATTCTTAGTTAATTATTACGTAATGTAAAGTATGAAGTTTTTTTGAGGTTAACAGAAATAGCAGTGCAGAATTATAAGTAGAAGCTTTATTTTGGAGACAATATCCAATCTTTACTTTATAAAGAATTGTATTTTAGTAAAAACAATATAGTTGTAAAAACATTAATATATGTTGTATAAGTTCAAAGTTTTTACTATTATGGTTTAGAGTTTTTTTAATAGGTATTTAATATATTCGTTAGACATCGTTCTTGATGAACAGCGGTGATGGGCCGTAGATATGGATCTTTAGTGTTGGACTTCATCTGGCAGCACGGAATCGTATTTGTTCCGCCTGTGCTACCACGTGCTGCAGTATGCTGCCGCATGCGAACGCGCGCTGTCGCATTCCGCAGACAAAAAAGGCGTCAGCATGCTGCAGCATAGGTGGCATACTGCCGCGTTCTTTCATGATCAGTTAGTTTCAAGCGCGAGATGGATAGGACCACGGAAGAGAGAGCAGTGATTCTAGCTTGTATTTTGCAAGAAATGCAAAATCAAATCAAATTGCGGCGGTGAAAGGATGCGTTAGCATGCTATCGCGCGCTTCAGCGTTCCGGAGTCTCCCTGCCGACCATTGCATTTTGTCCGTGATGCCGATCGCCTCGAGGATTCCGCCGCGTGCTATCGCATTATGCTTTCTGTCTCGGTCTAGCAAATGGCAGTTCTAAGCGACAGAAAGAGAAAGGGCGACGGAAAAAGGCGATTCCGTGCTGCCAGATGAGGTCCAACCCTTAGTTGATCCTTTGTGCATTATAATTTATTCTGTGAATTTTCCATTTATTACGTCTATCAATAGGTGTCAATGAGTTGCTTCTTATAGTCTGTGATCAAAAAACACAGCGAATAGTTACACGTAGTATTTTATATTCTCTTTGATAGTTGCATGTTACATGATAGACTATAATGTATAGTTCAAATGGCTACAGCAGCGAATAAAATGTTTCATGTTTGTGAATGAAATGATTTATCTGAGCCCATTATAAACGTTTTATGTAGCAGGTCGTTGTTTTTAACATAATCGACTTGAGCTATTCCAAGTCTCGTCACTGAACACCGAGAACAGACGGACCAATGAACATATTTTTATCTTCTTTTACTATTATTTTTTCTGAGCTTCAGCCCTTCGTTTCCTATGGTCGTTCTGCATCTAACGTCGCTCTAAAATGTCACATGTCCAGTTATTTGTTCTGATTTAACGTACTATGTGACCACGTGCCATGTATTTATGTTTTTATACCTAACTATAACTACTATAACTCTAGAATGGATTCATCAAAGGGTTTAGTTCAGTGTTCACACGAGAAAAGAAAGATACCAAAGTCTATTCTAGCTTGCTTAGGAGGAGTATCTGGGTAAGTATATTATTGGTTTCTATTTCATTCTAGTAGTAGTACTCCTATTATGATAAAACGTTTACTAGTCTGTCCTGGGCGGTATGACCATCAAGGTATACCTAATTATGATATATTGTCAGCTATCATCTGCTGAACATATTTCTTCTAATATTGGCCAGTATTAGAACTGAACTGGCTTCTCTCACAAGCTACCTAGCATACTGGAAGTCTTCTCATTGAATAACAATATAGATAACAATTCCATGTTGACTCAGGTTATCACTCTGTAATTATGTAATTTTTCATTCACTCGTCGAAACTGCTAAAAATGCCTGAGTTATCTAATATATTAAGCGCCAGTTTCACTAGATCCTGATAAAGTTTTAGATACTTATCTGTCAGATGATGCCATATAAAAGTTGTCAAAAATCTGTCAGATAAGTTCCTAATAGGGCTATCTTAATGATGCTTAGGGCTTAATGCGTTTATTACGAATGTAGCTCATTTGATCGCAATCTTAACTGATAGTTGGTAATAATAGAACTCTTTTTGAGAAATGCTCTTGCATTTATACGAAACTAGTAGATCTTTCTACTAGTTTCGTATATTGATTTTTTTTTATATCTCATAGTCTAGCGTTTGACCCTATCTCACCTGCTGGTAAGTGATGATACGGTCGAAGATGGTACGCACGCTAGGCCTAGAATAGGAACTGGCTCTCAAGGATAGCTCTCTCAAGGGAACAAACGGAACCCTATTACGGACACCGATGTCCGTCTGTCCGTCTTAAAGTCCGTCTTTCAGAGGACTACAATACTGCTACATCTCTCCTGAACCGTAATAGGTACACTTGAATTTTCACAAATAACTGTATAACCGCTATACTAAAAACAGAATAATTTAAATATTATAGTGGGTCCGCATACAAGAAACGTGTTTCTTTAGACGTTTTTTTCTTGATCTTATAAACCGTCATAGATAGAGATTGAAATTTGCTCATAGTGTGTATTATTACTTTGGCTGCTATGACAACAACTAATAAAAACTTGATTAAATCAATAATTAAAGGGGAAATACGTACGTACATACGTACCATGCAGGAAACATTTTCCCAGCAAATTTGTTCAATCTTATTATGAAAGACACTGCTCCTATTCTATTTATTTACAACATACACTGCTTGTTTTGCTACAGTTTTCTTTGAAAAGCAAAAAGGCAGGGCTTAAAATCAAACTTTTTACTTAAAGTTTCATTATTTGAGCATATTTAATTTTAAATCTATATGTTCCACAGTAGCGCGTGGTAGCACCTAAACAAAAAATGCGATTTTGGATTTTGAGATACGATATTTTTCATTGTTGTATTTTAGTTTTTCCTCTTAAATCTTGTAGGTACCTATTAGTAGTATAACGATATCCCGTTTCAGCGTGATAGCCACGACTTTACTCCATCCATTGGACTTAGTAAAGATCCGTCTGCAGACGCACTTCAGCCGGAGGTCTACCTGGGTCATGGTTAGAAATATCTGCAAGTGTGAAGGTCCCAAGGGACTATACAAAGGCCTCTCAGCGGGAATAATGCGGCAAGCCACCAAAACCACCACGAGACATGCGGTGTACTACTGGCTGCATGAACATTATGTTCAGTTAGTGTTTACATATGCTTAGATATATACATATCCATATATGTAATACATTATATACATGTAAAGTAGTAAACGCTAAATTCGCGCTCGCTTCACTCGCGCCACCAATCGTTTTAATCTACTCTGTAGGCAATATTTCAGAAGCATACGTGTTTGAACAGCCACATGCATCATAATAAATCATACATTACAGTACAAATTTGTATTATCATTATAATTATTAACCTTAACAACAGAAGGTATTATTAGAAGGTATTATTAACCTTAATAACATAAGGATGCAACTCAATTTTGGCTGAGCCTCAGTCGGAGGCAGCCAAACTGTTGTACACATTAGTCAGAGTAGGATGTAACCGTAGGTAAGGTAGACTTATTAGTTCTTATATTTGTAATGTCTATGGGGGTAGCATGATCATGTTTGATCAAACTCAATAAAAAAACAGAATGTTTTGACTTTAATCTGAAAGTATCATATAGCTATACCATTCCAGCAATCACTTTAATTTTTATTGCTTTACCATCTTTACGATTATTATATTTATTAGATTAATTAAATAACCCTTTAATTACACTAACATCAATTGGACATCAATGATATTGAAGCTATGAATATTCAGATTTTAATAATATCGAATTTGATTAATAAGTATATAATCTCATCAAATGATTTATCCCCAAATAGATTTCGATTATGAGATGTAGATAACCGAATTGTTTTACCTATAAATAATCAAAATCGAATTATAGTAACTGCAACTGATGTAATTCACTCTTGAACTATTCCTTCATTAGGGGGTTATTAGGTTATAAAACTGGCAGCTGGCCAGGCGGATACTAGATAGTGTTCTGCCACCAGGCAAAGTTCGATGTCATTGTTTCGCATCAGGCAAACGTCTTGCGTTGTCTTTATTGATCAATGATAAAAAATGACCAAGATATATACAATATTGGTGCCTACCGCTTCAGACCTATTACAAAATTGTAGTCCTTCCAAGTATGAATAATAATGTTTTTGTTATTATCATAGCAATTACGGCAAGTTAACGCTAAAAGACAAAATCTTGATCAGTTTGTACGCCAGCATGGCAGGGGCCCTCGCTTGTACCCCATCTGAGGTGATCCTCGTCCGCATGTGTGGTTACGGGCCTCTGGATCCCTGTGTAGAAGTCTGGCAACGACCAAGATTATATCACGGACTACGTGACGCAATACAACGGTTAGTTGATTCACTTATTGTCCTCCAGTTATGTTGGAAGTCTATAGGTACAATAAAACACTGAATGATGTCGGGAGCTTGTTGGTTCTGATGTCTGAGCGTTCGTTGTTGCGTCTGTCGTTGATGTAAGAGCGCCAGCGGGTTACTAGCGTAGGGAATGAGTGCAGCCCCGTATCTACGATTTTTTCGAACCGGGGCAGAAACTTGATAGTAGCGCCCTTCATTCCAGGGTTTGAGATAAATTACTTAAAAAAACTCACTAATGTATAATGGTTAGTATTTTTTGTGAATGGGACAATAAGAATCCGTTACCAAGTCCACAAGTTCACCTAAGTAGTGGGCCTGTGTGACGACTGTTTCTTACAAGTCGCAGTGGGCCAACCTGATTTTGGCGCCCCCTGAAACTGCCGCGCGGGGCAGGCGCCCCGGTTTGCCCCACCCTTGATCCGGGGCTGTGAGTGAGCATAAACTTATTATCAACGAAACATTGAAACTAGGATTAAGGTGAGCCCTACATACGTATTGATAAACGAATAGCGTTTCGGCGGGTTTTTATGTCAGACAAACAAACATTGGACCATTATCTCACCTGATGTAAAGTGAAGATGCGGTCTCCGGTCGAATGGTGCCCGCAATTAAAAGACAATAGTGAGATGAGGCGCTGAACTTCAGAGCAATCTTTACCGCCTCCACTGACTCGACCCATCTTCCAAGCTGGCCAGGCCCCCTAGATAAAAAATCCAATTTCTAAGTGAATAGAAACAGAAATTGGATTGTGTCTAGGAGGGCAGGACAGAAGTGACATAAGATCTAACCAGAACGCGGGAACCGATGGCGAAATGTCTTTGTTTAGTGGGTGGTTTAAGATACAGCTGAAGCCTATTTAGAATCACTGAGGGGTCACGTGTCATATTTAGAATCACTGAGGGGTCACGTGTCATATTCATTAATCCTGTCGAAGAAGTCGAGGGCTAATATACTTCATCTGTTTCTACACAGGAAAGTGGATGTGACCATTCTTTGACAGTATTTTACACGCATGGGTAGACATTTCCTTAATGTTGCATACATACATAAAATCACGCCTTTTACCTGATGGGGAGGCAGAGACTACTTCTTTCCACATGCTACGATCCAACATACCTCTTTCACTTCTTCCACTTTCATGAGCACTTTCATACATGCTCGCCGGTTATAGGTACCTACTTTTGATTTGGCGTTTCTTTAAAACGCATCCGATCTGGGGCCTTATTCAGTATGACCAATGAGAAAACGCGTTCCTTAACGCGCCACGTCACGTTATTGAAATTTTGTATTCTGTATGCCACACGATAGGTAAATTATACAAAACGCGCGCGTTACACGTCCTCATATGTCACGATATTTTGACAGCTCAAAACGCGCTCATAACCTTACCCTACCGCAATTTAATTGGCATAGAGAATACCATAACGCGGAGATTACGTAACACGGCACGGTAAGACTTTAAAATGGTCATACTGAATAAGGCCCCTGGTCGTGATACGTTCGCCTAGATCGGCCTCTACCGGCTAGTCCATTCACACTCGTCTCATAAATCTGTTTTATCAATCTACCTTCATCCATCCTCTCCAGATGTCCAAAACATCTAAGCATCCCTTTGTCTATCTCTATCTCTACATCTTCTATCACACAATTAATGTTACCAACGTTGCTTAATTTGCTTAATAAAACGGTTTAATTTTAGTTTTTGTTTATACGATTAGATATCTTAGTATAAGATTTAATTGTATACAATTGTTTTGTAAGTACGGCTAGCTGCTAACCTTCGGGGGAGAGCGCTGTATGCTGAAACACAGGTGATGAGCCTATCTCAGCAGCAGATACTCAAGAATGAACTTGATCATAATAGCCTCACAACTTCTAGTATAATTATTGTAACATTTTTTTCGAAATAAACTATTTATTTATTATTTATTATTTGCTGTTGCTATGACGTCGATGGCTGTAAGTGTATAATATGTGGGAATACGTCAGACATCTTTTAGCTAAGAGTGAGTTTGTTCGTGGGAGAGGTAAACAAAAGGCGTGTCTACCCATTATACTATTATCTTACTTGCTTGTATAATTTGAGACACTAAGAATATAATCTATCTATCTAATGATCCTCCCATGGGTGCCAATGACCTCTTGAAAGATCGAACACATTAAGACGGGCTGCAGCGAGGCGGAGCGGGCCATATCGCAACGAATATATATATATTTTTTTAATAGATTACTTACTCGCAATGTGGGTTGCACATTACTAGTATTCTTGTTAACCCCTCCAACTAAGCTAAATATTCTTGTGTCTGGAGTGGGTTCACGTCAATAGTGCAATGGGTGGGGTGGGGATCGAACTCTCGACCTCTCGATTGCCAGTCCGATACCTTATCCATTGGGCTATTGCCGCCTTCCTAAAAATACTTGCTGAAAGCGATCCAGGCACGGTAATATTATCTTTAAATATTGCCGTGATCTAGGCAGATTTTTACGATGCGCTCTACCCCGTTGTGGCCCATCCTAATGTGCTAGATCCTTAAATGAGACTGTTGGTAAGAACAATCTTCTGTTTCAGAATAGTGAGGAGGGAAGGAGTGCAGTGTCTATGGCGAGGAGGAACTCTTACGACCGTCCGTGCTGTGTGGGTCGGATTAATAGACTTGGCAGTGGTAGGACCAAGACATGTGGGTTCTTTTGTGCTGAATAATGATATGCCAACTTTCTCTTTTCAACTGACTTCCCAAATGAAGGAGGTTCTCAATTCGCCTGTATGTGTTTTTTTTTGTATGTATGTTACGCGATTACTCCGTCAATTGTGAACCGATTTGAATGATTCGTTTTTTAATCGGTAGGGTACGTTTTCGAGGTGGTCCCATTGTAATTTCATCGAAATCTGATAAGTATCTCTAGAGATATGACGATAAACGTCTCAAAATTGCTACTAAAATTGACTCGCGGGGCTTGGTAGTCGGTTGTTTTAGTTTTTAAACGATCTTAATTATTTTATTATATTTGTAGGCTTCTAGGCCTTTCTGATAGGCTTATATAATTGCATAACTGTTTAATGTATTTGCCACAAATATCGGTTGTAAGTGTCGGAGCCCCGTTATAACATTGTAAGTCTACAAAGCTTATAATGTTTCTGCAGGTTAATGTATGTGAGGAGCAATGGTTCGAATCAGTACATAACATATTTACTTCTACCTTTACCGGATTCTTGTCTGCCGTGCTGACTCTACCATTAGACATAGTAAAAACCAGGTTAGTTACCATAGCTATTCATTCCAACATCTTTTGCAGTTCTTGTCCATTTAGTTAAGGCCGACTTCAAAAAAAGGAGGAGGGTCTGAATACGTTGGAATATTTTTATATTGTTTAGGGTTCCGTACCTCAAAAGGTATAAAAAGGAACCCTAAGATCACTTTCTTGTCCGTCTGTCCGTCTGTCCGTGTGTCACTACCGATTTTCTCAGGAACGGGTGGACCTAGTAAGTTGAAATTTATACCAGATACTGAGGTCTATAGTCCCTATTAGGTGTATAAAATCAAGGTCCTGAGTCAACACGATAAAAGATATGGGCGAATTTAGATTTTCACAAAACTTGTAAGTGCCTTCCAAAATTTACCTTAATTTTCAACTTTTTATATTTTTCCAAATTTTCACTTTACTTGTGCTGTAAGACCTTGCTTTTACCAAAAATTGACATTTTTAGGTCAACCGGAAGTACCCTATAGGTATTGGGTCGAAAACCTATATGATATAGTTCCCGTTGACCTAGAATCACGAAATTCGGCCAGAAGCAATGTCTGGATCTACCTACATATAGGAATAAATCTGAAAACCGTTAATATTTAATGTAATAACTAAAAAAAGTTACTTTACTATCACAGACATTATTATTTCTAGTTGGTGCAATACATTTTCTACGCATCGAACTACAAAGTTAAGTTTTTAACCTAGTCTGAGCAGTTGGTACAGAAGCCTCGGTGGGCGGTGGAGTCCAACTCGACTTGGCCGTTTTTTTTTGTTTTTTAGGATTCCGTAAAAAAAGGATCCCCCATATGATCACTGCGTTGTCCGTTTGTCTCTCTGTTCGTCTGTCTACCTGTCTGTCTGTCTGTCCGTCCGTCTGTCTAGACCCTCTATCTCCGGAATGCGCAGATGTGTCAAGTTGAAAGTAATACTAAATACTTGGGTCTACGGTAGCCATCAGCTGTGAAAAAATTAAACCTGTAAGTCAACACGATCAAAATATATGGCCGTTTATATCGTATATGTTTGCATATTTTGCGATTTCACAAGGGAATCTAAACCTGTAGGGTAATAATTCCCGTTGACTTTGAATCATGAAATTTGGCAAGAAGCAGGTTCTCGGAGCACTTATAAAGGAAAAATAAAACTGGCCAAGTGCGAGTCAGACTTTTATCCCGCACACGGAGGGTTCCGAACGCCATCTAACGAATATCTGACGAACTTCTAACACCAACTAAGTAAACGTTAAATAACACTAAAGCTACTTCTACTCGCCAATAGATGTCGGGAAAAGTCATATTTTAATTTGATTATTGAAACACGAATAAAATAACATTTTCTGAAAATGAATCCTAGCTAGATCGATTTATCGCCCCCGAAATCCCCTGTATACTAAATTTTATTTAATCGGTGGAGCCGAGTTTCCGAGATTCAGATTCACATTCCGAGATTAAAGTAAACACGATAGCGCCATCTATGATGCTAGATGGCGCTATCGTAAAAACACGTTTTTTTTTGTTGTAAACCCTTTAATTTTTAACTTTCTTCTGTTCTTAGTATTTGTTGTTATAGCGGCAACAGAAATACATCATCTGTGAAAATTTCAACCATCTAACTATCACGGTTCATGAGATACTGCCTGGTGACAGACGGACAGATAGACAGACAGACAGACAGACGGACAGCGGAGTCTCATTAATAGGGTCCCGTTGGTACCCTTTGGGTTCGGAACCCTAAAAACCGTAAATATGTCGATCGATAACAAAAAAGAGCGAATTTACTATTACAAATTTATTATTTGCAGTTGGTCCACAGTGTCTAGGCATCGGTCTAGCTAGGGCAATCCCTAAACCGAACTGCAAAGTTAAGTTTGTTTTGACAAGTTTGTACGGAAGCCTCGGTGCGCGAGTCAACTTGCAATTGACCGATTTTTTTTTGTTAAAATAAAGAATCCTATTATGAAGATTAAGCAAAACCTTTGTGAAGGTTTCAGGTGACCTCTGATCCAACTACAATGAAGGAGGTGTTTTATGGTCAAATTAGAAGGTATGGTGTCAAGAATTTCTGGCGTGGATTCCACTTATATTTTGTCCGGCTAGCGGTGCATACCCTGACGGCGAGTGTTATACTACACGAAGCAACTTTATATCTTTGTAAACCTCGAGATGCTAAACGATAAGCGAACTTTTAATGAAAAGTTATTTTATTTCTGCCTCTAAATACACCTTTCTCCTTTTAAATTTATACACAAAGAGCATGTATATAAGTGTTGCCAGTGCCTGTCCTTAAAAGTAACCAAAAGTTGGTTTGAAAAGTAACGTATTGATAAGAAAGAAAAGTAACGATTTTTTAAAATTTTCGTATTTTAACCTAGCATTACAGTATATGGCTGAGCGAAAATGTAACGCTTTACGTTATATTTACGTTCAAATCGGGCCAAAAAGTAACGTAAAACGTTACAAAAGTAAGATAGATAAATAGATAGATAGATAAAAACTTTATTTGCACACCAATAATTACAGAAAATACTGAAGGAAAATACGTATACTAAGTAATGCAAAGGGCGGTATTATCGCTTAAAGCGATTTCTTCCAGACAACCAAGCTGAGAGTAATAGTGCGAGACTGTGACGGACGGTGGTGTATCTATTTTAATCGTTTTATTTATATAGTTATACATATACATAAATACACGTGTATACACAAACATACATGTAAATATACATATACATTGCATAAACATATACATCTACACAAATAAATATATACACACATATATACCTATATCCATATTACATATTACTTACACTTACATAATTGTAAACTTTAAACTATCGCGATTTGAACACATGGTTATAAATATGAAAATACGGGACTTATCGCGCCTAAAACATTAATTTTATTTAACTCATAATTTTACTTACATAATTCTATACATTATAACAATAAAGAAAATAATGATACAGATAGTAAATTCCACATTGGAAAAAAGTAACAGGATCAGGATAACGTTCTGGCAACGCTGGTTTATATGTTTATATTATGATTAACCTCACCTGCCCGTGGTGCATCCTGCTGATCAATAAACGAGGCTCTGGCGACCGACAAATGGCGGTATAACCATTTCAAAATTATGGCGTCGCTAAATACTACAGGCCGGTGACCGGTAGCAGCGTCACCGGTGCGAGAAGCTACGTCCTGCGATCGCCAACCCGCCTGCCCAGCGTGGCGATTAAGGCATATCCCTCCTAATGATGGAAAGTCACAAGAAGAGCCGAAGATTTGGCTCAGAGGCACATCTTGGGAGAGACCTACGTCCAGCAGTGGACTGATACAGGCTGATGATGATGATGATTATGATTAAAACTTAATAACCTGATATTTAATTTAATAATATTAATAATAATTCCCCGCTATCCCTGCGTGGCAAGAACGAATCGAGTGTCGCATCAATATGTTTAGGACTCTTATTGCGAAGTTGATCTGCTTCAGAGGGGGTAATCATCGCCCCCGAGTCATGCGTTTCGTGAATCAGGCCTTTGCTGGGACCGGGATTAGACCCCGGGACTACATGACTTGTGTCACGGAACGCATTGACTTTCTGAAGCAGAAAGTTTATGCATTGGCAAACCGTATTCGTCGCAATAGAGCGCGTGTAGATCGCTATTATCAAAATCGCCTCTTCCAAAGTGACCAAAGGAAGGTATACCGAGGTTGGGAAGGAACCAATCAACGTGTGAATGAGGAGCAGTGTCCGGATACTACTACCATGAATAACTTCTGGCGTAGTATCTGGTCGGTGCCCGTCGAACACACGGAGGGCGATTGGATGAGCGTCGTTGAGCGCGCGTGTGAGCCTATCGAATCCATGGGGGCTATTAGTATTAGCCCCGAAGACGTTAGTTGTGCGATCCGTACGGCCCAGAACCGGAATAGTCCAGGACCGGACGGATTACACAACTTTTGGATAAAGTGGATTCGATGCTCACACGACTGCTTAGCGGCGCAATTCCAACAAGCCCTCGAGGTTGGTTCCTTGCCAACATTCATGACAACCGGTGTAACCTGCCTGCTCCACAAGTCCGGTAGTACTACGGAACCGAAGAACTATAGACCCATTACATGCTTGCCAACGCTGTACAAGCTTCTTACATCTATTCTGAGGTTTAAAATTAATTCGCACATTGTTGCGCACAATATTTTGGCCCCCTCTCAGAATGGATGTAAGGTTGGGTCCCGTGGTACTAAGGAGCTCCTCCTCATCGACACGGCCATTTGCCAACAAGTCCGGCGGAACAAAGGTGCTCTCTCCACCGCCTGGATTGACTACAAGAAGGCCTATGATTCAGTGCCTCATACCTGGCTGGAGAGGATCTTGGAGTTGTATAAAATTGATACAACTCTGAGGTCTTTTCTAGGTTCTTGTATGAGGCAGTGGACCACAGTCCTTCGTCAACCGGGTGGTTGGGACAGTCTCTCTGGTCCGCAGGACTTTATAAGGATTGAGCGAGGCATCTTCCAGGGTGACAGTCTGAGTCCGTTGTGGTTCTGTCTAGCCCTAAATCCTCTAAGCACATTATTAGAGGATTCAGGGCTAGGCTATCAGCTTAGGAGAGAGGGTGAAGTCATTTCACACTTGCTGTACATGGATGACCTCAAACTTTTTGCACCGAAGCGCCATTATTTGATGGAGTTATTGAAAGTCACTGAGACTTTCAGCAACGCCATCAACATGGAGTTCGGTGTAGATAAGTGCGCGGTCATGCACGTGCAGCGGGGGAAAGTTGTTAATTCAATGAATTTACAACTTTCTGATACAATGACTTTCAGATCTCTCTCCGAAGCCGACACCTATAAATACCTTGGTATGTCAGAGTCAATGGGTATCGAGAGTGGGGGGATAAAACAGTCGGTAAAGGAACGTTTCTTCGGTCGCCTGACGAAAGTACTTAACAGTCTTTTGTCAGGAGGCAACAAGTGCCTTCAACGGCTGGGTCATGCCCCTACTTATATACACCTTTGGCATACTAAGGTGGACTCAGACTGAACTAGAAGCCCTGGATAGAAAAGTTCGAAAGCAATTGACATCACATCGCATGCTTCACCCACGCTCGTCTGTTATGAGACTGTATATCCCACGGAAATGGGGTGGTCGAGGCTTTTTAAATGCCAAGACACTCCACAACCGTGAGGTATGCAGTCTCCGGGAATATTTCCTAAACAACGAGTGTGGGATGCATTGCGATGTGGTGTCAGTTGACAAGACTTTCACCCCTCTGTCCTTAGGCAAAGAGAACTGGCGCAAGCCTCAGGTGCTGAGCACCGAGGACCGCAAGGACGTATGGAAGAGCAAGGAGCTGCATGGCCGGTTCTATCGAGTCTTAACGGGACCTGATGTGGACCTGCTCGCGTCGGTGAACTGGCTACGATTCGGGGACCTCTTTGGGGAAACCGAAGGTTTTGTTTGTGCAATTGCGGACGAAGTTTTCAAGACGAACAACTACCGGAAATATATTATGAAGGACGGTACGGTCGACATATGTCGGGCATGCCGCCGTCCCGGAGAGTCACTCAGACATATCATTTCCGGTTGTTCTCATCTTGCTAACTCCGAGTACTTGCACAGACATAACCTCGTAGCCAGGATCATCCACCAGCAACTTGCTCTTCAATACGGCCTTGTCGAGTCTGAGGTGCCGTACTATAAGTACGCACCTGCGCCAGTTCTTGAAAATGGTCATGCTTTGCTCTATTGGGACCGATCGGTTATCACGGACAGGACTATTGTCGCCAATAAACCTGATATCGTGATAGTCGACCGGTCCCAGCGGCGGGCAGTGTTAGTTGACATCACCATCCCGCATGACGAGAACCTCGTGAAGGCTGAAAAGGACAAGATCAGCAAGTACCTTGACTTGTCTTTCGAGGTTACCGCCATGTGGGATGTTGATTCGACTAGCATTGTCCCAATAGTCGTTTCTGCGAACGGCCTAATAGCGAAGAGTCTCGACCAACATCTCAAGAGACTCTCGCTAGACGGCTGGATCAAGGGTCAGATACAGAAGGCGGTACTTCTTGACACGGCACGCATCGTCAGGAGGTTCCTCTCTCTCTGCAGCCCTAACCACCGGTAGCTTGGGCCCTGCCCCGCTGCTGGCGGCACTCTAGGTTTAGGTTTTTTTATAATAATGTTTATTTGTAATTATTTTTTTCTATTTTTGTTTGGATATCTTTATTGTAAAAAAACCTAAAACTAAGTAAGAAAATAAATAACGTGAATAATAATAAAGCCTTTTTATTCCGAATTTGCTGCAACTTTGACAATACTTACTTGAATTCTATTTATGTTTGTTATAGTATGTCTCGCAAATCGGGGTGCCTTCTGGCATAGGCCTCCTCCAGCTCTCTCCACTGAGCTCTATCATTTGCTACTCTGGTCCAGTATGGCCCCAAGGTTAGGCGGATATCGTCTTTCCATCTTATTTTCGGGCGCCCCTGTCTTCTAGTGTCTTCTCTTGGGTACCATAAAGTTACTTGTTTGCTCCATTTGTTTGCTTTGCAACGTAACATATGTCCTGTCCAACTCCATTTTAAATGCTCTATACGAGTTACAATATCAGCTACTTTGGTTTTCTTTCTTATTTCGGAATTCCTGATTTTATCACTAAGTCTGATACCCAACATGCTCCTTTCCATTGCCCTTTGTGCACAAGCTAATTTTTCTCTGTTTGTCTGTTAATGCCCATGATTCGCAGCCGTATGTCATGCACGGGAGGATGCAAGTGTTGAAAGTTTTAGTATCAATACTTTGGAATCGATACTGAGTGGGTACCGGTTAATCCTAGGAAGTTAAACAACAATAATTAAAATAGCTTAAATACTAAAACAACCGACTTCCATGCCTGCGAGTCAGTTTCAGTAGCAAGTTTGAGACGTCAAATCTATGGACATACTTATCAGATCTTGATGAAATTATAATGAAACTACCTCGGTAATGTACCCTACCAATTAAAAAAGAATCATTTGAATCGGTTCCCAATTGACGGAGAAATCGCATAACAAACACAAAAAAAATAGAGACTAAATGAAAACCTCCGCCTTTTTGGAAGTGGGTTGAAAATCGCCTATTCTGAACCTGGTAAAAGATTATACTCATTAGAAGTTGCATGTAGAATAAATAGTTGTTATAATGTAGTGGTAAGACTTCTGCTAGTCCTTCTGGGGCGGTACCACCTCATTGCCTATATTTTTTTTATTTTTTTTATTTAATCCGTGAAATAGGAATCTGTTTCCAGTGAAATTACAGGGCATACGAGACTTAACACCTATGCATCGAGGTAACAGACCGCCGTAACAGGCGTAATGCAGTGACATGAAAAAGTATAATTATTTGATGATCTTACAAATTTAACAGTAAGGGCTATAGCACACATGCTATACTCTTAGCATCGGCAATCGGCGATTTAGTCGCTTTTAAGAAGCAAAATGCAGCGACCAACATTCCACACCGCACATGATAGTGTCGCTTTTTGGAAGCTCGACACAGCGACTGAACGCTAAACTCTGCACACATTCGGATGCCTGTTGCATCGTTTGGCTTTTGCGGAACACAACGTCAGTATTACAACATTCACTAAAACGCGCGATTCCGCGACCGAATGCAGGAAGTCGTGAAATCGCGATGCAGCATCAATGCAATCGCAAAATCACAGATCGCTGATGCTAAAAGTAGCATGTGTGCCCTAAGTACGTACAGGCAAATTGAACACCTCCTCCTTTTTTGTAAAGTCGGTTAAAATTTTATGAACTTAGGGTTGCGAGTGTGATCCCTAGTTTAGAAATAATGAAACCCCTGGTTGCATAGTAAATATATTCATGTAAAGATTATGTCACAGCTAAAAGTAAGGTATAAAACATGCCACCAAAGATGAGACTTGCCAAACCACGTGGTTTGTATTGATTTATAGGTATCTTTAGCGGTATGAGGTACCTAGATGAGACGGGAAGGGACCGGTCGTCATCGAATTGTCTCTTTCCGAGGTCCCGATGACGCCTGCCCCTCTAGACAAAATCCAATTTTTGTTAACGCAAGTTCAAAATGTATGGAAATGACAACTTTGTTGCGGAAAATTAAATGTCATTCCCATACATTTTGAAGCTGCGTTATCGTGAATGAAAACTGCTAGGCTATTCTGTAAGCTATCTCGACAGCGGAATCTGCGGTGAGATTTAAATTTCTTATTACGAAATTCAACCGTATTACGAACGTGATACGATTGAATTTCGTAGTACGAAATTTGAATCTCACCGCGGAATCCGCTGTCGAGATAGCTTACAGAATAGCCTGGCAGGAATTGGATTTTGTCTAGGGAGACAAGCGTCATCGGGACCGCGGAGAGAAGCGATTTGACCAAAGCGGCCTGTAAATGAATATAAACCACGTGTTTTGCCAAATCTCGTCTTTAGTAACACGTATTATAATAATGATTATTCACCACTGTTGCCACTCTTCGGTAAAATCTTGGTCCACAGGAAAATGTCTTCTGTAAAACAACAAGAACATAATTATTTTAAGTGCTGTTTAAAGCAATTACTGCCTTTCTCAGTTGCTGGGGTCCTACTGCTACTATGATATCTATCTCTTATATAAAAATGAATGTTTGTCGGTATGTCCTTTATAGAATCATAATCTATTGATCATGTGAGAGTGTCAAACAGACGTAAAAAATAGTAATTATACCATTTATTAGATCTATTATTGACCTATGATTATAAAAAATATTCGGCCCTAGCGTAAAGGTTGAACAGAAACAATTTTTTTTGTGAACCAAAGCGGCGTATGGCACAAAATATTAAAAAACAATTCATATCTCATAAACTATCCAAAATGGTAGAACATACATGGGGGTTCAATAGATGCGCAGTGAGGTCCTCTACCACCCTGCTTCGTTTGATACATCGATGCTGAATATAATGATATACATCGATGTAGAACATACATGGGGGTTCAATAGATGCGCAGTGAGGTCCTCTACCACCCTGCTTCGTTTGATACATCGATGCTGAATATAATGATATACATCGATGTAGAACATACATGGGGGTTCAATAGATGCGCAGTGAGGTCCTCTACCACCCTGCTTCGTTTGATACATCGATGCTGAATATAATGATATACATCGATGTAGAACATACATGGGGGTTCAATAGATGCGCAGTGAGGTCCTCTACCACCCTGCTTCGTTTGATACATCGATGCTGAATATAATGATATACATCGATGTAGAACATACATGGGGGTTCAATAGATGCGCAGTGAGGTCCTCTACCACCCTGCTTCGTTTGATTCATCGATGCTGAATATAATGATATACATCGATGTAGAACATACATGGGGGTTCAATAGATGCGCAGTGAGGTCCTCTACCACCCTGCTTCGTTTGATACATCGATGTTGAATATAATGATATACATCGATGTAGAACATACATGGGGGTTCAATAGATGCGCAGTGAGGTCCTCTACCACCCTGCTTCGTTTGATTCATCGATGCTGAATATAATGATATACATCGATGTAGAACATACATGGGGGTTCAATAGATGCGCAGTGAGGTCCTCTACCACCCTGCTTCGTTTGATACATCAATGCTGAATATAATGATATACATCGATGTAGAACATACATGGGGGTTCAATAGTTGCGCAGTGAGGTCCTCTACCACCCTGCTTCGTTTGATACATCAATGCTGAATATAATGATATACATCGATGTAGAACATACATGGGGGTTCAATAGATGCGCAGTGAGGTCCTCTACCACCCTGCTTCGTTTGATTCATCGATGCTGAATATAATGATATACATCGATGTAGAACATACATGGGGGTTCAATAGATGCGCAGTGAGGTCCTCTACCACCCTGCTTCGTTTGATACATCAATGCTGAATATAATGATATACATCGATGTAGAACATACATGGGGGTTCAATAGTTGCGCAGTGAGGTCCTCTACCACCCTGCTTCGTTTGATACATCAATGCTGAATATAATGATATACATCGATGTAGAACATACATGGGGGTTCAATAGATGCGCAGTGAGGTCCTCTACCACCCTGCTTCGTTTCATACATCGATGCTGAATATAATGATATACATCGATGTAGAACATACATGGGGGTTCAATAGATGCGCAGTGAGGTCCTCTACCACCCTGCTTCGTTTGATACATCGATGCTGAATATAATGATATACATCGATGTAGAACATACATGGGGGTTCAATAGTTGCGTAGTGAGGTCCTCTACCACCCTGCTTCGTTTGATACATCGATGCTGAATCACCCTGTATACCTATCCTTATAAAATGAATCCTTGACTAATTTTCTTTATATCTAATAAGCTATCGTTTGACCAGTATCTCGCCCAGTGATAAGCGATGACATGGTCAAAGATGGTGAACACGTTAAGCCTAGAATAAGGTACCTACTCTCAAGGGCAGTGTGCTGCCGGAACACGGTAAGGTTATGACGGCAGATTATCTCTTATCTCTCTATAGACGAAACATCGATTTAATGCTCCTACTTACCGCCTGTGGGAGTATTTGGTTGCATATGAAATCACTGATTTTTTTTATTTCAAATGTTTCCGATTTCCGAATTGTGTAAATAGCTGAGTCGAAGTTATTTACTTTTTAAATCAGAATTTGTTTTAAAAAAAATGTGAATAGTGACGCCACAGAAAAGGAGAACAGAAAAAACGCTTAAGCGCATTTTAGACTACGCTATACTATTCTACTATAAAGTACAGCATGACAAGCAAATTACAAGCAAACCGGCTGATATATAGTATAGCTAAGTGTGAACGTGTTCTAAATAAATGTATGGTGAGATTGGTGAGCGATATTGTTGTGCTATGAAATATATATGATGTTATATTATACCGTAGCGCATTTACACTACAAATTGTTTAATTAGTTACAAATTGTTTAGTTACTGGGTGTTTAAAATTGACTTTATAGCAGGTGCCCCAGAACAATTTGAGGTGTTTGAGGAGTATCCATTCTTTCACGGAGGTAGTGTAAGGTCTTTCCGGTTTAACACAGAACAACGATTTTTTCTTTGATTTGCTAATTACAGGGCGCGCTCGTGGATTGACGTAGCGCCGACAGCCCTAGACTAGTTGTAAAGTTGTCGTGTCCTAGTGACGATTCAACCACTGTTTGGTGGTAGCCTAGAACGATCGCCTTGCGTAGGTATAATATAAAGAATGAAATACTTACATGCATCAGTTTTACTTGTGTATAATACGCGTCACGTAAAAAGAACGCTGGCGGTCAAGCTGTGCATTAGGCGATTTATCGGTTTATTTGGTGGTATAAGGCGCGCCCGGGCGGTATAGACCTATTTTGCGCGCACTTATCGAGGAACAAACCATCGTTTTTCGTATAGATGAAACGAAAAGACATTTTGTACTTTAGACATAAGTAGACAAGACATTAGTAACGCTTATCACAAAAATTATGTTCTTTATAAAATGGTTTCTATCTGGAATTTTTGTACCTGTACGTAGAGTCTCAATCCTATTTTACCTAATAATACTATTGTTCGTCAGTCGACCTTTGCTTTCCCGCGCTGTGTACCCATGCGCAAAACCCCTCCACTCGCTGTCAGCGTTATTTTTACGTGATGCGTATTATACTCTTTATTTTCTGTGTCCATGTTGATCAAGACATGTTCGTGATACCTTCTAGCAGGCGGGGTGGCGGGTGACGCCGGCCCGGAGCGTCGTGGTGACCCTGGCTGACGCCTGGCTACCTCGCCCAGCAGTGACAGGCACGACCGGGATAGACGCTGGCTGAAGTTCTATCACAAACAATACTCATTACTGACATTACTGACATATTACTGCGTAGGTATTTATTTCAAAACATTTAAGTGACGAGGAATTAATTATATTTAATTTTTATTTAATTTATATTTAAAACAGTGACATAATATAAGTACCTCTACATTGAACAAAATGTGTAAGCAACACACAAATTCTAGGCATTTTCGATCGATTTTAGGCCCTGTCCGCACAGCGATATTTCACAGTGCGATTTTTAATCTAGCGATTTAAATTCCGCGATCGGAATTACCGTTTGGCGTACAATTTGCATCAAATCACTGCTTATTTTCTCGCGTGATTTTTCTTCCGCCAGTGCGGATACGTCCAATAGATTCAATACTTCACAGAATTTCGAAAAAAAAATCGCGCTTTGAAAAATCGCTGTGCGGCCTTAGTGTGTGAGAAAACTACGCCTTGAAGCAAGTAATAAAGCTCTTCTCTTTGAAATTAAAAAATCCGTCGAATAATACTAACCGGTAAACATGATCCCTTCATCTCACGAAGGTCTATCTTCCGAAACAGTTCACAGAGCAGCAACTCGTGTAGGCTCGGTGTGCGCGCTCCGAAGATTTGCTCAATTATTTCTACCACCTGTGGGTACAAATACAGATCAATATTCAATACTAATCAATAGTCTATAAACTAAACATTAAAAAAACCGGCCAAGGTGAGTTGGACTCGCCCACCAAGGCTTCCGTACCAACGTTGGATGGTACCAATTAAGCTAGACCTCAAAATTGTATGTGGCTCATATATCTCAGAGGCCTATCTTAATTGAAGTAAACTATGTATGTATATTTATTGGATTTTTTCCTTTATTTGTGCTGTAATCTTGCTTCTTGCCAAATTTTATGATTCTAGGTCAACGGGAACGGCAACCGTTTATATAGGTTTAAAACCTATAGGGTACTTCCGGTTGACCTAGAATTGCAATTTTGGTCAAAAGCAAGGTCTTATAGCACAAGTAAAGGAAAAATTCCAAAAAATAAAAAAAGTTGAAAATTTACGTAAATTTTGGTACTTACAAGTTCGCAAAAATCTAAATTTGCCCACATCTATTTATCGTGTTGACTCAGATCCTTGATTTTTATACACCTAATTGTGACTTTAGACTTCAGTATCTGGTATAAATTTCAACTTTCTAGGTCCATCCGTTCCTGAGGAAATTGGTGGTGACACACGGACAGATAGACAGACAGGCAGACAGACAGACGGACAGACAGACAGACAGACAGACAGACAGACAGACAGACAGACAGACAGACAGACAGACAGACAGACAGACAGACAGACAGACGGACAAGAAAGTAATCTTATAAGGGTTCCTTTTTTTACCTTTTGAGGTACGGAACCCTAAAAAGATTTCTACTAATTGAGCACCTCCCTTTTTGTGAAGTCGGTTAAAAAACGAGGGTGCGTAGAAATCTACGTTTTAGAAGTTAAACTTCCAAGTTCATTTAAGGTGGTTCGATTTCCATACAAAAGTATATTGACAAATACGAGTAAATGGATCAAAAAATTGCAATTAAATCACATCTATTGGTCTTTATACAACTCTTTACATACGCGAAATCCAATCTTACTACATAATTTGATTAAATAATATGAAAACTAGGATCGAGATTTTAATTCATTTTTGTCAATATGTGAGTGAAGTTTTTACAGTGTCATACGCTAAAGTACTACTACTACTAGTGTGTATTGCCGCGATCGTCAGACGTTGCCAAACCGTGCGCTCGCTGAAAAGGCGACGATGCCAGACCGCTGAAATGCGAGGCGCCGCTTTTTCAGGACTTTTTCAAGTTTTCATTAGCATTACAGTACTTATTATTATAGTTTGTGGCCTTCAAATATTTCGTCGGTTTATCGGTTAGGTTAGGCTCTAACAAACTCAAATTTAGTTTCATTTTGTATCTAACCGACTTCAAAAAGGATGTTTCTCAATTCGACCGTATATATTTTTTTATGTTTGTTCGCGGATAACTTCGTCGTTTCTGAACCGATTTTGATGATTATTTTTTTGTTGAAAAGGAGACATGATGTATGTATGATAAATCTTCAGAGATATGGAGATAAGCACGTCAAACTTGGTATTGAAAATTAATAGCGTGGCATTTGAAGTCGGTTCTCTTTTTTTAAGTTTTTTTAAGGGAGGGGTCTGGGTTTTAGCGTAAAAAAAAACACTTTTTTTGTGATTTTTTATCTCAAATATCGATTGAGCAATTTTATTCAAACCTTCTATACATTATTGAGCATAGATTTGACTATGTTCTGTAAATTTTTCATGTAAAAATATTGAACAACTAGCCCGTAACAGAGCTTCCCCCAGAACGCCTTGAAAAAAAAAACTATTTGCGGTGTTCACTGACATTTAAAAACTACTGTACCGATTGATTTCAAACTTTGTACACATTTTCTACATATAAAATACCTCCCCCCTACGTTAAGTAAAATTTTTTTTTACATTAAGGGTGTTTCCCACCCACAAAATGGCGGAAATTTTCGTGGAAAATAACGGTTCACACTTTAGTGGCCGCCAAAAATTTTTAAATTAAAAAATAAATAATCAGAGAACGTTGGGGGGAAGATTTGATTATAATTTGACTAAATTTTTATGGTTTTTCATTTTCAGATAATTTCCAGCCGAGTTACAGTGAACACCGCAAATAGTTTTTTTTTCAAGGCGTTCTGGGGGAAGCTCTGTTACGGGCTAGTCGTTCAATATTTTTACATGAAAAATTTACAGAACATAGTCAAAACTATGCTCAATAATGTATAGAAGGTTTGAATAAAATTGCTCAATCGATATTTGAGATAAAAAATCACAAAAAAAGTGGTTTTTTTTTACGCTGAAACCCAGACCCCTCCCTTAATGGATCTTATCGCTTAGTGTTTTTTGGAAATTTTGGACCATATTGGCATATTTTGTAATATTGAAATTGATAGGTACTCCAAGTTTTGAAATTTCGATATATTTTAACCGACTTAAAAAAAAATGTTTCTCAATTCGACCGTATAGTATTTTTTTATGTGTGTAGATGTCTTCGTCGTTAATGAACAGATTTTGATAATTATTTTTTTGTTGGAAAGGAGCTATCCCAAGGGTGGTACCATAGTAATTTCATTGAGATCTGATAAGTATCTCTAAAGATATGGAGACAAACACCTCAAACATGGTACTGAACATTAATATCGCGGCATTTGATATCGTTTCTTTTAGTTCGGACTACCTGGGAAGGGCCATTGAAACAAAAAAGAAATAGCATTTTTCAAATCGATTTAGGTATCTTTGAGTAATCGGTGAACATCTTTGAGTATTCTGGCTGAATACTCAAAGGAGAGACTTCCGTTTTTTACCATTCGGCTACGGAACCGTAAAAATGAGATTGATTTTATTATAACGGACAAGAAGCGTATATTTAAAGATGTCACAGTGATCAGGATCACTAGGTTCAACACCGTAGTATTCACCGACTGGTCTTTTCATCGCTCTTATACGAATACGAAATAGCCTCAATACAAAAGTATTTAACGTGTGCGTCCTGCCTGTTATTACTTACGCAGCCGAGAGGTGGTCACTGATAGTGCGACTGGTTCACCAATTCAAAATCGCTCAGCGAGCTATGAAGAGGGCTATGCTTGGAGTCTGTCTGAAGAATCAAATTCGAAATGAAGTCATCCTTCAGAGAACCAAAGTTATCGACATATCTCAAAGGATTAGATTAGCTAGCTGAAGTGGTAGTAGGCTGTTCACAACTGTCGTAGAACCGATAACAGTTGAGGTAGACGTGTTTTAGAGTGGAGACCACGGCTCGATAAACGCACTAAAAGTATCTTTTTCGTAATAGTGTAAGGCGCCCTCCAGCTATTTGGAGCGAAGACATGTGCAAGCTGGCTGGCAGTGGTTGAAAACAAAGAGCTGAAGATCGAGCTCAGTGGCGTGCTGTAGGTGAGATAGCCTGATGATGGTGATATTTTAGAGGCCAATTTAAAACCAACATTCATAGATAAACCGATCCGAGCCTGTCAGACCATCTGTCAGATCATTCTCAAATACGTCTTTGTATACCAATAAACGGACTAACTAACGGAATAACTCTTTAACCGACTTCACAAAAAAGGAGGAGGATCTCAATTCGACGGTATTTTTTCTTCATGTTTGTTACCTCAGAACTACGTCAAATCTTAACCGATTTCAATTTTTTTTTGTTTGAGAGATTATGCCTCCCGCTTGGTCCCATTCAAATTTTATTGAGATCTGATAGTCATCACTGTAATATTATAATATTACCGTGTAATTATCTCCGGAGATATGGAGATAAACAATGTAAACAAATTTGTATACCTTGATGACATGTTTATGGCAACTGGCTATTTTGACCATCGCGGCATGTGAAGTCGGATTTTTAATTTTGTACGATTATAAATTATGTTGGCTATATTACCGAAACACACATGACATCACTATTCTCAAAATTTAACGTGACAAAGATTTTATAACAAACATGTTACCAAAATTAGTGACATTTTATAAAAATGTGTTTTACCAGAGAGTGTACTGAGGAGAGTACGACTAATTGACTAAATTGTTTAGATATTTTATTTGTGGTAGGACCAAAGAAGAAGTATCAGGCATATAGTTTCCTGATGTCCGGATTAGGAAACTGAAATGGCAGTGGCCTGGTCATATCTGCCGTATAGGAGCGATAACCGTTGGGGCAGACTGGTTCTAGTGTGGAGACCGCGAATCGGCAAACGTAGCGTAGTCCTGTGACCAGCCCCCCTAGACAAAATTCAATTTCTGTTGCTATTCACGCTAACGCAAGGTCAAAATGTATGGAATGACATTTATGTTTCCGCAACAAAGTTGTCATTCCCATACACTTTAAAGTCGCGTTAGCGTGAATGAAAACAGAAATTGGATTTTGTCTAGTGGCCCAGGTGGAGCGACGATATTCGCAAAGCGGTGGGCAGTGACTTAGGAAAGGCCTATGTCTACCAGTGGACTGGTACCGGCTGATTTTGATGATGATGATACCAGCGCCAGATCTCGAAAATGGTCATGCATTGCTCTACTAGGACCGCTCCATTATCATTTACGGATATATTTATTATTTTTATAAAAATATTGTAAATGAAAATAAAATATTGTCGTGTACAATATTTTTGAAATACTTATAAAAGGAAAGTATACCTTAGTAAGTAAATAAAAAATAAGTTCAAAAACTAAAACCCGACTACTGAAAATACACTCTCTAAAAAGTATGAAACAAGAAAATATTCTCATCTGAGATCGCTAAGTACAAACTAATCAATATGTATCGTGTATTGTACAAACAACTAACGTGTAATAAATATTTTATTGTATTTCATAAATATTCATAGTGGTGTTCAGTGGATACCCGTGGTCGTATGTTACTTTGCAGAGTGTATTGTTTTGTTGCGGTAGGTGACATACGACCACGGCTATCCTCTGAGCATCACTAAGAATATTTATGAAATACAATAAAATATTTATTACAAGTCAGTTGTTTGTATAATACACGATACATATTGATTAGTTTGTACTTAGCGATCTCAGATGAGAATATTTTCTTGTTTCATACTTTTTAGAGAGTGATTTTTCAGTAGTCGGGTTTTAGTTTTTGAACTTATTTTTTATTTAAAGCATTTTGGGGTTTTTGGATAGATGTATACATGTATATATGTTAACATACTTACATACATAGTGATCAACAAACATATACACACACACACTCGCCCTACAAAAATATGATGTACTAAACCCTATCTTCATCTTAAAATCCCTATTCAACGATACCACACACGATAGGGTGGGGTGAGATTTTTTTTTAGTTCTGGACTTCGTCCTCTCTAGGGGGCGCCGCATTCAATTTGTTGTGACGTCATATAGCCTATAACCAGCAGACAAATAAGACGTGTCCAACGACACCTCATTTGTTAAATTATAATAAGTAGTTTAGAAGTTATGAGGGAACAGATGTACATACATACAAACATACATACATACATACATACCCACATACCGGTCAAAAACATAACCCTCCTTTTTGCTTCGCCATAGTCGGGTAATTAATATAATTTACTTATGACCTTCTGTTTTTATTTTGTTTGTAATTTATAATCAGCAAATGCCTTCTACTCGCTCTCGTAGTCACATAGGCTACATTTTATCGCAAATAGCAGTTTCTATTAGATTGTGGGTAAAACCGCAAAGCACAACTAGTACGCCAAATGCTTCACTTTGGGTCCTTAGTACTCTGTGCTTTGGGATCTACAGAACAGACTCCAGCATGCAGCAACGAAATGTACGTTGAACCTCGTCGAAAAACCACCCAATAGCGTTAGTATGAGTAGGTACAGTTCACATAAAAAAGTGGTACAAATATATATGATATTTGGTATTTTGTTATTAGCGAGAGTAATGTAGACCGTAAACTAATAACAATAAATAAAAAGGTAATGTTTAGAATGGAAAACGAAAAAAGTTTGTTGGTAAGGAAGGTTCGAACCCGGTCCCTGAAGCGCTTAATCCAGTAGTTCTCACTAATCGGCTACATTACTCATTTATAAAGTGACAAAATTAGCAAATGCTTTTGTAAACGTCAAATACACTATTAAATAATCTGTGATACGAAAATACTTTCGCGTGTGTGCGTGATCAGTCCTGACGCCACGCTTGTTTACAAATAAAAGTATATAGAGATTGTATATATACTTCAAATTTAGCTGAATAAATTAAAATATATACGCTTTACTCGCAAAATCAATATTTTTTATTTACCAAATACTATTTCAGTCATTAAAAAATTAAATTCATCAAATAAGAGTATCAGCGCCATCTATTGGCTCTGTTGTGGTTAGCTGACGACGAGCAACCACCTTTTTTTGTCTAACCACAGAATACTGAATAGTACAAGGTACAACTCCATCTGTTGAACTTTAGCGAATATGTCTTCGTATTTACGCCGTTCTACAATAGAGTGCGTTTATAAATATAACATGACGCTTACGTCACTTCTGCTGCCTACGGACCAGGAGCTACGTCACTTCTATCGACAAATGTTACCTCAGTACGCACTGGGAAGTAAACGTAGATGGATAAGAAGTAAAAAAAGTTTCACTAGATGCACACGTCAAACTTATAAGGGTCAGCTCAGACCGCGACGCTACGCGGACTTATTAAGAGAGTGATATACAAAATAACTTTATTTACTACACAAGAAGATACACATTTTATTAAGTTAGTTCGGCGGTTTCAGGCTGCGCCGCGCGAAACCTAAAGCATCGTCACGCCGCGTTGCGATGTGAACTGACCTTTAAGCCTCTGTTTTGCGTCAGGGGTTGAAGGAACGTACTAGGCTAACATACATGGGGGTAGGTGGACATCAAGTCAGGTAGCAGCGAGAGGTCGATGCTGGTGCCGGCACACATCTCGAACAGCACGTGACCGAGGGTCAGGGTCTCAACGTGTTCCAACTGTGCGGCCAACGCTATCGGGCACCGCGGGAGCGCCCCGGTCAAAGTGTTCTCGAGACCACATATCCTAAGGGACAAAGGTATTGTGATAAAGGATAACAAGACAATCAAGACGCTCGCCTAATGGCAAGCGTTAAGGTTTTTATATCTTATAGGCTAGCGTTTGACCACTATCTCACCAGCTGTAATGATGCGGTCGAAGATAGTAAGCACGCTAGGCCTAGAATGGGAACTGGCTCTTAGGGATAAGCTGCCTATGACCTGCTTGGTGACAGATACTGTGGCTCATACACTCTGGATTAACAGAATTTTAGGCGATGCTGCACTGCGTCTGTTACCATATTTATTGTAATAGCATTTCAGTATAACATTTTATACTCCTGATCAGTTTGATGATCTGACACCCTCGGCAGGGGTTAATTGTCGACGGCCTCTAATCCACCCCTAAGAGCCCACGCCTGCAGGCTAAGAACTCAATTTAACCCTTCACGTGATCCCGTGGTGATCATGATCAGTGGTAGTTCGGTCCTGCTTCGGCCCTGGCTCGAACCACTCACCGAATTGGTTTGACAAATTCCAGCTTGACGTGCCGGTGCCAGCCAGATCAGAAAACGGATACTCGTACAATGTTGATTGGACTAAAGTCAAGTTAAGCGCCCCGTTTCAATAGCGTTATCGAATGCACAAGCACGATTCTATCATAAACCGCATTATCATTTATCATCAGGTGAGATAGTAATCAAAGACTGGCTAAAAAAAGCCAAAACCTTGAAATGTTAGTATTTTTTTGTTGTGATTGCTTTGAGCATTAAGAACTCTCATCATAATTATTTGTGTAATCATTTCTATCAAAACTAATGCATACTGTGATGTGTTTATCTATCACAAGCACGATTCCATCGCAGCATCACTAAGGGCCAGTTTTACTGGTTTCTGATAGCCAGCCCTATTAGGAACTTTGCTGACAGACGTTTGAGACATTTTATATATCGTCATAGATTAGATAACTATGTGGAACTTTATCGGTAAAACTGGCCCTTAGCATTCCGTGAGTTAGTACTCATGATATTGTCTGTGGATCGGGCTTAAACAGATCAACATATTCACCTCGCCACTCCATTCTGTACGACAACGTTCCCCGAATGAAGATGTCTGAAGGGCGGGAACCCTTTCTCCTTGAGGAACATGAGACCTTCCAGCATCTGGCGGCCAAACCTGGCCACTTGCCCCGCTGGCAGGCCCACCCCTGATGACCCGTACTTGCGGTTGAACTCTTCGTTCCATGTACTCTGAAAATATCCCATGTTTGGTAACTTACAGCATAAATGTAAAATCTCAATAATCTACAGGATTTAAAAAGTTCTCAGAGTTGTGTAGCACTTTAAGACTAGGTGGAGCAATGATCTTCGCAAGCTGGATGAGAGAAGCCGCCAGAAATATACCTTATTATTGATATATCTGTGGAGTAGCCAAATCAAATCAAATCATTTATTTCATTGAAGTTAGTGTACATTATATTATAGTTATTGTACTTCGGCCGTTCAGAGAATGCGTTCCTGACACCTATCAGTTAGTCACGACTAGTGATGGGCACAACATAACACTGAGTTCGTTACCGTTCCTCCAAAATGAACCGCCGCATTATTTTTAAGATTATTTTCGTTTTAAATTGGCGGAATCATTTAAAATTTATATTTTAGTTATTTAAGTGGAAACCAAAAAAAAAGGTAATATTAATATAATAAAATTGTTTTATTTATTCTTTGTTACAAAGTTACAATCTGTATTTCTATGCAATAAAGTACATTGAATTGAATGTGCGTACAGAATATTAATCTGACTCTGATTCGCTTGAGGAGGTGGTGTCTTCATCATCATCTTCGCCTACATGTATAATTATATTATTATCAATAACAGAATCAATCCTGATATCTCGGTCAAAATGTTCCAAAATCAGGTTTTTAGTCTTCTCAACAATCTTTGCCCAGTCATCTCTTGTGACTTCCCCGCAGGCTTTTTTTAATAGGGTCATCATCTTTTTCGTGCTGAATGGCGGGGAAGTATTGTGGCGGGCGGCGTAACCTTTTATTTGAGCCCAGATTAGCTCGATCGCGTTATATTGGCAATGATACGGTGGAATTCTTAGAACGCGATGACCATACTCCAGAGCCAGTTCATCGATTTCGTATCGCACATTTACCGCTTTATTTTCTTTAACTAATTTAACTAGCTCTGCTTTTAGCATCTGCATATTTGCGTCAATGCCTTATGCTTGTAACCAAGCCACCATTTCTTCTTTTTTATTAGCTTGGGTAGGTTTCTGTATTTGAACCGAGGAGGCATTTATAGGAGGCATTATCCATGAATATTACAGAAGGCTCTGGTAGGTTGGCAAAAGCACGTTCTGGAACGACTCTTTAAATGTAGTGCCATTTATTTCCTCGTGGTAGTCATTTGTGGTTTTTGATTGAAATGCCAGTAACGCGCTCTCCACAAAGCCTTTCCAAGTACTTTCGACGTCGACGCTTGTGTATCATCCGTCCAAGAACGGGACACCGTGTGATTAGCCATGTCTCGTCAATGAACACGACATCCCAGTTATCAATTTTTTTTGCTTCTCTCAAAAAACTTATCCGTTTTAAAATTATGTCGTATCGTTCTAATAATTTTTTTCTTTTGTCTGTTTTTTTATACGAAAAACCAATATCTTTTAAGATTTTGGTTAAAGCAGTTTTACCCCCGCTAAACAGTCCAGCTTCTCTTAACGATGCCAAAAGCTTCTTCCTGTTGAGATATTCATTTCTGGAATAGTAACCATAAATAATATGATTTCTGATTGCATCGGCATCAAAGGTGTCAATATCTGTCACGGGTTTAGTTCTACTTTTCTTCTTCGGAGTACGTAAAATATTATCTTCCGTGCCAGTAGAGCCGAACTTTTCTTTATTAATATTTGTTATCGTTCGTTTGCTAACTCCAAGCGCCTGAGAGACGCGTTCTTGTACTGTTCGACAGGTACCAGGGGTCCGCCATTTTGCCGCTCCCGCTCACAGTAATCTTGCAGCTTGATGATTAACTTACGGGCTCAACTTTTCAATGTTTGTCCACGTTTAGGCATTATTATGCACCAAAAGTAAAAAGAACGCAATACAAAACACAATCGAAGTCCGATTTAGCGCCGATGTCAGTTTGAAAAGCAGAAACAGTCCATTAAACGAAAGCCGGTTAATCAAATAAAAACAGATCGAAAACACTTGAAGAACGTGGTCTATGCGCACGAAACGACAACAGACGGCTGTTTTAGCGTCACAAAATGGCGGCCCATAACACCATTTGGGGTTACCATTTTCAACCTAAATACAAAAATGCTACTTTCTTTCGCGCGTTCGGTTTGGTCGTAGTTTTATTTTTATATTTCATAAAAGTTATCTTATAGTCCATTATTTTCAAATTCTTAAAATGAAAAACAAATCGTATTATTTTATAAAGTATAACTGTATAAGAACAGATTACGATACTATTATTGCCTGTTATTGTTAGCACAGCACTACAAATATAAAGCGCTGACATAACCTTGTAATAGCGCAGTATAGATTTAGAAAAATATTGTTTACCAAGTTATTTGACACTCAGTTTGGCACAAAATTACAACATTCATTGATTATTGATATAACAATGTTGTTTTAATGCTCATCAATTGTTAAAACGGTAAACAACCAGCAAAAATATTTTTATCGTCACTGCAACGCCATTACAAAGTTACGTCGTCAATTCAATCGCGACGTGTCAGGAACGCATTCTCTGAACGGCCGTAGTTTAATTGAGATATTAAAATGATGGTACTATCTTGTCATAATGACGTATGAAATATTAATTAATTACAATATTCATTGGCGTTATTTAATACCTAACATTTGTTATTTTATTTTATATTTATTTTTATTATTTATTATTTTATTAATGCAATTTCCCTATTCATATAAAATTAAATTAAATTACAAAATATTATTAATTAATATTAGCATGTAAATAATTCGGTAATAACTATAAACATTTTTCGTCCATCGCCAACATAATAATTATTTTTTGATTTGTTTCGTATTTAGGGTTTAATATGTTTCGTAAAAGCATTGAATACTTTAATGCACATGACATGACATTGCTTCTGGTAAAGTGCAGTCTCAAGGCTTGCACTCAGTAGGTAAGTCATCATCATCAGCCGGTGTCAGCCCACAGCTGGACGTAGGCCTTTCCCAAGATACGCCACTGAGCCCGAGTAGGTAAGAAAAGTAGTGCAATAGGAGAGGCTATGTCCAACTGTAGACTAGTGTAGGCTGATGATGATGATCATAACTATCAACTGTAGACTAGTGTAGGCTGATGATGATGATCATAACTATCAACTGTAGACTAGTGTAGGCTGATGATGATGATCATAACTATCAACTGTAGACTATCAACTGTAGACTATCAACTGTAGACTAGTGTAGGCTGATGATGATGATCATCACTATCAACTGTAGACTATCAACTGTAGACTAGTGTAGGCTGATGATGATGATCATAACTATCAACTGTAGACTATCAACTGTAGACTAGTGTAGGCTGATGATGATGATCATAACTATCAACTGTAGACTATCAACTGTAGACTAGTGTAGGCTGATGATGATGGTCATAACTATCAACTGTAGACTAGTGTAGGCTGATGATGATGATCATAACTATCAACTGTAGACTAGTGTAGGCTGATGATGATGATCATAACTATCAACTGTAGACTATCAACTGTAGACTAGTGTAGGCTGATGATGATGATCATAACTATCAACTGTAGACTATCAACTGTAGACTAGTGTAGGCTGATGATGATGATCATAACTATCAACTGTAGACTAGTGTAGGCTGATGATGATGATCATAACTATCAACTGTAGACTAGTGTAGGCTGATGATGATGATCATAACTATCAACTGTAGACTAGTGTAGGCTGATGATGATGATCATAACTATCAACTGTAGACTAGTGTAGGCTGATGATGATGGTCATAACTATCAACTGTAGACTAGTGTAGGCTGATGATGATGATCATAACTATCAACTGTAGACTAGTGTAGGCTGATGATGATGGTCATAACTATCAACTGTAGACTAGTGTAGGCTGATGATGATGATGATCATAACTATCAACTGTAGACTATCAACTGTTGACTAGTGTAGGCTGATGATGATGATCATAACTATCAACTGTAGACTAGTGTAGGCTGATGATGATGATCATAACTATCAACTGTAGACTAGTGTAGGCTGATGATGATGATCATAACTATCAACTGTAGACTAGTGTAGGCTGATGATGATGCTCATAACTATCAACTGTAGACTATCAACTGTAGACTAGTGTAGGCTGATGATGATGCTCATAACTATCAACTGTAGACTATCAACTGTAGACTATCAACTGTAGACTAGTGTAGGCTGATGATGATGATCATAACTATCAACTGTAGACTATCAACTGTAGACTATCAACTGTAGACTAGTGTAGGCTGATGATGATGATCATAACTATCAACTGTAGACTATCAACTGTAGACTATCAACTGTAGACTAGTGTAGGCTGATGATGATGATCATAACTATCAACTGTAGACTAGTGTAGGCTGATGATGATGATCATAACTATCAACTGTAGACTAGTGTAGGCTGATGATGATGATCATAACTATCAACTGTAGACTAGTGTAGGCTGATGATGATGATCATAACTATCAACTGTAGACTAGTGTAGGCTGATGATGATGATCATAACTATCAACTGTAGACTAGTGTAGGCTGATGATGATGATCATAACTATCAACTGTAGACTATCAACTGTAGACTAGTGTAGGCTGATGATGATGATCATAACTATCAACTGTAGACTAGTGTAGGCTGATGATGATGATCATAACTATCAACTGTAGACTAGTGTAGGCTGATGATGATGGTCATAACTATCAACTGTAGACTTGTGTAGGCTGATGATGATGATCATAACTATCAACTGTAGACTAGTGTAGGCTGATGATGATGGTCATAACTATCAACTGTAGAGTAGTGTAGGCTGATGATGATGATCATAACTATCAACTGTAGACTAGTGTAGGCTGATGATGATGATCATAACTATCAACTGTAGACTATCAACTGTAGACTATCAACTGTAGACTAGTGTAGGCTGATGATGATGATCATAACTATCAACTGTAGACTAGTGTAGGCTGATGATGATGATCATAACTATCAACTGTAGACTAGTGTAGGCTGATGATGATGATCATAACTATCAACTGTAGACTATCAACTGTAGACTATCAACTGTAGACTAGTGTAGGCTGATGATGATGATCATAACTATCAACTGTAGACTAGTGTAGGCTGATGATGATGATCATAACTATCAACTGTAGACTATCAACTGTAGACTATCAACTGTAGACTAGTGTAGGCTGATGATGATGATCATAACTATCAACTGTAGACTAGTGTAGGCTGATGATGATGATCATAACTATCAACTGTAGACTAGTGTAGGCTGATGATGATGATCATAACTATCACCTGTAGACTAGTGTAGGCTGATGATGATGATCATAACTATCAACTGTAGACTAGTGTAGGCTGATGATGATGATCATAACTATCAACTGTAGACTAGTGTAGGCTGATGATGATGATCATAACTATCAACTGTAGACTAGTGTAGGCTGATGATGATGATCATAACTATCACCTGTAGACTAGTGTAGGCTGATGATGATGATCATAACTATCAACTGTAGACTAGTGTAGGCTGATGATGATGATCATAACTATCAACTGTAGACTAGTGTAGGCTGATGATGATGATCATAACTATCAACTGTAGACTATCAACTGTAGACTAGTGTAGGCTGATGATGATGATCATAACTATCAACTGTAGACTAGTGTAGGCTGATGATGATGGTCATAACTATCAACTGTAGACTACTGTAGGCTGATGATGATGATCATAACTATCAACTGTAGACTAGTGTAGGCTGATGATGATGGTCATAACTATCAACTGTAGACTACTGTAGGCTGATGATGATGATCATAACTATCAACTGTAGACTAGTGTAGGCTGATGATGATGATCATAACTATCAACTGTAGACTATCAACTGTAGACTAGTGTAGGCTGATGATGATGATCATAACTATCAACTGTAGACTAGTGTAGGCTGATGATGATGATCATAACTATCAACTGTAGACTAGTGTAGGCTGATGATGATGATCATAACTATCAACTGTAGACTAGTGTAGGCTGATGATGATGATCATAACTATCAACTGTAGACTATCAACTGTAGACTAGTGTAGGCTGATGATGATGATCATAACTATCAACTGTAGACTACTGTAGGCTGATGATGATGATCATAACTATCAACTGTAGACTAGTGTAGGCTGATGATGATGGTCATAACTATCAACTGTAGACTACTGTAGGCTGATGATGATGATCATAACTATCAACTGTAGACTAGTGTAGGCTGATGATGATGGTCATAACTATCAACTGTAGACTACTGTAGGCTGATGATGATGATCATAACTATCAACTGTAGACTAGTGTAGGCTGATGATGATGGTCATAACTATCAACTGTAGACTAGTGTAGGCTGATGATGATGATCATAACTATCAACTGTAGACTATCAACTGTAGACTATCAACTGTAGACTATCAACTGTAGACTAGTGTAGGCTGATGATGATGGTCATAACTATCAACTGTAGAGTAGTGTAGGCTGATGATGATGATCATAACTATCAACTGTAGACAAGTGTAGGCTGATGATGATGATCATAACTATCAACTGTAGACTAATGTAGGCTGACGATGATGATCATAACTATCAACTGTAGACTAGTGTAGGCTGATGATGATGATCATAACTATCAACTGTAGACTAATGTAGGCTGATGATGATGATCATAACTATCAACTGTAGACTAATGTAGGCTGATGATGATGATCATAACTATCAACTGTAGACTATCAACTGTAGACTAGTGTAGGCTGATGATGATGCTCATAACTATCAACTGTAGACTATCAACTGTAGACTATCAACTGTAGACTAGTGTAGGCTGATGATGATGATCATAACTATCAACTGTAGACTATCAACTGTAGACTATCAACTGTAGACTATCAACTGTAGACTAGTGTAGGCTGATGATGATGATCATAACTATCAACTGTAGACTAGTGTAGGCTGATGATGATGGTCATAACTATCAACTGTAGACTACTGTAGGCTGATGATGATGATCATAACTATCAACTGTAGACTATCAACTGTAGACTATCAACTGTAGACTAGTGTAGGCTGATGATGATGATCATAACTATCAACTGTAGACTATCAACTGTAGACTAGTGTAGGCTGATGATGATGATCATAACTATCAACTGTAGAGTAGTGTAGGCTGATGATGATGATCATAACTATCAACTGTAGACTAGTGTAGGCTGATGATGATGATCATAACTATCAACTGTAGACTATCAACTGTAGACTAATGTAGGCTGATGATGATGATCATAACTATCAACTGTAGACTAATGTAGGCTGATGATGATGATCATAACTATCAACTGTAGACTAGTGTAGGCTGATGATGATGATCATAACTATCAACTGTAGACTAATGTAGGCTGATGATGATGATCATAACTATCAACTGTAGACTAATGTAGGCTGATGATGATGATCATAACTATCAACTGTAGACTAATGTAGGCTGATGATGATGATCATAACTATCAACTGTAGACTAGTGTAGGCTGATGATGATGATCATAACTATCAACTGTAGACTAGTGTAGGCTGATGATGATGATCATAACTATCAACTGTAGACTATCAACTGTAGACTATCAACTGTAGACTAGTGTAGGCTGATGATGATGATCATAACTATCAACTGTAGACTATCAACTGTAGACTATCAACTGTAGACTAGTGTAGGCTGATGATGATGATCATAACTATCAACTGTAGACTATCAACTGTAGACTAGTGTAGGCTGATGATGATGATCATAACTATCGACTGTAGACTATCAACTGTAGACTATCAACTGTAGACTAGTGTAGGCTGATGATGATGATCATAACTATCAACTGTAGACTAGTGTAGGCTGATGATGATGATCATAACTATCAACTGTAGACTAGTGTAGGCTGATGATGATGATCATAACTATCAACTGTAGACTATCAACTGTAGACTATCAACTGTAGACTAGTGTAGGCTGATGATGATGCTCATAACTATCAACTGTAGACTATCAACTGTAGACTATCAACTGTAGACTAGTGTAGGCTGATGATGATGATCATAACTATCAACTGTAGACTATCAACTGTAGACTAGTGTAGGCTGATTATGATGATCATAACTATCACCTGTAGACTAGTGTAGGCTGATGATGATGATCATAACTATCAACTGTAGACTAGTGTAGGCTGATGATGATGATCATAACTATCAACTGTAGACTATCAACTGTAGACTATCAACTGTAGACTAGTGTAGGCTGATGATGATGCTCATAACTATCAACTGTAGACTATCAACTGTAGACTAGTGTAGGCTGATGATGATGATCATAACTATCAACTGTAGACTAGTGTAGGCTGATGATGATGATCATAACTATCAACTGTAGACTATCAACTGTAGACTATCAACTGTAGACTAGTGTAGGGTGATGATGATGCTCATAACTATCAACTGTAGACTATCAACTGTAGACTATCAACTGTAGACTAGTGTAGGCTGATGATGATGATCATAACTATCAACTGTAGACTATCAACTGTAGACTATCAACTGTAGACTAGTGTAGGCTGATGATGATGATCATAACTATCAACTGTAGACTATCAACTGTAGACTATCAACTGTAGACTAGTGTAGGCTGATGATGATGATCATAACTATCAACTGTAGACTATCAACTGTAGACTATCAACTGTAGACTAGTGTAGGCTGATGATGATGATCATAACTATCAACTGTAGACTATCAACTGTAGACTATCAACTGTAGACTAGTGTAGGCTGATGATGATGATCATAACTATCAACTGTAGACTATCAACTGTAGACTATCAACTGTAGACTAGTGTAGGCTGATGATGATGATCATAACTATCAACTGTAGACTATCAACTGTAGACTATCAACTGTAGACTAGTGTAGGCTGATGATGATGATCATAACTATCAACTGTAGACTATCAACTGTAGACTATCAACTGTAGACTAGTGTAGGCTGATGATGATGATCATAACTATCAACTGTAGACTATCAACTGTAGACTATCAACTGTAGACTAGTGTAGGCTGATGATGATGATCATAACTATCAACTGTAGACTATCAACTGTAGACTATCAACTGTAGACTAGTGTAGGCTGATGATGATGATCATAACTATCAACTGTAGACTAGTGTAGGCTGATGATGATGGTCATAACTATCAACTGTAGACTATCAACTGTAGACTATCAACTGTAGACTAGTGTAGGCTGATGATGATGATCATAACTATCAACTGTAGACTATCAACTGTAGACTAGTGTAGGCTGATGATGATGATCATAACTATCAACTGTAGACTAGTGTAGGCTGATGATGATGGTCATAACTATCAACTGTAGACTAGTGTAGGCTGATGATGATGATCATAACTATCAACTGTAGACTATCAACTGTAGACTATCAACTGTAGACTAGTGTAGGCTGATGATGATGATCATAACTATCAACTGTAGACTAGTGTAGGCTGATGATGATGATCATAACTATCAACTGTAGACTATCAACTGTAGACTAGTGTAGGCTGATGATGATGATCATAACTATCAACTGTAGACTATCAACTGTAGACTAGTGTAGGCTGATGATGATGATCATAACTATCAACTGTAGACTATCAACTGTAGACTAGTGTAGGCTGATGATGATGATCATAACTATCAACTGTAGACTATCAACTGCAGACTAGTGTAGGCTGATTATGATGATCATAACTATCAACTGTAGACTATCAACTGTAGACTAGTGTAGGCTGATTATGATGATCATAACTATCAACTGTAGACTATCAACTGTAGACTAGTGTAGGCTGATTATGATGATCATAACTATCAACTGTAGACTAGTGTAGGCTGATGATGATGATCATAACTATCAACTGTAGACTATCAACTGTAGACTATCAACTGTAGACTAGTGTAGGCTGATGATGATGGTCATAACTATCAACTGTAGACTAGTGTAGGCTGATGATGATGATCATAACTATCAACTGTAGACTAGTGTAGGCTGATGATGATGATCATAACTATCAACTGTAGACTATCAACTGTAGACTATCAACTGTAGACTAGTGTAGGCTGATGATGATGGTCATAACTATCAACTGTAGAGTAGTGTAGGCTGATGATGATGATCATAACTATCAACTGTAGACTAGTGTAGGCTGATGATGATGATCATAACTATCAACTGTAGACTATCAACTGTAGACTAGTGTAGGCTGATGATGATGATCATAACTATCAACTGTAGACTATCAACTGTAGACTAGTGTAGGCTGATGATGATGATCATAACTATCAACTGTAGACTAGTGTAGGCTGATGATGATGATCATAACTATCAACTGTAGACTAGTGTAGGCTGATGATGATGATCATAACTATCACCTGTAGACTAGTGTAGGCTGATGATGATGATCATAACTATCAACTGTAGACTAGTGTAGGCTGATGATGATGATCATAACTATCAACTGTAGACTATCAACTGTAGACTATCAACTGTAGACTAGTGTAGGCTGATGATGATGATCATAACTATCAACTGTAGACTAGTGTAGGCTGATGATGATGATCATAACTATCAACTGTAGACTATCAACTGTAGACTAGTGTAGGCTGATGATGATGATCATAACTATCAACTGTAGACTATCAACTGTAGACTAGTGTAGGCTGATGATGATGATCATAACTATCAACTGTAGACTAGTGTAGGCTGATGATGATGATCATAACTATCAACTGTAGACTAGTGTAGGCTGATGATGATGATCATAACTATCAACTGTAGACTATCAACTGTAGACTAGTGTAGGCTGATGATGATGATCATAACTATCAACTGTAGACTATCAACTGTAGACTATCAACTGTAGACTAGTGTAGGCTGATTATGATGATCATAACTATCAACTGTAGACTATCAACTGTAGACTAGTGTAGGCTGATGATGATGATCATAACTATCAACTGTAGACTATCAACTGTAGACTAGTGTAGGCTGATGATGATGATCATAACTATCAACTGTAGACTAGTGTAGGCTGATGATGATGATCATAACTATCAACTGTAGACTAGTGTAGGCTGATGATGATGATCATAACTATCACCTGTAGACTAGTGTAGGCTGATGATGATGATCATAACTATCAACTGTAGACTAGTGTAGGCTGATGATGATGATCATAACTATCAACTGTAGACTAGTGTAGGCTGATGATGATGATCATAACTATCAACTGTAGACTATCAACTGTAGACTATCAACTGTAGACTAGTGTAGGCTGATGATGATGATCATAACTATCAACTGTAGACTATCAACTGTAGACTAGTGTAGGCTGATGATGATGATCATAACTATCAACTGTAGACTATCAACTGTAGACTAGTGTAGGCTGATGATGATGGTCATAACTATCAACTGTAGACTATCAACTGTAGACTATCAACTGTAGACTAGTGTAGGCTGATGATGATGATCATAACTATCAACTGTAGACTATCAACTGTAGACTATCAACTGTAGACTAGTGTAGGCTGATTATGATGATCATAACTATCAACTGTAGACTATCAACTGTAGACTAGTGTAGGCTGATTATGATGATCATAACTATCAACTGTAGACTATCAACTGTAGACTATCAACTGTAGACTAGTGTAGGCTGATGATGATGATCATAACAAAATCAAGTCGAAAAGTACAACCAATCGATTTCGCTATGCCATGTAATTTGGCACTGCCATTTTGGAAGAAGGATCGTTATCGTTATGCCGTGATTGGGCATACGACATCTCAATACTTTTCGCGTTCTGTCAAACCATGATATTGGACTGCGGTTGAGTTAAATGTTTATTTATTTGTGTGCAAAAGAGACAATACTAAAATTGCATTTAATTAAGAGTTTTAATTATAAGCGGTACTGAAAATATTGCATAATCACGAAACAGTAGATAATATTATCAGATTGCATATTCTTCTAAAATCTAACTTACCTTATAAATAAGGTCTTTCAAGCTTCCTCTGGCGTTGAAAGGCAACACGGTTAGAGCGTGTCCATTACACAGCTCCAGGTCTAACACTGGGTAGATGTAGGGATGGTGGAGGGCTCGGAACAACTCCATGATGAGCCCTTTGGATCTCTCTCCTTGCTCTATAGGGCACTTGTTGGTTAGAGGCATCTGCATGAGAACAGGTATATGGATATGGACTTCGATGTCTAAGTGTGTGTTAATAACTTTGATATCATTGTACATTGTTACACACAATCCAAAATTTCATCGTACCGAAGGGATTCGGACCTGCACCTCCTGGAAAACATGTCCAGGTGCTTGGACCAACTAAGCTACGGTACGATCCTATGGATAAGACGAAATTAATGGTTGCATTTTAACCAAATAATTGGTATATTGGCATAAGCATTGGTGGCTGTTAAAAAATTTATTTGATTGTGTGTAACAATGTATAAAAATATAAAGTTTGTAACACTAGAGAAACATAAAATCCTAATCCTAACTAATATTATAAATGCGAAAGTAACTCTATCTGTCTGTCTGTCTCACTTTTACGCCAAAACCACTGAACCGATTTAAATGACATTTGGTACACAGTTAGTCTAGCTAGAGCCTGAGAAAGGACATAGGCTACTTTTTAATGCAAAAAGAGGGTTGTGAGCGGTTGAAAGTGGGGATGAAAAGTTGTATGGAAGTATCGTCATTTTTAAAGCTAGAACCTTGAAACTTATTGTTTAGGTTGTTGTTCGATATAAGTAAATAAATATGACATTCAAAGTTCGTGAGGGGGAAGGGGGAGGGAGGAGAGGGGAGGCGGAAGTGAGGGGGAGGGGGAGGGGAGCTGAGGGGGAGGTGAGAGGGAAATGAGGGGAAGGGGAGGGGAAGAGGGAAGTGAGGGGAAGGGGAGTGGGATGGGAGTGGGGGGAAGAGAGAGGGGGAGAGGGGATTGGAGCGGCGTGGTATGGTGCGATGTGCACTTATTTGTGAAATAATTAGCTTAAATAATTTAAAAATGCTACCCAAAGACACTATTCCACGCGGACGAAGTCAGCTAGTTTAATATAATGTTTCAACCTACTACCAAAAAGGAGGACATTCTTAATTCGTCTGTATTTTTTAGTTATCCTGCAATTTGTGTTATTGTAAATCCTTTCGTGCATGGCAGGGATTGAACCCGCTACTTTTGTCGTCCAAGCCAACCATTCTTCCAGTGCGCCACTGTGCTCTCTAATTCCAGGTAAGAATAAAACCAAATGTTGAATCAATCAAACATGCGACATGCAAGCTACCCGATATCGATTCCAAAGTATCGATACTAAAAGAACTTGGAATCAAAAGAAAGGGAAAACAATTTACTGCATCACTGTACAATAACGTCATCAGTTGGAGCACGTGACCACAATATTCCCCGTGCTGCACCCAGGTGGAGAACCTATAGGTGAAGCACGGGTCCGGACTCAAAAGTTTTACGAATTTCGTTTTAAACTTACTAGGGATAGTCTAGGGATGATGATGATAATTGAAAACTAAATTCGCCTGGTGTAACCTTGTGACGTGAACCCAGTATATGTTATAGAAATGTTACCAGGGTGAGAAGTCTGTCCGTCTTGATGGAGTTGTCGTGGATGGCGAACCAGTGCTTGTTTGTACGAGAACCAATCGCTCCCAGTTGTGATAGAAGATCGTATCTGTACACAGGATAACACACTTTTTAGATAGCCAGATTTTTTTCTTGATGGTGGTAGGCTACTTTATGGTATAATTTCAGGCGGAACACAGATATAATAATGCTCTACCACCTGTGAATGAACACCCGTGCTAAGATTCGAACCGGTGACTACTCATTTAGAAGTGAGGCCATCAGCTATCCTTTACTCCAGAGGGCCCCCTCTTGAGACTCGGGTCTCAAATTTTATTAGATAAGGTTTTTATCTTGGTATTTTATAATCATCATAAACATCCAGTATTCGTTCACTGCTGGACATAGGCTTCTCCTTTGGCATGCCACTGAGCTCGATCTTCAGCTCCTTATTGTTTCAAACCGCTGCCAGCCAGCTTGCGTATATCATCGCTCCACCTAGCTGGAGGGCGCCCAATACTACGTTTGCCGAGCCGTGGTCTACACTCTAGAACACTACCCTATGAACTCTACTCTTCGTATTTATCTGACAGATATTTCACAACTTTTATATGGCGTCTTATTATGTCAGATTATTATATGATACTTATTTAGGAATGGGTGTAACCATAGAATCATAACGACCTAATAAAGCAGCAATAGCGCAATCGCTAAGGCGTCGATCGAATTCGATCCCAATCCATTGCACTATTGACGTGAACTCACTCCAGACACAAGCATATTTTGTTTAGTTGGAGGGGTTAACAGGACTACTAGTAATGTAAACTACAACCCACATTGCTAGTAGTAAGCTTTAAAGAAAAAGCTACTGACCTTGGTGACTGCGATAAATATTCTGTACAGATGGCCAACGCAGCAGAGCTTTCCATTGTTCTTTCAAACCTGGCAAAGTAATCAATTAAGTATCAACTCAAATCCATATTTTTTATATTTAACTAGTGATTGGACAGAATAAAAAGCCTTAAATTAGTATTTGTTTTCTTATAAAAAAACAGAAAAACTTATAACTAAACATATTAAATCTAATACCGTAAATGGGTGGTCGCTTAAACCTCTTCTAGACAACCGTACGTGGAAAGGATTACAATCATGAAATGTAAAATATATTTGTTTTAATATCATACAGGCTATCATTTGACCACTATCTCACCTGTTGGTAAGTGATGATGCGGTCGAGGATGGTAGTACGCTAGGCTTGGAATGGGAACTAGTTCACAAGGATAGCTGCCGGAACACATGAGATGTTTGGCTACAGATTTTCTTGAGGGTGGTAGCTGGCTAGGCGGACACTACACTGCAGTGTCCTACCACCTTGCACCGACTGCCCTGCCCCTTTTATAGCCGAAGTTATTCTCTTCCGGAAAATCACAACTCCATCTCATCGAATGAGACCTATCGTAACACAATATCAGGTAAAATTGTGGTCGAAATCTTGACAATCCGCAAATTAGGAACTGGTAAAAAGATCTTCTGTGCTAAAACGCTAAAAAGTTTGCAAACGATTTTACCTTGGCGAAGCAGGTGGTTCAGAAGGGCTGCTTTTACCAGAGCCAGTTCCGATCAGCGACTTGTTGAATAGCAGCTTAGCCAATGAGTCTATCTTCTGAGCCACGAGAGGAGCACGTTCTGAGTTTTCTTCTAAAATTGTATCACCAAGTTAAAAGTATATCTAAGTAGAGAAACGATTATCCTCACAGTGATTGGCAACAGATGGGTAACTAATAATTAGGATGACCGACTTCCATGCCCCGCGAGCCAGTTTCAGTAGTAAGTTTGAGAAGTTTATCGTGATATCTCTGAAGATACTTATTAAATCTCAATAAAATTACAATGGGACACCTCGGGAGTATAATACCCTTTCGAACTAAAAAAGATTTTTTTCGATTGGGTTCACAACTGACGACAATATCGATGAACATACACAAAAAAATATATACAGAAGAACATAGAACCTCCGCCTTTTTGGAAGCTGGTTAAAAACAGCAGAAGATTGAATTCAGTGATGTGAACGGATCCTTGGGAAGCGAATGTACAGCTGTGGAAACAAGTTAATGAAGATGGTGATTATAAACTACAACGTTTAGTTATGATGTAACTTAATAAACTGTTAAGTACCTTAAACGATATATGTTTCATTTGCGAAAACATTCCAGCGTTACATTTATTACAAATTTATTATTGCTAATAAAGGGTGGCACCAACAGGTCTGCTTTCATAAATTTTTAAACTGTGGTAAATAAAAATAATAATATGAAAATAATAAATACTTGAGCTACAAGCGCACGATGACCCTTCACCATCGTCTTGCTTCGCACCTTCTTCCGTAAGCAATAAATAAAATAACAAAAATGTATATTATCATTAAAACAAAAGGCAAAACATCGTACCCGGAAGAGTAAAAAAAATTACAAGCAATGGTACTCGTATACACGTATATACACAGCGCAAATTTAAGTTAAAATGCGCGTAAACAATAACAATTGTATTTTTGAAAATGTGTTAGCTTATTAGCTAAATATCCAATCTACATAGTGTAAAAGCCATGATAACTAATAAAACCCACAGGTGACAATTACTACTTGAAGGTAGACGACTGTATATTCCGAAATTCAAGTAAAAATGTGTTTACTTGGAATAAAAATATACCTAATAATTATTTTAAGCATTATTTAATAGGTCATAGGCTAGCATTTGACCGCTATCTCAATTGCTGGTATGTAAGCACGCTATGCCTATATTCAGTTGAGTTATAAAATGCCCAAAATAAGTGAAAAGTAAGCACAGTAGTATTTTATTATTAAGACTTCCGCGAGAGTAAGCAATCTTGGCGCAACACGAAAGATGATATTTTGTCTTGCAAGTAACAATTTTGTATGGGCTCGCAAATCTGATGTTATAATAGAGTGACATCGTCATCTTAAAACGGCATAGCTTAGGCTTAGATGAGATGTATGAGAAAATGTGTAGCCTTACCTTCACTTTCTTCTCTGTCAGTAGAAACAGAACGTATCTTAAACGCATTTCTCTTATTGGCGGCCGCAATTGACTCCGGATTCAGCTCAGCAGCTGATTGGGCCCTCCTGCAAGCTCCGCGGCGTTTCTTCTTCCTATAACTGGTCCTCGGACGTTCCTGGTAAAACCTATCGTGACCAGTAGTCTCCGACTCTTTGGGCTCCTTGCCTTCGGCTCCAGCATTCTGCATATGCTTGTACAAGTTGAACATTCTTCCTGATTTCTTCTTCAAGTACGCCTTCAATTTCTCAAGTTTATATCTCATGTAATGCAGCTTATTTGATACTTTGATCGTATCGAATATGAAGGTCACGGAAAGTGAGACGTCATCTCGTGCCGCTTACCTGGATGATATATCTATCGCTTCCAACGGATTACACGAACACCCCCTACTAAAATTACGTAGAATGCTCACTGAATTCTAAATAAGTGTGGATACGACCGCAATTTTCTTCTGACTTGTTGAAAAGTATGTCAATAGTGACTAATTGAAGTCCTGCAAGTGAGGCATTAGCGGGTAGTACGTCGATACCTACACATCTACTGTTCCAATGACATATAGTTACCTATATCGGGTTTTATGTGTTTAATCCAATACAAAACTGCAACGAGCTTATGTACTATTAATGATCATTATCTTTTATTCAATATGTTGTGTTTAGAAATGAATATGTGTATGTATGTATAATTCATTGTATGTATGCAATAATGATATTGTGTATATTTGTATTTTATATTGGTATGTACCTAGATGTACCTATATAATATGATCACATGCACCGACCACCTCCAGCTAGCTCTTACCTGATGGGCCGATCCGTACGTACAATCCTACCTAAATTGTTAAACACAATCCTAAAATCAAAAATATAAAGTGTATGACACTTCAAAGAAACATAATATTTAATCCTACCTAACCCTAAAATGGAACCCAAACTAAAAGGAAAGACAACAGTCTAACAAGACTACAAGATATAAACAATAAAAACTGGCCAAGTGCGAGTCTCGCACACGTAGGGTACCGTACAACAGTTTACTATAACGCTATCTAACGAACGTCTAACGCCATCCATAAAAATAAGTGAAAGTTAACACAAAGGTGTTCGGGTAGGTAGGTAAACGTTCATAGACGGCGTTATAGCGTAGGACTAGTATCTTTTCTGTGGTTATAGTCATCATAATCCGGTGTCAGCCCGCTGCTGGACGAAGGCCTATTGCAAGATGCATCACTGAGGCCGATCTTCGGCTCTTCTGAACTGGGGACCTTGGCTTTAGGTGACCTTTCATCTTCTATGCATCCCTTTGGAGGGATATGCCCTAATCGCCACGCTGGGCAGGCGGGTAGGCGATCGCAGGACGTAGCTTAATTATACGTAGGACGTAGTGTATTTAATTTCGAAATGGTTAAACCGCCATTTGTCAGCCGCCAGAGCCTCGTTTGTTGGTCACCAGGATGTACCAAGGGGAGGTGAGGTTTATAGATTTAAAAAACGGGAATTTAACGTGACTTACGCTATGTCGATATAGCGATCGACATATGTTTCGGCCTCATCCGAAGGCCTTCTTCAGGATCTTGAGTGCGGGGCGCTCGCCGACGCGTTCAGCCTCGCACTGGCTGGAGGTGAGGTTGGCTGGAAGCACTGAGATTGTATTTGTGCTCCCTTACATCCCTTACGGCGTTATAGTGAAATGCCAAAAAAACACATTTCTTGTATTTTTTACTTTATTCTGTTTTAGTATATTTGTTGTTATAGCGGCTACAGAAATACATCATCGGTGAAAATTTCAACTTAACAAACATCTATCAATTCTCACAAACGTTCACATTTAAAGTAGTGGCAGTAGTACGTATATTATTATCTTTTCTATGGAAGTGGGAAGTAAGAGCACGCGCGCACAGCGGTGCGTTTATTCTACCGCACGTACCTGTATTCTGTGAAGTATTGAGTATCATAGAAATGCGCGCAACTACGTTGAAATAAACGCAACTTTTTCATTGTATATACAGTTTATTCTACCGCACGGTAGATAGTAATTACATACATTGTATATTTACACCGCATTTTCGTTCTTCCTCTCGATTAATTTTTAGTTTTAATTTCTAAAGCGGCATTAGCCCCTATGGCTGAGGCGTCGGCCTAGCGATCAAGAGGTCGTGAGTTCGATCACCACCCATTTTACTATTGACGTGAAACCACTTCAGACACAAGCATCTTCGGGCATCTGAAGCCCGTGGGCCCATTGTTTCGACCCCAAACGGAAGAAATATGTATCCATCCATAATACTAGCTATATTTCCTCCGTTTGAGGTTTTCTGCTGCATCCGCTGCCGCGCCCGCTGACCGTGAGGTCCCGCATATGTGGGACGCCGCTAACGTGTCAGCACATGTGGCGTCCCACACCAACGGTCTCCCTCGACACGACGGTACCAACGTCATACCGTCAGGCCTTTTACCATCGTCACGTAATATACCGTTCGGCTCTAATGTGGCCGGCACATTCACGGTAGCAAGGGCCCGACGTATGACGTCGTGGCGTAGCGTCGTGATAGACGCCCTGCACTGCGGCGACATGACAGGCCGGGGTGGCCTAATCTGTCCACTTCACTGCCGCGTCGGGCTTGTCCTGTTACCTTTTACCAAAAAAAAAAACATACATGAAAATAAACCGGACAAGTGCAAGTCGGTCTCACACTCGTAGGGTTCGGCACTATAGCATATAATATTTAATAAGATACACAAAACAAAATACACCGATAATTAAGATAGTTTAAAAACTAAAACAACCTACTTCCATGGCCCGCGAGTCTGTTTCAGTAGCAAGTTTGAGACGTTTATCGTCATATCTCTGGAGATACTTATCAGATCTCGATAAAATTGCAATGTGACCACCTCGGAAATGCACCCTACCGATTAAAAAAGGAATCATTCGAATCAGTTCATAATTGACGGAGTAATCGCGTAACATAAATACAAAAAAAAGAAAATAATAATAAACATACAGACGAATTGAGAACCTACTTCTTTTTGGAAGTCGGTTGAAAAAATAGGTTTCTTGTTATATATACACATATTAGCATCTGCCCGCAGCTCTGCTCGTATGGCCTACGGGAAACAAATTACATTTTTTTTTTCAGAAACTAATATTATATGCGCTCTCACTCCCATCAATTGAATAAACAAATTACAAACTGACAAAATGCCACACAAATGCTGCTCCGTGAGCTTACTTTGGAGTAGACCACATAAAACCGACGGGTGTCATAAGCGGTTCTAAGTTAGTTTTATTATCTTTTCTATGCCTAAGTCTACCTTTGTTAAATTAAGAGTTTGGCCTTAAGATTTATTTATGATCATGGCAAAGCAACCTTTGAAAGTAATCTTCGAAGGGATACTTCGATAAAGTCGGGGTAGTCAAAGAATAAATAATAATAATAAAGCCTTTATTTCCGAGTTACATCATATTTACAAGATATAATTAATATAATTTAAAAAAAATTGTGTGTGTACTTATGTACTTATGTACATACGCGGCGCGTAGCAACTCGCGCGCCGCTGATGTCAGCGTCACAGTGTGGTGCTATATAGAACACAACGTATATTCGTACGCACGACCGACGTACGCGACCGACGTCAGCGACAGAGGAATTCAGGCCTCATAGCGTTCTATAGCGCGTCAGTCGACCGACGTACGCGGCGCTGACGCGCGAGACCGACGCGCGCCATACGCGGCGCGTAGCAACTCGCGCGCCGCTGATGTCAGCGTCACAGTGTGGTGCTATATGGAACACAACGTATATTCGTACGCGCGACCGACGTACGTGACTGACGTCAGCGACAGAGGAATTCAGGCCTTAGAAGTTATACTTCTGTGGCGTATGAAAAAAAAATAACTAAAATGCAGTAGTGATTAAAGATAAATATTAAAATTAATCAAAAAGATTTTATTTAAATAATAAAAAGAGTGTGTGTACTTATGTACACGCGTTAGAAGTTATACTTCTGTGGCGTATGGAAAAAAAATTACTAAAATGCAGTAGTGATTAACGATAAATATTAAAATTAATCAAAAAGATTTTATTTAAATAAAAAAGGTTTTATTAAGGTAAAAATATGACGTTAAATATGACATATACAACTTGAACATAGTCATGCCACCTAGAACTAACTTCACGGTGTAGAATTTAGGTGTTGGTGTGCGCGCGCATCGTACCACCTAGAACTAATTTCACGATGTTAAATTTAGGTGTCGGTGTGCGCGCGCATCGTAAAAATTCACTCTCATAATTTTTCTCTATCGCGCCAAAAGAAGTATAACTTCAAAAAGGTTTTATTAACGTAAAAATATGACGTTAAATATGACATATACAACTTGAACATAGTCATGCCACCTAGAACTAACTTCACGGTGTAGAATTTAGGTGTCGGTGTGCGCGCGCATCGTACCACCTAGAACTAACTTCACGATGTCAAATTTAGGTGTCGGCGCATCGTAAAAATTCACTCTCATCATTTTTCTCTATCGCGCCAAAAGAAGTATAACTTCAAAATGGTTTTATTAACGTAAAAATATGACGTTAAATATGACATATACAACTTGAACATAGTCATGCCACCTAGAACTAACTTCACGGTGTAGAATTTAGGTGTCGGTGTGCGCGCGCATCGTACCACCTAGAACTAACTTCACGGTGTAGAATTTAGGTGTCGGTGTGCGCGCGCATCGTACCACCTAGAACTAACTTCACGGTGTAGAATTTAGGTGTCGGTGTGCGCGCGCATCGTACCACCTAGAACTAACTTCACGATATTAAATTTAGGTGTCGGTGTGCGCGCGCATCGTAAAAATTCACTCTCATCATTTTTCTCTATCGCGCCAAAAGAAGTATAACTTCAATAATTATTTTTTCTCGGTCACCCAGAAGAGTGTGTAGGCCACACTCTTCTTTTCCTCCATACTTTTTCATTTGTCTCTATCCTGTGCTAGTCTCGTCCAAGAGTAACCGACGAGACTGACTGAAAAAAATAAAAAGTTTGTGATTTCAAGTTCCTGAGAAAATCGATGGTGAAACACGGACAGACAGACAGACGGACAGACGCACAAGAAAGTGATCTTATAAGGGTTTCAGATCGGGATGAAATTACAATGGAATCAAACGGGAAATATAATACTCTCTTAAACACAAAAAATAATAAAAAAATTTATTATGTTTCTTGAAGTGTTACTTACACACTTAATATTTTTGTAAATTGTTACACACAATCCAAAATTTCATCGTACCGACAGGACTCGAACTCGCACCCCCCGGATAACATGTCCAGGTGACAGTCCGATACTATCGATATATGACGTCGATGTATCGATATGACGAAATCAGTGAATTGCATTTTTAACCCAATTATGCATTGGTGGAGCCATCTACGATAACTCATTACAAATTAGGAGTTATTTGGGGGTGCGGGTTCGAGTCACGTCGGTACGATGAAATTTGAAAACTGTAATGATTTCTTCCGAATGATTAACTTCGAATAAGGTGCAGTTTGAATCCCGTCGGAACGATGCGATATGCGATTTTGGATTGTGTATAACAATTTACACAAAAATATTTTTTCAGATGGATTAATAAATGACGGAGTTCTGAGGTAACAAACGTATAAAATAAGATCGTTTATAAAACTAAAATAACCGACTTCAAATACCGTTGTATCAATTTTTATTACCAAGTTTGAGGTGTTTATCTCCATATCTCTGGATATAGATACTTATCAGGTCTCGATCAAATTACTATGGTACCACACTAGGGATATCTCCTTTCTAACAAAAAAGAATATCAAAATCGGTTCATAAACGACGAAGTTATCCGCGAACAAACAAATATATATATACGGTCGAATATATTACTTATACGGTCGAATTGAGAAACCTCCTTTTTTGAAGTCGATTCAAAACGTTTATTATCTGCTTCCATCTTCACAAACTTTCGCATTTATAATATTAGTAAAATATTTATAAAATGTTTAGATTCATTTTGCTACGGTACATAAAACTCACTCTTACTTGCACTTTTACTTCGTTTAGCAAATTGTGTACATATTTTATTAAATAATTTATTCATTGAATTTTATGCAGTTATTTATGTTTTTTATATCTTATAGGCTAGCGTTTGACCACTGTCTTACCTGATCTTCTACTTGATGGTGGTAAGCTACTTTTTGGTAGAAAATCAGTCGGAACGTATCTCTATTTTAATATTAAGATTCCCGGATTTGTTTTGTGTTGTGGTATTTTGACAAGTTAGCTACGACGAATCGCAAATGGCCAAGGTCTTTATAGATAAGAATAGGTAAGAAGATAATGACTTACAGTGCCACAAGTATAACTTGGCGGTGGTGGTTTTTGGAACTAATTATTTTAATTGAAACTGTGAGTTTGACGTTTGAGAGATTACCGCGACATTATTCAACACCAATATTATAAATGCGAAAGTCAGTTTGTTTGTTTGTTTGTTTGTTTGTTTGGGACTTCTTCACGGTCAAACGGCTTGACCGATTTGGCTGAAATTTCGTACAAAGATAGAACATAAGGCAGAATAGGATATAGGATACTTTTTTTTGGCTATCGAGTCAGGGGGTCCAGATATTATTAATTGAATTTTGTAACTGGAGGACCTCTTTTCGAATAAACGGCTTGACCGATTTGCCGGAAATTTTGTATGAATACATGTCATAGGGCAGAATAGGATATTGGATACTTTTTTTCTGGCTGTCGAGTCAGGGGGTCCAGATATTTTTAATTGAATTTTGTAACTAAAGGACCTCTTTTCGAATAAACGGCTAGACCGATTTGCCTGAAATGTTGTATGAAGACAGTTCATAAGGCAGAAAAGAATATAGAATACTTATTTTCTGGCTATCAAGTCAGAGGGTCCAAATATTTTTAATTGAATTTTGTAAATATAAGATCTCTTCTCAAATAAACGGCTTGACCGATTTGCCTGATATGTTGTATAAAGACAGTTCATAGGGCAGAAAAGAATATAGAATACTTATTTTCTGGCTATCAAGTCAGAGGATCCAAATATTTTTAATTGAATTTTGCAAATATAAGATCTCTTCTCAAATAAACGGCTTGACCGATTTGCCTGAAATGTTGTATAAAGACAGTTCATAGGGTAGAATAGGATATGGGATACTTTTATTTTAGCTATCGAGTCAGGGGGTCCAGATATTATTAATTGAATTTTGTAAATATAAGACTTCTTCTCGACTAAACGGCTTGACCGATTTGCCTGAAATTTTGTATGAATGCATGTCATAGGGCAGAATAGGATATAGGATAATTTTTTTCTGGCTGTCGAGTCAGTGGGTCCAGATATTTTTTATTGAATTTTGTGAATGTGTGGCCTCTTATCATCTAAACAGCTTGACCGATTTGCCTGAAATTTTATACATATTACAGTTCATATTGCATAGAATCACATAGGATATTTTTTTCTGGCAGTCGAGTCCAGGTGTCCAGAATTTTTAAATTGAACTTTGTAAATGTGTGGCCTACTCTCGGTCACACGGGTGAACCATTTAAGCTGAAATTGAGTACACAGACAGTCAAAAAGACATAGAAGGGCAACGAATACATTTTTTTGGGTGGAAATTTCGGTTGTCTATATTTTTATTATGGAATTTTGTAAATGGCCTCTTTTCGGCCAAACGGCTTGACTGATCCAGATGAAATTTTGTACAAAGACATTAAATAGGGCATAAAAGGGCAAAGAATACTTTTTTTCGGCAGTTAAGTGTGGGTGTGTAATATTTTTTGTTAACTTTACATATAGTTTGCATAATCATAAAAGTTTGAGCTTAGGTTCATAGATAATGACTAAACTTAATAAGTGCCTTAATTAGGCCACAAAACTGTCAGGGTCATTAAAAGTCATCAAATTGTACGCGATGGCTTTGCTTGCCCAACATGTTTTACCTATTTTGTGGGAAGTATTTCAAAAGCATTCGTGTTTTAACGGTCACATTTAACCTTAGGGTCATCGGTGTTGACTAAGTAAGTTATAAAAACTGTCTGGGTCATAAAACGTAAAAATTTTCGCGCTCACTTCGCTCGCGCAGTGATAGCGCTCACTGCGCTCGCGCTAACCTTTGTTTTATCTACTTTGTAGGTAATATTTCAGCAACTTTTGTATTTTAATAGCCACATGCATCAGAAATAACCATAAATTGAAACAGTACAATCTTCAATAATCATTATGATTTTTAACCTTAAAATAAGTGGATATCAAGTTTAACCTTTGTGTCATCAGTGTTAACTTAGTAGGTCATAAAAACTGTCGGGGTCATAAAATGACAAAAAAAATTCGCGCTCGCTTCGCTCGCGTATTGATAGGGCTCGCTGCGCTCGCGTAAACCTTTGTTTTATCTACTTTGAAGGTAATATTTCAACATTTTTTGTATTTTTATAGCCACATGCATCAAAACGAGGCCATATATTGAAACAGTAAAACCTTCAATAATCATAATGATTATTAATTTTAAAATAAGTGGATATCAAGTTTAACCATTGTGTCATCAGTGTTAACTTAGTAGGTCATGAAAACGGTCAGGGTCATAAAAAGTCGTAAAAATTTTTGGTGATTTCAGTTTCGTTTTTAGTGACAGCGCTTACTTCGCTCGCGCAGTAATAGCGCTCGCCCCGGTCGTGCAAGCATGAGTTATATCTACATTGTATGAAACATTTCAGCAACTTTTGTATTTTAATAGCCACATTTATCAAAACGATTCATATATTGAAACAGTACAACCTTCAATAATCATAATAATTATTAACCTTTATATAAGTGGATATCAAGTTTAACCTTTGTGTCATCGGTGTTGACTTAGTAGGTCATAAAAACTGTCAGGGTCAGAAAAAGTCGTAAAAATGTTTCGCGCTCGCTTCGTTCGCGCAGTGATAGGGCTTGCTTCGCTCGCGCAGTAATAGCGCTCGCTCCGGTTGCGCAAGCATTTGTTATATCTACTTTGTAGGAAACATTTCAGCAACTTTTGTCTTTTAATAGCCACATGCATCAAAACGATTGATAAATTGAAACAGTACAACCTTCAATAATCATAATGATTTTTACCTTAAAATCAGTGGATATAAAGTTTAACCTTAGGGTCATCGGTGTTGACTTAGAAGGTCATACAAACTGTAAGAGTCATAAAAAGACTGTAAAAATTTTGCGCCCTCGCTACGCACGCGCAAACATTTGTTTTATCTACTTTGCAGGCAATATTTCAACATTATTTGTATTTAAATAGCCACATACATCTGAACGAGTCCATAAATTGAAACAGTACAACCTTCAATAATCATAATGATTATTAAACTTAAAATAAGAGGATATCAAGTTTTACCTTTGCGTCATCAGTGTTAACTTAGTAGGTCATAAAAACTGTCAGGGTCATAAAAGGTCGTAAAAATTTTTCGCGCTCGCTTCGCTCGCGCTGTGATAGCGTTTACTACGCTCGCGGAGTAATAGCGCTCGCTCCGGTCGCGTAAGCATTTGTAATATCTACTTTGTAGGAAACATTTCAGCAACTTTAATATTTTAATAGCCACAAACATCAAGACGAGTGATTAATTGGAACAGTACAACTTACAATAACCATAATGATTTTTTTACCTTAAAATAAGTGGATATCAAGATTAACCTTAGGGTCATCAGTGTTAACTAAGTAGGTCATAAAAACTGTCAGAGTCATAAAAGGTCGTAAAAATTTTTCGCGCTTGCTTCGCTCGCGCTGTAATAGCGCTTACTACGCTCGCGAAGTAATAGCGCTCGCTCCGGTCGTGCAAGCATTTGTAAAATGTACTTTGCAGGAAACATTTCAGCATTTTTTGTATTTTAATAGCCATATTCATCAAAACATGACATAAATTGGAATAGTTCAACCTTCAATAATCATAATGATTTTTACCTTAAAATAAGTGGATATCAGGTTTTACCTTAGGGTCATCAGTGTTGACTTAGTAGGTCATAAAACTTTCAGAGTCATAAAAAGTCATAAACAAATTTCTCGCTTCGCGCAGTAATAACGTTACATAGCGTATAATAGCGTGTTTTAACAGCCTCATACATTAGACTGACTCAAATACTTAACAGCAAAACTTGGTAAACCTTGGTTAGGTTTACCAAGTACCAAGTAATGATTAATGACTTTAACAATAGACGATATCGAGTTCGACTTAAGAGTCATCTATATTGACTTGATGATTAGGTCATTAAACTGTCAGGGTTATAAAAAGCCATAAAAACATTTCAGTCGCCCAATAATAGCGCTCGCTACGCTCGCGCAGCTATTCACCTTATTTTCTTTGTAAGAAATGTTTCAGGAACTGTTGTGTTGAGTCAAATATTCAAACAGCACAACTTCGTATACCTAACCAAAATGATTAATTACTTTAACAATAGAGGATGTGAGTTCGACTTTGAGGGTCATCTATGGTGACTTGGCCTAAGAGATCATCGATCTAGACCTCAATGGTCATAAAGACACAAATAACGCGGGCGAAGCCGCGGGTAACAGCTAGTTGTTGATAAATCTGCTACATTAAAATAGTTCAATAATGCCAAAAGTAATTAAAAGTGGTTTAAGAGAAACTGTTATCAAAGTACAAAGTAAAAGCACAGTGGCGCACAGGCACGCCAAGTTATACTTGCCGGACTGTAAGTAGGCCTACTTGGCTGACCTATGGATGGATGAGATGAAGTAATGCACTTGTATGGAGATATGCGTGCGTAAGCGCAGACCTTTTCTTCAGTGGGACCTTGTTCCACTTCGATTTAGTAATCATGACGTGATAGGGGGGAATACCCACGTGTACAAGGATATAAATTACTAATAATCCTAACTAATATTATAAATGCAAAAGTAACTCAGTCTGTCTGTCTGTCTGTGTCACTTTCACGCCAAACCACTGAACCGATTTAAATGAAATTTGGTACACAGATATTCTAGAGCCTGAGAAACGGACATAGGCTACTTTTTAATGCGAAAAGAGGGTTGTAAGGGGTCGAAAGGGGGGATGAAAAGTTGTATGGAAGTATCGTCATTTTTGAAGCTAGAAGCTTGAAACTTATTGTTTAGGCTGTTGATTCGATATAAATTAATATGTCATTCAAAGTTTATGAGGGGTAAGGGGGGGAGGGGAGAGGAGGTGGAAGTGAGGGGAAGGGGAAAGGGGAGGGGGAGGGGAGGGAAAGGGGAGAGGAAGGGGAGTGGGGAAAGGGGAGGGGAGGAGGAGTGAGGGGAAAGTGGAGGAGAGAGGGAAATGAGGGGAGGGTGAAGTGGGGAGAAGATAAAGGGGTGAGGAGGGGAGGGGAAGTGGGGGGAATGGCGAGGGGGGAGGGAAGTGAGGGGAAAGGGGGTTGGGGGAAGAGAGAGAGAGAGGTGAGGGGGATTTGCGCGGCGTTGTACGGTGCGGTGTAGGTGGGGTACGCGTGTCTTATTTGTAAAATAATAAGCCTAAATATTTAAAAATGCTACCCAAAGACACTATTCCACGCGGACGAAGTCGCGGGTACAGCTAGTAAGTAATATTTAACAAAACTTGTGCCTGATGTAATCTAAAGCTAGAACCTAAAAATTATTAGGTAGGTACCTACCCTACCTTATAAAAAGTACTGCCTAAGCCTATGTTTATGTCTATTTTTAAACCGACTTCACTAAAACGGAGGAGGTTCTCAATTCTTCGAATTCTTTTTTTTTTCAAACGGTACCCTTCCCAGGGTTCCATTTAAATATTTACGAATTCGGTCTATTATATAAAAATTATAATATTAAAAAGTATTATTTGCGATTATTTACATTAATTGCCGCCATATGGCCTACAGAGTACTGAATCACTCTACTACGTTATAAGAGTTGGCACTTCCCTACATTGTTGATACCCGAATTATGAAAGCACTGTGTAGCCAACCTAACAACGGAAAGTATTATTTACGTAGTAACTATTATATAATCTGTGGTATTATGCTTATAATTTTTGCTGGTACAAAGTACATTCATAATTATAAGTTATTCATATTCATAATTATAAGGGCAGCCCGCCCCGGCTTCGCACGGGTAGAACATATATGCCTACAAAATTTGCATCAGTTTGTTGCATCAAATATAAAATATTAACATATTTAATAATCATCGTCATATTTCAACCAATTTACACAAAACCTTAACGAATTATGCACCTAAACCTTCCTCATAAACACTCTGGCTATTGGTGAAAACCGCATGATAATCCGTTCAGTAGCTATTGAGATTATTGCGAACAGACAGACAGACGCAGTGATGGACTTTGTTTTATAATACTTACGTAGTGATATTGGACGGCCCTTTGGCGTAAAGGATAGTTACCCTGATTCTGACCCGACGGTCGTTGGTTCTAATCCTAGCTATATACCTACCAATGAAAGTTTTATGTGCATTCATGAATCATGGGTTTTCGTACAGAGGTAGTGGGATCATGGAATCAAAATCAATCAAATCATGGGATTAAAGAAGGGGTATTATACGTTTAACGTGTGTATATGTCTGTCTGTAGCATCTTAGCACCCAACCAGATGAACCGATTTTGATGTTATTATTGATATTTTTTTTGTTTGATAGATGTCTTCATCGAGAGTGTTCTTAGCTTTGATTCATGAAAATTCGTTCAATCGTTATAAAACTATGAGCTTTTTAGGGTTCCGTAGCCGAATGGCAAAAAACGGAACCCTTATAGATTCGCCATGTCTGTCTGTCTGTCTGTCTGTCTGTCTGTCTGTCTGTCTGTCTGTCTGTCTGTCCGTCCGTATGTCACAGCCATTTTATTCCGAAACTATTAGGACTACGGAATTGAAACTTGGTAAGTAGATGTATTCTGTAAACCGCTTTTCGATTTTTATACAAAAATAAAAAATATAAAAGTTTAAGGGGGGGCATCCCATACATGAAACTGAAACAAACAAAAAAAAATTCGTCAAACCTATACGTGTGGGGTATTTATGGATAGGTCTTTAAAAATGACATTGAGGTTTCTAAAATCATTTTTTCTCAAAGTCAATCATTTTAAAGATAGGCGCGTCTAAAGAGGTAAAATGTGTGTCCCCCCCCCCCCCCCTCTAACTTCTTGCATAGCTATAGTTATAAGTTTAGAGTATATTTTGTTTAAATTGTTTCTGTTCTTTTGGTGTGCAAATAAAGAGTTTATCTATCTATCTATCTATCTAGATCTCAATAAAAACTTTCAACGAAAATGTCTGTCTGCCTGTCTGTCTGTCCGTCCGTATGTTACAGCCATTTTATTCCGAAACTGTTAGGACTACAGAATTGAAACTTGGTAGGTAAATGTATTCTGTGAACCGCTTTCCGATTTTTATACAAAAATAAAAAATATAAAAGTTTAAGGGGGGGCATCCCATACATGGAACTGAAACCAAAAAAAAAAAATTTTCTTCAAACCTATACATGTGGGGTGGGGTGTCTATGGATAGGTCTTAAAAAATGACATTGAGGTTTTAAAAATCATTTTTTCTCAAAGTCAATCATTTGAAAGATAGGCGTGTCTAAAGTGGTAAAATGTGTGTCCCCCCCCCCCCCTCCTCTAACTTTTAAAGTATGGGAGCGAAAAATCCAAAAAAAATATATGCTGTAGATCTCAATAAAAACTAACAGTTGGTTTGAACGAGATACAGTCAGCAGTTTTAGAGATATGGCGACCGCAAAGATAACTTTGTTTTTCATACAAACACTATGAAAAACAAAGTTAATTTTGTAGTTGCGAAAAATCATAATTATGGAATACTTAACTGTGTTACGGAACCCTACGAGTGCGAGTCCGACTTGCACTTGGCCAGTTTATTTCAATTGAGCAGCGTTCGTAAGAAACGTGTTTTTTCGACCGTTTTTTAGTCGACTTAGGTTGCAAATTAGGTCTCCACGAATGTACCTTTGATTTAAACGGGATAATGTATAGCCTATTTTCATTCCGAAAGTCCATTCTATATATTAGTGAAAGAATTTTTTTAAATCGGTCCAGTAGTTTTTGAGCCAAATCATTACAAACATACAAAAATACAAAAGTACAAAAATACAAAAATACAAAAATACAAAAATACAAAAATACAAAAATACAAAAATACAAAAATACAAAAATACAAAAATACAAAAATACAAAAATACAAAAATACAAAATACAAAAATACAAAAATACAAATGTTCTCTCTTTATAATATTAGTATAGATTTAATTATGTATGCAGTGTCGCGGGACTGATATGGCCGCCATCTTCGCCAAACGTCATGTCATGTTTATTTTAACTAACTTTGCACCCTAACAAGACTTTGCCCGGTAGAACATTCCTGTGAAGACAAATTAATTCTCCCCACCTTTGTTTCTATCTCGCTCACAGTTACCGTAAGAATATCTGTCACAAACCAAAATCAACGAGAAGATAGATGTAAAAACATTATTCAAGTTCATATTTTTTAGTCTTCAAAAGTATATGCAATAGCAACCTCCATTGTGTAATAATCTACTTGGGACTCTTCTTCTAAAACCAGTACATTCTCCTATGTTTGAGGTATTTATCTTCATATCTCTGGATATACTAATCAGATTTTGATGAAATTAAAATGGGACCACCTTGGAAACGTACCCTACCGATTACAAAAAGAATCATTCAAATCGGTTCAGAATTGACGGAGTAATCGCGTAACATACACACAAAAAAAAAACATACAGACGAATTGAGAACCTCCTCCTTTTTTGTGAAGTCGGTTAAAAATGACCTAACCAAATGTAATGTTTCTAAGCAATTATTTAAGTTCATATTAATTTATAAAAAAAGAAATTGTCGGGTTTTTTTTCTTGTAAATATACTCTCATAGTATACTGTACACTGTACACTGACCATACTTTTGACACTTGCAAAAAAATGCCAAGCAGCGTTTAAAAGCCATAAGAAGAAGAAAAAGAAGTAGAAGATCTAACTAACGTATTGGTGTCTCTCTCTCTCTGGTTAAAAGGCGCAGTGTAATTCCGTCCAGTCAAAAGTCCACAGGGAGTCTCACAAAGCAATAGCATGAAAACAAAATATGCACATAAGACCTTCTATAAAATGTTTTGAACGCATATATAAGAAGTACTATTAATAATTCTGTGGCATACCTCACACATTACCCTCGGCGCACACGGGCCGCCGGCCACAAGCCGCCACCGGCATATTTCCTATAGTTTTCATACATTTTATATGGACTCGCCACACACGGTTGACGCCGGTGGCCGCCACACGCTACATGATAAATGTATGAAAACTATAGGAAATATGCCGGTGGCGGCGTTTTGTAGTTGTGGCCCGTGGCCCGTGTGCGGGGACCCTTACACTCACATATCGCACACTCTTGCATCATAAACTAATGAAAAAGAGCGCATGTATCTATTAGTAAAGTGTCTGTATTAGGCATAGACGTAATATTATAAGAGGCTGGTGCACTGCAGATGTTTTGACAAATTCAATTTAACCAGGTTGTAATTGCTTTGTAGAACAAAACGGCCCAATTGAGAGACACCAGGGTGGGAGTGTGTCCTTGTCTAACAACCTGCTAGTCCTATATATGTTCTATACTATATATATGGTATATATATAAGTTGTCCATACAAAAGAAAGGGACAAACTCCGTTCAAGTTCGACCTCATGGGGGGCCGTTGAACTCGTTCGAGTTTAATATGTAGCAGGTTTGTGGTATTAGGCAAAGGCTCCACTATGACACCACCCAGTGATCATATGTGGTCTAAGCTAACGGGCGGAACGTAGCAATAATCTTCTCTTTGGTGAAAATGATACCATGGCCAGCCCATTACACAGCCAACACGAGTTAGTGTATAGGTACTTATATATTATACTAGCTGACCCTGCAAACGTTGTTTTGCTAAAACCCAAATATCTTACAGAACCCTATTTTTTTCCAAAATAAAATTTAGCCTATGTTACTCGTGGATACTGTGGCTTTCGAATGGTGAAAGAATTTTTAAAAACGGTCCAGTAGTTTTTGAGCCTATTAATTACAACCAAACAAACAAAGTTTTCCTCTTTAGATAAATACACACATAACATCAAATCACCCTCCCTCAAGTTATAAAATCAGTCGCCAAAAAAATCTATGTATTCTGGTAGCTCTCCTTGAGAGCCAGTTCCCATTGTAGGCCTAGCATGCTACCATCCTCGACCACATCGTCACATACCAACAGGTGAGATATTACATTATTATAAATAGTATCGTTACGACGAAATTAGTGGATTGCATAAGTGGGTTAACAAATGCAATCCACTAATTTCGTTTGATCTATCGATACTGACCTTTAATACAACCAACTTTTACAGCCAGTGTGTAAAATTTTTTTTTTTTTTTTTTATTTGTTTGTTCCGCTTCTTGTCCTCCAACACAAGTTGGAGACGTTTTTCAGCGTCACAATATTGCTTATGCGATTTAGTAATTTGTAAAGAGCGGTTCATTTTTGAACAGACCAATAAAATTGACAACATATATATATATATACACACACATATACATATATTTGTATATACATACATACATAACCTTTACATAATCACATATACAGAATATCATTAACTATAGCTTAAATATTAATACACGTCTATCTATATACATATCTATTGTTATATATGTAGTACCTATTGTATTATTTTACTTGTTCTTTTTTTTTCTTTTTTTTTTCTCATTTTTTTTTAATTTTTTTTTTAAATCTATTTTAGATTCTAGTTTACATTTTAGTGAATAAGTATACAAGATTAAATACATCCTAAGGTGCAACTGCGAATGAGAACGTCTATGTTTAACATGGCGATGTTCATTCTCAGCTTCTCTATATGTGTATTATTAGTATTTTAGGGTTCCAAAATATAATTATTATATTTTGTGGACCTTAAATCATAGTTTTTATCTAGATAGCAATATCCAATCTCATATATATCCTGGTTTCTATATATATGTGTAAAAGTTAATTTATGATAAGTTAAGTTAAGTTAAATATTGATGACACAGATGTAAATGATATTAAAATATGTAGTACCTACCATGTAGCGTGCCATAGGAGAGGCCTATGTCCAGCAGTGGATGAAAATTGGCAGATTATGATAATGATGATGATGAATTATTTTTTGTAATCAATATATATATGTGTATGTATATGTATATATATATATGTTTATGTATATATATATGTATAATATATATATATTGGAAGTGTTAAAGGCATAAAGCCGCTAGTACCGTGTAGTGAAAGTGCAGCACTCTCTACACTCTCACCTATCCACGCCAATGTTGCCCCTCGACGCCAATATTACGGTCCGCCTTTGTGGGAGGCCCATTCAGTGGATGGCAAGTCACCACCCTTAATATTTTGTAATGAGGCATAATTGGTCCGTACCTCATCCCATAGACAAGCAATCCGACATCAAGCATCACAATCTCATAGCCACGATAAAATTTACCATCTTTTTATAGTTTTTCCATCTCTCTATCCGCAGATCACAATAGTATATAAGTTAACTTTGTAAAGGGCCTCTTGACGTTGGCTTCGGCTCCGTCAATGCCTTCCAAAGGACCGGGCGATTTACGACCCGTGTTGTAAGATGAAATAAAATAAAATAATTTATTTCTCTTACAAAATAAGTTTTTAATGTCTACAAAATGTCTAATAAAATGTCTAACAATTAATGTATAGGTACAATAGTTTTTGTGTTGCATTGTATTGTTGGTATTTGTGGTGTAACAATAAAGAGTTTATCTAACTAACTTTCTTACTTTATGCTATCTAATTAAAATTTATTTTGAAACAGCTGTTTTAAAATTAGGCTCCTGTACAGTGAACTCAAACAGTGACGTACCTAGGAAACGCAACGCGTGGCTGATTGGGAATTAGGAGATGGCCCTTATTAGCACATTTTCAGAATTATTTATAAAATTTTCCAAGTACACAAAATTCGTAAATTTATTTTTATATTGTATTGTAACACAGAATGTTTATATTAGAGATTATAGTGGTTTGGCCGGATACCGGATACCGGATATTCAGCAAGCTACGAGGCCGGAGCGCCGGCTATCCGGCTACTGGATAATCGGCCCTTTATCGCGTTACATGACGCGATCAGTTTGGTTTGAAAATGGCGCGGTGAACGAGATCTGAAATATTCGAGCGCGTTCGGGTGTTATCACACGTGAACGCAGATCGAGACGTCTATGGGACGTTCGAGTAATGCGGAAAATTTGGTATTCATTCACCACAATATGTCACTTGTTAATTTTGAGTACCTACTAAACTAATTAATTGTGGGTGCGATTATAAAAATAAACGGTGTTCATAACATATTGTGGGATGATTTTCCTTGTCTAAAATAATGAGAATTGTGTGCATTGACTATCCGGAATCCGGCCGGATACTGAATTACTACTATTTAGATCGGTAAGTGCGTTGGTAGGAGCATATTATATCGATGTTCCGCCTGACTTGCTACCAAAAAGTAGCTTACCACCATCAAGGAGAAAATCTGCCGCCATTACCTTACGGTGTTCCGGCAGTACACTGCCCTAGGGAGTCAGAGTATTCATGCCCAGCGTGTTCACCATCTTTGACCACATCATAGAATAAAGACAACAATCTATGACCACATCATCGAATACCACCAGGCGAGACAGTGGTCAAATGCTAGCCTATCAGATATAAAATAAGGTTAATACATTACGTACTGTATACATTATATATGTATGTATGCATGTATATTTTTTTTATATTCCTCACCTGGATGCCTTATAATGTTTACTTGATACTAGATACGTCCCGCGGCTTTGCCCTCGTTTATAAGTATTTTTTGAAAAAAATAGCCTGTGTGCTATTCTATTGTATAAGCACAGATCAGTATATTACAAGTACTGGTCTGTGGTATAAGCTATAACATTGCAAAGTTTCATCAAAAACGCCTTCAGTAGATTTTGCGTGAAGGGGTAATTAATATTCATCCAGCCATCCTTACAAAATTTCGCTATTTGAGTTATGAAATTTTCACAAGTAATAGTTATAGTTTTTATACTAATTGGCATCTTCCTATATTCATCCGGAAGAGGCTAGGAGAACTGTGACTCGCGGCGTGCCGCACAAGCTTCGCAGCGCGACTCGCGCGTCAGTCACGCCGTATATTACTAGCTGATACCCGCGACTTCGTTCACGTACACGAAGAATGTAGTAGCCTATGTTCATCCTCATGCTGTAAAGTGTCTCCTTGTTAAATTTCAGTAAGATCGGATCGTCCGTTTAGGCGTGATTAGGTAACAAACAGAGAGAGTGACAGAGTTACAAACATTTTATAATGTACTAGCTGTGCCCACGACTTCGTCCGCGTGGAATAGTGTCTTTGGGTTGCATTAACTAATAAGACACATACGTATCCAAACTACACCGCACCGTACCACGCTACGTTAATCCCCCTTTCCCCTCCCCTCACTTACCCTCCCCTCCCCCTTTCCTTCACTTCTACCTCCCCTCCCCTCCCTCACCACTCCTCCTCCACTCCCACTACCCTCCTCCTCCACTTCCCTCCACTCCCCTTACCCTACCCCTCCAGGCCCCCTTCCCCCTCACAAACTTTGAATGTCATATTTATTTATATCGAATCAATAGCCTAAAAAATAAGTTTCCAGCTTCTAGCTCTAAAAATGACAATACTTCCATACAATTTTCATCCCCCCTTTCAACCCCTAACAACCCTTTTTTCGCATTAAAAAGTAGACTGTGTCCTTTCTCGGGCTCTAGACTATCTGTGAACTAAATTTCATTTAAATCGGTTCAGTAGAACATTCACATAAACCTTACATATTTCTACAGCCTAGAACAGCCTAAAAAATAAGTTTCAAGCTTCTAGCTCTAAAAATGACGATACTTACATACAACATTTCATCACTCCTTTCAACCCTTACTTTCGCATTTATAATATTAGTAAGAATGGAAGTATGGATTAGTAGGAATGTTTAGAATATATTTTAGGGTATAATGGGACTAACATACTATGTGACAAAAGCCCCTAATTAATTATATAAATAAATAAAATTCAAAGCCGCTTGCCCTGGCTTCCATTTCCGGTAACTCCACCCCTGCTTCCGGATGCGTAAGACGTTAAAACCGCCACAAAACCAGCTTGAACGACAACAAAATTCTTTACAACCCTAATCACCTATTTCCCGAAAATAAAGAAGCGACCTCTCTGATATCAGTCACTAAACGTCACAGCTTACGTAGTAGTTAGCTGGCTGGTTGCGTATAAACATGCGCCGGCGCATACAGAGGCCAGTGCGCTTGCAACCACCTTGCCAACCAAACATGGAGTCTCGTAGTCTCATACTGTGTTTGTTTGTGTGCGTGTCTTTTGCGGGCGTTTTTGGTAAGTCCTTATAAAATGTAATCTGTGATAACTTATACATACTTGTGTTAAATATTCAACATTAGACTGTAAAATATTTTTGTCAGTAATTTATTTTTAACCGACTTCCAAAAAGGAAGAGGTTCTCGATTCGTCTGTATGTTTTTTTTACCGACTTCACAAAAAAGGTGCTCAATTCGACTGTATTTTTTTATGTTTGTTACCTGTCAAATCTTAACCGATTTGAAAAATTCTTTTTTTGTTTGAGCGATTATGCCTCCCGTTTTGTCCCATTCAAATTATATCGAGACATGACAATTATCTCCAGAGATATGGAGATAAACAATACAAGCAAATATATATACTTACATGACATGATTATAACTAGCCAGTAGGTACTTTGACTATCGTTTTGTACGATCATAAAATATTTTATGTATGTTAAGCGATTACTTCATCAATTGTGAATTGATTCAAATGATGCTTTTTTTAATTGGTAAGGTATATTACCCTGGAGGTTCCATTGTAATTTTATTGAGATCTGATAAGTATCTCCAGAGATATGACGATAAACGTCTCAAACTTGCTACTGAAACTAACTCGCGAGGCATGGAAGTCGGTTATTTTAGTTTTTAAACTTAATTATTCTTGAGATTACTCAATATCCAGTCGTTATGTTGTTACAAATACGGTTAAAGTTACAATTGAATGTATTTAATATGAGCACTTTGTGAAGTAACATCGAGGTATTGTGTAATTTGGCACAGTGCGATTACACAGGCCCTTCGTTTTACTTAAGCTTAAGGATAAAATTGGAAAAAGTTTAAGTTATAATAATAATATTTGTCATATGTTTAACCAACTACAAGAAAGGAGGAGGTTCTCAATTCAACTGTATTCTTTTTTAACCGACTTCAAAAAAGGATGTTTCTCAATTCGATAGAGAACCTTTCTACCTCTAGAGGTAGAAAGGTTATATGGATTATAGAGGGTTATATAGGTTTGTAGTATGATATCCATACCGAAACGGGAAGTATACACTGATTCTCTCAAACACAAATAGAATTTTCAAAATTGGTCAATAAATGACGGAGTTCTGAGGCTACAAACATATAATAAGTTCGTTTAAAAAACTAAAAAGAACCGATTTCAATGCCGCGCTATTAATTTTCAGTACCAATTTTGAGGTGTTTATCTCCATATCTCTGGAGATACTTATTTGACCTCGATAAAATTACCATGGTACCACACTTGGGATATCTCCTTTCCATTAAAAAAAGAATAATCAAAATCGGTTCATAAACGACGAAGTTATCCGCGAACAAACATAAAAAAAAAACATATATACGGTCGAATTGAGAAACCTCCTCCTTTTTTTGAAGTCGGTTAAAAAAAAGTAAGTTATGTCGCCAATAGGTTAACTATGTGCAATCAGTGCGATACTAGCTACTTTGTAAGACTGTCCTAGCGAGCTACCATTATTGACCACAACGTTATTTTCCAACTAGCGAGATGACTGAGATGGTAATATCATTACCGTCTGCCACTTCCAGACAAGTTCTTTCCCATCTTATCTTAGATCGCATCGCATTGTAAGATGAACAATTAAGATAACAATATAATTAAGATAATAAGATTTAAAAAAAAAAACAATTTCCATGCGAGTCTGTTTACGTAGCAAGTTTGAGACGTTTATCGTCATATCTCTGGAGATACTTATCAGATCTTGATAAAATTTAAATGGGGCCATCTTGGAGATGAACACTATCTATGAATACAATATACATTGAAATCAGTTCACTATTGGCGGAGTAATCGGTTAACGAACATACACAAAAAAAACATACAGACGAATTGACAACCTACCTCCTTTTCCGATTTCCATCGGTTGAAACTCATAGTCAAAGGTTTGTCTGTGTCTTATAAAAAATAAACTAAAGTTCCATTTATGTTTATGTACTTAGGTAAGTCGCTAAGTGCTAAATAAAAGTGACTTATATCTATAAGGATCTCCTTGTACTATTATTTATTCTTTGCAACACCCACGCCGCGCATGTAGGTAATAGATTTACGACAATAATTATTTACTGTCGACCCGCACTGGCTTTGCACGGGCGCAATTTAATAATCAAGGAAATGAAAAGTGCGTTTAGAAACAAACTGAACGCCGCATTTTTCCATTGAGTTACTCAGATGGTTTGGACATCTAGAGAGGATGGATGAAGGAAAATTGACGAAGCAGATTTTTAAGAAGAGTGTGAATTGGCTAGGCGAACGTATCACGACTATATCGGAGACGTTTTAAAGAAATGCCAAGTCAAAAGTACCTATAACCGACGAGCATGTATGAAGGCCCTCATGAAAGTGGAAGAAGCGAAAGAGGTATGTCATGATCGTAGCATGTAGAAAAAGTAGTATCTGCCTACCCCAGCGGGAAAAAGGCGTGATTTTATGTTTATATAGTAATACAATAATTAAGATAGTTTAATAACTAAAAAAATGTCATAGGTGGTTAGGTTAGGGCGAGTAGAGAGTGAGAGCTAGGAGCTTGGCTCTACATTAGATCTGATCACTTTTTTCTTGGCGATAATTTACATGAAAATGTTTGGTGGGATTTATATGACGTACACGCTTTTCTTGCACATTAGTACGTACTACGTAGTATTATTATCTTTTCTATGACATTAGGTATAGGCCCAGCTTGTTCACCATCCTCAACCATATCATCGCTTGAAAACAAATAAACAAACTGACGTTCGCATACATATATAATATTGGTATTGATATTCAAAGAGCTTCTATAAATCGTGTTGGCTTAGATTAATCTGTTCTATGTAAATGTGTTCTCGATAACAATAACTTATAACTTGGATCGCATTTATTATGTTTAATATATCTTATATCTCAACTTCTGAGGTCATATCAAGGAAGTATGACAGATTCACATATACAGAGTGACAGGGTGATTCATCATCGGTAAATCAGACGAATCAGGGTGGTAGAGCACCTCTCTGCTCATAAGTTGTACCCCGAGTATGTTCTCGTAGAAATTGTATTTTTGAATTGTAATCTTCAAACAATTTATTTATTTATTAACTCAAGAAGTAAAAATAATGAAGGAAAGACTTTAATAATTTATTAACCGACTTCAAAAAAAGGAGGAGGTTTCTCAAGTCGACCGTATATTATTATTATTATTATTATTATTTTTTTTTTTTTTTTTTTTATGTTTGTTCGCGGATAACTTCGTCGTTTATGAACCGATTTCGATTATTCTTTTTTTGTTCGAAAGGAGATATCCCAAGTGTGGTACCATGGTAATTTTATCGAGGTATGATAAGTATCTCCAGAGATATTGAGATAAACATCTCAAAATTGGTACTGAAAATGAATAGCGCGGCATTGAAGTCGGTTGTTTTTTAGTTTTTAAACGATATTATTAATTATACATTTTGGAGTAAAAAAAAACTTAACTAAACGAAAATTAAGGGATGTCCGTGTGGTAAAGTGCCCAGAAGGCTGGCTGCATTCCCGCGATGAATCGCTAAAGAAATTCTTTACGCTAGGAATGAGCCAGCCCTTTTGTTACCGGTGGTATCGACAAGGCGTGGATTGAAATTGTAATTGTACTTATGTAATTGTATTTTCTTGTTTTGTGGTTGGTGCCCGAAATGTTGAAATCTCATTATATTTGTTACCTCAGAACTCCGTCATTAATATTATTTGGAATATTATTTTTTGTTTAAGAGAGTATGATCCCTGATAAGTATCTCCGGAGATGTGGAGATAAATACCTCAAATTTGCTACTAAGATTGATAAAGCGCGGCATTTGAAGTCAGTTTTTTTTTCTTTTTGTAAACGATCTTTATCGTTCCATATATATTGCATCCGTGCAAGATTCGCATTTGTATATCGATGGTCTGTAGGGCTATTCTGTAAGCTGGTTTACGCATCTCACCGCGGATTCCGGTTGCGAGATGCGTAAACTATCTTACAGAATAGCCCTAATGAAGCGTAGATAGGTATTATTAGGTATCCAACATTTCGACAAGGCAACTAAACAACTTGTGTTTTATTGATTAATTTAGTTTCCTCTTAAACCGGTTCAGAATTACATCCGTACATAAATAAAACATAACAATAAGTGTAATTGCTGCAATATAAAATGCTTACCCTCCTTTCCATACACATTCAGATAATAAAGTGAAGTTTTAGTATCAATCAGCCTTTAAGTACTGGGTCGTTGAAGATGTAATACATTTAAAGTAAAAAACTTTTTCTACTGACTTCCCAGAATTTTTGAATGATTATCTTTTCAATCGGTAGGGTTCGTTTCTGATAAGTATCTCCAGAGATATAAACGACGATAAACGTCTTGAAACTCCCCCCTTGAAGTAAGAGTTGCGGAACACCCCCATTAGGAGATATACATACATACATACATACATACAATCACACCTTTTTCCCGTTGGGGTAGGCAGAGACTACTTTTTTCCCACATGCTACGATCCTGACATACCTCTTTCGCTTCTTCCACTTTCATGAGCGCCTTCATACATGCTCGCCGGTTATAAGTACTTTTGACTTGGCCTTTATTTAAAACGTCTCCGATCTGGTCGTGATACGTTCGCCTAGGAGATATGAATATGTTAAAATGTTCATATCAGGTTAAGTTCTAAAAAATGTATCAATAATTCGCCTAACATTTTATAAGACGCGTGCGCTCGTAGGCGCACGTCACGCGGTGGTCACTCTTCACTAGTGTTGGACTAAGGCTACCTAGTATTTACGTTCCATTCCACGCATTAGCAAGGTAGTAACATAAATATAAACGCATATATAAATGAAGACATGATTTATTCTTCAATTTTATAAACATATTGTACTACTTTCAATAACTCCTCGAATGAGTCTTTAAGAAATATTCAAATTTTTCTTCTCCAAGAATACTCGATAAGCCAGTCCGTAAAATTTCCTTTGTAATGATCTTTTATAGATAGAACTTTTAAATATCTTAACTTTATAGCGGGACTAACAAACGTTAAATTTGCGTTGTTGTGATCAGCTATACACTTATAAGTAATCTGTGGTAGTGATATAAACTGTCAAAACGTAAATATGTGCGAATTTTCCGATTTTAAACATTAATATCTCTAGCTTTACACATATAAGTAATCTATTGTTGTGATATAAACTGTTAAAAATGCAAAAATTTAAGGTGAATATTCCGATTTTGAAATATTTATATCTCGGAAAGTATAAGTTTCCGCAAGTAAAAACTTAACACAAAGCCTTCGTGTAATAAGACCTTTCTGCGAAAAAAATCCTGGCCCCCAACTCGATGTCAGCTAATGTACAACTTAGTCAAATACTCTACTGTGTTACGGAACCCTACGAATGCGAGTCCGACTTGCACTTGTTGTAAATACGTTATTATGTGTAATGAAAAGTACTATTGAAAACAATTTGACCAGCCCAAATTCGACTGTCCTATCATTTGCCTATACGGAGTTCCAGTACGTACCTAAGAAAGTTATGGAAGCACAAAACGAAACAATAGCCTTGTTATATTATATGTCTTAGATCAAAGACGAGATCTGTCAAATTAATAACTAACAACTTACTGCTACTTATCTAACTGGTTTCACTTTAACAATCCGATGTTATCTAAACACGTTCACTGTTTAATTGTACATAAGTTGAATATATGTTTTATATTTTAGTGGTAGGAGGACTTCTGCTAGACCGCTCTGGCCACAGCAGGGCCTTATCCCCGGGGGAAAGACAAAATTATTTACCTGTTTTTCGCCACTGACAGGAAACGCTTGGTGAAGTTTAACCCCGAGTTTTGATTTTGTTTCGTATTAAAAAGTTTAAAAAAAGAATTGATTAAAAGTCAGCGGGCGTTTATAATTGTTGAAAAACTTTACTTATAATTTGCCTTCTCCACCATAACAACAACAACAAAACACGGATAGGTGGAAAGACAAAATAGTCCCCTTGCCATGCTAGCCCTGCTGAAGTGTCAATAATAATTTAGACTTCTGTGGCTTGGAGTAGGGGGGGTACCTTCCTCCGCTTGGGTGGTACCTCCGCTTAGTCTGTTATCCATCCCTGAAATAGAAATATTTTAAACTTCAAAAAAAGGAGGAAGTGTCTCAATATCGGTGTTCGCGGATAATTTTGTTTAGTAGTAGTTAGTAATAGTAGTTTATGAACCGATTTTGATGATTTTTTTTTTTGTTGGAAAGGAAATATCCCAAGGGTGGTACCACAGTAATTTCATTGAGATCTGATAAGTATCTCCAGAGATATGGAGATAAACACCTCAAACTTGGTACTGAAAATTAATAGCGCGGCACTTGAAGTCGGTTCTTTTAGTTTTTAAACGACTTATAATGAAGAGCAATGGCCAGTGAAATATTCAAAATCCAGTTCCTTTTGTGACAAAAATAAGTTATCCAAATAATAATGGAAGGTCGTATCAAAAACTAAAAGAACCGACTTCAAACGTCGCGCTAGTCAACTATTTTATAATCTGTGCCAATAGTTAGTAGTATGTCGTCGAGATAAGTAAATGCATCGTAATACAAATGTTGATATATTAAAAACGGCTCGGCCGATTTCGTTAAAATTTAAACGGGACCACCTGGGAAATTGGAAAATTGGTAAATTTTCCAAATCGATCAAATAATCTGTGAACATACATAAAAAAAATTTAATAAAAAAGATTCCGACGAATTAAGAACCTCCTCCTTTTTTGTGAAGTCGGTTAAAAATAAAGCAAACTGTAAAGGCAGTAAATTCTCATTGATTCTCATTAACCTACCTAGTAATATTCTGATCAGAAAATTCAGCTTGTTTCTGTATCTGGTATTTACAAACGTCATGTCAGTCGAACTCATATCTTCACGGTTACTAAACAATCATTTTAATTCCCCGTACTTGTATTTCTGGTTTAGCGGTGGTCAAGCATGAGTACCTACATGTAATACTTGGCTTTGGTTAATTAGGTCTGTGCAAATGGTCAGTTGATGTCGATTTCTAGATGGTAATCTAGATATATGAATCTCAGTAGGTTAGAATATAAGAATATTAATTAACTTACCTGTACTTAGTACCAACACAAAATAAATAATAGTAAGTATTACGGTAATAAGTAAAAACTACTTAAAATATATTGTAAATATTATTTCGACAACACGATACCCTGTACACATCAACAATAGGTACAATATTAAACAAGGGTTTGAAATATAAATAAACAAATTAAAAAAATAAATGACAAAATAATCAATTTTTTTATATCTTATAGGCTAGCGTAAAGCGTTTGACCACTATCTCACCTGTTGGTATGTGATGATGCGGTTGAAGATGGTAAGCACGCAAATCAAATGTAATGTTATGAAAAACTAAGTGATTATAGGTAAAGTATTTGTACCTACCACAACGACGGAGTTCATTTTGCTGAAGTGGCCGAAATTACAGTCCCTGTGGCCGAAATTAGTTCAGGCTTAGTGAAATGCTGCAAACAACTACAGCGCTGATTTTCAGCCTGGACCGTGACAATGATGGATTAATAAATTAAATCTCAGCATACCACTACCCGGTGGGAGTCGTGCCGAGACTGGTGGCATTGTAACGTTTGATAACAATGCTTTTTCGCCAAATATCGGCCAGCATTTTGATCATAAAACGTATCTATATTTATTAACGAACCTAATCTTCTATTGTTATAAATATTAACTTGACTTTCCGACTTGTGCTTACATAACATACATCTATACTAATATTATAAAGAGAGAACATTTGTATTTTTGTATTTTTGTATGTTTGTAATGATTTGGCTCAAAAACTACTGAACCGATTTAAAAAATTCTTTCACTAATACGTAGAATGGACTTTCGGAATGAAAATAGGCTATACATTATCCCGTTTAAATCAAAGGTACATTCGTGGAGACCTAATTTGCAACCTAAGTCGGCAAAAAAACGGTCGAAAAAACACGTTTCTTACGAACGCTGCTTAATTGAAAATAGATAGAAGAATATTTTCTATGCAAGAGTTGTACAACTTAATAAGACCTACAAAAAAGTCCGCGACAGCATATGTCTATCTCTTAAGGTTGACTCACAGTAACCATTTTAATCTTAAAATTTTTGTTAAAAAATATTACATAACTTCCAAGGCTATTTTCAAGTATATAATATTAATCCCTATCCAAATAATTACGTTAATTAGCTTGGCCACATATTATAGATTAAAATTGTCTTTTACAGTATTTAATTCAAATGAAAACTCTAGAAGATATCACGAATTGCACATACACACATCGCAAAATTAATAAAATATTTGCAGTGAAACCACAGCTTAGGTCATAGTTACTAAGAAAATATTATTATAGGCTTAGCTATGCTGTAGATCCCCGCCGATCACAATCAATTTGTAGTCAATATAGTATAATAATATGATCTATTGTATAAAATAATATTCATCTATATATATAATAATATAATATTTTAAACCACCCCGACTGATCTATGTATAATCTTTTCATTAAAAGCATTCCAATGACTCTAAACACGACATTTAAAATCTGAGCTGTAAGTTGGTGAGGATTTGAGTATTCTGTAGAGTCTAGGAGATATCCCAGCATCAGGTCAATGCTTCAATGTTCTTACAATATCGTTGAAGAAGAAGATTTTCGAATTGATCAGACCTATGAAAGTTGATTTCATAGCGCAATTAACTAGAAAAAAGCTCATAGTTTTATAACGATTGAACGAATTTTCATGAATCAAAGCTAAGAAAACTCTCGATGACGACATCTATCAAACAAAAAAAAACTATCAATAATAAAAACAAAATCGGTTCATCCGGTTAGGTGCTAAGATGCTACAGACAGACACACAGATGCACACGTTAAACGTATATTACCCCTACATTTTGCGTCGGGGAACGCGTAAGGTTACGGCGGCAGATGTTCACCTTTTTTTTTTATATCTTATAGGCTAGCGTTTGACCACTATCTCACCTGTTGGTAAGTGATGATGCGGTCGAAGATGGTAGTACGCTAGGCTTGGAATGGGAACTAGTTCACAAGGATAGCTGCCGGAACACATTAGATGTTTTGACGACAGATTTTCTAAGTTGAAGGTGGTAGCTGGCCAGGCGGACACTAGATAGTGTCCTACCACTATGCGGGGGTTGTTGGTTTCTTAACGATGTTTTCCTTCACCGGACGGGCCACTGTTAGAAGCGCACATAAATTTTTCGATGGAAAAATCCATTGGTGCACGGTAAGGTTTGAACTCGGTACCACGGCATCAAAGCCGACCGTTCTCCCGATTACGCCACCGGGCCCGGGCTCCTTGGTGGTAAGCTACTTTTTGGTAGATTTAATGATCCCACTACCACTGTACGAAAACTCATGATTCATGAATGCACATAATACTTTCATTGGTAGGTATATAGCTAGGATTAGAACCAACGACCGTCGGGTCAGAATCAGGGTAACTATCCTTTACGCTAAAGGGCCGTCCAATATCACTACGTAAGTATTATAAAACAAAGTCCATCAATGCGTCTGTCTGTCTGTTCTGCAATAATCTCAATAGCTACTGAACGGATTATCATGCGGTTTTCACCAAGAGCCAGAGTGTTTATGAGGAAGGTTTAGGTGCATAATTTGTTAAGGTTTTGTGTGAATTGTATGAAATATGACGATTATTGTTAAATATGTTCATATTTTATATTCGATGCAACAAACTGATGCAAATTTTGTAGGCATATATGTTCTACCCGTGCGAAGCCGGGGCGGGCTGCTAGTTTATAATACTTTGACACTGGCTAAATCATCGAGCTAGAAATAGTCAACTGTTATTTCATTGAGATCTGTCTGATAAGTATCTTCAGAGATATAGAGATAAACACCTCAAACTTAGTACTGGAAATGATTAGCGCGGCATTTGAAGGTGTTTTTTAGGGTTCCGTACCCAAAGGGTAAAACGGGACCCTATTACTAAGACTGCGCTGTCTGTCTGTCCGTCTGTCTGTCTGTCTGTCTGTCTGTCTGTCTGTGTGTCTGTCCGTCTTTCCGTCTGTCTGTCTGTCCGTCTGTCCGTCTGTCCGTCTGTCCATCTGTCCGTCTGTCACCCAGGCTATAGCTCATGAACCGTGATAGTTAGACAGTTGAAATTTTCACATATTTCTGTTGCCGCTAGAACAACAAATACTAAAAACAAAATAAAAATTAAAGGGGGTCCCCATACAAAAAACGTGTTTTTAAACGCCATCTATCTAATTATAATAGTTTCGGCAAAATGACATAGATGGCGCTAGTAAACGAGCCCCGTCTTTCTAGATCGCGACCAAACCAAATATTCTTGGTAATATCAATTAATCAAATATATGAGGTTGAAACTCTGTTATGTTTCGTATTGTACGGAACCCTCCCTAAGTGTGCGATAAGAGACACGATGCTGACTCGCACTTGGCCAGTTTTATTTAAGTGAAAACTTCTTTAGGTGCGTTGAGCACTTTTTGGGGGAACAAAAATCATGGAACTCGCGTCGTTGTCACTGCACACTTCCCATAAGCTATATGTATACTATGTATCTCGACGATACAATTTAAAAGTTACTCAGTTTTCGCTTCTATCGGCAGTCCCCAAAGACTGCCCCGCATGTTTTTTTGTCATTTTGTAAACGATCTTAAATTATTAATTTCCAGCTCAAGTAGGCACCCTCTGTCGTGCCAACGAGCGTCTACTCTCGTGCGGGTGTCCGAAGACCTGCCAAGATCCCGTACCCGACTGCCAGGGCGTCTGCAAGTTCGGCTGCTTCTGTGAGGAGGGACAGGTCAGAAATGCTGAGGGGATCTGTGTGAAGCTGGCCGACTGTCCGAAGATTTGTAAGTCAATTTTTTAACTGACTTCACATAAAAGGAGGAGGTTCTTCAGTCGTCGGTTTTTTTTATGTATGTTCACCGATTGACCGATGCCTGAAGCGATTTGGAAAATTCTTATTTGGACAATTGTTTCAAAGGGTTCCCATGTGGTCCCATTTAAATTTTCACGAAATCGGTTGAGCGGTTTTTAATTTATCAACAAAAATCATCAATGCATTTGAATACTTCGATGACATGATACTGGCTACTCAGTGGCATAGCTTGGGAGAGGCCTTTGTCTTTGAGCAGTGGACTGATGCCGGCTGATTATGATGATCATGATGACGATGATATTATTTCACGGTACCATTTAAATTTCATCGAGACAAATTCAGTATCTCCAGAGATATGAAGATAAACACCTCAAACATTTACATTTTGTAGCGCGACGTTTGAAGTCGGTTCTATTTTAGTTTTTTAAACGATCTTAAATTATTTTTGTCATAAAAGAGGCCTGTGGCGTATTTAGTATTTTCATAGTATACTTCAGTCAGTCAATCAGTCAGTAACGTTTGCCTTTTATATATACAGACAGATGTGCTAACTAAAGGTACGGACACACCGCAGCGTCCTGCGTGCGCAATCTAGGCGGCGATCAGATAGCGCAGTAGTATTTGTACCGACTGGTTCACACCAAACGCGATCAGAAAACAATTGAAAAGTACTGAGATCGCGCCCGCAAGCAGGACTCCGCGGTGTGGCCGTACCTTAAATCTATCGTCATTCATAATGTTTGTGAAATAAATGAATTTTGATTTTGATTTGATTTGAATAAGGCCTTTATAATTGCAGCTGCACCGTACAAGCTGCATTCCTCCGACCCTCGATTCCACGATGACTTCTGCGCTGACGACGAGGAGTACAGAATCTGTGAGCCCTGCAACAGGACATGTGAGAACCCTAACCCCATCTGCCCCGCCCAGTGCGCCAAGGGATGCTTCTGCAAGCAAGACCTCCTGAGGGACAAAAACGGATCCTGTGTCAAGTTCGAAATGTGCTCCAACTATAATGACTACATCAAGGCGAGAGAGCGTAAGTAGATATCTTTTAGTTGCAACCGACTTCCAAAAAGATAAATTCATCTTATTCAATGATTATTTTTTGAAGGCAGGGTATTATCTCCAATATAGTCCCATTTAAATTTTATCAAGATCTTATTGGCATCTCCAGAGATATGACAAATTGACGATAAACGTCTCAAACTTGCTACTGAAACTGACTCGCACGGCATGGAAGTCGGTTTTTTAGTTTTTAAACTATATTAACTAATTGTAAGGCCTAAAAAGCCTACGAAATATAACACGGAGGTTCTCATTTGACGTGTATATATTTATATACATATATTTATGTATGACACGCATAACTTAATTTTAATAGATTTGGCAAATTTGTTGATTATTTTTTTCAATGGATAGTTTTTACCTCCATTCTAGTTCAATTTAAACCCATACTTCACTGCTAAGGTCTCAGCCTACGGACACAGGCAGGTCACAATAACCCTAGCGTCGACGGCAATGACCCCCAAGATCATATAATTCTAAAGATTTAAAACACTTAAAATAACCTTATCTCCTCCTTCTCCAAAAGCCTCATCATTACAAGTGAGTCAACACTAACTTACAGGAAAGTCGTTAAACACAATACAAAATTACTCAACACATTTTATACAAAAGATGCGCTCTTACAGAACAATATTTAAGTTCATAAATATTGTAACCTTGACTTCTATTGCCGTTCTTAACCTTATCACGGTCAAAATACTGGCTATTTCTTTGTACCTATAACAATAAACTCAGCGTTGCCGCGGGTTATTCATATTTCGCCATCAAAAAAATGGCACATCATTAACAACGACCTTTCTACCTTATCACCAAGGTGTCAAAATGTTAGCAGAGATTTTGTGCAAACGTTAATATTTGTTTTAATATTTATATGAGGGTCAGTAAAGCCTTCTTTCTATTTGGTCTGATACCAGATTTAACCTTGCTCTGCTTGTCAAAAGATCTGCGGAGACTTCAGGGTCAAGTTTACGGATCTTGTATTTCCTCTGGTTAGTTTCAATGTTATGACGTCAATTTTGTTTCTGAGATGTATGACTAATGACAAGAATATTGACTGTTAAATAAAGACTTCTGTGGAATTGACTTATCCAATGTCAATTAGTAAGAACTGTTGTTGCGCAGATACTCATTCAGATCGCCATTTTAATGAATACCATTTATTTTCATGGCTCAATGACATTAACTTATGCCTTAACTGTTGTGCAATGTATAAGTAGATCTATAACTGTTAGTTAGACTGAAATTACCTACAGTTTGCAATGTGACCTAGCATCAATATATAGACAGTTATGTTAATAAATTATTTGTAAAGCCAAGCTGATGTTGCTCGGCTGAACTTACCTGACTAAGCCGAGCCAAAAATTCATCTACACTTATTCGATTTTGCCGCCCGGCTGTGCTGTGCCGATTTTTGCCAGCCTGCCCATATAGTCCATGTAGCGCGCGCACCTGAGTGAATTTGATGGTTCACCAATGTAAGGTTGCCCAGCGAGCTATGGAGAGGGCTACGCTCGAAGTATCTATGAAGGATCAAATTCGAAATGAAGTCATCCGACAGAGAATCAAAGTTATCGACATAGCTCAAAGGATTAAAGTTGCAGTGAGCTGGTCACATCTGTCGCAGAACTGATAACCGTGTAGAAGTGTTCTTGAGTGGAGACCACGGCTCGGTAAAAGAAGCGTAGGACGCCATCCAGCTAGGTGGAGCTATGATATATGCAAGCTGGCTGGCAGCGGTTGGAAACAAAGAACTGACAGATCGAGCTCAGTGGCGTGCCATAGGAGACTCCTATGTTCAAGAGTGGACGAATACTGACTCTTAATGATGATGATGATGCGTGGTTAACAACGAAGTGAACGTTCCTTAAGTGCAGATTAAAAAGGACAGATTTTGTTATTGTAAAATCAATTCATAGTTTTAATTGTTTATTGAAAACAGTAGATAACAATAATGCTTACGACATCATACTTCAAGCAATCGGTATTGTTGTATTGGAATGACTAATCTAGTTGTGTATTGTGATCATTAAGCAATACAACAAATATTAAATTGTGACTTAACTGATTTATTATATAATATTTATTTACCTCTATCAGTTGTAAACTTTAAACTTTCGCGATTTGAACACATAGTTATAAATAAAATATCTAACTGGAATATTTAACTGTAATATCTAACTGAAACACTCAACTGAAATATTTAACAAAAACATTCAACATGTTTCATATATGTCATCATTCACATATGTTGAATGTTTTAGTTAAATATTTCAGTTGAGTGTTTCAGTTAGATATTACAGTTAAATATTCCAGTTAGATATTTTATTTATAACTATACCTCTATCAGGTATCAAAAGAGAAATACAGATGAGTAAGCGAATGTATTCTAATAGAGCTGAATTCCAATCTTATACTTTGAATAGAATTAGAAGCATTACTTATTTGTCAAAAAGTAAGAATACAAACTAGCCTAAATTCGAATGTCCTTCCATTTGCCATTACGGATGTTCAATCCCTACAACCCGGCTCCATCCTCAGGTCAGCTCGATGGTACCATAATATTGCTTTGTCACTGAAGATTCGCCAGTATACCGAGTCGAACCAATCGAACGCTAGGAAGAGGTTCTAATGAAGCTTCCAAAGATTCGACCCGACAAAACGATATACTGACACGGCAAGTTATATAAAAGATTGTTACAAACATGAAAACTAATTCAAAACGTCCTCCTTTTTAACCTTCAACGATAGTTATAGTCATCATCATCATCATAATAAGCCGGAGTCAGTCCACTGCTGGACGTAGGCCTCTCCCAAGATACGCCACTGAGCCCGATCTTCGGCTCTTCTTTTCCAGCCACTGCCCACCGCTTTGCGTATATCGTGACTCCACCTTGTCACAGGACGTTCAATGCTACGTTTGCCGATTCGCAGTCTCCACTCTAGGACAAGTCTACCCCAAAGGTTATCAGTCCTGGGGCAGATATAACCAGCCCACTGCCACTTCAGTTTGCTAATCCTTTGAGCTATGTCGATCATTTTAGTTCTCTGGTGAATTACTTCGTTCCGGATTCGATCACGCAGAGAAACACCGAGCGTAGCTCTCTCCATAGCTCGCTGAGCGACTTTAAATTGGTGGAGCAGTCGAACTTTGGATAATTGTGGATTATTTATGTATCTTTCTTTATTCCAGAAACATTTGGAGAGCCAATTTCCCGGTTCACATGTGGCCCCAACAAGCAGTACAAAGAATGTCAGAAATGCACCCAAAGCTGTGGTGACTCAGAACCAGTCTGTGGTAAATGTAAATCTGGATGTTTCTGCAAGGATGGCTTCGTTAAGGGACCTGAAGGACGGTGTATTGAGAAAAAATACTGCCCTAAAGGTTTGTAGGACAAATGGTTTTTATTATAGCTGTAGATTGAAGTATGGAGACTAGGTGTTCATAGGTTGTGAATTTTAATGGCTTTCGATTCCTTTCATTTTCTTATACTTGTAGAAATGTGCTGTTATAATATTAACGTTGTATAGGGCCAGTTTCACCGCTTCCTGATAATGTATTAGATAGTTATCTGACAAATGTAGCCATACAAAAGCTGTCAAAAATCTGTCATATTTCTTCATATCATATCATATCATACCGCTATCAGGAACCGGTGAAACTGCCCTTAGAGTACTTATGTCATTTGTATAATATGTAGGTTTATGTACATATTTAATTTTGTAGTACCTACTACAAAATTATTATGCCTGAGTTTTTAACCGACTTCTAAAAAAAATGTTTATCAATTCGACTGTTTTTCAGTTTCGTTCTTGTTAACTTTCCTCTAATCTTTTACATATACTTTGTGTTAACTTTTGAGTGTGTGTTTGAAAATGACATACTGTTGGGACAATATTTTACAATTATGTAGATACACAGTTTGACACATAACAAACAGGTACTTCTATTCTGTTTTACTCTAAACGTCTAAAAGCATAGATGTTTTACGTGAATCGTCAAAAAGGGCAATTCTATTGAGTGCTAAACTGCTTTACAATATTCAGTAATTAAGAACGTTGAAAAAACTAAAAAACTGACTGTCATTTTCAGTAGCAAGTTTGAGGTGCTTATCATTCATCGAGAACAAACGGGAAGCAAACCCTCTCAAACAAAAAGCAATTTTTCCAAATTGGATAATAAATTACGAAGTTCTGAGTTAACATATTTTCATAAAGAAATACAGTCGAGCTGAGAACTTTCCACCTTTTAGCTTTTTGAAGTCGGCTAAAAATTGATTTGAAAGCCTTTGAAATCGTTATGTAGTGAGATAAAGGAATGAAACGGGGAGTTTTGACTGTGAATAGTATATTAAATAATTATATTAGTATAAAAAAGGTTTTTTACCAGTGAAAGCTAATTTTCTTGCCCTTATTTTCTACTGTCAATAAATTCGGTCCCTCAAAGTGGACTCAGCAATAAAAAGATTTTACCACTATCTCATCTGTTTGAAATTCATTTTTTTTACTAACCTAATGTCTTCGCGGTTTTGTAAATTCAAATTAATTAATGAGTACGAAAAGACAATGTAAAATACGAAGGCTGGGTTGGAAGTCTATACTACATTGATATCGATGCATCCTGTCATCGCAAACGTCTAATAGAAGGAGATATATTTGCATCTCTTTCTTAGCGACGATCATCGCTCGAAGTTCATCGCTATTCATGTAGAGACTTTGATAGCTGAAAAAGTTGTTTAAAGAACTAACTTTGACTAGTGAAATAGTGGTTAAATGCTTATCTTTCCGCAATAAAAAAGGAATATTAAAATACTTCTGTTATTTCTGTAATTCATTAAATGTTTAGTAATAGGTAATTGATAACCGCAAGTACAGTGCCACAAGTATAACTTGGCGGTGGTGGTTTTTGGAACTAATTCTTTTAATTGAAACTGTGAGTTTGACGTTTGAGAGATTACTGCGACATTATTGTTGATAAATCTGCTACATTAAAATAGTTCAATAATGCCAAAAGTAATTAAAAGTGGTTCAAGAGAAACTGTTATCAAAGTACAAAGTAAAAGTGGCACACAGGCACGCCAAGTTATACTTGCCAGACTGTAACATTTTAATTTGTTTTTTTTTTACGTTTAGTCTATCTGTCAAAAAATACACTGTCTTATCTATCTGTCACAAAATGTAGTCTGTACACTTTGTAGCTGTCACAATAATTTCTTCAAGAATATGTTTTTTGTTTCTTCAATAATCTCTGTAATGCTACTACTTACCGCCTGGATTCTGGTACCTACGAAAAATAACAAAAACATTAAAAAATTATAACTTTGACAGTTGATATTCAGGGTTAAGTTCACCGATATATTTCAACTTCCGGTGACGTTTATCTACGTATTCAGACTTTTTCCAAGTTATTTTTTTAAGTAGTAGTTAAACGTCAGCAGCGTTTAAAATTTGTAGACGTTTAACTACGGTTTTGAAGATTTCTTGCTTATTGGAAAATGTTTAATTTTGTGGTGGTTAAATTTCTTAGGCGTACCAGAAACCGGTCGGTATAAAAGGATCGGTCGTATCGTGGTCGCATCGGAAAACAAATTAGAAATACTTATCACCCTTCAAGATGCCGTCGAAAAGTCGATGATTATTCTTCATTTATTTCTCGGCACGGTGTAGTACGACATCAACTTTGAAGGACCATTCACACATGGCCAGTCGAGGAGCCATTTTAGTAAGACAAGACAACGACGATGATATTCCATTATAGTACCTAGATATCCTAGACTTTTTTGCATTTTCATTGCACTGGCTTAATAGTTTGGCTTACTGTATGTAATGTATCGTGTGTAAATGTCCCACTAGCAGAACATTATTTAGTTAGCCCATATCCTGGGGTCAACCGTGTACTATGTAAATAACTTAAACTGTCAAAGTATTAATATTAGTGTAAGTTGTGATTATTTCACGCTATTTATTTATAAATGTGTATATTAAACTGTTGAATCTATTATTTTTCTTTCATTTTATTTTTCTAGTAAGTAGTAAACTTTTTCTATGACCTTTTTGTCTCATATATTACCTATGTCCTAGTTATATCGTACTTCTTTCAGGGTCACTAAGTTTTAAAAAATATTGATAACATTCTCCTTTCATAAAACTTTATGTTTTTTCTTGTTTTTAACATATATAATAAACCCTCAGCAGGGCATGGAAGCATAGCATGGAAAAAAATTTTAATAAATTTTGTCTTTCCCCGGGGAAAAAAATTTTGACAATTATTTCCCTGTTTTTCGCTACTGACAGAAGATCAACACAACAATTTAAACGCTTGGTGAAGTTTAACTCCGAGTTATGATTTTGTTTCGTATCAAGAAAAAAATAGTATTGATTAAAAGTCAGCAGGCGTTTACGAAAAACTTTACTTATAATATGCCTACTCCACCAAACAAAACACGGATAGGTGGAAAGACAAAATAGTCCCCTTGCCATGCTAGCCCTGCAGCTGTATACTCAAAGAATAAACCAAATCAATGTGTTTTTATGGTCTTTAAAGACAATGAAATGTGTAGGTTTACTCAGAAATACCTACTTTGTACTCCCTTTTTCAGAAAATTGCGCGAACGGATGAATGTAAAATTTAACGCAGCTAAAGTTTATATGGAGAAGTCGATAAAGCTATTTTTTTTATAAAAAGTTAGAATAATTAGAATTACAAATAAAAAAGTAAATGAATTATGGTCGAATTTCGACCACTAGTTCATATCAATCAGTATCTAGTAATATTTTAATAAATTTCTTTATGTATTTCTTAGTACCAACTACAATGGTGTACCACAAGAACTTCCTTGTGGTACACCATTGTAGTTTGTTATAAAAGTTCATGAAAAGTTGTGAAAGGTCCGTAAAGTAAAGCCAAAAGTTGTAGGTTGCAGTAGGTAGGTACATTATTAACGATGTATTAATATAATTTACCCACAGACCTGCTACATATTAAACTTGATCGCGTACACCGGCCCCCATGAGACCGGACCGACCTTGAACGGAGTTTATCCCTTTCTTTTGTATGGACAACTTATATATATATACCATACATATAGTATAGAACATATATAGGACTAGCAGGTTGTTAGACAAGGACACACTCCCACCCTGGTGTCTCTCAATTGGACCGTTTTGTTCTACAAAGCAATTACAAACTTATAGTTAAAGCATACGGATTAAATTTAATTTGTCAAAACATCTGCAGTGCACCCTTTATATTACGTCTATGAATGTACCTAACTACTACAAAGTACAGACTAATCACGTTGAAGATGATATGATAGCTCAAAACCTACAGGTACATAAACAGGTTCATGAAAATCAGATCCTAGTACAGTACTGAGCTGCAGCGTAGAACATTATAAAAACGAATTATGTTTAGATGTAATTACGTTAAGAAACCAACAACCTCCGCATGGTGCTAGGACACTTTATCAGATCAGATTATTATCTTTTTGTTCGAAAGGAGATATTCCAAGTGTGGTACCATGGTAATTTTATTGAGGTCTGATAAGTATCTCCAGAGATATTGAGATAAACATCTCAAAATTGGTACTGAAAATGAATAGCGCGGCATTGAAGTCGGTTCTTTTTTAGTTTTTAAACGATATTATAAAAAAACTCTAGGAAGATACGATACTCAATATCCAGACTAATATTATAAAAACGTTTGTCACTCTGTCTGTTTGTTACCTAATCACGACTAAACGGACGATCCGATCTTACTGAAATTAAACAAAGAGATACATTATTTTATAGCATGATTATGAACATGGGCTACTAAATTCTTGGTGTACGTTAAGAAAGGTGCGCGGGTATCAAGTACTATACCCATAGCTATGTATATATGTAGTATACCTAAGTATATAGAGGTAAGTATAGGGTTATTTTTCAAAGACTTCAAAAAGGAGGAGGTTCTCAATTTGACTGTACTTACATACCTAAATATGTATATATTTTTATGATAATTACCTGATAACTCCATTAGTTATTAACTCTATACAAAAATAAAAACAAAAAACTGGCCAAGAGCAAGTCGGACTCGCACTCGTAGGGTTCCGTACCACGCTTCAGTATTTTATAAGATCGAGCAAAAAATACCACTATCATTTTTCGTCAGCAAAAAATAATAAACATTTTATTTTTTATAACGCCATCTAACGTCTAACAAAGGTATTAGGGATTGGCATTCCAATATAACGCCATCTATGGACGTTTACCAAAGCGTTCATAGGAGGTTAAAACACGTTTCTTTTATGGGGACCCCCTATTATTTTTAACTTTGTTTTGTTTTTAGTATTTGTTGTTATAGCTGCAACAGAAATACATCATCTGTGAAAATTTCAACTATCTAACTATCACGGTTCATGAGATACAGCCTGGTGACAGACGGACAGACAAACAGACATACAGACAGACAGACAGATAGACAGACAGACAGACGGACAGTGGAGTCTTAGTAATAGGGTCCCGTTTTACCCTTTGGGTACGGAACCCTAAAAAGGCTTTTCCAAATCAGTTAATAAATGACGGAGTTCTGAGGTACCTACTTAACATAAAACACGATTCGATAACCTCTTTGGCATACCCAAAGGGTACCAACAGAACCCTATTACTGAGACTTCGCTGTCCATCCATCCGTCTGTCACAGGGTTGTATCTAATAACCCATAATTATTGTTGCACGATTCATTTACTAATAAAAACTTAAGTTGCCTTGTTTTTTGTAAATGTATTTCAATTATTATACTATTGTGGTGTACTTTCACTTGATATTTTGTAATAATTATGAACTTCTATTTAATAATATGGGTGTACAGAACCTGCAATAAATTAATTTGAATTGAAAATAACAGATAGATAATTGATTAGACAGAATGTATTCAATTAGCGCTTTAAAACAACAAATAATAAAAACAAAATAAAGTTTAAAATTCCCAATACAAGAAACGTGTTTTTTTTCGGCATTTTTTTTTTAACCGACTTCAAAAAATGAGGAGGTTTCTCAATTCGACCGAATTTTTTTTTTTTTTTTTTTTTTTTTTTTTTTTTTTTATGTTTGTTTTATTCGGGGATAACTTCGTCGTTTATGCACCGATTTTGATTATTCTTTTTTTGTTCGAAAGGAGATATCCCAAGTGTGGTACCATGGTAATTTTATCGAGGTCTGATAAGTATCTCCAGAGATATTGAGATAAACATCTCAAAATTGGTACTGAAAATGAACATTGAAGTCGGTTCTTTTTTAGTTTTTAAACGATATTATTTGGCTTTATTTTATAACATACTAGCTGTGCCCCGCGGCTTTGACCACGTTAAAAAGTATCTTATAGCTTTATCCATAATACAGGCTAGCCAAGTGCAAAAAATTTCAGCGACATTGATCCAGCCGGTTGACCGGGAAGAAGTCCCAAACAAACAAACATACAAACTGACGCATTCGCATTTATAATATTGTTGTTGATTCTACGGTGGTGCGGAACCTTTCGTGTTTGAGTCCGACTTGCACTTGGCAAGTTTATTTGACGAAATAAATAGTATATTTTGATATTTTAAAAAGATAAACAATAAGGGCCAATCAGCCACCTGATAAAGGTTTAGATATTATCTAAAGAACTGTAAAATTTATCAAAAATCTGTCAAATAATGCGGCTATCAGGAACCTGTGAAACTGGCCCTTAATGTAATTGCCTGACGAGCAACTGAAAGCACATCCAGAAGATGATGATAGCACAGCCACCTTCATCTCCATTCTCCAGGCTACATGTCTGGGGACTTCAACACCTTCGAGGAGTGCGGCTCCGACGAGGAGTATCTGTACTGCGGGTGGTGCGAGCCCACGTGCCTGGAGCCGAGCCCCAGCTGTCCAGCTGGTTGTACCAGCGGGTGTCTGTGCCGCCCACCGCTGGTCAGGCATGAGAGTGGCCGCTGTGTCATGCAGGAACAGTGTGGACGAAGTATGTATTTATTTTAAGGAATTTTATTTACATACTAGCAGTGCCACGCGGTTTCACCCGCGTAGTTCCCATGCCCATCAGAATACGGGGATAAAATAATAGCTTATGTTACTCGCTGATAATGTAGCTTTCCATTAGTGAAAGTATTTTTGAAATCGGTCTAGTAGTTTTTGAGATATAACCATCGATATAAAAAGGGAGATATGGTACCCCGCTCCTCAATATGAATTAGGTTCGCGAACCTAATTTCACCTTAGTCACAATCCAACTGGCGTGTGTGTAGCACGTACAGAGTGTTGTGAGTTACATGTGCAATTATCGCAGATCCATTTAAATAATTAGCAACAATGCCTTCCTCTGTTCTTCATGAACATCAAGCTCGACATTAGAAATTCGTGTTTTCATGTATTTGTTTCTATTTCCATTATGTTTACGTGGCATAAGAGGGAATGCCGCATCCAACTTTTTATATCGATGGCTATAACGTAACAAACAAATTTAAAAACTGAGTACTGGACTTGTTTGTGGTTCAGTCTCTTCTCATGTTTTTACGACTACCAAGTAAGCAAAAAGTAAAAATGTAGACGGTAGATCTAAATTTAACAAATGCAGTGGACAGTAAGAAACTAGGTTAACCCTTATAACGACTGACAACTCAAGTTACGAGCGCCTTGGAATGGCTCGTACATCATGCCCTCATGTAGTAAAGACTAATAAATAATGGTCCTACAGATGTCATACATATATCACAATTTCACAATGTGTCGCAGCCAGGTCGCAGCAAACTAGCGTAGTTAGCTGTTCAATTATCAGCCTAGGCTTTTTACTATACGGCAACGCTTAACTACCGGCCTGAATTATATTCAGACGTAACATCTAATAACATTTAATGAACGGGCTGGATGCTTAGGCAATTTATAAAAGCACACAAAATTGTATAAATGGTAAGACACTGACAAGTGTCCGTCTGGTCAGCTACCACCCTCAAGTTAGAAAATCTGCCGCCAAACATCTAACGTGTTCCGGCAGCTATCCTTGAAAGCGAGTCTCCATTTTAGGCCTAGCGTGCTACCATCCTCGACCACATCGTCACTTACTAACAGTTGAGATAGTGTTCAAACGCTAGCTATAATATGTATAAAAACGGTATTGTTGAGATGTTTAATGGCAATACCCACAGATTACCCAAAATAACACAGAATTTATGAAACAGTTACAACGATAAGGAAAATAATTAAAGCACATAATGAGTCTGTCTGCCGCCTCTTGCGTATATTTGCTAAGATGTGAGCGTTGCATCTTATTCTTATAGCAGCATGTCGTAATCTTCAAGTCGTGACGCCACAAAGGTTGCGTAGCAACTATTATGTAATCTGCGACAAAGATCCCTTTCTCTTTTTACGCTGCAAACGCCTTTGAAAAGGTTAATGGCAATGTGACACAATAACCGCGGTAACTATTATCTTTTCTGTGGTGGTACTTCCCTTTATTTAGCTATAACTGTCACCCCGTCAAAGGCCTCCGTCGGCAAAGGCTTTAGTCGATTTCTTCTTCTTGTTTATGTCATTTCATTAGCCAGCTGTGCCCAATTCAAGTTAAAACGTGTAAAGTTGGTCCCGCCATCTCATTCTAGGTACCTATGTACGGAAGTGAGAAATTATAATACTTCATTAAGCTGTAGGTCGTAAAACAGCTAACTCCATGTCCTTGTTGCTCATCTTGATGTAGCCCAGTACCCTTACCAGCAAAAAACAGTACCCCTAGTACGAGTTTCCATCGTAAACGCTTTTGACAGATCTCACATAGTTTTCGACTTATTCTGGCTCCCTTATTGGTCTAAATTTAGCGCTGTACTGTTTGTTTTACATAAAATTTTATATAAACTCATACTAAGGGTACAGCTAAGGCGTCAATTACACGGTAGGTTATCCGTCATTCAAAACCATCAGTCATAACTTTTGGTTGCTGATGCAGCAATCAAAAGTATGTTAATATCGGTCAGTCAGTCACCGTCAATCACCCCATTAGACGATTATCCATCCAACAGTTATCCATCAGTCACAGCCGTGACTGACAGCAAACTGACAGCAAAACCTATCGTGTAATGGACGCCTAACATCACTTATTGGCTGGCGGCTGTTTTTGTCGCGCGAATCGTTAACATTTTATATTATTTTATCTCATAGTTTTTTCAAACGCGCCAAATGAAGTAAAACTTCTAAAGTTGCCTATCATATTATGAGGTTGATAGACATTAACTAGTAACTCTTTGTTATTATTTCGTATTCCCAGAATCGTGCAGGGGTCCTAACGAGTCGTACTCCTGCCAGTACTGCGAGCGGCGGTGCGGCTCCAGCGACCGCTGTCTGGGACGGAGCGCCCGCCGCTGCGTCCTGGGGTGCTACTGCAAGCGAGGGTTCATCAGGGACGAATGGAACAAATGCGTTGCCGACCACCAGTGCAATAACACTGAGATATTTATATAAATTCACGTCATAGTCTTCACATTCGTTATTTCCAATAGTCATGTATTTCCAAATCCAGACTCAGCTTATTTACGTTTGTAACTCAGCTCTGTCACTCTGTTTGTTACCTAGGGTACTTGTATTATTCATTATTCTGTGCCTAGGCCCCCTAGACAAAATTCAATTTCTGTTTTCATTCACGCTAACGCAAGTTTAAAATGTTTGGAATGACATTAATGTTTCCGTAACAAAGATGTCATTTCCATACATTTTGAAGTTGCGTTAGCGTGAATATAAACAGAAATTAGATTTTGTCTAGGGGGGCAAATCACCCCTAAACGGACGATCCGATCTTACTTACTACTTACCTACCTAAATACCTAATTATATTATTGAACCACTGTATGTAACTGGTATAATAAAATAATACTTTTTGGTTGTAGGTACTTGTATCTCCTTACTACCTAGTTATCTATTATTTCTATATAATTCAGTTAAAATAACCTAGTTGATAAACTACTCCTAAAACTATAATACAGACTATATAAAATCTAAAAATAAAAAAACTGAATTAAGGTCGCTGTCCGCTGGTAGGGTCTCCAAAAAGCTGGCGACATTACCTCTTTGAATGGCAAGGCTAATTCGTTGGCCGAGGTACGCGCCAGCTCTTTGATCATGAGATTAAACTAGTTGATTAAACTACTCCATCTAAAATACTTTGTAATATTTTAAGTAATAAAGTTATATAGTTATGTATATTTTTTTATTAAAATAAGTATTTCATACCACATCGGCCTTACTAACTTACCTGTACACCGAATAAATAACAGTAGATTTTTGCATAATTAAAACAAAAAGAATCTCTCCGGCGGGGAATCGAACCCCGGTCTCCCGCGTGACAGGCGGGGATACTTACCACTATACTACCGAAGATCAATTTCACAGACGTAATTTTTTATTTAGTTATAGTGATAAATAAATTCGTTCAAAAATAATGTGACTGCGTCTTCTTACTATAAAATAACATGGATTTAAACATTTGAATGAATTTAATATGTTTTGAAATGAATCAATGGAAGTAGCCTAAAATAATATCCTATTGATTTGGCTAAATTAACAAACTACAGTGCCACAAGTATAACTTGGCGGTGGTAGTTTTTGGAACTAATTCTCTTAATTGAAACTGTGAGTTTGACGTTAGAGAAATTACCGCGACATTATTGTTGATAAATCTGCTACATTAATATAGTTCAATAATGCCAAAAGTAATTAAAAGTGGTTTAAGAGAAACTGTTATCAAAGTACAAAGTAAAAGCACAGTGGCGCACAGGCACGCCAAGTTATACTTGGCGGACTGTAATCGAGTCGGCGACGCGTGTCGACTAGTTCGTCTCGATAGTCGTGAAGAAAATCGGAATTTCTGAACGAAATAAACAACTGACAGTGACAAAACAAAACTTAACTTTTCCTTTTGGGAGTTTTGGCGGGAACGTGAAAGTGTATATGCTCTTCTCATTCTATTTTATCGGTTTGATCCTAAAACTTGTTCTTCCGCAAGCAACTTAATTTTACCTTTATAAAAAACAAAAATTGTTTCTACTTATGTCCGTTATAGATATAACCATCCAACCTTTGAGTATTCACCCAACTCAAAGCATCCAACAGATGTGATTCAAACCGGTTTCATTAGAAAGGCAATAATGCGAAGAAATTTTTAGACCACTTAAACAATGCATCAGGCTCATTCTGTCACATTTCTTTTCAACCGACTTCCAAAAAGAAAGAGGTTCTAAATTCGTCTGTATCAGTATGTTTTTTTTTTTTTTTTGTATGTATGTTACGCGATTACTCCGACAAATTGTGAACCGATTTGAATCATTATTTTTTATATCGGTAGGGAACGTTTCCGAGGTGGTCCAATTGTAATTTCATCGAGATCTTATAAGTATCTCGAGATATATGACGATAAACGTCTCAAACTTGCTACTGAAACTGACTCGCGGGGCATGGAAGTCGGTTTTTTTAGTTTTTAAACTATCTTAATTTTCTAACGTAGTACTTACTACTACGTAGTTACTAATTCACATGCTGGGTATTCGGTAGTGTGCAATAACTGTGGAATAATAACCATTTAGTGACGGTAAATGTGTGCGAGTGAACGGAAATAGCATAATGTTGACAGACATGCCATTTTACATTCACACCCAAAATTCCACTGAAAGCCTTCAGTAAATCTTTACTGAGTTTAGAGAGTTTGACTTGGACTAGACCATAAAAAAATACCCTCAGTAAAGATGTGGACTGTGTTACGTCGTAAAGTCAAATCAAAGTCAAGTTTAAATTATCTTAAACTTGTCTCAAATGTGACTTTGACTCAACTTTACTACGTAAGGTCGAGCGAACACAGCGTATTCTACCGCGCGGTAGAATAAACGCATCGCAACGCAGTGTGCTCTAGGCCTTAATCGATGAAAACTTGAAATGCTTTGACACTGGCTTAATACACCAATTGTGTGGAGCCATAGTGAAAGTAACAAAAAAAACAACTTTAAAAAAATACCTAAACTGAGAAGAGAGAGAGAGAGAAGAAGAGGAGAAACAAAACGATTGTTTGTTTTGTTTACTTACTGACACATAAAGTAATCTGTGGTAGTATTTATATTCTCTTTGCTTACTACACGCATTGCTCACTGATTTTTAGGAAAAAGTTTGTAATAATTGTAAAAAAATGAGTGAGAAAATGAAGGAACTTCGTGAAAGATCCCAGAAGCGGAAGAAATTGCTCGCGCAAACGGTTTGTAGCATTGTTGTATAACTACTAACATAACCTCATTCTCTGATTGTTTGGCTTGGCGGACTTGGCCCGGCTCGTCTTCACTAGGATTTATTGAAAGAATTCGCTGACAATCGCTTTAAATATATATATATAAATATATTACTTATCTGTTAATTCAGGATCCTTACGCTTATATGTCTATATTATAGCCTAAATCTACTACGTCCTGTACTAGATTTCCTGGCACATACATTTTTGTGCTTAGTTAAATAGGTCCTAAATACCTACTAACATAGGAATATAGTGCTAGTATACATAGGATTAGGATAAAGAGTTATAATATACTAAAAAAATCTAGTACCTCCAGTTCCATGTAACTTAGAAATTTTATTTTTACATAAACTTTGGCTTTACAGCTAGGTGTATCAAGTCCGAGTGAGTTGAGACATGCGCTGGGAGCTACGTTGGACGTCCCTACTAGGAAGCAGTCCAAATCCGGAAAGAACAGAGATGCTAAAGCTAAGAAAACTGACAAGGAACAGCCCGATGAACTTGTGTACACTGATTCCTCTACTTTTCTGAAGGTATACTTTATGTTTTTTGTGCAGCTTCACAATACTCTAGGGTTCTATCACTCTTACACCAATATCACACGTGGCCGCACTCGGCGTGCTTTGTGGTGGTTTCATACTAATGTGTGTATCTCGCTGGCTGTTGCGACCTGGTCGCTAGTGCGCTACTACTCTTACTCTAATATTTATAGCAGTGGTTCCCGACCTTCTTGGGACCAGGGACGAGTTTAAGTTTATTATTAGTAACAGGGACCACAAAGTAAAAAATAAACTGTATGAATCTAATTTTAAAGTGTATAATTTGTTTTTTGAAGTTATACTTCTTTTGGCGCGATAGAGAAAAATGATGAGAGTGAATTTTTACGATGCGCGCGCACACCGACACCTAAATTTAACATCGTGAAGTTAGTTCTAGGTGGTACGAAGCGCGCGCACACCGTCACCTAAATTCTACACCGTGAAGTTAGTTCTAGGTGGCATGACTATGTTCAAGTTGTATATGTCATATTTAACGTCATATTTTATGTTAATAAAACTTGTTTTATTTAAATAAAATTTTCTTGATTTTAATTTTAATATTTATCGTTAATCACTACTGCATTTTAGTTATTTTTTTTCCATACGCCACAGAAGTATAACTTCTAACGCGTGTACATAAGTACACACACTCGTTTTTTTTTAAAGGAGGCCTTTGCACTTCAGTGGGAGAGTTACAGGCTGAGAAAAAAAAAATGTTTGTATCAATAAGATTTTTGAGCCAAGCATCAGGTAAGATAGTGGTTAAACGGCTCGTGTCACATTAATGTTTTGTTAGTTTGAACTCTTTCGTGAACCATATTTTAGTCGCTGTTCCTTGCGTACCACTGGTGGTCTATATAGCACGGGTTGGGAACCACTGATTTATAAAGTTTGGAATGGGAAATGGCCAAATGATAAATTTGGATTGGGCAGTTACAGGGCAAGGCAACATATCTCACCTGTTGGTAAGTGATGATGTGGTCGAAGATGGTAACACGCTAGATCTAGAATGGGAATTGGCTCTCAAGAATAGCTGCAATAGGCTGATAGCAATTAATCTAAATGTATTCTTCACCAAAGCAGGCCTGTCGCACTCCGCGCTGTAGCTATGAAACTACAAGTACCTCTGCGCACCCGCTAGGGTACAAGTTCAGTCAGTAAAGTGTCACGCGCGCTCTCGATCGGCCACGCGCCTTACTTGTGCCTACCTTAATATTATATTCCTTGCTTACGAAATTAACATATAGTGACTGTAAAGAGTAACTATGTAAAAATCAAAGAATGTCACACATAAAATGGTAGGTATAATCGAATTTTTAATTAGACGGAGTAAACTGACGGGTCAAAATGTAAGTATCATAAATGTAAGTAAATGTAAATATCAAAATAATGTTGCCAACATTCAAACGTAGTGATGATATTTTTTATTTTTATCGTTCAAAGAACTGAACTATAGATTAAAAACACTTAAATCAATTAGTATAAGTTATAGTTAACTGAACTATGTATTTGATCAATGTGTTAAACATAAGCATTTAAAGTCCAGCGTACTAGTTGAATAAGGATGATAAAATATGTTACTTTTAGGAAAACTTTAATATGAGTAATTGAACTAGTTCACTGAATTGATATGACTCCATTAACTAAATCTTTTATACCACATGCTTATTTTTATTTCATGAAAAAGTGGCAATACTCGTAATGTCATTTTACTCCGTTTAATTAAAAAATCAACTATAGGTATAAATCAGCTGAGTTTCATGTTTCAAGGGAATTCACGTTATGATCTTTAGGTAATTTATATCGACATTACATCTTGCAAAATATTAAATGTAACCTACTTGAAATTGGTAGGTTATTTTTTCGCGTTATTTAACTTAAGCAATCTAAAACTTTACTCAATTTTAATTGAACGTCACGTATTTTAGTATAACTGTAGTACTTTTATCCTACCTCGACATTAAACATTAATGTAGCACTTACTATCAGTAATGTACTGATTACATTTCTACCTTAGAGTATTCTTCTACCAATTAAAGGCTTCAACGAGTTTTCTAATAACATTCAACCCTATAGGAGAGGCCGCGCGTTGACCGATTTATTCAGACTCTCGCTGTGCGGACTTACGGTGCATTCTACTGTGCGCAACACGCGGTTCATAGTTACTATTAGTTGATACTGTGACGCAAATTCAAGGTCGCACCGGGGGCGTGAAGCGCATTTTGAACGTTACCAGCGTTGTAACTATGTTTAATCTCGCATTTTTAACCGACTTCAAAAAAGGAGGAGGTTTCTCAATTCGACCGTATATTTTTTTTTTTTTTTTTTTTTTATGTTTGTTCGTGGATAACTTCGTCATTTATGCACCGATTTTGATTTTTTTTTTTTGTTCGAAAGGAGATATCCCAAGTGTGGTACCATGGTAATTTTATCGAGGTCTGATAAGTATCTCCAGAGATATTGAGATAAACATCTCAAAATTGGTACTGAAAATGAACATTGAAGTCGGTTCTTTTTTAGTTTTTAAACGATATTATTGCTCTCAGGGAGTGCAATTTCTGTACTTGTACTATTCATTATTCTGTGACCAAAGTCTCTTCTAATTTTAGGGCACTCAATCATCAAACCCTCACAATGACTATTGTCAGCACTTTGTGGACACGGGACAGCGTCCACAGAACTTTATCCGAGATGTGGGACTCGCCGACCGCTTCGAGGAGTACCCTAAACTACGGGAGCTGATCAAGTTGAAGGATGATCTCATTGCAGAGACGGCAACACCACCTATGTATCTCAAGTGTGATTTAAAGGTATGTAACATACAAATGTTTAGTTATAAATATTAAAATATGGAACTGATATCGCTGACGAGAGAACACATGACCATGATCGAACTTTTCTTGGTCGAAATGTCGAGTTAGTAAAAATTAATGTTTTAAATGTGATAAGTCCCGTATTTTTATATTTATAACTATGTGTTCAAACAGTTAAAGAAGTTTACAAATACAAATATTTATTGGAAAAGGTCTCTTCAGAAGACTGAATACACAGAAGCGAGTTATGTTCCGTATTTAAATATGGATTTTTCTGTACTTAAAAAGGACAAAAGGAACCCTTATTAGAATTATAGAATCACTTTGTTTTCCGTCTGGCTGTCTGTTAAGACCCTTTATCTCCAGAATGCGTAATGGTACCGAGTTGCCACTACTTGATATCGTATGTCTAACAAATTTTGTATGAAAAACAACACAGGGCTGTGTTCACGTCCTCCGGAGAAGGATTTTTGGTTGTTTTGCAACTCGCTCGAAGGTCCGGAACGACCACGGGTGTTTTTCACTCAAATTGTGACTTTGACATTTTGCGCAGACTCGAATTTCGAGGTTATGTTCATTTAATTTTCTTTGTCTAAATGTTTACGTATGTTTTTAAGATTAATGTCTCGTCATGTCATGTCTTGGTCTCGACAATGCCAATTTCTTCCGATCCCCTTAATCTGTAAAATAATTACAGCTTTTCCCGCCAAATTTACTGTCACAAACGTCAGAGCGTTTTTTAACCCTCGAATTTGATGGTTAAAAAGTTGCAACTGGAGTGAAACAACCGAGGTCGTGAACGACACAGTTACACAGCTACAACCGAGTGCGACGCTCTGAGGACGTGAACGGGGTTAGAGCGTTTGGGTGCACTCCAAGCGTAGGTCGTGAACGCAGCCCTGTACCCTTTAGTACTAGTTTTTATCGTATACGCTTTTGACAGATCTCACATAGTTTTAGACTTATTCTAGCACCCTGATTGGTCTCATTTTAGTGAAGTGTAGTAACCCCTAGAGGCGCTGGGCTGCGTTTACGACCTACGCTCGGAGTGCACCCAAACGCTCCAACCCCGTTCACGACCTCAGAGCGTCACATTCACTAAACGAGTTAGAGAGAGAGGTTAGAGCGTTTGGTTGCACAGGTTGCACTCCGAACGCAGGTCGTGAACGGAGCCCTGTACTGTTTTTCATACAAAATTTGTTCGATATACGCTATCGAGTTTGGTTTGAAAACTGGTACTAAGAGTACCGGTCCTAACCGGTGCCATTGTCCCGCTGTCCAAGGCTGAGCCCATGTCCTATACGCCGGTAGTGATGGCGTGCTGGTATCATGGGGAATGCTCTGATGAGCTCTTTGATGTGATCCCACCCTCTCGATCTTAACACAAGAACTTGCGTATTCGTGAGAGGGCTCACCCTTATAAGTAACCCATAGCAAATTCTTTCAATGAGCCCGTGATCTACTATGGGTTTTAATTATAAAGTGGTAAAAAAAACAATTTAATACTCAATACGATTATTTGTCATCTATATGTTAGAATTTTGTGGGTAATTAACAGTCTGGGTTTCAATATGCGGGGCCCGTAGCAATAGCTACTCTTGCTACGTGGTTAATCCGGCATTGGTGCCATCGCCCCGTGCCAGGCTTGTCGCACTCCGCGCGGTAGCTATGAAAATGCTAGTACCGGCAACCAGTGGGCTACAAGTTCAGTCAGTAGTGTCTCTCGCTTTCGATCTCGATCGGACGCGCGCCTTTACTTTACTATTCAATCTGTTTTCTCACAACACTCAACCTTACAGTAAGAGACAACTGACGGCCCGCGAGCTGACAGAGTGATACAGACTCGCCGCGCTTACGGTTCGCAACACGTGGTTTATAGTTACTAGTAGTTTATTCTGTGACGCAAATTCAAGGTCGCATCTGAGGCGTGTAGCGTATTTTGAACGTTACTGACGTTGTAACTAGGTTTAATCTCGCATTTTTGCTCACAGGGAGTGCATCTTCTGTACATGTACTATTAATTGTTCTGTGCCCGTGCAGACGTTCTCACTGAAGCAGCTGAACAACAAGTTCGACGTGATGGTGGTGGAGCCCCCGCTGGGCGCGGGCTGGCGTTGGCAGGACGTGCTGGCGCTGGACCTGCAGCACCTGGCGCAGCCGCGCAGCTTCGTCTTTCTCTGGTGCGGCAGCTCCGATGGTATACACAGATACATTACATTTTTTTATTCTGTTGTTGTACGCATGGCGTACATTTTTAGGGCTCTGCAGCCGAATGGCAGAAAACGGAACCCTTATTGATTCGTCATGTCTGTCTGTCTGTCCGTCCGTATGTCACAGCCTCTTTATGCCGAAACTATTAGGACTACACAGTTGAAACTCGGTAGATAGATATTATTATTTTATTTAATAGATTATAGTATTCTGTAATTCAATTAAATTAAATTAATTTCAGTTGATTGACTAGTTTAACTAAAGACTGATTATTAAATAGCTTTCACAACTTATTTTGGTTTTGTTTGATTTCAAGTTTCTCTTTGGTGTTTGCAATAGCCCCACTCTCCTCTAGTGTTTATAGAAATTAAACATTACCTATCAGATTTTAAATCACCTTCCACCACATTGTAGGGCTAGACATGGGCCGAGAGTGTCTTAAGAAATGGGGCTTCCGTCGCTGCGAGGACATCTGCTGGATAAAGACGAACATCAAGAACCCCGGACATTCCAAGAACTTGGAGACCAATGCAGTGTTCCAACGCACCAAGGAGCATTGTCTGATGGGCATCAAGGGAACGGTCCGAAGGTCTGTAGATGGAGACTTCATACATGCCAATGTGGATATAGATCTGATCATATCGGAGGACCCAGAGTTTGGAAGCACAGAGAAGCCCATTGAAATATTTCATATCATGGAGCATTTTTGTTTGGGGAGGAGAAGGTATGTTTAATTTTTATTATATTTTACTTCTTAAAGTTAAAAGATCATTATTTTTTTATTGCAGATAGCATTTGCCTACTATCTCACCTCGTGGAAAGTGACGATGTGATCGAGGGTGTAAACTATAGAGTCATGAATTAAATCATAAAAATAATCCGTAATAATTAAAAAAAACAACCCCTCTTCGAACTCGGGGAGTGTTCGGTTTATACTATGCAAAAAATCTATTTTTTAAACTGTACAATATGCAGTCCACACTTTTGCGCGTACCTATTCACAGGACGCTAAACATGGAGATATCTATATAGATAGATATAGACTCCATATTTCTGAACCACGCCAGATCTTGATAAAATCGAAGGAGCATTACTGCCCCCTGATTCTGAATCATTAGAAAACAATCGGATTTGGAAGCTTAATTTTAATTTTGAATATTGATAAATCCGTAAGCTACTTTGTCGCGGAAACCTTTCGAATTAGAATCACAGATTTCTCTCAAGGATAGCTGCCGGACCGGAACACATTAGATGTTTGGCGACAGATTTTCTAACTTGAGGGTGGTAGCTGGCCAGGCGGACACTAGATAGTGTCCTACCACCATGCGGGGGTTGTTGGTTGACAAATTGACAGCGAAATCGAGTAATATGCACACAAAAAAACACAAATATAATACCTGCTTCTTTTTGGATGTCTATAAAATAAAATCAATGGTTTCACCAGTCCTACCATTAAGTAGTCCAGGGACACTAACTGAAGTATCAATTATCATCTGATAAGAAAACCCCAAATCCCGCATGGTGGTAGGACACTATGTAGTGTCTGCCTGGCCAGCTATGGCAGTCATGGCAGCAAAATCTATGGCAGTCATATCATATAGGCTAGCCTATCTTCTTTATATATAAAAATGAATCCCAATTGTCCTTGGTCATGGCATCACTTATGAATGGCTGGACCGATTTCGCTTATTCTTTTTTGTTGTGTTGTTTATCGTCAGGAGAGTCAGGAGTCGTTCTTATGAAAAAAAATATTAATATAAATAAAAGTTGTTTTTAACGCAGGTGAAGCCCCGGGGCACAGCTAGTATGATATAAAAAAGAAAAAATATCACCATTCGACAATTTTCAGAGTGCATCTATTCGGGCGGGACTCCACGATCCGTCCCGGCTGGGTGACCATTGGCCACGAGCTCACCAACTCTAACTTCAACGCTGAGCTCTACGCCTCCTACTTCACTGAAGGCCGAGAGAGCACCGGCTGCACCGAGAGGATCGAAGCTCTCCGACCCAAGAGTCCTCCCAACACTAGCAAGGGGACCAGAGCTAGAGGCCGCGGAGGATTTAGAGGCAGAGGGCGGGGTAGAGGCGCTTTATAAACGATTACCTTGTCTATTATACGATGGTCTCAGACTATCATAAAAAAGGCAGATTCGTGCCTAACACCCGAGTGACCGCAGGTTCAGTAATACTAAATTCTTGAGTATTAAGTTTCCGCGCTCAGTCCGGCATAATCAATACGGCATGATTACTACGTAAGCTACGCTGCGAAGTAATACTGCACGGAAGCGTACGACCCTGCTGCCGCTTGGTAGCAAACTGAGCGCGGAAGCGTATTACTGAAGCATTTAGTATTACTGAACTTGCGTTCACTCGGCTGTTCGGCACGAATCTGTCTGCCTTTTTTATGATAGTTTGAGACGATGATATATTTGACAGCTCACGCCCATGAAGGCTGGTATTTTTTTTCCGGTAAACATTTTTCCGGTCTACTACAGTAATGTCGTACTTCATAGACGGGTACCGCCCCCTTAGTAAAGTACCACGCATAAAGAACACCACTGACTATCGATAATCGGTTTGAAATAAAATAACTCTAACTGTTTATACACAGAACCTAATCGATTATTAAACATTATAATACATCATACCATGCAACTATCGATTTTTTTAAGTATGAAAATAATCGATAATCGAATAAATGTTAATTAACGATTATACACTACCTCATCCATACAGTGAGCTGTCAAAATATTATCCTTTATTAGACAAAGCGTACACATTGACTGGAAGTACTCCATGCTCTGAAGACGGCGTCATAATAGCTAATGGGCCAGTTAAAGTTTGAACAACACTGGAGTAGATGTGACGCAAACAAATTCAACATCTGCCATGTCTTGGTGGTCACGTGAAAAAGTGTGTGTGCTCTCGTTGTATTTTTTCTTTAAACTTGTGTTCTTCCGCGAGATAATGTGTAATCAATTTGGATTATCAACCATTAAGTGCCGGTGAATGTGTGCGAGTGTAGGGAAACTGCATAATGTTGATAAACATGCTGTATGCATTCTCACCAAAATTCCACTGAAAATTTTCAGTAAAATCCACATCTTTACTGAGGGTATGACTAGGACTAGACTTTGATTTCAACTTGACCTGAAATGTGACTTTGAGCTAACTTTATGACTTGATTTTACAAAAGCTTGAACAATTTTTATACTTGACACTGGCTAAATACACTAATCGTATGGAGGCATAATGAAACTAAAAAAAAAACATCGGTCATTGGATGGAAATACTCAAGCTCTCTCGAGATGGTACTCCAAAGACCTGAACAAAAGCAATAATTAAGTGATTTGAGAAAATTTAAATGAAAGAAATTGTTGTTGTTATATTATTGTATAAATAAAACTGCATTGAAGTAAGCGAAACTGGAAGAAATCACACCATCAATTAGCATCAAGTGAGATAACGCTTGCTTAATCTAGGGTAAAAAAACTATCGTTAATAGACTGTGCAAAAAGAGAACCATCGTGGCTTTACCATGAACAACATTCAAAGGTAAGGAAGGAAGGTATTTTTCTACCTCGCACCACCCGATAATGATAAGAGTAGGTACCTACCAAGGTATCAAACATTTTTAGTCGTATTGGCAATGACAGGGCAATGTTGTAAACGCAACAAAAACAGTAAATTAGAATCGGTAGTAAGTTACAGTGCCACAAGTATAACTTGGCGGTGGTGGTTTTTGGAACTAATTCTTTTAATTGAAACTGTGAGTTTGACGTTTGAGAGATTACCGCGACATTTATGTTGATAAATCTGCTACATTAAAATAGTTCAATAATGCCATAAGTAATTAAAAGTGGTTTAAGAGAAACTGTTATCAAAGTACAAAGTAAAAGCACAGTGGCGCACAGGCACGCCAAGTTATACTTGCCGGACTGTAAAACGGTTCTCTCTTTACACAGACTATCTATTGTTTTCTATCAAGACGCAACAAATGTTTGAGGTGCTATTGCTGTGCATTTCATAGACATTTTAGATTAAATTATGAAAATAACTGATTTGGTAACGAACTAGTGTTTTCCGTCTAGGCCGTTATTGTAACTACAGACAATGGAATCATCAACAATAGTTGCTGCAGGATCTTCACGAATTGTATAACCTAAAATATTCACTAAAAGATGTGTATGCACTCGCTGTTATTTATCCATGTAATGTGTTTATCGTGTAATTGGACACAGATATGCAATACAGTGTCAATCAACAAATAGAACAAAATATTTTTTATGTGAAATTAAAATTCGTAAAACAAAAATAAAATGCTTAATCTGTACAACTCATACATCTCACAACAAAATACTTTTGATAACAGGCATTTTGTCGAAAATGCAAACGAGTTGGTTACTTTACTTAGTCCAGTGATTACGTCGGAAAAACGGGTTAGAAACGGATATGTACTGAGAAAGCTCATTGTTTTATTTTGCCACAATACAAAATAAACTGGCCAAGTGCAAGTCGGACTCGAACTCGTAGGGTTCCGTACCACACTACTGTATTTTATAAGATCAAGCAAAAAATACCACTATCATTTTTTGCCAGCAAAAATAATAATTAATAAACATTTTATTTCTTATAACGCCATCTAACGTCTAACAAAGGTGTTAGGGATCGACATTTCAATATAACGCCATCTATGGGACGTTTACCTAACTAAGCGTTTATAGATGGCGTGAAATGCCGAAAAAAACACGATTCTTGTATGGGGACCATCTATTATTTTTAAGTTTATTCTGTTTTTTAGTATTTGTTGTTATAGCGGCAACAGAAATAATCATCTGTGAAAATTTCAACTGTCTTAACTATCACGGTTCATGAGATACAGCCTGGTGACAGACGGACAGACAGACGGACAGCGGAATCTTAGTAATAGGGTCCCGTTTTACCCTTTGGGTACGGAACCCTAAAAAACAGCTTTCTACAAAATTGACCCCCTTTTTCAAGATGGCGGAGAGTATATGTATGAAACTTTGGTCAATTTGGACAATTTGAAATTAAGCTTTTCTAAGCAAATCTAAAAAAAAATTCAAAATGTATATAATGACTGTTATTGCATATCGGCCGTCCAACTACTGAAAGGCTGTAGAAACCGCTGAGTGACCTATCCTATAAATAATAGAATAAGCAAAATATTTTGTGTAATCTTTTACAACGTTATCGGATCCGACAGGTGTTTAAATAGAAATAAAACAAACGCATTATATACATCAATATATTTTATTTTACATTAGTTGTCTTTAAATCAACTCGACTATTCCGAAGTTTCTCAAAATATAAAAAAGACAAAACAAAAATAAGACATATGAGATCTTTTAACTAAGATAAGAAAAATTTACACATTTTTATTAATTATTGTGGAACTAAGAACTTACGATTTATAAAACGAAAACTATTGTTTTATCGGGGAGAGGGCTTCACGGCGGCGCACCAAACGTTAGAACCAAATATATAGAATTGGGGCCTTTCTCTACGAGTATCGGCACCGAAACTACGCTCTCAAAGATCTTAGCTGCCTGTGACTCAACCTGTATATAGCATACTGTTCTTGGGAAACAGAAACCTAGCATCTTTGACTCTCTCGAAGAAATCTGCGCAGAAATATCCGCCCGTTCAATAAATAACGTAGCACCGATAAAGCCCTTTTTGCTAACAGAATCCAACTGACGGTGATTTGTCGCACATGTCAACACTAACTATATTACATAATTCATTTGTTATCATCATACAAGGCATGCATTCGTACGAGTGTGTGGGCGCACACCTCTCGTTGGCACGCAACACGGGGCTGGGGCGGGCCAACACTGACCGTCCAATGAAACGTTGGCGCCCAACACGGGGCCGGGGCGGGCAAACACTGACCGTCCAATGAAACGAGCCGGGCCACGAAAGGTTTGCGTCCACAGGATACAGTGACATCCTTTAAGTATAATCGTCATAAGATCACAATTTTTTATAAGGCAAACAACAATCTTTAAAGCTAAACCTTTGATGAAAGGAGAAGGGGAGCGAATAACCGATAACGAATTCTTCATGCAAAGTCAAGGACTTACTTTCTGGAATGGGGTTATTTTTAATACTAGAGGCTGTCGTACAATATTTCCGGAGATAAAAAGATAATGACTTAGTCCACGCCGCCGCGCCGGTCCAAACTACATCGACACCTACATATTTTGAACTTGACGTGATTCATATATTCGCGTTAATATAACTTCGAACGTCCACGTATCGCTGTTTTAGAACGGCCGACCGCAAACTTAACTAAAACAATTAATTTAGAATTTTACCGATCTATTTACGCAATGGAAGTTAAACGTCGCCTATGAAAACATTTCGAAATAAAATCGAACGGTGAGCCAAAAAATCCTTAAAAGATAACTAAGATGGGATCAGAAGCGATATAATAAAATAAAAAATTACATACTAATTAAAAACAACGCATGACACTTAAAGAAACCTCGTCGAAGTGGAAGCATTCGTGTGACTTCTCCTTAGTCGTTAAACAATTATTAAAATATATAATCTAAGCGAACCGATAGCTTTTTTTAAATTTTCCATGTTTTACTCGGCTCGCGTTTCGTTTCTATGACGTTAATAAACCTATCTAAACACGATCTAACCTAACTACAGTAACCATTCCTTAGTTCTTACTATCCTATGTTCTGTGGAGTTCGCGCCGAACGTTCCAATCTACGGTACATGCTATTGCGATGCAGTCTTTATGGCGGCTGTGAAGTAAGTTGCGGAATCGACTTCGCGAAGGTGTTCGAAACTCAAAATCTCATCCAATCAAAACCGCGAACAGAGATATCACTTACACACGCACATACGCGGGGCGAGTGCCCGTCCCCTTCACCTCTCTGCGTCCTGCTCACACCTAGACCTCACTACTGCACAGCGTCTTGCGCCTACATTCACAGCCGCCATTAAGTTTGCATTGTATACCTTACGCCGCGGATTCATTTCTCGCGTCGATTTAGGAAAGATTGATCGAACTCCACAGATTTCTTCGATCATGGCTCAAATATTTTGTAAATTTGTGTTAATTGACAGATACAGGACAGAATTTACAGCTTTGCCTTCTCTTTTGTTTGTTGCTTATTATCGACTTGTTTATACACTGTGGGCATATTAGCAAAGTACTAGGCAATATTGTTCAGAATTTTTACATTTGAAATGTGCCTTATTCATCATCAAAATTATACAAAAATAAATCCGCTGAACTACAGTGTTAACAGTTAGTACATTTTGCTCTCAGATGTCATTAAAGTTAAGTCTTATTTGCTTCTAAGTCAATAAATTTGAGCCATCAACGCCACTACAAAGCCGCTATATCACAATAACCGTTGACTCCCCTAAACGCCATAGAAACATATAAAATACAGACCAACAAGTTCATGTAACGTGACCGTTTACAGCAGAAGCATTGAGAACAATAGAACTTTAGTTCTGAATTATGGATTTTATTGTTCAAAGGGCGCGCTTGAAATAAAAATGTTTGCATAATGCGTGGTTGCCCTGATTCTGATGGAAATCCTTTACTTCAATTTCAATACAAGCATACCGCAAAGGTATTAGGTATATTCGAGTTAGAGAATTTGTTGTTTTACCCGAAATTACACATACAATGGATTGTTCTCTTGTTCACTAGATATATAAAAGTAGATACGACATGCGTTGATGCTTCAAGACAATCTAGTTGTATCAATAACGTACCATATTCCTTCAGTGTTTAAATGACACGTAATTTATTGAACTGCAAATCAAGTGACATATTGAAAAGAAATCTCAATGTCGACTAACATGGATATATGTAGTATTGCCATAAAGGCCATCACCGCATTCGCTCTACATTCTGCACCTCGACTGATTCTAAAACAATCAAAATAGCCCTCTTTAAATACAGTTAAAAATCATCTCCGAACGCGTGGTCCCGCCACGCTTCTATTGTCAAATGATAAAACGATGTTCAGGCAAACAACCCACTTAAATATTTAAAGAAAATAAAACACAGATCTCGCATAACCTAATGTAACAATAGTATTTACAGAAGTTTTTCATACACCCGTTGGAGCACAGTACAGTTTCTAATATTTAGTAGATCTGGGTCTACACGGTACCGATTTTTGAATCAAAACAAAGGCCCGATACTCGTAAGGTTTAATAAAATTGTTAGTAAAAACTGCAAGTGTTTTCTAGCAAACTAGCTTTGATTTAAATCAGGCTCGTATAGACTCAGAACATGTTGGAAATAGCATCATCTAAATATCGTTTGCAATACATTGTTATGATATCAGGGCTCCGTTCACGACCGCACTAGAGCACTCATTTGAACAAATGTATTTGAAATATAAAATATAAATATTAACAACTTACTCAAAATCACAATTTATAACTATTTAATGCCATTTTAACTAAACTTTTGATCTCTAGTTACCATTTTAAATTACCCGCTAATTGTTGAGTTGTGAAAAACTTGTATTGAAAGGCTTATTTAATCTGAAAAATTGGAAATCATATGCAAATAGTTTTGTGTACAATTTAAGAGCTTCCTAAATTGGCATCAAATTAGTTATTTGCCAAACCAAACACACTAAAATAGTGTCATACCTTTCGCACAAATCATAAAGTCTACAAACGAGCTAGTAATCATAGGATCCCTATCATTACCGCAACAAGTGTAATGGGTTGGAGATTTAACTTTCTTACAGTATTTTTACACGTTTGATATCGAAAAGGAAGATAATGGTCAAAGTATACCACAACACCACTTAAAGTAAGCAATGCAATCTGAGCTTCACGCCATGAACAGTAAGATTCAATTTTGTAATGAAAGTAACAACGTTGCACTCAATTGAATGTGAATCGAACGATTTTGGAACAGTCTAGTGAGACTGTTCCAAAATCGTTCGATTCACATTTAAAGTTAAGCCGCAGCCACAGATATGTATGTACAATAGATAATACAAGGATCACGATTTGTATTGAAACTAAGCAACTTTTCAATACATTCTGTGTCGGCACAGCCGAAATGTAGTGACGGAAAAGTTATAGGAAATATGTCCTTGCCTTTAGGGGCTCGAAATTTTTAGGCTATTGCAGTGAATTATCATGCAACGAGGCATTTTCAGTTTTCGCGGCCGTCCGGCTGCAACAGACACGCGTGGACTTTATGTAGAGGCCAACCTTGACGTTTGTTCGGGGTTCGGACACGGGAAGTACACGCATTTGCGTTATCTATTGTATGTATATATCTGTGGCCGTAACCGTATAAAGCTCAAATTACGATTATCTTTAGTGAGGTTCCGACTTCCGTAACATGTATTTCATACTAGGCCTTGAGGACGATCAACGCCGTAAAATAACATTAAACTATCTGAACGTTTCTTCCCTACTTTTGTGTTACTGTGATATTTTATCGTTAAAGCATGCAGTTCAAAATCAACAAGATATACTCAGATATACACACCCCTTTAAAACAATAAATTTAGCATTTAAACGGCGCTTCACTTCAACAGTAATTTAATAATATTTTCGTTTAGACAAAATCGCACAGTAACTTCGCCTAAATATTAAAGTATGACGGCAGTTATTGAGATCTTTTAAAAAATATACAAAAACACTGTCCGTCCTTTGGACTTATTCAATAACGTGGTGGGAGATACTGCCTCGCTCATGCGGCAATGTATTTCTTTAACAATAGTATAAAAATATAATCGAATCTAAAGGAATTCAAAGATGGTGCGAGGATATGAAAGTAATTGAAGCAGAGGTTGCAGAGGAGGTATTCGCGAGCCTGCGACGGAAACTGTTCCGTACAAATGTTAACATAAGAGCACCACCTAGAAATTGGTTCCTTATTTTTTAATACCTTTCTATTCACATTTTTTCAAATCGAGTTCAGACACACATACTACAGTTATATCGATTTAAATAAAGATGGAATCGATATTTCGTAAAATCGCTCATACCGATCTACGGAAACGAACGCAATATTTTTAAATGTTCACATTGAATACTAAGAAATATGTATGTACACCAAACGAATACGGCATTCCGACAAACACATCCCTATCCAAATCCTCGGAACGATCTCGCTCCGAATCCGAACGCACGCAGAGTTCCTCACTAATCGATTTTATCGATTCACTACCGAGTGGCCGGCACACAACTAGGCGATTTTAACATCTACCGGGTAAATGTTCACATCGTTACTCGAATTCGATTCACTTTTACGACAAATTATTATGGCAACACGACTGACTAAACGCACCGAGACAGATCGCTTCGAAAACTCGACGCAGTCAGTAAAAAAATCACGTATATAAAACCCGGCCTAAGATCGAGCGATCGGTACGTCGTACCGCGCATACAACAATCGGTCGACAATAAAATACTCAGTGTACTTATCAGTCATAAGAGTTACGTAATTATTTGATTATACATAGACGAGGACGAGAACGTACCTTGTGACCGCGACGCGCGTCCGAGAGGTGCGAGGTCGCATCTCGCCTCACGGCGGAAAACAAACGCAGTCGATCGTGTGCGGACACTTGGGGACCGGTCCGGTAACAACTAGGTTCTACACAAACACTACGAGTCCGTAACGTCGCTACAAACGTCGGGAGACAACACCGCGTTAAAGAGTTAACCTTCGCCAGTGGTGGGATTAAAGCGGGTCTAACTATACGACTGCACCGACAGTTGTCCCCTCACAAGTACGTGGATTCACCTGAAAATGTAAGAAACCCATGTGAGCCTTCCACGCCGACATATGCCACCGATGCTCAATTGTTTGAATTTTTGATTGGTCTTTTTATCGTACTCCCTAGTCTCTCAGACTCTCCGATAATGATAAATATCTACACGGCGTTTTATTCGATATTAATCCGTTACGAAATCGACAATGTTAAGTTAATTTGTACTGAACGGATAGATTTATTAGTAAATCGATAAGCTTGAATGCATAACAGCGAGCAGCGTTTCACAGATTAGCAATTACAACCGACAAAAATTCAAACAATTCGAATATGCATATTCTAAACGCCTTAAATGACTCTATTCAAAGAAAATTGAACATGCTATTACTTAAAAATGTAACGTAGGAGGCGTTTAGAGTGATGTGGCATGTGCTATGCGTATATTTAGTGCAAGCGAGCAATGTACAGCCGAAATGAACATGTTAGAAACGTCAATGAAAGTGATTGAGGGCAATTCAGTTACAATATTTACACAGAACACAATCCACACAAAGAGAAATTACAGTTGGGCGAAATTCTAAACAGATAGCTACTGTAACCCTTAGTACGAATTTCCACACCCAACTCGATATCGTATATCGAACAAATTTTATATGAAAAACAGTACAGCGCCTCTAGTGGTTTTTACACTTCATTAAATTTAGACCAATCAGGGAGCCAGAATAAGTCGAAAACATGTGAGATCTGTCAAAAGCGTTTACGATGAAAACTCGTACTAAGGGCAGTATAATTTTCTATTATGACATTTACGACATATAAGTTTATTAACATTTTTTTACTTTATAGCATTAAAATCGGTCTGTTATAAAACTCTAACAACCATATTTATAGCTGTTCTCTCTGGAGTAAAAAAATATGACAACTTATAGCCGTCTAAAATTGAGTAAGTTTAGAGTAAGATCAAAAAGTTCTAAATAAATTAAAGCCAATTTATTTCTGATATACTTATATCACATTTTAAAATACTTTCTGCTTTTAGAATTTCGCCCCAAGTATTATAGGGAATGAGTAGGTACATTAACACTTATTTAGGGGGTCACTGTAGAAGAAAATGCAATGCACATATATTTTTAATTCTTGTAACATATTAAAATATATTAATATTGCATTAATAAAAGCATGCACACAGATATGAAGCTGCAAAACAACATTAAAGACAAACACATTATGATAAAATTACTATAGTTTAAATTCACCAATACTGTGAATCTAGGCAAAGTTACATGGAAAATAAGTAGAAGGGTTTGATATATTAACTACAAATTTCGATTGAATTTGTAAACGCTATTGATTTGATTTGACTCACATAATAATATAAACACATGGAATTTACAATGGAACTTTGTCACGCACTTGAATTAGGATAGATTAGTGTAGTCAAAATTCGAGTCAATATGTACTTTTGAAAATCAAACCTAACTTAAGAAAAAGTTCAAATCAATCTAATTTAAAATACCATTTAACTTAAAAAGTAAAAAATCTACAACAAAACGATATTTATTAAGGAAAGTTATCAATACCCTTTTAGTACTTTCACATTAGCCGTACAGGTAGAAGGACCGTTGCAGTAGGTACCTAAAGTGTGAGAGAGATGCAATGACATGAAACACAAACAAGCAAAATGAACGAAACGAAACGCGAAGCGGTCACATCGAAAGCTGAACTATGAGAAACGGAACGTGCTAAACAATCTATGATGCAGTTTTCCTTTATATATTATTAGGTTTGGAATTTAGAGAATGCGAGATAATTTGAAGACAAAAGACTATTGAAAGATCTATAAGGTTTATTTTTTTCACATCATGAATTTAGCAATATTATGGCTCTTTCAATTCATATTTATGGCTTTTTCCGGTAATAAAATAGATGAGTAATAGCTTTCCGTCTGCATAAATGCGGACAATTCTTTGAAAAGTGTACACATAATATTCATAGAAAAATGTTACGTAAAAATGTCATGTGTCTAAATAATAACAGAAATTGCAGGCTTATTGAGGTGTCGTGCCGAAATGGTTGAAGTTTTGATGAATAGATTTAAAAAAAAATATAAATAACCCGGTCAAAATCGATCACTATAAAGTTAGTCCTAAATCATAACTTAAATCATTTTTGGTCATGGCGAGCCATAAACCATAAACATAAACCAATCGCTCAGAATGGTTCTAATTATTTCAAGTCAGTGGGTCTTTGCGATCTCGCTGCGTGAACTCCCGAGGAAGTGCATCGGACATGCACGAAACCTAGGTCCAGACAGTCGACAACAAACAGTAGTGAGTATAATAGTATAATCGGTACTTTTATAATCATGATTCAAACTCACTATAACTTTAAATCTCAAATATTTTAAAATAGCGATATAAGGCGGCTTTGCGAAATCTATTTCCTGCTTAATATTGGCCGTAATAAGCAAGTATTACTTAGGACACCTATTTAATTGACTTACATTTTGCAAAAAGTCTAAGTTCCACCACAAAGGTTAAAAAACAGTCTTAATTCAACAGAATCTAATTTATTTTAAGATTTTATTATTTAGTTTTGGTGTACAATAAAGAGTTATCATTCATTCATTCATCTGCACATTTTTCAGGCACAGTTACACTGAAATAAGATTTGACAAATTAATTTCAGATCAACTCAGGAGAGAACGATGCCGCTATACGGTCTCATTACGCCATCTCTCTCCGGCTCCTATATGAATGTTGGAATTTATGGTCGGCCTTCTGAGCCCTAGATAAAGTAAAAATAAAGTGAAACTGCATCAGAGTCGTGTTATAGTGTACTATATAGTTACGTGTGCGAAGTATGTTCGGGCGACAGCTGGCGATAGAGGCCGACTCGCTCGCACACCGCCCCTAAAACGTACAGGTCACTTCAGGGTAATGTATGCCTTATTTTCTTCTTCATACGAACTGTTATTATAACGAATCTCGTTTATCTCTGTTGAACACGTGAAATTCAACTTTACTGACGTTGCATACAAATATTATTTATAGCACAGTGTGACCTAAGCCCGTACTTTGCGCACGCTTTTCCGCGACTTAAATAGTCGATTATTGCACGACGTTTAGCAACAAGCCAACTTCACGCCGTGCAATAATGTTCTATTTGACGGAAAAGTGCGGGTTTATGTCACACTGACAGCTATTAAATAATATACTATTTTGCATGAGTTTTGTGTCAGCTTTTATCCTATCTGTAGTACACGGAGGACTTTTCCGTAAAAATGACTTTTAGTTGTAGAAATAAACGCGGCCTATGATCAGCATTTTTCCTCAGATAGTAATTTATATTTTCACTGATAAACGCACACAGGACGACACAATGTAGCTACATGCGAATATATATAATAATGTTATTAATTAACCATAACCTGTGATAAATGGTGAGTATGGTACAATAATGCTGTGCACATCAGTGGCTTATGTTACCTTGGAATTCTTTATTTTCAAAGTGAATCCTATATCATAAAAGGCGTTTTTATTTCTCGGACCCTGATATGACAAAGTAAGTAGCAAGATCGGAGCAACAAGAATCGGCGATTCAAATAGTTTTGGAATAACGTCTTGAATTAGTCCGGACTAGATTACGAAATGCTGTTTATATTTATATTTTTATCGTCCGCGTTTTAAGTATTTGAAAAACCCGCAGATGCAACACGGTGACTCAATAGAGACTGAAATACCCAAGCGTATAAAATATTGTCTACAAAAAACAATTAAAAAATTCCCAAAGTAGCAGTCGCAAAATGAATCCTAAAGACGTTGCCATAAAAGTAACTTAGCACCCACAACAATGTTATCATATAAACTAAAACCCCCGCACAGATCTAATGTAACTGGCCAACAATTTAAAACATAATTCGTTATCGGCTCAAGAGATCTAAGCGTACACACGCTCCCGAAAACATGAACAAAAAAAATTGAATTATTAACTTAATGAAAAGTACCTATGTCTAGAGTAAAGAGTCCCAATTCTTGCACTGCAGTTACTCGATGAGGTATAATTGGCGCTGTCGGAATATTACAACAGTATTGTTATGAAATAGTACGACATAAGGCCCAGATACACTGTAATATCTTTTCGTATCGACAAACGCATCTATAACAAAAGTACGACTGTAATTTATGGAGCTGACGCTATCGGCAAGTCAAGCAAGTCAAAATACCATAAACTCCTTTGATAGTAAATTTTGACTTTTTAACTGATTTTTTAATTGTAGAATTTAGTTGTTATATCGCACCAAAATACGGTTTCGTATTCTACTCATATCCAATCATAGCTACAGCCAATTTCAAGATATTAGGGTAAAATAATATTAAGAATAACAATGTACGGTTACAAAAGTCAAACACTAAAACAACAAGAAAGTTTCGTATAGTAAAACGGGAAAGGTACACATTTCTTTAGACAACGCATTTCATTATTAATTACTTATTTAATTCATTATTTATTTTGTTACAAATAATTAAATAAAAATAGATATTTATGTTTATAGGTTAAGCTAATCTGTAGCTATCACTGAATATTAAAATAATTATATATTTAAAAACCTAATTAAACCTAACTAACGTATACTTAAGCTACATAAAACTTAGTTTCACGTAAACACGCGACGCCCAATTTGTAGCATCATTCGTATCGAGTCAAATCGAGTCCCTACACTACGTTTCTAATATATCCGAGATACGTCTTCGACAAATATTTTTATTTCTTTCGCGGAGGCTCGTTTGGTTCGCACCGGACCGAGATAGGATACGATACAAAAATGTCTAATGTATTATTACTATTTTATCTTCGTAGACACATTTAATAAAATATATGAGGGTACCGCGTCGGGATCTCGAGACGAGAACATCGATTCGACGTCGGTGGGATTACGCTCCCTCGGACGATACTCGTTTCAAAAGCAACATCACCAGTGTTCAAAGTTTCACGAATCGTCTTTCTTTTTCCTGGTGTCGGAGAATTTCCCGCTGAACTCCCGCCAGGAGGCGCGCACGTCTCCCAGAGACAGCCTCGTCTTGGAGCCGTCACACTTCTTGCCGTTCGGGGATAGTTTGAAAATGTCTGACTGCTCTTTACTCCTCGCGGAAGATTTGAAAAGGTCCGAATTTTCCGATTTCAATAGAAGGTCTGGTTTTTTGCGATCCGCGGTCGAATGGAACAGCTCCGTGGATGCGTTCGCGTACATCTCATCGGAGAGGCGGTAGAAGACAGGGTCGGGCCTTGTCTGCGGGCCGTGACTCGGGGGCCCAGGGTCGGCGCGGGTACACTGACAGTTAGACACCAGGATATAGTTAGACTTATCTATGTTCGGCGAAGACCTAAGTTTAGAAAGTTTCGCCGCATCGGGGGGATCGGCCCGACCCGCCTCTCGACCCTCGGGCTTCGCTGGAGAGCTGGGGTACGACTCGGTGTTTAACTCCGAAGGAGGGGAAGGTCGAGCGGCGCCGGGCTCGACTTTGAAACGACAATCCGACGCGCGAGAATCGAGCTTCCTCGCGACGACTTCGGACGAATGATCGTCGGTTTCGGGTTTTGTCTCGTGGAGATCGCACTGCAGACAGTACGGGAGAGAAGGTGGATGGTCGGGCGGGGTCCGACTCGACACATCGCGACACTCACAGTTGGGACAGAACGATCGAGTACTACGGTCCGGTGGCGGGGCGAAGTCGTCGAGCGCCGGCAGCGTCATCAGCAGGAAGTCATCCGGCGGCGTGCGCTCCGCGGACGACGGGAGGCTACTCCTCGTCTCCTCGGTGAGAGCGCTGTGGACGTCCTCGCGCGGCTGGCCGCGAGCAGGCCGGGGTCTAATCTCGCTGAAATCCTCCGGGGAAGATGACGACCTATCGAGCCCGCTCCCGACAACGCCCCGCCGCTTGCAGTACTGACAGCATTCTAGGCCAGGGTTGGAGTGGAAGGGGCCGGCGGCACAGCGGGGGGCGGGGGGCGCGCGGGGCGAGGCCAGGGGGCGGTAGGGCACGTCGTGCTCACCCGAGTCCCAGTGTCCGTCCGTGTCGGAGCACGAGGAGGCGGTGGAGGAGGGCGGGGAAGGCGTGCGCGCGTGACCCTGGAACGTGGACGTCTCCGGCATCTTCTGTATGATCACCTCCACCTGTACACATATTCAAATTGTTGCATTTTTCTACCGAAAAAAATTATGTACGCTTTTCACAGTGGCCTTCCGGTGAATGAAACATGCGCATGGTGGTAGGACACATCTAGTGTCCGCATTACCATCTTTTTTTTTCAAGTATCTTATAGGCTTTCGTTTGACCACTATCCACCTGTTGGTAAGTGATGATGCGGTCGAAGATGGTAAGCACGCTAGGCCTAGAATGGGAACTGGCGCTCAAGGATAGCTGCTGGAACACATTAGATGTTTGGCGACAGATTTGGCGTTTACATCTAATGTGTAAAGGGGTCTTTTTAGGGTTCCGTACCCAAAGGGTAAAACGGGACCCTATTACTAAGACTCCGCTTCCGTCTGTCTATCTGTCTGTCCATCTGTCACCAGGCTGTATCTTATGAACCGTGATAGTTAGACAGTTGAAATTTTCACAGATAATGTATTTCTGTTGCCGCTATAACAACAAATACTAAAAACAGAATGAAGTTAAAAGTAATAGAGGGTCCCCATACAAGAAACGTGTTTTTTTTCGGCATTTCACGCCATCTATGAACGCTTAGTTAAGTAAACGTCCCATAGATGGCGTGATATTGAAATGTCGATCCCTAACACTTTTGTTAGACGTTAGATGGCGTTATAAGAAATAAAATATTAATTAATTATTATTTTTTGCTGGCGAAAAATGATAGTGGTAATGTTTGCTCGATCTTATAAAATACTGTAGTGTGGTACGGAACCCTACTAGTGCGAGTCCGACTCGCACTTGGCCAGTTTATTTTTTGTTGATTTCTAACTTGTGCTAGCCAGGCGGACACTATAAAATATACATCTTCATAGTGAAATGAAATGAAAAATTATAGCTAGAGGTCACACATGTATAATAAATCCATAATACTCTGAAGGTACTAGTACATACATAATAATAAAATAGTTAACATGACATTTGAATTATCTATTCAGTGCATAGTATATTATTCCATTATTTAAATCATAACATTTTTAAAATTCGTTAATACTTATACTAATATTCATTTATTCGTAAGTCGTCTAATTTACACGTCTTTTTAGGGTTCCGTACCCAAAGGGTAAAACCGGACCCTATTACTAAGACTCCGCTGTCCGTCTGTCTGTCTGTCTGTCTGTCTGTCTGTCTGTCTGTCTGTCTGTCTGTCTGTCTGTCTGTCTGTCCGTCTGTCACCAGGCTATAGCTCATTAACAGCGATAGTTAGACAGTTGAAATTTTCACAGACGGTGTATTTCTGTTGCCGCTAGAACAACAAATACTAAAAACAAAATAAAGTTAAAAATGAAAGGACACAAACAAAAAACGTGTTTTTATACGCCATCTATCTAATTAGTTTCGGCAAAATGACATAGATGGCGCTAGTAAACGAGCCCCGTCTTTCTAGATCGCGACCAAACCAAATATTTTTGGTAATATCAATTAATCAAATATATGAGGTTGAAACTCTGTTATGTTTCGTATTGTACGGAACCCTCCCTAAGTGTGCGATAAGAGACGCGATGCTGACTCGCACTTGGCCAGTTTTATTTAACTAAATACAATTATTAGTACAATGTTGTACCCACATAGCTTACAATAAGTAGTAGCAGTAATTTTTTTTTTTACTTTTGTGTTTATTTCTTATACTCATTCATATTTCTACCTTTCATTTGAATACATAAGTTTTTTTTTTTTGGTTTAGTTAGAAATTAGTGAAGATTTAAGATACAAATTAGTAGTTATTAATTATTAGTAGTAGCACGTTGCGGATGTGAGTACCAGCACAAACAAAAAATAGTTTATTGGTACTCAATTCTTTGTATAAAATGTATTGTATTTAAAGATTAATAAATTGAAGAAAAAAAAAATTAATATCATAGTCTGTGCAAAAAGAGAGCCGTCGTGGCTTTACGATGAACTAATATTCAAAGATAAGGAAGGAAGGTACATACCTACCTAGTAGCACACGACAATGATTAGAGTACGTACCTACCAAGTATCAAACATTTTTAGTTGTACTAGAAATAACAGCAGTGTTGTCAATGCAATAATAAACTGGCCAAGTGCGAGTCGGACTCGCATACGTAGGGTTCCGAATGAACAAAATTTGCCGGAAAAATTAAGTACCCACATAGTTTTAACATCGATATATATAAATACCGTGTCAATACTAAACATGCTTATTTACTACAACGCCATCTAACGAATGTCTAACGAACTTCTAACACCCACTAAGTGAACGTTAACACAAAGGTCAGTGACTTTTTTGCTGATAAAAAATCGTTCATAGATGGCGCTATAGCAAAAACACGTTTTTTGTTTGGGGACCCCCTTTAATTTTTAACTTTGTTCTGTTTTTAGTATTTGTTGTTATAGCGGCAACAGAAATACTTCATCTATTAAAATTTCAACCGTCTAACTATCACGGTTCATGAGATACAGCCTGGTGACAGATGGACAGACATACAGACTGACAGTGGAGTCTTAGTAATAGGGTTCCGTTGGTACCCTTTGGGTTCGGAACCCTAAAAACAGTAAATTAAAACTACCGACGACCGACGCGACCTCAATTTTTGGTTGGTTCTCTTTTTGCATAGACTACTTTTTTTTTTTGCACCGAACTGGGTAGCACTTGACCGCTATCTCACCTGATGTTAAGTGATGATGCAATCGATGATGGAGCGCGCTTACCCAGAAGATACCTATTCACTCGCGATTGGAAGACCCCCATTTACTTAACCGGAAACACAGAACAAAAAACAAACATAACAAACTTGCTCACTTAGGTACTAGCAGCACCTTGCGGTTTGACCCGCGTAGATCCCGTACCCGTGAGAATACGGATATAAAATGATAAATAAAATGATAGGAAGAAGCGTGCTAAGCCTGAATCTGCCGCCATAACCTTACGGTGTTCCGGCAGCACACAAAGTCAAAATCAAAGCATTTATTCAGTATATGGGCAAATTAAAAATTTGCACTTACACACGTCAAATAACATTAAATAGATCATATTCAATAATTATTATTATAAATATAACAGAAACATAACTTATTGGTTTGAATTTACAAAAAAAAAAAAAAAATTGAGCCATTCAACTTTCGTCTAGACGTCAAACGTCACACTTAAAACAAATGTTTAATTCCCCTGATTAATGTAGGGTTCCAAACCGTACTATTACGTGCACCCCCAACCCAGTGCATGTTTCAGTACTTCAGACAATTTTTGTTTAAAAAATTGTGAAATAATGAAACAATAAATATAAATAAAACGCAAACTAATCGCAGTACAAATCATATTCCGAATGGAACTGATTGTCCCTTGCCACACAGTCCTTGAGAGTCAGTGTATCTAGCCTAGCTCAACATCCTCGACCATATCATATCCATCGCTTAGCAAGCAGACGAGAGAGTGGTCATACGCTAGCTTATAACACATGAAATAATTTAAGATGGTGCACAAAACGAAAAAACCCGACTCAATCAAACCGATCAAATGCCACGCTAGTCATTTTGTTCTAAGTATGAGGTGTCCATATCTCTGCAGATACTAAACAGATCTCGATGAAATTGAAATGGGACCATCTGTGAAGTATAACCATTACAAACGAAAAAAGAATTTTCCAAATTAGCTCAGCAGTCCACGAGTAATCGGTGAACATACATTAAAATAATTTGTATTCCGACGAATTGAGAACCTCCTCCTTTTTTGTAAAGTCGGTTACCTATAGGGGATTAGCTTATACAGTAATACATATTTGTTTACCCTGAAGTCTGGGCTGTAATGTTTGTGTTGTTTGTCCTTGTGTGCGTCGTCCAACTGCCATTTGTTGAGAGTCAGCTTGTACGTCTCTAGGTTCGAACCTGCAACATTACATTCAACTATTAAGAACAGACTGTCAGTCATTCATCCGTGGGAAAGGTACACAACGTCCTCAACACCTATAGTTTGACTGAAACCGCTGTACCGCGTCTTAAATACGTGTGCGAGCGACGGGCAAAGCAGGCCGTTCTGCTCTGCCAAGTAAAATATATATATATATATATATTAAGATACTTCAATAATTGAGATAGTTTAAAAACTAAAACAACCGACTTCCATGCTCCGTGCGTCAATTCCAGTAGCAAGTTTGAGACGTTAATCGTCATATCTCTGGAGATACTTAACATATCTCTATAAAATTACAATGGGACCACCTCGGAAACGTAACCTACCATTAAAAAAAAATCATTAGAATCGATTCACAATTGACGGAGTAATCGCCTGCCATACATACAAAAAAAACATAGAGACGAATTGAGAACCTCCTTCTTTTGGAAGTCGATTGAAAACTAAAACAACCGACTTCAATGCCCAGCGAGTCAGTTTCAGTAGCATGTTTGAGACGTTTATCGTCATATCTCTGGAGATACTTATCAGATCTCGATGAACTTACAATGGGACCATCTTGGCAATATACCCTCTCTGTAAAGTCGGTTTACGGACGATAATTTTACGTGATAACGTCATACGATCGTGCCTCCATATCGCATGTTCAGCGGTCTCGGTTGCACGCGGAACGTGACACTTTTTCGTGCGTGCAGCCGGCGTTCATCGCTTTATAAGACGTTATCACGTCAAAAATCATTCAAATCGGTTCACAATTGATGGAGTAATCGCGTAACATACATACAAAAAAAAAACATTAAAATACTGAAACAAGAAAAACATACTGACAAATTGAGAAGCTCTTCCTTTTCTCTTCTTCATTTTAGGTTTATCGCAGTACAAGCTAGGTTTAACCTTATTCCCTATGACAGAAAGCTGACAATCACGTTACTATGAACTATTGAAATCATAGACAACTACACTTACACTGCGAGATAGGATATACAGTTTTGATGAATGTTTCGCTTTGAAGCAACCCCTATATGTAGGAGGATACAGCAGGATAGGATACAAAATTTAGTTCCAAAGAGGTTACATAACCTCTTCAAGTGCACATCTGTGATCGAAATATACAGTTGACTTGTAATGTTGACTTCTCATTGCAATGAAACGTATCTCTTACTAGTAACCAAATAAGACTCACTATCGTCTAGGGGCGGAACGCGCTGAGAGTCTGCAAGCTGAGAGGTGACAAAGAACGTGTTGAACCAGAAGTGAAACAGTTTCTCCTTCCGCATCTTCATCTTGGGCTTGTTGTACACATCTATACGTATGTCTCCGCACAGGGGAGTACATTCCACTAGCTCTAAGATCACGGAGTCGCTGGTACGCTTGGTTATGTAGCTGGGAGTGTTCTGCAAATATATTAAATGTATTATTAGTATAGAGATACAGCAGGGGGCTTATGCTTGAATTTGATAGGTATTGAAATTAACGAAAAGACAGAGATGCAGCTATACAGCCTGCAAATATACAGGTGTATAGCTCTGTCTCTCTCTACTCAGCGATGTGTACCCGGCATTAATCGCATTTCATACTACGCTATAATATAATATTAAGTTTAAGTTTATTAAGCAAGCTTAGCGTCCGTCCACAGACTAGAGACAGTCCTCAGAATCTAGTCTGAGGACGTCTTACCAAGGTGGAGCGATGATATTCGCTGGCAAGAGCTGGATGAGATTAGTTGAGGATCGTGCTCAACGGGGTGCGGGTCGGAACACCTCCTCGTGGTGTAAACTGGGTATCGGCAGACAACTTTTTCTAGTCTACTGGGTTAAGTTATCGACCGATAGCGAAATTCCGACGTGAGGGGCTCTTCCGCGTGTCCCTCTGATATTTAGCAGAGGGCACAGTGTGACGGGGCAGGGCGGGCTCGGTGGTGGGAGCCGCCCGGTGGTGGGTCTGGGCGTAATGCTCAGACTAAGTGGCGGGGCCGGTAACGGCTGCAAGAGGGCTGCTCGCATACTTTTGTCATGCGAGCCGGACGGTGGACGGTGTGCGAGTAGGGGTAGTTGCCCTTCGCACACCTGTACCCTTAGTACGAGTTTTCATACCAAACTCGATATCGTATATCGAGCAAATGTTGTATAAAAAACTGTACAGCGCCTCTAGTGGTTACTACACTTAACTAAATGTAGACCAATCAGGGAACCAGAATAAGTCGAAAACTATATGAGATCTGTCAAAAAAAGCGTTTACGATGAAAACTCGTACTAAGGGTACTGAACTCTTAGTAAGGGTACTGTACCCTAAGATCTCATATAGTTTTCGACTTATTCTGGTTCCCTGATTGGTCAAAATTTAGTGAGATGTAGTAACCACTAGAGGCGCTGTACTGTTTTTCATACAAAATTTGTTCGATATACGATATCGAGTTTGGTATGAAAACTCGTACTAAGGGCACTGTCATGTGAGGGATAGAGGGTGTGGTGAGTTTGAGGAGATGACGAGCCACACTATTCTTAGGCTGTGGGTCCGACTTGCTCGGGCCGAGTGGTGGGGCCGGCGACGGTCGTGAGTGGAGTCTCGTATGCCGCTGGGACTGGCATACGAGTCGAACAGCGGACGGTGTGCGAGTAGGGGTATTTGCTCTTCGCACACCAGTCATCAGAGGGACGGAGGGTGTGGTAAGTTTGATGAGAAGACGAGCCACACTCCTCTGTCATTGTTGGGTAACTGTTGGAGAGTCGGGGGACTCTTCAACAGCTTGCACACCCCACATGACGGTTGTGGGTTGACTTTGGTGAGGAAGGTCAGCCCTCCGCAGCGGCAGAGGCCCATTTGGGTCTGCCACCGGGGCAAGTTGGTGAATGCTAGCGCGACCATATCTTGCCCTACCACGGTGGATGACGGCTCACCCCAGGTTTTTAGTGCGGTGTCCTGCCTTTCAGGCAGCGAGTCCCACATAATCATCTCGCTCCCCCGGGCGAGTGGTATCCATAAAGGATTTTCGTGGATCAAAAAAAAAAAGGATCGTGCTCAATGACGTGCAGTTGGAGAAGCCTATGTCCAGCAGTGGACTAACATAGACTGATGATGATGATATAGTCTATAGCACAACAATATCGCTCACCATACATTTAATTAGAACACGTTTACACTTAGCTATACAATATATCAGCCGGTTTTCTTGTAATTTGCTTGTCATACTACATAGCAGAATAGTATAGCGTCGTCTGAAATTCGCTGTATAATACAGTTTTTCACTCGCTGCAGAGTGAGTTATAGAACGTGGGAGCGGTGCAGAGATTATTCCTTTCTCTCTCAAACTCGTGGGTCTTATGGGCGGGCATAGTGCTGCGCATTATTGCTATCGATAAGCTGTATCGATAGGGTACACTTTATAACGCTCCGGACCGTGCAAGTGCGGTGCAATGCCATAATAACTCACTGGTTTATATCGATAACGGCGTTGCGGCCTGCGCTACATGCTCACCGCCCTAGCTTACTATGATTTATAACTCAGTCTGCAGCGAGTTAATAACACTACTAAAGGTTCGAATGTACTACCGTATGAATAGCTATATACGCAGAGCTTACAATAGTTATTTATGATACTAGTGCGGTAAGTTGGTTTTTACAAACGAGTAGACGAATGTAAACCGGAGACGATGTCGAGGGTTTACCATAGCCACGAGTTTGTTAAAACCAATATCCGCACGTGTGTCATACAACGTTTTTCAGCAAATTTGCGAGAAAACACTCCAATTGGTAATAAAATAAACATAAATGAAATAATCAATAAGTCGAAACAAACAATCTTAGTTCTAATATAAAAATGGCGCGATTTCCAATGGTGTCATGTGTATTAAAAATTAGAAATACACCTTTCGTCTCATTTACTCATTAGTATTAAAGTGAGACAAATTTAGGGCTTTCAAGGAGGTGCTATTATTCAGCTTATTTATTTTCGCAATATGAAACTCTTTGGTGGAATTCTATGTAGGTTTTACTAAAATTAAAAATAATCCGTAAAGGATACGCACGGTGCCATACCACAGATTGTATAATAGTTACTGCGTGCCATACACCCGAGCGTGCGGTAAGTACTTTCCGCACGCTCCGCTGTATAGTGCGTAATTTTTAACTTTCGAACAATGTATACAGGCTTCGTAAATGCATTTTTTGAGCAAATGTGCTGAAAAATATATAATGATCAATGCAAAGATATTGACATATTTAACTGTAGTGTGGCCTCCGTGAGGCGTCAACTTGCAAATATATTTTATAACAAATTCTGACAAGTCACTAAGCTGCTATTATTACATTTAAATTATGACTAAGAAAATCACTTTTAATTGTGCCAATGAGTGCAGACACAATAATCTATCTAATACACAAGTAATCTACAAATATATACATACACAAATGTATTAAGTATATGTCATATTATAAAAAGAAAACACTTTATAACGAGTTCAAATTTTAAGATGTTTGATGAAGAAGCAAGTGCTTCATGATCCGACATCCCGGAAAATATAGTTTGCGCGATGCAGGATCTCATTCATTTATTTTGCGCGATGCAGGATCTCATACATTTAGTTTGCGCGATGCAGGATCTCATACATTTAGTTTGCGCGATGCAGGATCTCATACATTTAGTTTGCGCGATGCAGGATCTCATACATTTAGTTTGCGCGATGCAGGATCTCATACATTTAGTTTGCACGATGCAGGATCTCATATATTTAGGCAATATTTACAAGGAGAGCTATTCAACCTACTCTAGCGCCATCTATATGCTTTTATGTAAACTAATATTATAATAACCAGCCAAGTGCGTGTCGGACCACGCGCAGTGTAGGGTTCCGTAGTAGCCTGTTATTCAATGCAAGTCTTTACCCGTTATAAACAAGCAACAAGGTACTCCGTCTTTGTCACTGAAGGATTTTTTCTAAGGATTTTGTATTTGGTACAAAATTATCCAACACCCAAGTTAAACGACTATTACTGCTAAACTAATAAAGTTATCTTAACCGCTATAGTTTTCCTTTACAGTTCATGAAATGCGCTATTATCACGAATTTTTCCAGATTTTTCAAGCGAGCAGTTTAGCTTTTAGAGGGGGGGGGGGGGGGACGCCCTACTGGAATAAAAATTTGCACTTTAAAGTTTAATATTTCGTAAATGGAGCATTCAATCGAAATATAGTATTAGCAACCCTTAAGTCATTTTAAAAGACCTATAGACCAACGATACCCTAGGGGGAGGTATCCTAAAAAAAAATATTTTTCAAAATTTTATTTCAGCTCTTTGTCGGCGTCATTTATTTACATACCCCCCACAAAATTACAGCTTTCTAGTATTAACGGTCTCTTAGCAAAACCTCGTACAGACAGACAGACGGACATGACGAAACTATAAGGGTTCCTTGTCAGGACTACGGAACCCTAAAAAGGAAACATTTGTTTTTTTTGTTACGATTTAATTCAAAAACTACTGGACCGATTTTAAAAATTCTTTCACTAATTGAAGGCTACATTATCAGCAAGTAACATACATATATATTATCTCAAAAACCGATGAAACCGCGTGGCGTTGCTAGTATTAGTGTAACTAGCTCACCACAACGATAAAAAAAAACATCTAATTTACTTCTACCAGTGGAAACTTGTAATTTACTTACACCCTAGACTAATTAGTTGCTATTTTAATATATATATAGTCGTTAGTTTTCCGAAAAAATATTGGGTTGTCTGTAAAGTTGGTCTACGGACGATAGTTTAACGTGACAACGTCATAACAAAACATTGATGTTCATGTTTATATTCATATTCACATTCATACAACAAAACATTGATGAAATCGGCGCATGCGTACAATGAGCGTAACGGGACATTTTTCGTGCATGCAGCTAGCGTTCGAGCCGGCGTTTATCGATTAGTTAGACGTTGATACGTCAATAAATAAAATAAAACCGGCTAAGTCGAGTGGAACTCGCCCACCGAGGCTTGCGTACCAACCAATTAAGCAAGACCTCTAAATTGCATCAGCGCTCATATAACTCAGAGGTCTACCTTAATTGGCGCAAACTATGTATGTATGGGGACACCCTCTCATTTTCATCTTTTTTTATTTTTTGGAATTTTTCCTTAATTTGTGCTGTAAGACTTTGCTTCTTGCCAAATTTCATGATTCTAGGTCAACGGGAAGTACCCTATAGGTTTTCGACCCAAAACTTATAGGGTACTTCCGGTTTATCTAGAATTGTCAATTTTGGTTATAAGCAAGGTCTTACAGCATAATTACAGGAAAAATTCCGAAAAATAAAAAAAGTTGAAAATTAAGGTACATTTTGGTACTTACAAGTTTTCGCAAAAATCTAAATTTGCCCATATCTTTTTATTGTGTTGACTCAAGACCTTGATTTTTATACACCCAATAGGGACTATAGACCTCAGTATCAGATATAAATTTCAACTTGCTAGGTCGACCCGTTCCTGAGAAAATCAGTGGTGACACACGGACAGACGGACAGACAGACGGACAGACAGACAGACGGACGGACAAGAAAGTGATCTTATAAGGGTTCCTTTTTTTACCTTTGAGGTACGGAACCCTAAAAAGTACCTTGAAAGCGCGGTCTCCCTGGTCTGCGGCCTGCGTGAGCGTCAACTCCGGAGAGCAGGAGGCTCCGCTGAGTGCCGGCGCGGGGATCATGATGAGGTGGCTCACGTGAACCTTGCTGGCGGAGTACTTGAGCCCGGAGCGCAGCAGCTGACCGTAGTACTCCACGTAGCGACGCTGCGACGGTATCGTCACACCTACGACACAAACATTGAATATGAGTATAGAAGTGCCGACTATTATACGAGTACCTACTCACTACTATTCAATGTCGACTGTCTCGACCTAGGTTTCGTTCGTCCGATGCAGTTCCTCGGAAGTTTACGCAGCGAGATCGCTACGACCAATAGTCGGTACTCCTATAATCATGATTCAAACTATAACTATAAATTTAAAACATAGAATATAACAAAACACATAATACATTCAGAGCTCCCGTTGGCGTAAGATAGCTTGACTTGACAATCTTTACATGTTCCGCCTGGCTTGCTACCGCAAAAGTAACTTACCACCATCAAGGAGAAAATTTGCCGCCATGACCTTACGGTGTTCCGGCAGCACACAGCACTTGAGAGAGACCATCGTCACCATCTTTGACCACATCATAGCTTACTACCAGGTGAGATAGTGGTCAAACGCTATCAGAAATAAATGTTTATGGAACTGTTACACTGGCCCTTAGCCCTTATAGTCCTATTATGAACTTAACTGACAGATTGATTACAACTGATTTATAAAATAGTAGCTAGCCTTTCGACCTTCGTACCACCTAACAGACAATGAATGTTGTGTTACCTTTTAGATGAACTTAGTTTAGGCTTTTAAGAACGTAATAAATGAGATGATACAAAAGAGATATTAAGTTTTTTAATGTATTATGGCAATACAGATATAGAATAAAAGTTGGTAAAAATGGTTTTTGGAAATACATATATACACTTTTCATGTTGCCTGTAAGCATACATTTCTGAACGCACGCATATTGGACAATCAATAAATATGTCAACCAATTATCATTATTGACAATATTTCAATATTTCATTACATTTTTAAAATCTACATGACGTGAATTCACAAAAACTTGAAGAATTTTTACTTGACTTACTACTTGACACGGGCTAAATACACTAATCGCGTGGAGCCATAATTATACCAATAAAAAATACGCGATAATCCGAATATTGTAATGCTATCCACATATGGGAAGAATTTTTATACTTGACACTGGCTAAATATACTAATCGTGTGGAGCCATAATTATACAGAAAAAATACGGCGGAATAAACAATTGAACATCAAATGATTGGCAGTTTTGAAACCCAGGAACATTTTGGCAAAATACATTTTCTTATATAATTTTTTTAGGTCAATTATTCATTGTTTTTAATACTTATTATCATATTCCTGATAAAGATAATTCCAAAAATACAAAAATCATTAAAATTGCTCCAGCTGTTCTTGAGTTATAAGTGTAGTAACTAACACGACTTTCTTTTATATATATAGATAAATATTGATTTATAAATAAAAACCGAAATGGCATAACAGTTTTAGTGATGTGACACTCACCCTTCTCATCATGTGCCCGTTTAGTGCCGTAATACTTGAGCGCCTCGTCCGCCGTCGCTTTCTCACCACTGTATAACATGTAGCAGCACACCATGGTTCCTGAAATATACGTCACATATATGAGAAAACATAAAACCTTTACACCCCTGAGTATTCAACAAATACTCATCTGATTCTTTTCGATCGATTAAATCGCGCTTGATTCATCATAATCAGACTGTGTCAACCACTGCTGGACGTAGGCCTCTCCAAAGATACGCTACTGAGTCCGATGTTCGGCTCATTGGGAGGGATCATCGTAGATCTAAACTTCTCGCACCGGTGACGCTGATCCCCGTCACCGGCCTGTTGTATTTAGCTACGCCATAATTGGAAATGGTTATACCGACAAATGGCTCCTCCTTTTTTGTGAAGTCAGTTAAAAAGTAGACCGGCTATAGAGATAGAGGGAGACCGAAGAAAGTGTGGATGGCTTATTAGCTTGTATGGTGAAAGATGTTTATATAAGACTAGAAGTGCCCCGCGGCTTCGCCCGCGTTAAAAACTTCTTTTGTTTACTTAAAACTTTTCTTTTGTAAAAACGATTCTATCATGTATTTAAATACAATAAATAAGAATTAGCCAAAACGGTTTACCAGTTTTCATGATATCGCGTGACTAAGGCAATTCGGGATTATAAAAACCGAAAACCAAAATTTTCAGAATTTGTTACCAACCCCATTTCCAAAAATCCTACAACACGTACTTTATCTCATCTTATTTCGCCATACAATCTTTGAATCCCCGTTCCGTATCGGGCAGGAATTTTTAGAAAATCCTGTCTGAGCGGATACCTACGTCATAATAACTATCTCCATTCTAAATTTCAGCGCAATCCGAAACAATATTGATTTTTAGACTTTGTTACCCCAGTTTATCCTCTTAGGGGTGGCATTTTGAAAAAGACTGAATCTCGTATTTACTTATTTATTTACAGAAGTACTTGTGTGGGTTGCGAATAAAATGACTATCCAAACTTTGAACCCCCGCTTCATCCCCTTGAAGAGTGAATTTTGAAAAATTCTTTCTTAGCGGATACTTAAGTCAAAATAACTATCTGCATGCCAAATTTCAGCGCAATCCGAAACAATATTGATTTCAGACTTTGTTATCCCACTTCACCCTTTTAGGAGTGCAATTTCGAAAGAGCCTGAAACACGTATTTACTTACTTAAGTACTTGTGTTAAAATTCAAATATAAAAGACTATCTAATCTTGTTTCTCCATACAAACTTAGGACCCCCGTTTCGTCCCCTTCAGGGGTGAATTTTGGTAAATACTTTCTCAGAGGGCTCTTACGTCGTAATAACGATCTGCATGCCAAATTTCAGCGCAATCCGAAACAATATTGATTTTCACACTTTGTTACCCCAATTCACCCTCTTAGGGGTGTAATTAAAAAAAAACCTGAAACACTTATTTTCTTATTTTTTTACTGGAGCACTTTTATGATGTTTCGAATAGAAAATACTATCTAATCTTGTTTCTCCATACAAACTTTGAACCCCCGTTTCATCCCTTTCAGGGGTAAATTTTGGAAAATCCTTTCTCAGAGGGAACTAACGTTGTAATAACTATCTGCATGCCAAATTTCAGCGCAATCCGAAACAATATTGATTTTCACACTTTTGTTACCCCATTTCACCCTCTTAGGGGTGGAATTTCGAAAAAACCTAAAACACGTGTTTACTTATTTAAGTCCTGAAGCACTTGTGAGAAGTTTCGAATAGAAAAGACTATCTAATAATGTTTCTCCATAGAAACTTTGAACCCCCGTTTCATCCCCTTCAGAGGTGAAATTTGAAAAATCCTTTTTCAAAGGTAACTAACGTTGTAATAATTATCTGCATGCCATGTTTTAGCGCAATCCGAAAAAATATTGATTTTCACACTTTGTTAGCCCATTTCACCCTCTTAGGGGTGGAATTTCAAAAAAGCTGAAACATGTATTTACTTATTTTCGTACTGAAGCAATTGTGTGAAGTTTCGGATAGAAAAGACTATCTAATCTTGTTTCTCCACACAAACTTTGAACCCCCATTTCATCCCGTTAAGGGGTGAATTTTGAAAAATCCTTTCTTAGTACACCCCTACGTATTAAGACAAATATACCCTCCAAATTTCAAGTCTCTCCGACCAGCGGTTTAGGCTGTGCGTTGTCTGTCAGTGAGTCAGTCAGTCAGTATGTCAGGACAAAGATTCTTATAGTATTAGATAATTTGGTGGAAATAGGAGTGCATGGTGATGATATGACAGCAAATAGATCTAAATGGAATAGATCTAATTCTCATTCGCTTTTTCCCTTATCTTACCTACGGTGGGCCGTAGGTAAGATAAGGGAAAAAGCGTGAAGAATATAGAAAAGATCCCATTCCCAATCCTTAAATTACGCTGACAAAAGTGTACGGTTAGTTCGCAATAAAAAAGCTTATTAAGGGCTCACAATACACTTCATGGGAAGGGCCTAATTGCCCATTGATCTTTCCGACTGCCTATTGACTTCCGGTATTCGGAATAGGGCCCGAATGAAAGGGCCAGCGGGTAATAAAACTTTTTAATTAGCTCGTTATCTGTTTATGTGGCCATTTGTAATGTTTAATTTGGACGTTATTATTGCATGGTATCGGTGTAACGAGCCGGGTAATGAAACGCCGAAGGTAAGGTAGCACCTCAACGTTGTGAAGAGTTCCTGCTTTTAGAAGAAGACACATTTTTTGGGTTCTATTGCCGTCAAGCTTCAATACGTTTTTTTTAAATATCTTATAAAATAGCGTTTGACCAATATCATCTCGTTTGATGGTAAGCGATGATGTGGTCAAAGATGGTGAATACGCTACGCTACGCCTAGAATGTATGTACGAAATGAAAATGTCGATTATTTACCGAAGTTGGGAAAATAGTTATTATTTATACAGTGTTCGTATTGAAATAATATTAGATGGTAAATAAAATACGAAATTATCCTATTTAACAGTGTCGGAAAGAAAAGCAAGTACTTCATATCCTTGAAGCACACAAGTGTTAACAAATGTGCAAATGCGTGCGACAACTGCTACAACCAGACGTAGGCAAAAGACACTCTTATTATCATAGTAAGTATGTTTTATTACTATGAGTAATACTTACCACAATATTAAAAAAACTGTGTCTTTATTATGAACCAAGACAATCTATTTATATTGCATTGTGTGATAATATACGATAATGAGTTAATCAATAAATCACGTTGCTACCAGTTTTCCGGCGAAATCGCCCCGCCTTCGCGACGTAAATTTTGTCCTGAAAATGTTTTATAGTCGGTCGGCTTCTCTCTTGTATGAAAATCGGACAATTTATCACTTTCGATGGGTACCTTTTTCTGGCATCTTATTGAATCGAAGACAATATGATACCCACTACAAATTCCCTTCCGCGTCTGTAGGTATATAATAGCGTCAAAAAAACATCAAACGGCACCACATCATAACGAACTAGCTTTGTAAAGAACTTTCTTTACCTTTCGAACGAAACGTAACATCATAAAGGGCGAAATGACCGTAGTTTTTTTGCCGAATCTCCCGGTCGCAACCCTATTTTTTATGCACCTCCAGGGCTACCCGCAAAAAATAGCCGTTTGGAAAGGACCTTTTTTAAATTTACGAGAGCGATGTGAAAGTCGGCAGTGTAATGCGCCCAATTATGAGGCGTAAGGAAACTTCGCAATTACGCCTTTGGGGTTTCGCTTCCTTTCGGCGGGCAACAATGCGCCCCATGCTCTGTAGGCAACAATTCCCCACGTGTAATTTGTTGCCTTAACCTTTGTTGGCTCGAACGTTTCGGGACCTATTATGCGATTATGCTAAATTTTACGATCTCCATCTGGTCTCGGCACGAGATAATTTATTCTTTTGACGAGTGTCGATACAGTGTAAGGCCGGATCATGACTGCGAACTGACGATGGAGATTACCTAATATTCTGCAGACGCATAAATATCTAAAGTTTATGATGATCAGCTCGGTCACAAGGGTTACTTCGCGTTTGTCGATTTCTTTACAAACTAATGAGTCTGGTATTGACATTGTGGCATATTTTGTAAGCAGGTCATAATGTCAAGTTTTTAGCTTCTGCGACTGTAACCTAACCTTCATAAACGTCGTTATTTATAGTATATGACTATCCTGATTTCTGTGTACTTGTTATTGACAAACCAAGAGGTTAATTTTTCGATGTAGCTTATTACACATAATCATCTGTTGTCTCATACTAAAGTTCTTAGAATCGCCAACGCTGTGGCAAGCACATTATAAAAGGCAAAATAAGAACACCTACATTGTGCATTTACCGCCGGGTAGATACTGTAACGACTTTTTTTTTTAAATGGTACAGCTGTCTAGTTGCATCAATTTGACGATTGAGATGGCAGAAGTAACTAACAGTCATTAATATTATTTATTCATGAAGATTTTGACGAACGCATAGCAATGTCAATAATGTATTGGTTTCAATGACACTATGCGTTCGCGATGGAAATGGAATGGAAAGATGGAAAGTCACACACAAAGCCAAGGCCCCAAGGCAGTGAATGGAAAAGAAGAGCCGAAGATCGGGCTCAGTGGCGCATCTTGGGAGAGGCCTACGTCCAGGAGTGACTAACTCCGGCTGATGACGATGATAATGCGTTCGCGAGCACTGTGAAACCTCATAGCGTTGTTTGTGAATACGGAGGTAAATAAAGTAGCTACCCATAGTTACTTGTACTATTCATTATTAAGAAACCAACCAACGAAACCCCCGCATTGTGTGTGGTAGGAAACTATCTAGTGCCCGCCTGGCCAGCTTCCACCCTCAAGTTAGAAAATCTGTCATGCCAATCATGTTCCGGGAGCTATCATTGAGAGCCAGTTCCCATTCTAGGCCTAGCGTGCTTACCATTTTCGACCGCATCATGACTTACCGACAGATGAGATAGTGGTCACACGCTAGCCTATTAGATATATTTTTTTTTTAAATATATCTATATACCGTATATTACCTAGAGAAGTAGAGACTACCAGTCCTAGCTCGACAATGTAGTAAGAAATCTAATCAGTAATCACCAAGTTTACCTCACTAGATCCTGATGCATAATTTATAGACTCACGATGTATCAAGATCATTTTTTATTTGTTTTCTACCTTGTTTGAGTAAATAATGCGATTGTAAGGCGATCACAATATCGGTTTCCAATGACGGATTCCTAGTTAACGGCACACGTGTTCAAGAACATCGAGTTACTGTCGGTTACAGGATGGACTAGTGGTAATAACCTAATAACATTGGTGTCATTGTCAGTCACAGCTGGTAGGAGCATAATAAAATCGATGTTCCGCCTGACTTGCTACTAAAAAGTAGGTTACCATCATTAAGGAAAAAATCTGCCGCCATAACCTTACGGTGTTCCGGCAGCACACAGTCCTTCTCAAGGAATGTGTGCTGCCGGAATATTAATTAATATATATCCACCATATTCGACCACTTTACTTACTTACCACCAGGTGATATAGTAGTCAAATGCTAGCCTAAAAAAATAAATCAAAATCGGTTCATTTATTCAGGCGCTACGATGCCACAGAAAGACAGACACACATACATACATACACAGCTACACACGTCAAACTTATAACACCCCTTTTTGCGTCGGGGGTTAAAAATTAACTACATTCACCAGTTTTATTTTCTGTACGCTCTATTTTTCTATGGTGTCACTATGAAAAACTGTTTGTCGATCATGGCGAATGCCCAGAATTTTTTTGGTGGTGTTTTTCTATCAACATATCGTCCTTAACTCTGACTTGGGCGTAGTAACTATAATCTGTGCTTGGGCGAAGCTTTTGCAAAAATAGAGATGAACTATGTTCGGCTACATGTTTGGATATACGTACAACGTGTAATCCCGAGTAGAGTTACTTATAAGGAATGCTCTAATATTATTTGATGAGATGAAAATAAAAAAAACTTAATAAAATTAATTTAAACAAATCAACAATTAATAGTAACATACTGTATCAGTCGTTTGCAATGATGATAAGATTAAAGTGACACTCGCTCGTCTTTAATTACCATATGTATCTGTATACACATCCGTTATCCACGCGTATCCGTTAATACTACGCCGTTTGGTATGAGATTTTGTAAATCGGTTAGAAATACCCAAATCAACACTTATTTTTCGTGTTTATCCAGAGGATAGACACGTTGTATATAGACCATCCAATTTAAATTCCCCTATTAAATACAATTATTTTAATTAGATCAGGAGTAACTATTACTTGAGCACATCATGCTATAATAGAAAGTAATTACTCCCAATGTTAAAAAGGATTATTTTTAACTGTCGTATTAGGAATTTATTTTACAATTTTACAAGCTTATGAATATTTAGAAGCTCCATTTACTATTGCAGATAAAATTTATGGTTCCACATTTTTTATAGCAACAGGATTTCATGGATTACATGTAATAATTGGAACTATATTTTTAATTGTTATTTTATTCGACATTTAAATGAACATTTTTCTAGAAATCATCGTTTTAGATTTTAAGCTGCAGCACCCTCAAGTTAGAAAATCTGTCGCCAAAGCATCTAATGTGTTCCGGCAGCTATCCTTGAGAGCCAGTTCCCGTTCTCGGCCTAGCGTGCTTACAATCTTCGACCGCATCATCACTTACCAATAGGTGAGATAGTGGTCAAACGCTAGTCTATAAGATATAAAATTTAAAAATAATGATATTGACATTTTTTTAATGTAGTACAGGAAAGATCATAATGTACAGCTGTCTGTGAGCATACCTGTCCGTCCTTTTCCCGCCTTACAGTGCACGGCGGCCACGTTGCTGGGATGGGCCGACAGCCAGTTGTGGACATCCTCGCAGAACGGCTGGATGATCTCGATCTTCGGCGGCGAGTGGTCATCGAACGCATACTTCTCCACCTAAAAGCGATACATGAGATATTGAGCTTTACGAACTTAAGAATTTGTTAAACTCTTTACACTTGTTTCGTCGTCATCTTTGCTCCTTCCGACAAGATGTATTTATATGAGCCAGTTTGGTGGTCGTCGCGATCTCGCTGCGTGAACTCCCGAGGAAGTGCATCGGACATGCACGAAACCTAGGTCGGGATAATCGACATAAAATTGTAGTGAGTATAATAGTCGGTATTTTATAATCATGAGCCACATGGCAGACATTTCAAGCTCGAAGCGTTTACTGCCGAGGAATGGATTATGGAACTTCTTGGCTCTGCATGCTGGAGTCCTGAATGTTGCAAGTGAACAGATACCTTCTACACATGCTACACTCTGAAGCAACAAAGAAGCTGTGAATAAGATAGTGGTCAAAAAGCCAGTCAGCCAGTGTCCGTCCGTCCACTGCTACGTAGGCCTCTCCCAACCCAAGATACGCCACTGAGTCCGATCTTCGGCTCTACTTTTCCACTAAGAAAGAAATACTTATTCGATTAAAAATAAAATCAAAGAACGAGATTACGTATCTGTACGTATTTTCAACCGACTAAACAAAAAGAAGGAGGTTCTCAATTCGTCTGTATGTTATTTTTGTATGTAAGTTACGCGATTACTCCGTCAATTGTGAACCGATTCGAATGATTATTTTTTAACCAACTTCAAAATAAGGAGGAGGTTTCTCCATTCGACCGTATATATATTTTTTTATGTTTGTTCGCGGATAACTTCGTCGTTTATGAACCGATTTTGATTTTTTTTTTGTTGGAAAGAAGATATCCCAAGTGTGGTACCATGGTAATTTTATCGAGGTCTGATAAGTATCTCCAGAGATATGGAGATAAACACCTGAAAATTGGTACTGAAAATTAATAGCGCGGCATTGAATTCGGTTATTTTTAGTTTTTTAAACGATCTTATATTTATTTTTATTTAATCGGTAGAGTACGTTTCCGAGGAGGTCCCATTGTAATTTCATCGAGATATGATAAGTATCTCCAGAGATATGACGATAAACGTCTCAAACTTGCTACTGAAATTGACTCGCGGGACATGGAAGTCGGTTTTTTTAGTTTTTAAACTATTTTTATTATATATGTGAATGTCGTATATGTATATATCCTCAATTTACTGGTCAGTTGCTAAAGTCAAGGCAACATGTGATATTTTATACAAGTTAGTGGAGTGAGATGCCTGATTCGTTACGTCTGCATATAAGTATGTATAACAATGCCAGAAATAAAACTTATATCGTCCTTGCGAGTCTCAACAGAGTGCTTGGTTGATACGATTTTGACTGCCATTACCTACTTACTGAAAAAAGACTGTGAACTTGATACTTGATATATGGATAAACTTTTTATTAGTCAACTTACGAAATTTACGCCTACATTTTAACTTTAAAACTACCTATAAAGAAAAAATAAATGAACCTTACAAAAAAAACAAGCTAATATAATTTAAGATCGTTCAAAAAACTAAAAGGACCGACTTCAAACGTCGCGCTAGTCAAAGTAGCCAGTAGACGTAGTAAGTATTATATAATCTGTGCCAGTAGTTAGTAGTATGTAGTATGTCGTCGAGATAAGTAAATGCATCGTAATACAAATGTTGATATATTAAAAACGGCTCGGCCGATTCCGTTAAAATTAAAAAACATACCTCGGAAACGTACCCACCCTACCCATTAAAAAAATAATCAATCGAATCCATTCACAATTGACGGGAAAACATACAGGCGAATTGAGAACCTCCTCCTTTTTGTAAAGCCGGTTAAAATACAAAACGTAGGGCGTGTTACCACGGTTCATGATATCCTGCAACTTATCTGCCAAATTAATTATAGTTACTAGTTATAGTTAGTAACTTATAATTATTATGCCAAAATTTAAATTAAAAATTTAAATTATGCCAAATTAATCTGTGGTTATGGAGTCTGATCTACACCCGATAAAGTTTGACCGAATTAAATATTAATACCTGTAGAGAAAAATGTCACAAAACATAGTTAAATGTAACCGGAAGTTTATGTCGGTAAACTTTACCGTAAATACCTTAGTAATTGTGTAGACACTTAGTTAATTTCTGAAAAGTCCATGTCTACGTTCTACGTGCCTTGAACCACATCAGCGCATCTTTCTTTTTTTAGCGAGTGACGTCTGCTTTTCTAGATTTTCAGGTTATAAACGAAATGGACTACGTGACTGACGTAACGTCAAACTTCACTGCACTGACATAAACGCTAAGATAAGGGATTCTGCGCTGAATGACTAATGACAATGACCAAATGACCTATTCTTAAGAACTCGCAGACCTGCTACATATTAACTCGATCGCGTACATCAGCCCCCATGAGAACGACCTTGAACGGAGTTTGTCCCTTTCTTTTGTATGGACAACTTATATATATACCATACATTTAGTATAGAACATATATAGGACTATCAGGTTGTTAGACAAGGACACACTCCCACCCTGGTGTCTCTCAATTAAGCCATTTTGTTCTACAAAGCAATTACAACGTTATCGTTAAAGCATACGGATTAAATTAAATTTGTCAAAACATCTGCAGTGCACCATCCTTTTTATTACATCTATGTAAGAACTACGAGTACATTATCAAATCACTGGCGATGACTTCCAAGCTTCGAATATCCAGACTTCCAGACTAATATTATAAAAACGTTTGTAACTCTGTCACTGTCTGTTTGTTACCTAATCACGCCTAAACGGACGATCCGATCTTACTGTAATTTAACAAGAAGATATTTCATAGCATAAGGTTGAACATAGGCGACTTTCTGTGAATAATTATTTAGTTAATAGTCATGATTTTAACACATAACCTAAATAACTCAAATCACACAAATGTTGATTGACAGAGCTTTACAGTAATAAAATTCTTAGTGTACGTGAACGAAGTCGCGTTATCAGCTAGTTTAATTATAAGGAATGGTCTTTAGTGCTTGTTCCTTCTATGGCGTTATAAGTAAAATTTTCGGTAAACAGTGTCTATAGCATTTTGGGGCGAGCACTTTTTAACCGACTTCAAAAAAAGGAGGAGGTTTCTCAATTCGACTGTTTTTTTTTTTTTTTTATGTTTGTTCGCGGATAACTTCGTCGTTTATGAACCGATTTCGATTATTCTTTTTTTGTTCGAAAGGAGATATCCCAAGTGTGGTACCATGGTAATTTTATCGAGGTATGATAAGTATCTCCAGAGATATTGAGATAAACATCTCAAAATTGGTACTGAAAATGAATAGCGCGGCATTGAAGTCGGTTGTTTTTTAGTTTTTAAACGATATTATGTTTATTTGAGGGCTATAAAATGGAAGCCACAGATACGTCTACATCTTGGGCATACGTGAGTTGCGACTTGCGCCAGGAGCTTTTGTTGTTGCAGCGCTTTTGTGTGCAAGATTGCCAAACCAAGCCTCGTCGTGCCACTCTTGTTGTTTCCTCTCAGCCGACTCCGTCTACTCCACTTCGTTCTGCACTCCGCAAGCTTCTCCCACTTATCACAAAGTATATTGAACTAGCGATCAGCCCTAGATTTGACAGGTGAAATTTATATCACTTGCGTTTGCTCGATCGAGTTATCGTCGATTTACGGTTATTAGTAGAAATTATATTGACGGTGCTGTATAGGTCTTCACGATAGTGCCATAGGAGAGGCCTATGTCCAGCAGTGGACGGAAATTGGCCGATGATGATAATAGGTCTTCACGAAAGTCCTTATTTTAAGTGCATCATATATAACCTATTATGACCCGACCCTGAAGATCAATTTTAAATATTGGTGAAAGAAGCATTTTTGAATTCAATTCTATTTTGTCCTACATCTAAACTTACAAACTTTGCCTGTTTATGATATTTAAGAATGGATGATGTAAGGCATAAAGACCCATTTAGACTGTAAGAGTTTCTCGTGATGATTCGTAATGATTCGTGGCGAAAAATCGTACTTAACTATCACAATAGTTTAAGCAATAATCGCCATAGATTATCGTATCATTGTTTATATTGTGTACAGACAAGAGCTAAATTCTCGCCTACGATTATGTCATACGAGATACGCAAATAACTAATCGCTAGGCGATAATTTCCTGCGTCTGTTTACACAGCGAAATTATAATAGGAAGATTCTTGCTTACGAGAATCTCGACTTGTATAAACACGATCTCGTGTGACATTTTTTTAAGTTCATACGAGTATCGTACAAATCGCGTTTAACCGTTTGAGTGCGAGAATTGAAATACGATTATTAGTTTAAAATTCTGTTTAGACCATTTATAACGCTAGATATGGGACCTGTCTAACGCCACGAAAACAAAATGGGACTAAAAACAACTACCTACATGAAACACACACTATCTATAATTATGATATTTCTAATGTCGAGCTTGAAGTGCATGAAGAACAGAGATAGAGAGACATACACGGACTGTAGCGCGAACGAGATAGCAATAATTTTGACAGTTACGTACCAATTCTTGGCGATCGGCCGTCGGCTATCTCCGTAAACCGAACATTACAACAGTTATAGATTAAAACTGCAGATGTCGTAACATTGCAAAATGGAATATGCCTAATGTTTATGTAAATTATTATAAATATTATGTGATTGTTATGATGTGTGTCCTTAGCTTACGTGATACCGTTGTGCCCAATTGACATATATTATGTAATGTAACCCTTATTATTACCAGGTGATGTAATATGTCCCTATATAACCGAAAATGAAATATTATGCTACACATATTTTTTTTATAGTTCAATCTAAATCCGTTGCATGATATTTTTACATAATATGGTTAGTTAACTTCTATATATGCTAATCATACTTACATTTTACTATAACATTGTACTTAGTATTATGATATTAATTATACTATTTTTTACAAGAAAATCAGGTTACGTCATTAGAGGCAGTGGCGTATCTGCACGACCAATGTGTTTTACTCTTAGGCCGCATGCTCCGATGCTTGTCTCTTCGCACTCATCCGAATGTATATTTCTTTTTCTTTCTACAAATGGCGAAATTAAAATCGGAAGAATTTTAAAGAAAATTATTAATTTTGATATACTTACGAGTGAAAACTTATGCCATGGAACTTGTTTTTGGTTTTAGAGCTATTTGTGCACCTTTTAAATGCGCAAGAAGGCATAGTTGCTAATTATAATTTGAGATCTGGAACAAAACTGTGCACGTGCTACACTAACTACAATTCGATGGTGACTAAGGTCGAATTATGTTCGCTAACCTAATTCATGCGGTCCAAATCGAGGAGCGGGGTCCCATATCTGGTGATTTTCATCAATGGTTTAGACCGACACTATCAATATTATATTCTATTGCAAGTCAATTGCCGCCAGAGTGGAAGAGCGAGTGGTGTGAATGTTTAGACATATACACTTTTTATATTCTTTCGATAATTGTATCTTTGAGACGAGAAACTCTTCCCGTCTAAATGGGCCTTTAGGGTGCATTAATAAAGATTAAAGAAGCAGGTTGTGGGTATCGACTACTCTCTGTACCTTTAGTTATCCATATGCAAACACATACATTAACATGGGTCTATTTTACCTGCACCGGTCAGTACTTCTGTGCTGAGTACAGACTCGCCGTACCGAAAAAAATGCTTCTTAAGAGATGCACCCAAAGGCAGTCTTAGCTCTTGTAGCGAATCATTAATAAGACATTCCTAAATATTTTACTTTAGCCGATCTCATGAAATAAATGCAGGTATCTGTCACTCAACAAGTAAACAATTTCCTACAATCTGTATTGTACAATACGAAATCAATCAAATGGAACAATAATTATTATATTTTATTCTATAATCATAATCATGCTATGTCAATTAAGTCAGGTATACATCTCTGATAATGTGTGCGACGTTGCTTCAATTAAATTTTTTACAAAAAGATAAATATAACCATCGAGGAACATGTAATAAATAGTACATTCATATCGATGAATATAACTCATTAGTTTCTCGGGTTGCCCAACGCCGGGACCTTTGGAAGTCATTGATGAAGCCGAAACCAAAGTCAAGACATAGAGTTAAACCAAAGAGTCGCTATCCCGAGTACATTTTGTCGAACGCTTATCATTCACGCGGGGGCAGGGGGGGAGCGGTTACCGCCATAGATAAAACCGACAAACAGATGTGACAAATTATAGATTAAATACCTATCGCCATGCCGTCGATACCGAATTACCGACGACGACTAAAGTCCTTTTTGTTAAAAAAAAAGGAGGATATGATAAGATATTAGGATAGGATAGGTACTAATCATAACATACATACATACACTCGAAAAACATAACCCTCCTTCTTTCGCGGTCGGGTAAAAAGGCTGAAACCATTAAATTGAATTTTAAAATTTAGTTTGATATTTTATGAACTAAAACTAATGTTTTGTTTTGCCTAAGCAAAAAGCAGTCGGAAAACATTAGTTTTAGCTAAGCTACGAGGTGCATTCAATAAGTACCTAGCCTCATCGCCAGAGGGCGCTGTAGTTTCAAAAGAGTTTTACCACAGTGTAGCACATTATTTTTTAATTCTTTTTTCAAATTTTCATTCCAATCCCTTCATTTGTTTTATTTTGACAGCTTATGGAAGCGAACGTATCGATCGGTTTTACAAAAATGGAAAAGAGCAATATCGTTCGGTGATTCGATTCCTATTTTTGGAAGGGAAAACGCGCATCGAAATCAAAGAGCGCTTGGATGCTGTGTACGGTGACTCTTCTCCATCGATGGCCACCGTCAAGAATTGGTTCAACGAGTTTGCACGTGGCCGTACGTCGGTTTTTGATGAACCACGTCCAGGTGCACCGAAAACAGCTGCTACGGAGGAAAAAATTAAAAAAATCCATGATCTCGTATTGGCAGATCGCCGATTGAAGGTTCGGGAGCTAGCTGAGACTGTAGGCATTTTAGAAGGAACATCATATTCTTTACGAGGAACTCGGCATGAGAAAACTGTCGGCGCGATGGGTGCCGCGTTTACTCACACCGGAAAACAAGTGCAACCGTGAGACCACATCGGAGACGTGTTTGGCGCTGTTTAAGCGGAATCCAGCGGAGTTTTTGCGTCGTTTTGTGACCGTCGATGAAACCTGGATCCACTGGTACACACCAGAGACCAAGGAGCAATCAAAACAATGGATCCAGACCGGGGAACGTGCTCCAAAGAAGGCGAAAACTGTAAAATCGGCCGGAAAAGTTATGGCCACCGTTTTCTGGGATTCAAAAGGTGTGATCTACATCGATTACCTCGAGAAGGGTAAAACAATTACAGGGCTTTACTATGCCGATTTATTGGGCCGATTCGACGCCAAATTAAAGAAAAAACGACCCCATCTGGCTAACAAAAAAGTGCTGTTTCACCACGACAACGCACCGGTTCACACGTCTGCCGTTGCCATGGCTAAATTGGTCGAATTACGCTACGAATTGCTGCCCCATCCACCGTATTCTCCAGATTTGGCCCCTTGTGACTTCTTTCTGTTTCCTAATTTGAAAAAATCTCTCGCCGGGAATAGATATGGATCAAATGAGGAGGTCATCGCCGCCACGGAGGCCTATTTTGCAGAGTTTGACAAAAACTATTTTTCGGACGGGTTAAAAAAGTTGGAGCATCGCTGGGCTAAGTGTATCGAACTAAAGGAGACTATGTTGAAAAATAAATGGCCACATTTCCAAAATTTTCGTTTACTTTTTGTAGGCTAAGTATTTATTGAATGACCCTCGTATCTCAATAATACATTAATAGATTTTTTAGATTTCTCATATAGAGTAAAATAATAGAACACGCTAAAATAAAACATTATTGACAAAATAATGTTTTATTTTAGCGTGTTCTATTCGAAAATCTGAACTTACTTATGAAAAGTTACTCCGTCACTTTTGTTTGTTTTTCCTGATTGGTTTTTACAGTATCTGAGGACACACGATGGCATTTCGGTTTTTTCATAACGCGCGTGTTGTTCGTTTGAGTGCCGAGCTACGTGTAAGCGGGAAGTTGCCGGCCAGCACCTTTGCGGTGTTCGACAATGCCAGTTCGAGATGTTCAGTCTCGAGGTATATGTCTATGAGTCAAGAGGCCTTTTTAGTAACATATTAAAGAAAACTATTCACATTACTATCGTATGGAATGAGTATTAATACCTAGATTTTATCTTGAGAGGATGGATGAAGATGATTCATGAAACAGATTTATGAGAAGAGTGTGAATGGGCCAGCCAGTAGAGACCTACCTAGGCCACAGAATAAATAATAGTACAACCTAGGCGAACGTATCACGACCAGATCGGAGACGTTTTAAAGAAAGGCCGAGTCAAAAGTACCCTTTTTAACCGGCGAGCATGAATTAAGGCGCTGATAAAAGTGGAAGAAAGTGAAAAAAGTAAAAAAGTTTATTGGTGACAGCATAAAGTGGTACAAAAATACAATTAGAAATAACTTAGGACTTTAAAATAAATCTAAGACATAAGTTCTATGAATAAGTGTCACCAAACGGCCCCACCTCAGCATAAATTGTCGGTCAAATGACCAACGCTGGTCTTCCGGTGAAAGAAAGAAGCGAAAGATGTATTACGTCAGGATCGTAGTATGTGCAAGGAGTTGGTCTCTGCTCTGCCTACCCCAACGGGAAAAAGGCGTGATTGTATGTAACTATCTGTGTATTTATACCTATTTAAAAATATTGTAGATACTATAACACATACACTTGAAAAATATTAAAAGTAATTCGGATATTACCAATAGACTTATCTTATATTTCTTGATATGAGATTCATAATGTTTTATGTAACTTAGTCACAGAATAATGAATAGTTGACTTAGTAGCTTGATTTCTTAATGAAAGACAGGGAGATGTAGCTAACAGCGTCTTGCTCTATTCAGCTTTCGTTAACTCAAATTAAGGAACCCCCAGTTCCCTCATGGTAGTAGGACACTATATAGTATCGGTCTGGCCAGCCACCACCCTCAAATTAGAAAATCTGTCGCCAAACATCTAATGTGTTCCGGCAGCTGTCCTTGAGAGCCAGTTCCCATTCTAGGCCTAGCGTGTTACCATTCTTGACCGCATTATCACTTACCAACAGGTGACGTCTAGAGAAGTAGCAAGCAAGCAGTTGTTTAAAAAAAAAACAAATCACGCATTTCATCTTCATTCTTATCTCTAGATAAAACAAGGAATCTTATATCAATGAAACATTCATATTGATTCTATGCTAGACAGATATGGAAACTGGCATAACAATAGCCTTAGTAGATGCTTAATAAATTGGTACTTATTAGAATCATGAGTGTGTTTCAGTGGAAGTCGGGTAGAGCTGATAACGGTTATCACTGTTATCAGCGAACACCAGCCGCTGATAGCAGTCGAGAGGGCGACGCGGGCGCCATCTAGTCTGACAATTCAGTATCATGGATTGAGACATGATATGAGAAACCTACACGATTTATTTTTTTGTTGAATGGAATAATAAAAGCGGATATGTTTTTTTTTTAAATTATGATAAGTCAATATTGTCCACTATCTTATCTCATGTTAAGTGATGATGCGGTCTAGGATTTAAGACGATGTAGGACTTGAAATATGTTTATGTCGATGCGATAAGCGATAAGTTTTGTAATATCATTTTGAAACTACAAAGGAACTAGGAATAGACGGAATATACTTCTAATTCGGTTTGAGTAAGTTTTGTTAGTTGAGGTTTTGTTACAATACAATATACCTGAAGACTTATGTCGATGTCGATCAAATGTCATATCATATGATTAGGAACATAACATACCTTGAGATAAGTTTGGAGATGAAATAATTAAGATAGTTTAAAAACTAAAACAACCGACTTCAATGCCCCGCGAGTCAATTTCCGTAGCAAGTTTGAGACGTTTATTTGTTTGTCATATCTCTGGAGATACTTATCAAATCTCAATGAAATTACAATGGGACCACCTGGGAAACGTGCCCTACCGATTACAAAAAGAATCATTTGAATCGGTTCACAATTAACGGACTAATCGCGTAACATACACACAAAAATAACTTACTTACAGACGAATTGAGAACCTCCTTCTTTTTGGGAAGTAGGTTGAAAAATAAACTGGAGAATACTGGAGATGATGATGAGCATTTCATTCAAATTAAGAATTTGCTCTACTTGACCATTTCACCCAGAATAAAGAGTCACAGAAGAAGGTGCTTCCGTCGTCAAGTTTTTTTATGTATACGAATTTTTTTATAGTATATCGACATCGCGTAAGTCACGTTAAATTCCCGTATTTAAATCTATAAGTATAGTGTAGTGATTTCATTTTCATGATTAATTTTTTAGTCCATAAAGTGTGGCCATGGCCTCAGGTAAGTCCCATATAAATTGTATCAAGATATTTTAGGGATCCCCGGATATACTGGAGCGAAACATTTCAGAACGTCAAACTGATCAAAGTACGGCACGTGGAGCCGAATTGAGCCGATGTCCGGAGATAAAGAAGTTGTTTATCCGGCAGATAGATAAGTTTCATTAATAGGTTATAATCACTAATCAGGAACGATCAGGATTCGGTGAAACTGACCAGATTTATAAAAACATTTGTTGCTCTGTCACTCTATCTGTTAATTACCTAATCACGCCTAAACGGACGATCCGATTTTATTGAAATTTAACAAGAAGATACTTTATAGCATGAGGATGAACATGGCTACTAAATTCTTGGTGTACGTAAACGAATTCGCGGGTACGAACTAGTGTTTTATATGTAAAAGTTTGTAAGTATGTTTGTCATTGAATCACGGAAAAACCGCAGAACGGATTGGAATGAATTTAGTAAACAAATAGTTTAAACCTGAATTAAACCATTAAACCATATATATATAAACCATATAACCATAATCATATCGCAGGCAAAGCCGCGGGACACAACTATTATTACAATAGACATTGTGATCGTTCGTAAAAAAGCGTAGATCGTTAAGCTCGTAGCAACGATTTCTGTGCTCGTAGCAAAAGCTGCTACAAGCAAGTCGAAATATTTTCTTGCCCTTGTCGCGTGACTTCAGTAACTCCCGCCCACACAAAGCTATTTTCTTTCCTTTATCATTATACCAAACACCATATAATGGTTTACTGGGCTTTAAGTTTTTACTTATTATAACTTTACTTATACTTAGTTAAATCTCTCGTCTATCTTACATGAAAAATTGCCTTTCCGTTCGAAGATTATCATCATCATCATAATCAGCCGGTGTCAGGCCACTGCTGGACGTAGGCCTCTCCCAAGTTACGCCACTGAGTCCGATCTTCGGCTCTTCTTTTCCAGTCACTGCTAGTCTTTGCGAATATCGTCACTCCACCAGCCCCCCTATACATAATTCGATTTCTGTTTTCATTCACGCTAACGCAACTTCAAAATGTATGGGAATGATTTGTTGCGGAAAAATAAATGTCATTCCCATACACTTTGAACTTGCGTTAGCGTGAGTGGACTCAGAAATTGAACGCTACGTTAATAGAAATGACGAATTAATAAACATAATAAATACAGTAAAGCATATTATCCTAGAATGTGCGTTAGTGCCTAGCGTCACAAGGACGCGATTGCGCAAAAATAGACACCTAAACTGATCTGTTTGACAATCATACGTTATTTTGGTATATAGTGTTTGAGGAAAACCACGCTTAAGGTAAATTTATATTCCAAAACTACGTATAGCACATTTTTACGTAGTGATATGACGTCGATGGTCGTTTAAAGTTTCCATGCACTAATGCTAATTAATATGGCTGTTACCGTGTCGGTACAATCTCATAAATTAAGATCTGACCGACCGATCGACTTCAAATACCGCGTTAGTCATTTTCAGAACTAAGTTTAAGATATTTTATTATTCCTTGTTGTTTTATGTGTAGAGTAGATTACAGAAATGTTTTTTATATAAAAGTATGTTATCTTTATAAGCCCCGCTTTCTACCTACACGCCTGACGACCACCTTAGTTCGGGAAATGGGATAAACTGAAAATCAGCCCTGCGTAAACCCAGTTTGCGCAGTATAGTGCTGACTTTATTCCTATTGCCTAATACACACATAAACACTGTCTAGGGATATTCTGATTTTCTCAATTTTTTCCGAATGTGTTACAACTAACATACAACATATATATATTTTTATAGAGCCCATTTATCAGACTGTGCTTTAGAGTAAAACAAAGTTATTTGTTTTGCGTAAATATTTTTTTTATGAAATAAAGACAAAAAGTGAAATAATGGTAAACCTATAGATGAATTTCTTTTTAAGAAAAAAGTAAAAGTAAAGCGAAATTTTTAGGTTTTTTGCAGTTACCCGAAAAATTAGTAGTCAGTAAAACCGCCCATGACGTTAACCACGGTCCTGCACCGGTTTTTCACGCTTCGAATCAAGTTATCAAAGTCTGCTGCGGGATATTGTCCCAAGTCCTGCTAAGATGCAAAAAAAGTTGATTTTCAGTCGCACTGTTTAGAAGAAAATTCCTCAAAGCCCTTCTTTGGAGCATGTCCCACGCGTGCTCTATGGGGTTTAGGTCTGGTGATTGCGCGGGCCAGTCTAAGACCGACACGTTGTGCTCCTGTAGCCAGTTGGTGACCACTCGCGCAGTGTGTGGACGAGCGTTGTCGTGCATGAGCGTGAAAGCTTGGCCCATTTGCATTCGATGAGGATAGATTATTAGTGCTAGCTCCTGATTTCGGTATTTTTCTGCAGTCATGGTGTTTCTGATCCAAACGAGGTCTATTCTTCCACCAACACAAATACCCACCCAAACCAAAATTGTTCCGCCGTGGTATGGATGGACTTCCTGAAGTTGTTGCAGACGCTTCTCACATCCAGGAACTTGCTATACACGTACTCTTCGTGAATCAGGATAAAAACCGAATCGAAACTCATCGGTAAACAGCACTACAGACCATTGGATATCTTCCCAGAGCAAATGTTCTCGAGCCCACTCTAATCTTCGTCCGCGATTTCCTCTGCGTAGTGCTAGAGTACAAAGCGGCCTGCGAGCATGAAGGTTTGCCTTATGCAGTCTTCTCCTCACAGTTTGGTCACTGACAAGCAACTGGTGCTCTGATTGGAGCCTATGAACCAACTGCATGGCCGTAGCATTAGGTTGTCTTCTCGCGGCCACTTGCAAAAATCGGTCATGTCTTTGGGTGGTTATGCGCTTCCCGCCTAGGGGCCTTTCAGCCACTTCACTAGTGGTACGATAACGTAACCACAACCTTGATATCACGTTTTGTCTTGTACCAATCTCCTCGGCTATACTCCGTTGAGTAGCCCCAGCTTGAAGCATGCCTACTGCCCTTAACATCTCGTCTCTCGTTAAATGGCGCCGCTGCATGATGCATACAGTTACATAAATTCGAAATTAAACGATGATTTTTTATTAAAACTTTAATTTGAAACAAAAAAAATACCAAAAACTAGGTTAGTTAATTGAAAACATTCGAACTTCGCTACAATTATGGCGGGCAAATCTTTTGTTTTTAATTTATTTTTCAAATTCAAATTTGTAATTGTTCATTAAAACCTACAAAATAAGCTTACATTCAAATATTTTTAAACCGTCCAGTATTTTATGAGTTTATGACATTTTTACGAAATATCCCTAGACAGTGTTGATGTGTGTATAATAATATTATATTTGTTCAAAATTTTATATTTAAGTAATTAAATGTATTTCTTTTCAGTAATTGGCAATAAATGTGTTTGTATTTGTATTTATCTCCATATATCTGGAAACTTATCAGATCTCAATAAAATTACAATGTGACCGGACCATCTTGGAAATACCAATTAAAAAAGAATTATTCAAATCGGTTCACATTGACAGAGTAATCAATAATCAATCTTACAGACAAATTAAGGACCTGCCCCTTTTTGGAGGTCGGTTAAAAAGGTTTTGTTGAAATTATAACACGCCTACAAGATGAATTTACCGTCGAGGCGAGTCATGACGCAATTCATCTGTGTTCAGTCTACTACGTCATTTCTTTTCTGGGTGTGTCAATGCGAAGACAAACTCCATTTATAATTAAGGAAATAATTGATAACTAATTTGACACCAACGTGGATAGGTAATTGGGGACTCTCGCATAAAGTCACCATGCTTTTCATTTTATGATTCCTCTGTAGTTACATACGTGTGTAAAAAAAACCTACAGGATAAGCCTAAAATGATAAGTTTCTTGTATCGTTTAGGTAGGGGTTAAACAATATTTATAAGTTATAAGATAGTTATCTTAACTGAAGGTAAGTAAGTGATGACGCGGTCGATGATGGTAGCACGCTAGGCTAGAATAGGAACTAGTATGAACAGCAGCCGAAACACATCTACCTTGAGGGTGGTAGACAGTACTGGAACTGGACAGTAATCCTACCACCATGTCGGGAATGTTTTTCAATTACCAGAGCGCCACTGTGAAATAAGCACATAAATGATACCATTGAAAAATCCAGTAGTGCACGACGGGGACTTGAAACCACTACCCCTATCAACCCCCTAGCGTCAAAGCCGACCATGCTCCCACTGCGCCACTGGGCTCTGTGCCCTCGAAACTTGATGATTTTGTATGAGTGTCCCCAATTCGATGACCACGGCTGGATAAATGTGAGCGACATTTATATGTGCTGTAACGCTGTAACATTCCTCTTTTGAGGTACGGAACCTTAAAAAGAAACAAATAATGCGAACGCATCGATGTATCGTTCACTCCGATGACGATATTGTAGAGCGAGGTCGATGGTTGCGAATCCGCGATAAAAATTTGGGACAATTCTGGACAACAACTGTTTAACAACACGTGTAAGCTCCAACCCAATTTTAGAGACAGGTTATTGATTCTTTTTGGTATAATGGGCATACAGTTTTTGAAGTAAAACATCTTGAAGCCGGCTTTTCACTAAGGGATATAAAATAATTTATATTATATCTAGATTTATAAAATGTTAACGCTCGTCATACACTTTGTATGAGACCGTTTACACTATGCTATAATATATATTACATCCCAAGCTATAAATATTGTTTCGACCGACTGAGCGATGTTTGAAGGTTTATATTTTACCTCACGTCCCCGGACACCGCGCCTCCCCCTGCCTCGCCATCAGTTTTTTTGTTGTTCTTTTATTTTTATTATGGCTCCACACAATTAGTGTATTTAGCCAGTATTTGAATGAAACCATAGACAACCAAAGTTAAACTATATATCTTAGTGTGAACAGCATTTGCGGGATGTAATATATAGCACAAGATGTAATTTCCATTACATTATATCCCATAGTGAAAAGCCGGCTTTAGGCGCACTGGAGTAAAATGCAACGGATGTGACGTAGCGTCACGGTCCGAAGGCAGCGGAAGTGACGTAAGCGTCATGTTATATTTTACATTTATAAACGCGCTCTATCGTAGAACGGCGTAACTACGAAGACGTATTCGCTTAATTTCAACAGAGTTGTACAAAAAATAATTAGTGATGTTGGGAAATAAATTGAATTAACTTGGAAGTTTCACTTCTGATGAAAAGCTTTTTACGCACCCTCTTTTTCGAACTTAGTAAAGTATTTTTATTAGAGACATTGAATTAGTTAGCCTATAGTAGAGTCAATTTAATAGATCACATTTGACACTTCATCAAAATTCAACAACGTGACCTTGTAATGAAGGGCACATAATATTATTTATTTTTTCAAAGTCAGAACTGCATAATACATTTTTCAGTTACAAATACATATTTATTCTAATAATTACAAAAGAAATCGTTTTTACGATTTAGTTTGACTAATAATTCATTTTAAACATAATAAACAAGTTATGTTCTAAAAAACCCAATAATTTTTATTATTTTATTGGGCCCTTTTCTATGGAGCTACTTTCTAATCCATAAATACATATAAAATCGTTTGAATATGTACAATTTCCGATTTGTATAATTTGTATTAACGTGTTTTATCAAAATCATATTAACGCAAAACAAACAAGTAAATAACACTGAATAATTTAAATACTAATTTTATTTCTCATTTAGAGCTGCCGGAAAATTGGTTATTTTGAATATCATCAAACTAACATCATTCTTGTTTGTGTTGATGCGTATCGATTCATCAATTGAATCGATATTTTTAAGCAAGTCACCTTACTATGAAGCTAAGACTGACAGATGTCAAATGTGATCTATTGTCCCTACTATAGTTAAAATTTAAAGTTGAAGACAGATAATTATTTTCAATTTATGCGTAAAGAATGACGAATAAAGATAGCCTATAGCCCTGGCGGATCGATTGGCAACCTATATTTAGTATGATGGCGTTTGTTTCACAATTTAAAGAAATATATAATTTTCAAATGTTGATCAACATCTTTAATTAGTATACTGCTCTATCAGGTAAGTTCACGGTAAATTGTTTGCCCCTTTCTAATAATAAAGGGTCCTTTTGAGATCCTTTACACTAGGCATCAGCAGACACAAGTTATTATTTTAATTCTTTGAAGTGATTTTATTTTTACTTTTTTTACGTAGTATTTTTTTCTGTTCTGTGGCGGCGTAGTACACTTTTCTTGGGATAAAAAATGTTTAACTCGCGTCAGGGTCACATGTCCTGATCGTAACACGAAATTTCGTAAGACGGAGCGCAGGGCGCATGCGCGAGGTGTCATTCCAAAATATTCAAAAATGACGTGTTCAAGTTTTCACTGCTACCGGCACTCCTGGACTGCAACCCGTTGTTTTTTTTAAATCATATGATATAACCTGCCTTTTGACCACTATCTCACCTGTTGGTTAAGTGACTATGCGGTGGAGGATAGTATCACGCTAAGCCTGAGTGAATACCCGATTTTAGTTTGGTGACAGATTTTCCAACTTGAGGGTGGCACCTAGCCACCTAGCACTAAACGGTGTCTTACCACCACACACCATTATTTCTTTAAATAAAATTTTATTAGCAATGTGGGTTGCACATTACTAGTAAGTAGCCTTGTTAACCCCTCCAACTAAGCTAAATATGCTGCTTGTGTCTGGTGTAGGTTCACGTCAATAGTGCAATGGGTGGGGATCGAACTCACGACCTCTCGATCGCCAGGCCGACGCTTTAGCCATCGGGCTATTGCCGCTTGATGAGATCCTGCCAGCTTATTAACCCAGGAGGGGTCTAATCGAACGATGTTTTTCCTTCACCGGAGAGCCACTGAACATTTCTCAGCAACAATTCTCTTATTTACCGTTGCCTCGTGTAGAGGCGGATACACGTGTAACGAATCGAATTGGGAATCGCACTGATAAGTTGCTGCCACCATTTTTGCAGAGTTCATTATACAATACGATAAGACAACGCTTCTTAGATAACGAATAACAAGCTTCTATATTCTTTTTTTGAGACTACGTACTGCATAAGTTTTATTTACGGCGCGGTGTTTTCTAGCGTTCGATTGACCACTATCTCCCCTGGTGGTAAGCGATGATGTGGTCGAATATGTGAACACGCTAGGTCTAGAATACTTTAACCTACCTAAGTATTTCTAAAACAGTGTAAACGACCGATTATTGTCCAACTCCCCAGTATAGATATGTCCTGTTTGCCACGTCAACATTACAGTGTCTTTGCTGTCAGATATCGGAGTGATTGACGCTATCGGAGTATGATAATAGGCTCGAACTAAATATAGACAGCAGACCAGACTTGCCGGCATGATGTCCCGCCTCTACTAAACATCTTTATATTACTAGAAATCTTTGCATATCATTTTTTATTTTCTCCAGATGGTGTTAAGGTACTTTTTGGTTGGAGCTCTGGCGGAGCATCGATATAATTATTAATGTTATATACCGGCTGTAATTCACGTCACCTTTAGTTAAATTTTCTCGACCTAGGTTTCGAGCGAGTCCGTCGCTCTTCCTCAGGAGTGAGGTCACGCGATGTTCACTGAAACCGGTGAACATCGCGATCTCACCGCGTGACCTCACTACGGACTCCGTGTCTATTTGTTGAGCTGTTTTTCCGGCATTACAATTTACCTAATTAATTACATGCATTTTTAGGGTTCCGTACCCAAAGGGTAAAACGGGACCCTATTCCTAAGACTCCGCTGTCAGTCTGTCTGTCTGTCTGTCTGTCCGTCTGTCACCAGGATGTATCTCATGAACCGTGATAGTTGGACAGTAGAAATTTTCGCAGATGATGTATTTCTGTTGCCGCTATAACAACAAATACTAAAAACAGAATAAAGTTAAAAATAATAGAGGGTCCCCATACAACAAACGTGTTTTTTTCGGCATTTCACGCCATCTATGTACGCTTAGTTAGGTAAACGTCCCATAGATGGCGTTATATTGAAATGTCGATCCCTAACACCTTTGTTAGACGTTAGATGGCGTTATAAGAAATAAAATGTTTATTAATTATTATTTTTTGCTGGCGAAAAAGGATAGTGGTATTTTTTGCTCGATCTTATAATATAGTGTAGTGTGGTACAGAACCCTACGAGTGCGAGTCCGACTTGCACTTGGCCAGTTTATTACTGTACGGTGTTGCAATACAGACGAAGACTTTTTTACCAAGAATAAATCAGCCATATACGAGACATTATAGTAATCCTACTTCCTACTAACGTTATACAAATCACAAAATCTTTATTGACATACTGTATAGTTAACACAATACATTTTGAATCCATAGACTCCCGAACTAGCATAGCTGTGTCTCAGGAGCCAGGGCTTTTCCCATATTTAAGGCTTATTATAGTATGTATTCTATCATTAACATTATTTTGAAAACGTGCGTGTATGTATTTGACGAATATATGTAGGGAGATGTGGATACGTGTAGGGGTGTTTTTGCATGTTTGTGTATAAGTAAATGAAAAAGAAAAATGCGAAAGTAAGTGTGTTGTGTGTATGTGTGTGTTTGTGAATGTTTGTTATCACGTATCTTCATAACTACTTAACAGATTTTAATTTGTTGAACATTTTAAAACTCGGTACAAATAAACCTTAAAATCCTACGAATATTATAAATGCGAAAGTGTGTGTGAATAACAAGAATGTAAATATGTTTCTCCACTTGCCACAATTTACACGCGGAGAAGCCGCGGGGCTAAATCTAAGACACAATTTTCTATTGCTGTAACTAATAAATACAATATTATTGTATTATATCTTAAGATCCTATTGCGACGATATCAATGAAAGCAAAAAATGATTTAATTATATTTAATGAATGTTAAAAGGTAATTAGCTGAGTGTCACGCTTCCAGCGGTGACCTTCCGGCTTCATCATCAGATTACTGCCAGTGTTATCAGTCACCACTTCATACTACACGTGCACGATCAGTTCAAATATGTCCTTATTTATATAAATGCATTACAAATATGTACTTATTTATATACATTATTAAATTACAACTATAAATGTTTATGATTTTAAAATAGATATTTATTCATTTTATTAACTCTAGATGTTAAATGTGCATCTTAGACCTTGACTTGACCTTGATATTCATATTGTCGACTCCATCCCAAAGGTTATCTGGAAGAGATCGCTTTGAGCGATAAGACGGTCTATTGTACAATCAAAGAAGTATCTCATGTGTATTATTATTATTATCTTGAGCCGTTTTTGTCCCAATGCTGGGCAAAGGCCTGCCTACCCTCTTTACATTGATCCTGGTCGGCAGCTATGAATTGCCAGTGTTTCCGAAAGGAGTCTAGCTCATCCCACCCTACGTGTATTGTATGTGTGTCGTGTGTATTGTATGTGTGATCGAGATTTAGGCCAACCCTCTATCAAAGCGCATAAGAGGACATATGTTACAATAATGGGATGCCATCACACTACGTATTGGGAACCCTTTGGACTGTCGATACACATTACAACTCAGCTTTGATACAGTCCAGGTGAGGTTGGTCAGATTAAGCTGAATATTTCCTTGAAATATGCGCAGTACCTACAAGTACTGCAGTACGATACGAGAACGTGTAAATGTAAACCTCGTGGATTCATCAGTTCTAACACGTGCGACCACATACTCTGTAGCCGGTAAACTGTACCTACTATGAGTTAACAGGAAAATATGTACCAGCCTTCACTGTCCCTCTAATTAACTAATCAAATGCGTCAATCAAATCTAGCAGTGAAAAAGCTGTCACAGGAATTATTCGAAGCGAATTATATCAGGGCTAGTATCATGAACATTCTTAATTCTTGTAGCTTACAACTTTTTACTAGGTTGTAAAAGCAAGATGCTGCTCACGGCCGTATCGCAAGTATCGCAAAACGTCACTCACTTTTCACCAAAGCAGTCTTAAAATAAGAATGTATTGGGCTCCCTGGTATATGCACGTGGTACATGTAATAACGTGGTGATTCTTGTGCTATGTAGTATTGTTATTTGTTATGTGGTAGTGCTTATCCTTTGCTTCTCTTAACCTCGGAATAACACTTCAGAAATAGAATAAAGCAAAACCAAGTGTTCAACTGTTAAGAAGAGTTAGGGCCCGTTTCACCGGTACCTGATAGCGCTAATATGAAGAAATCTGAGAGATTTTTGACAGCTTTTATATGGCGTCATGAGTCTGATAACTATCTAACGCAATATCAGGAACCGGTGAAACTGGCCCTAAAATGAAATCTTTGAGTAGACTCAATAAATATATGTACTATGAAAGATCTTCTCGTATATGGATTTAGCCACATCTGTTCATAACGGAATCACCGATTTCAGCACCGTTCCCCAGAAGAAGTTTAATGGACAAACAATCCTATTGTCTATGATGTTGTGATGAATGAAGATATTGTTTAGTTTTCCCAAAAACATATAATCTGTCAAACCAAAAAAATATATTACCTAAAGCCCGTCTTATAGTTCCGACCATTCAACATTACACGCGCGATATTGATGGCACATTTCAAGATGGCAACTACGAGCACCACTCGTGTTGAATACAATTATTATTATGCAAATACGTATTCCGCTAGGTATGCATTCTAGTTTCCTCATCGTGTACACGTGGCCTATTATTGCTCGGCGTCCCATTTACTTCTCAATAGTTAGCCCACGATATTTACGCAGGGTTGCCGTTTTAATAGAAATTGGGAGAGCTTTCTTTCTTGATCGTTACCATCGTCGCTAGTTACCAGTAGCTTTATTTTGGGCCTTTTGGGGCAAATGCGTCTATGACTGTGAAGACTATCTGTGAAGTCTAAAATGTTCTTATTTCTTGCTCTTCTCTTGTTACGCTGAATAGAGCAAAATGCTGCTATACGGCTGCGTAGCGACATCTCTCTCATTATTTCTATCTCTTTCTCCGGCGTACCACCTGGTGGATTTTTAATAAAAATTGCACCATATATCCATCTTGGTAATTGAACGAATACAATACTTTAATTTTTTATTAAAATCATTTCAACCGTTAAAACAGGTAACAGAGGTGCACAGTTACATGTGTCTTGATTTTTTTTTTCATAGACATATTGTACCGGGATGACCGAGCTTTGCTCGGTATTATTATTTTTTTTGTAAATTGTGTTACTTGTTTGAAATTTTTTGGCTTCCAATAATAGTTTTTATCACAAAAGAATTACTTTAAAAATAGTGAAAAAATAATCATCTCATCTGGGCTCAACCCGAGGACCTCCCGATCGCCGTCCGATCGCTCTCTCACCGAGTCATCATGACCATTAAATAGTGGCCAAATTTAACCTTTGTATTTTAATGATATTTCAGCAGTGTTTCATTGTTTGAAAACAAGGATAAAGCGACATTTTATAAAAATGAATCCTAGCTAGATCGATTTATCGCCCCCGAAACTGCATACAAAATTTCATGAAAATCGTTGGAGTCGTTTCTAAGATCCCGATTAAATAAATAAATGTATTTATATCAAGAATTTCTCGTTTGAAGATATTAGATTATATGACTATTTTACCTTAGTTCTATCGATTCGATACTAAACGTCAGCCCTATTTTTGGACACGATAAAATGACATCGAAAGATAATGTGCTCTTTGGCAATGCCTACTGGGGTGGAAGTCTCTACATTGATAGCGATGCGTCCTGTCATCGCAAACGTCTAGTAGAAAGAGATGCAGCTAGGCAGTTGTTATCTGCATCTCTTTTCTTATCGACCATTATCGGTCGAAATTCATCGCTATTCATGTAGAGACTACCAGCCCTGGTTTCTGCTTTCGAAAAGACAACCCTATCGAATCTCTTCTTTAGTCAGTCTATAACACCGATTGACACAAAATGCGTCCTACTTTACATTTTTAGTCAGTGTAAAACACCTGTAAATCCGTCTGGCGCAGTTATATCGCAATATAGCCTAGAAAATATCGAGCGGCTATAAGCTTTTATTTATTGTAATGATTTTTTAGTCTGCGGATTTAAATGTTTATGCCTAAGTTATGATAATTCTGTACGCGAATTTACAAAAGTAAAATACAAATTTTACCTGGGAGTGGAGTATACAAAAAATACCTAAATGGTAAAGTCGAGAGTTGGTAATTGTTTTAAATCATTTTACAAAATGTCGTCATTCTACTAATTGGTAAAGTCTAGAGTTTTTTTTATATTTGTAACCGACTTCAAAAAAATCTCAATTCGACCCTATAAGTATATACATATATATTTTTTTAATGTTTGTTCGCGGATAACTTCGTCGTTTATGAACCGATTTTGATTATTATTTTTTTTATTTGGAAAGGTGATATCCTAAGAGTGGTACCATGGTAATTTCATCGAGGTATTATAAGAATCTCCAGCGATATGGAGATAAACGCCTCAAAATTGGTACTGAAAATTAATAGCGCGGCATTTAAAGTCGGTTCTTATAGTTTTTTAAACGATCTTATACAAAGAGAAGTCGTCGTTCTTACTAAATGGCAAAGTTGAGTTTTTATTTAAATAATTTTACAAAGAGAAGTCATCGATCCTACGCTAATGGTATCATATCATATCAACTGTTACGTAACTATGTAGAGTATGTCGTATACATACAGAATAAATACATAGAATGTTTCCCGTAGGTACTTCGTTTAGTGTTGCCCATGACTGAGTTACTTACAAATCTTTCTACATAAAACACGTCATAGTACATAGCTAAACACGTGTTTTTTTGACCGACTTTACAAGAGAAGGAGATACTCAATTCGTATTATCAGTAATTTATTAGCTGCACATTGGTCTCACAAAGTTTTATTAAATCGAATTAGAGGGGTAAGAAACATATAGAGAAACACAAGCATGTTTGAACATCCTACTGTAAATAACTTAAGGTGGAATCTGAAGTCCCTCTTCAGATAATCCCCTTTTAAAGTTTTCAAACATTATTAATCTACCAGATTCTGTTGTGGACATCTGCTAGTCCGCCTGAGGCGGAACCACCACTTTGCTAATTCATTCAGCCGTGAAATAGGAATGTTTTTCGGTTTGAATGGCAACGTGTCCAGTAAAATTACAGAGCGTGCGAGACCTAACATCTTTATGTCTCGAGGTAACAGGTGCAGTGCAGTGACATGTAAAATTTTGGCTATCCAGAATTTAGCATGCCGCTGTATATGTAATAGGTAGACGTCATCGCTTACCATCAGGCGAGCGTCGTGCTTGTCCTATTAGTTACCTTTTATCATAAAATAAAAGTTTGTGTCAATCTTTGATTTATTAGCTTCTTTGTTGGCAATAGGCCTGCTCTGACATACACATTTATTATTATTTATTTAAATCATACCGGCTAGCATTTGACCACTATCTCACCTGTTGGTAAGTGATGATGCGGTCGAGGATGGTAGCACGATGGGCCTAGTATTGGAACTGGCTCTCAAGTCTTAGTAAGTATATAAATATATGATACATAGTTATTTTAAAAACTAAAACAACCGACTTCAATGCCCCGCGAGTCAATTTCAGTAGCAAGTTTGAGACGTTTATCGTCATATCTCTGGAGATACTTATCAGATCTCGATGAAATTACAATGAGACCACCTCGGAATCGTACCCTACCGATAACAAAAAGAATCATTCGAATCGATTCAGAATTAACGGAGTAATTGCGTAACATACACACAAAAAAAACTTACAGACGAATTGAGAACCTCCTTCTTTTTGGGAGTCGGTTGATAAGTAAAAATATGCCTCTAAACGTAGCTGTATCTAGGAAGCTCTCACTTCAAGGTCTGTTAATCTCCATTTGATATCAATAATCACGCCGTCCCTGCCTACTCGACTCCATCGTTTTCCGCATGTGTTCTGAACTATTCAAGGAAAACATATGTATTAAACAGCTGATATTATACTATTTACAAACCGTACATTGAAGACAAGTGTGCTCGGCTCTATGTATAAAAAAAATCATATAAGGGTTACAGTCAGCATTCGCATTATAACAGATATCGATTTCTAACTTTATCAAATCAATCATCAAATATGAAGGAATTACAAACTTACGTGTAAGTCATAAAGTTGCACTCAACTGTGCCCTAACTGGACCTTGCAAGGTAGATAATTTACCCTGCTGCCTTATTATGCTTAACTTTGACAGTAGATTATTGAATGAACATAATTAATGATCGTACAAAACGAAAAAACCGACTTCACATGCCGCGATAGTCTAAGTACTGGCTAGTTATAATCATGTCATCTAAGTATACAAGTTTGCTTACATTGTTTACCTCCATATCTCCGGAGATAATTGTCATAGCTCAATAAAATTTGAATGGGACCAAACGGGAGGCATAATCTCTCAAACAAATATAATCATAATTTTTCAAATCGGTTAAGATTTGACAAAGTTCTGAGGTAACAAACATACGCAGCTATGCAGGCTTTATAGCTCCATCTCTGTCATATAGTTCATTTCAATACTTATCAAGTTCAATCATAAGGCAGCTTGTCACAGAATAAATAATAGTAAAAGTACTCTGGCTATTTTTCTATTTCACTCACTTACCGTAAGAGCAGTCTGTAATATCTGCCAACAAGATAATCTGCCTTCATAACCTTACGGTGTTCCGGCAGCACACAGCCCTTGAGTGAGAGCCAGACTATTCTAGGCGTAGCGTCTTCACCATCTTCAACCTCATCATCGCTTACCACCAGGCGAAATAGTGGTCAAACGCTAGCCTGTGAGATATTAAAAAGAAAGAGCAAAACCATGATTCAAGGTCATATGTTTAGTCCTCAAGAGTTAATTCTATATGCAAACCTCTTTTTAGAAAATGTAATCTTCTTGGTGTAAGTCATTGGAAAAAGGTCGATTTTAGCGTGACATTTGTCTAGACTATAGAGGTAAGGCGCGTGAGCAGAAGCACGTATCAAGACTCAAGACGCGCTCAAGTTGTCATCGCTACACTATGCATGCATACTGTACATATACTGTATATATAATATGTATATATACTAATAATATATAACTATACTAATGACGTATTAGGTAGTCGGTCGGTTGTCGTCCGCGTAACTTTATATTAACCCCTTTGGCATTGACATGGAACTCTAAAAGTTTGATATGACGTCACGCAGCACGTGGATCCATCGCGCACGTTACGGAAATCTCGCTAATGTTCAACGGGGAGCCAGCAGCGTTCACGAGTCATATGCAGTTTGCACTCTAGGAAATGTCCCCTGTTCCATTGGACTTCAGACCTTGCATCGTTGACATAAGGTCGTGCCCATTACTCATGCAGTTATTCCGCTTTGCGACCGGACAGATTGCCTTTCACAAAGTCATAGGACAGACAGTGCACGCCGCGTATTCATTTACAAAATTAGAACTTGATTTGTCAACGTCTAATACCTATACTTTGTAGTGTAGTTTTCAAGGTTTTGGTATGTCTGCAGTTAACTACCTATAACGCAATTAAAACTTATTGTAGAATTGTGTAAGTTATCATTATTATTACCAGACAAAATGCAGTATTACCATTCTAGGCCATTTCTAGTGTTTACCATCCTCGACCACACCATCACTTAGCACTAGGCGAGTAGGCAAGATAGTGGTCGAACGTTAACCTATCAGATATAAAAAAAAAATTACGTTATGCAGATTTTAAAGGTTTCATAAGATTCGATGGGGTTTTAAGTGACAAACTATGATATGATGATAAACGTCTCAATTTTGCTACTGAAATTGACTCGCGGGGTATTATTATCTTTTTTATGTCGCGGGACATGGAAGTCGGTTGTTTTAGTTTTTAAACTATCTTAATTATTACTATTTACGATCTTTGGGTAATCTAATTCTGTCGCTTGCGAACTGAGTTTGATCACGGTAATTATTATAATATTACCGTGGATTTATTATTATAAAAGTACCGACTATTACACTCACTACTATTTGATGTCGACTGTGAGCTAGGTTTCGTGCATGTCCGATGCACTTCCTCGGCAGTTTACGCAGCGAGATCGCGACGACCACTGAATTTCATTATTTCTCAAACGCGACTATCTTACTAATAATCCCGTTTTACCACAATAAAATCCATGTAGTCAAAATGCACTATCTAGGAATTACATGTATATCTTTAAATTTCACGCTTCCCAAAAACCCCGCAATAGCACACAGGACAAGACATAATTACGCTTTTCGTTTAATGTTTAAACAGTAAACAAGTATTATTTTAAAACCTTTTTAAACACAAGCTTTTACATAACCTAGGACCAGAGTAAGTCAAGACAAATCCAACGAGCCCAAACACGACGGGTACCTATAACATGTGTAGCTTAGGAGTTCATTTGGCCATCTTCCAGCTCCATCATCTTTGCATTGTCACGCGATTTACACATGTATGCAAAGTTCCAGCTCAAACGAAAACCGGGAAGTGGATCAAATTTAATTTGCAAGATTTGATGACAAACATCGGGACAGATGAAACTAAATTAAAGCTTGTAAAAACTTACCCTTTTATGAAACTTGGCGATGTTGTACGACCTCTCGGAACAAAGGTTGTATATCTTGTAACGATCCTTGTGTCTCATCTCCAGAAACCTGTACACCTCGTCAATGTGGTTCCTATACACCCCTTCTAACTTCTCCGCAGGGAAACCCATCGCTATCAGCCTGTCTGTGATATCTGTGCGGGATGCTAAGGAAACTTGTTGGGGAAACTGTACATTGATTAAACATATGCTGAAATATAATATGGTTATAAAATAACAAACTTTTTGGAGGATTTGTTGCATAGACAGTAAATAAGGGTATTTACTGATTAACAATTATGTAATACATTTAAAAAATTACGGCCGTATACATACACGCATTAATAATCAAATGCAACCATCTAATTATAAGCTTTACCTCGTCCATTCTTGATATAAATAGCATTAGTAGATAAAAATATTTACATATATTATGCGTTAATGTATAAGGATTTTCGTTGAGTTTTTTGGGTAGAGCCCGATGCTGGATAGTGAATATACAAAATCTGATAACGAATGTAGCATTTTCGGAGTGCATTAAAATTACACGCTGTAATAAATGTTTGCAAACAAAAATTTCCTCCGACCGCGATCGTCGAATCATCTCAATTTCGTTGCTATAATATTCTACTATTTTTAGTTCTATTCTACTAATATTATAAAGGCGAAAGTTTGTGAGTGTGTAAATATGTTTGTGAGTGTGTAAATATGTTTGTGAGTGTGTAAATATGTTTGTGAGTGTGTAAATATGTTTGTGAATGTGTAAATATGTTTGCTACTTGTTCACGCTAAAACTACTGAACCGATTGAGCTGACATTTGGAATGTAGATAGCCTAGACCCTGGAATAACACATAGGGTACTTTTTATCCCGATATTCCCACGGGAACGATGTCTACGCGGGTAAAACCGCGGGGTACAGCTAGTTCTTTTTATAAGTTAAACAAAAAATAGTGGGTATTGTTTATCTAATACGTTGACCTAGATTTTGGTAGTAATGTAAACATACGATAGGACTGGCCGTGCTATTGGTACAATACATCTTTCAATTAGTTAGTTCTAATACAATTGCCCCTCTATTGTGTTGTATTAGTTGGTTGGATGTTTTTAAACACTTAATATAACATATATCATATTAGGTATACCTCAAATTTCGATATTTTTTTTATAAGGTTATGGCCTCAGATTTAATCCTTGATGGTGGTAAGCTACTTTTATTTTTTAATAATTTGGTCTCAAGTCACATATAAAGCAAACAAAAATACAGTTTGTTAACAATGAACGTAAGTACTAAGTAATTATTTTTTTATTACATTTTCCCTGCCCTCCCTCCTCTTGCCTTGTGCTCGCTTGACGTCGACTTCTGGGACACCCTATACAATCAGCGAAACACGACTAGAGAACCTTCTATATTGCAAAGTCGGTGAAAAAGACACCCAGACAGCATTATCACTACATTATCATCGCGATATACCTACATACAATACTTATAGAATCAGGAAATAGTAACTAGACAGTAAACACTAAGTAACCTTTGCGATAAAATATAATAAATAACGGAATAGATAGATGTCAAAGGTTGTTTAACAAAACTTAATATCCAGTTTTCCTAATGACGTCAGAGCGAGCATTTTTAATCAGGGCCTTATGTCACGATCAAGTCTTATACTCCTATTATCCGACTATTTCGGAGCCCGAGGCCGATTTTTATTTTTTATCTGATAGTCGTGAAGTCTGGCAGCGGTTGGAAACAAAGAGCTGAAGATCGAGCTCAGTGGCGTGCCATAGGTGAGGCCTATGTCCAGCAGTGGACAGAAATAGGCTGATGATGATGATGAGTCGTGAAATAAACCTTCCATACAGAGGGACAGAGAGAGATACTGAATTGTATTATACCTATATCAGTCGCAGATATTTTACGAAAGAACTCTCTCTCAAACAGTCAAACCGTTTTAGTTCTATATCTTAGTTTTAATTAATCTAACATTCATAAAAACTGTAGCCAATTTGAATAATTTAATCGTTTATGTCACAGTAGGTAGCACAGTTACAATGTGGAGTTTAAAATGCTCAATGCTCAGAGCACTGCAGTCATTGCACCCATTCTACGTGTACCAAATATTAAATATTAAGGCTCCGTTCACATATAGCTGGTGTGTGAGCCATCAGTTACCGACAAATAATGGGGTATCCAAACGCAGTTAACGCGTGCAGATTTCATCTCAACAACGATGGATATGCAAATAAAGTATTATCGTCAGATAAGGCTAGCGTTTGACCACTATCACGCCTGGTGGTAAGCGATGATGTGGTCGAAGATGGTGAATGCGGTAGGCCTAGCATACCTTGACTCTCAGGGGCTGAGTGTTTCCGGAACACCGTAAAGTTTTAGCGGCAGATTTTCTCCTTGACGGTGGTAAGCTACTTTTTGGTAGCAAGTCAGGCAGAATATCGATAAAATATGCTCCTAATGTCTGTGAACGAACACCTATTCTAGGATTTTAACCATCAACCTATCGCTTAGAAGTTAAGGCATCTATCTATCTTTACGCCATCGGGGCTCTCAAAATTGATCAAGAATGAATCTTAAGATTGGTTTCATACACATTATAAAGATTTCATGAGCATCTTTGGTGATATGGAGAGGAACAACTCAAAACTGCAACTGGGCATGTGCAGTCGGGCCGTTTAAAAAGTTCATTTGCAGCGTATGTCAGTCTCAAAAGCGAAGTCAGCTACTTACTATGAGCCTGCCGTGTAAATAGAGCCTACAGTAGGCAATAATCCGCCGACGTTAACTGATGACACAAAAAAAGGCGAAATGTGCAATTGTAACTGCACATTACGACCGTAAATCAACCGTTTCACTGCCAAATATAAAAATAAAATATACAAAACGAGCGCTGATGCATGACAAAAGTATTTCTCGTTTCGGCGAGCGTAATTAGTACAGTACGTACCGTTTAAAAATCAGAAACATCTTATTACTTAAATACGAAAAGTACAGAATATCCAGACTAATACACAGTGTCTTTTTAGAGCCAAAAAAGTGACATTCTCTTTTTATTAAATACTAGCAGCCCGCCCCGGCTTCGCACGGGTAGAACATATTTGCCTACAAAATTTGCATCAGTTTGTTGCATCGAATATAAAATATGAACATATTTAACAACCATCGTCATATTTCATCCAATTTACACAAAACCTTAACGAATTATGCACCTAAACCTTCCTCATAAACACTCTGGCTATTGGTGAAAACCGCATGATAATCCGTTCAGTAGCTATTGAGATTATTGCGAACAGACAGACAGACGCAGTGATGAACTTTGTTTTATAATACTTACGTATTGATATTGGACGGCCCTTTGGCGTAAAGGATAGTTACCCTGATTCTGACCCTACGGTCGTTGGTTCTAATCCTAGCTATATACCTACCATGAAAGTTTTATGTGCATTCATGAATCATGAGTTTTCGTACAGTGGTAGTGGAATCATTAAATCTACCAAAAAGTAGCTTACCACCAAGGAGTACATCTGCCGCCGTAACCTTACGGCGTTCCCCGACGCAAAATGTAGGGGTAATATACGTTTAACGTGTGTATCTGTGTGTCTGTCTGTAGCATCTTAGCACCTAACCGGATGAACCGATTTTGTTTTTATTATTGATAGTTTTTTTTTGTTTGATAGATGTCTTCATCGAGAGTTTTCTTAGCTTTGATTCATGAAAATTCGTTCAATCGTTATAAAATTATGAGCTTTTTTCTAGTTAATTGCGCTATGAAATCAACTTTCATAGGTCTGATCAATTCGAAAATATTCTTCTTCAACGATATTGTAAGAACTTGGAAGCCTCCTGGACTCTACAGAATACTCAAATCCTCACCAACTTACAGCTCATATTTTAAATGTCGTGTTTAGAGTCATTGGAAAAAGCTATTATACATAGATCAGTCGGGGTGGTTTAAAATATTATATTATATTATTATATATATAGATGAATATTATTTTATACAATAGATCATATTATTATACTATATTGACTTCAAATTGATTGTGATCGGTGGGGATCTACAGCATAGCTAAGCTTATAATAATATTTTCGTAGTAACTATGCCCTAATCTGTGGTTTCACTGCAAATATTTTATTAATTTTGCGATGCGTGTTTGTGAAATTCGTGATATCTTCTAGAGTTTTCATTTGAATTATATACTGTAAAGGACAATTTTAATCTATAATATGTGGCCAAGCTAATTAACGTAATTATTTGGATAAGGATTAATACTACATACTTGAAAATAGCCTTGGAAGTTATGTAATATTTTTTAACAAAAAATTTAAGATTAAAATGGTTACTGTGAGTCAACCTTAAGAGATAGACATATGCTGTCGCGGACTTTTTTGTAGGTCTTATTAAGTTGTACAACTCTTGCATAGAAAATATTCTTCTATCTATTTTCAATTAAGCAGCGTTCGTAAGAAACGTGTTTTTTCGACCGTTTATTTGCCGACTTAGGTTGCAAATTAGGTCTCCACGAATGTACCTTTGATTTAAACGGGATAATATATAGCCTATTTTCATTCCGAAAGTCCATTCTATGTATTAGTGAAAGAATTTTTTTAATCGGTTCAGTAGTTTTTGAGCTTACTCATTACAAACATACAAAAATACAAAAATAATGTTCTCTTTTTATAATATTAGTATAGATTTCACTAACGCCTTGGAGGATATGTTTAAGAGGCTGGACTGGAAAGATTGTGGGCATTAACATCAACGGCAAGTACATCTCTCACTTACGATTCGCAGATGACATCGTCATTATGGCAGAGACGCTGCAGGATTTACAAAGGATGTTGAATGGCCTAGCCGATTCTTCTCGTCGCATCGGTCTCCGGATGAATTTGGATAAAAATAAAATCATGCACCACAGTGTCTAAGTCTTTAACCAGTGCGTTCGACCTATGATGCCATACGGAGCCGAGACGTGGACACTCACAATTCGACTGGTTCACCAATTTAAAGTCGCTCAGAGAGCTATGGAGAGAGCTATGCTTGGTATTTCTCTGCGGGATCGAATCCGGAACGAAGTAATTCGCCAGAGAACTAAAGTTATCGACATAGCTCAACGGATTAGTCAACTGACTTCAGCTGATCTGGGCTGGTCATATCTGCCGCAGGACTGATAATCGTTGGGGTAGACTTCTCCTAGAGTGGAGACCGCGAATCGGCAAACGTAGCGTAGGACATCCTGTGAGTATGTGCAGCGACGACATACGCAAAGCAGTGGGCAGTGACTGGAAAAAAAGAGCCGAAGATCGGGCTCAGTGTATATAGGCTCAAAGTATATTGTCATAACCCTGTAAATCCTGTAATACAAACAAATCTCAATTTTATATTGTTTTTTTTGTACGAATTATTTTCAGTATTTTGATTTTGAAGGTCACAAAATCTTTAAGATTTAAAAAAAAAAAAGTGTACAAAGTTGACATCTGGGAGTTCTACTCCTGTATTTTTAATGCACTTTTAAGTAGAAATATGCAATAAAAAGAGAATGTCACTTTTTTGGGTCTAGAAAAACACTGTGTAATATTATAAAAACGTTTGTGACACTGTTACTCTGAAATCTTACTGAAATTTAACAATGAGATACTTTATAGCATGAGTGTGAACATAGGCTAATTGTGAAAATAAAATCACGAATAACTAAGATAACTCAGATCACACAAATGTTGATTGACAGATTGACAGTTTTTGAGGGCCCGGTGGCGTAATCGGGAGAACGGTTGGCTTTGATGCCGTGGTACCGAGTTCAAATCCCGCCGTGCACCAATGGATTTTTCTATCGAAAAATTTATGTGCGCTTCTCACAGTGGCCTTCCGGTGAAGGAAAACATCGTTAAGAAACCAACAACCCCCGCATGGTGGTAGGACACTATCTAGTGTCCGCCTGGCCAGCTACAACCCTCAAGTTAGAAAATCTGTCACCAAAACATCTAATGTGTTCCGGCAGCTATCCTTGAGAGCCAGTTCCCATTCTATCCATCACTTACCAACAGGTGAGATAGTGGTGAAACGCTAGCCTCTACAATATAAAAAAAAATACAAAAAATAATGATAAAATGTTTGGTGCACGTGAACGAAGTCGCGGATATCAGCCAGTTTTCCACCAAAGTGTCATAAAATATTGACTATGTATGATGCAAGAAGTATTCAAATTTCATCATCATCATAATCAGCCAGTATTCGTCCACTGCTGGACATAGGCCTCTCCTATGGCACGCCACTGAGCTCGATCTTCAGCTCCTTGTTTCCAACCGCTGCCAGCCAACTTGCATATATATCATCGCTCACCCTAGCTGGAGGGCGTCCTGCGCTTCGATTACCGAGCCGTGGTCTCCACTCTAGAACACGTCTACCTTTTACGGTTATCGGTTCCGGCTGCCATTTCAGTTTGCTAATCCTTGAGCTATGTCGATAACTTCGGTTCTCTGTCGGATTACTTCGTTTCGAATTCGATCTTTCAGAGATATTATTATTGTTATATACCGGCTACAATTCACGTACCTTTAGTAGAATTTTCTCGACCTAGGTTTCGAGCGAGTCAGTCGCTCTTCCTCGGGAGTGAGGTCACGCGGTGAGATCGCGATGTTCACCTTTCAGAGATACTCCGAGCATAGCCCTTTCCATAGCAGTATTCAAATTTAATTGTATGGAAAGATCCAATCTTCGCTGCGCCTAGCCAGGTGTACGCTGGGCTTATGGGGGGCGTTTCTTTCATCCAATGGATTTGGAGATCATCTTTTAAGTCTTAATGTATGTCTGGATGTCTGAAGTCTTGAATTTTCGCTGATTAATATGAACCCATATATTAATCAGCGATAATTCAAATTGAAGTTTAAATCCAGACAGCATGGTACCAGTCGCGCATAAATTCTATTCGTTACCTACTTATTATGCCCAAACGGAAATCGGGTTGCAATACATGACCTAAAATGACAAAACATGTTAAATGTCTCATGACTGTTCTAGTTAGTCATATTTTACATACGGTGAAAAGGTGGAAAATAAACAATTTATTGAGCTATACGTAACAAATAAAAACAGATAACAAAATGGAATCTAAATAACTAAGTAGGTACAAAAACAATAATATAACAAATATATATAATTATAATAACATAATATAAGCAATTTAAAATAACAGCGATTTCTCAGAGAGATGTAAGGTCGAAACATCGTACGTAATTGTCTGTTGCTAGGCGGTTAACAGCGCCACAAATGTAACATCCGATCTAACGAAACACAATCAAATACTGATTGCCATAGCTCTCTAGACTGAGGCAATAAAGCATTATGACGTGCTTTACAATCAAGCGATGTATTAGAGTATTAGACTAAAGCTCGAGTTGAACTAATCTGAGAACTGAAACTGGCTTAGGCCTGAAAAGTAGACTAATAAATTAGATTCGTATGAATGAACTACATACTCTTAATTAATTTTACGCTGGACAAAAATTGATTGATGCGAGGTGTAATACATCAAAATAAAATAAAATATTGGAGAAATGTCGTCTTCTTAGACGAAATTAAACAGAGTGAACGGTATGAAAAGGCATCTTCTAGGCAAGAGTGCTACATCGTCGATCACATCTTCACTTAACAGCAGGTGAGTCTTAGTACAGACTACTAGTACAGTACTTAGTAACAGAGTGAGTGGTCACACGATTGCTAAATACTACTACTGTAAAAAATAGATATGTATATTCGAGAACGCATTAAAAATAATACCTCATAAACTGATATCTATGAATGCCTACGAAAACGATTGAAAAGTCGCAATCAAAGTTGACTACAACCAAACCGTCTAGTCGGTCAGAATAGTCTATTGTGTCAAGGCTTGAGTTGACAAAACAAAAGGAAAAGCTGAAGTAACACAAAACTCAAAGAATCCACGTAGACTATAAGCCGCCAGACGGCATATCGAATAGCAACAAAGGGTGCATACTGTGCATAGAGAGCAACAACCTAAACAAATCCAATTACACAAAGAAGCGCGCAGTTGACACATCACATATGTATAGGATTACTTATCAGTAAATTAAAAAAAAATATCGGCAAGTGAATCACCCGATTAGTTCAGAAACAGTAAGGATTCGACAAAAAAACGAACTAGCACCAAATTTTGCCTATTAATAATAATTATTATTGCCAAGTATTCTGGGACATAAGACTCCAGCAGATAACATGGTAGGAACCGCCCAAACCGCACAGTCTTATAATTGCCAAAGATCCCAAAGTTCAAGGACCAGCGCTTATTTCACTATCCAAGTACAAACAATAACAACAACCGCTTTGTCAACAAGTAATGTAGCCCAAATCGCGTCATTACGAATATCAGCGGTCTAATTAAAATTGGGCTCGATGACGGCCATGAGTTGAAGATAATGTTCATATCGGCAATATACCCTTTGATGTATCGATAGTCCTTACTGATTGTAGACTAGAAGTATGAGGTACCGCAGATAGTGGTCGATAGGCGATTAAATAATGCAAACTAAGAACACCGGCAGACGTTGAGGAGGCATAAATCGATCGTGCATGCGACAAGTTGGCTGCAATTACTGTTGTTTGTCGGATAATAGCTGACTAAGTGACTACTGCCGAAGGGCCGACTGTCGTCTATTCTATGTTCATCATTAAGTTGAACAAATTACTGATATTCATAGGCTCAGTACGGTTTAATCAGGATGGGGATATTGAAAATGAGAATGGACTGAATATGAATAGGTAGTTTTATTCATAGTCTGTAGTCCGGCTTTGACGATGATACGGTGAAGACACTCAACATTAAAGTTCAATTAGATTTTAATACTTGGATATGAAAAAGCGAGGAGAACGCTTCGTGATATTTAAGTCAATATCAGACAGGCATGGGCTGATTAAACTTGTTCTTCAGGCAATAGTATGAACATTGCTTGAGGGAACGCTAGACGTGAAGTCAAAAAGTTCATCACATGCCAATCAAGCCATATGAAGACAGCCTCGAACGGTAATGATCTCGTGTAACGTGATTTTTGATAGCATCTCAAATGTAGCTCAGTCGACGACCTCCGAAGCTTCATTACTCGAGATTTATCCTCAGGGAGTGGCACACGACACTGGGTAACCGCAATCGCCTCGTAAAATCATGAATAAAATGCCTTTAAAACCAACGTACAGGGCGCAATACTCGCGATTACATTTTAATTAAGTCGTTAAATCGTAATGCGTGTCCCTGCAACCGTGAAACTGTTAACTGATACGTAGTCTAGTTTAAAACCTTGCTCTATTAACTACTCTGTGAATGAGGCACTGTATATATTTAGACAGAAGGCATTCGCTTCTATGGCAATATTGATCTCCGGCGGGGCATTGACTTCCTGATATCTCAGCGCCTACTTTTAGCATTATTATCTAATCTGTGCCAGTAATCTAGAATGCCTACGGGTTACACGTGTAACCGATTTTCGGCGCGCCTGCTAACGAGCAGAGTGGCGCAGTGGAAGCGTGCTGGGCCCATAACCCAGAGGTCCGTGGATCGAAACCACGCTCTGCTATTTACGTTTTGCTCTACGATTTATCTCCACCGGCGAATGGGAGTTAGAAATGAGCAGAAATAAAAGCTATTCGACCGCGAGGAAAATTAGGCGGGCTCTTTACGGGGGAACGGTAAATGTACGGCAAGTAACTACACCATCAAAGGAACTAGTTAAATAAGGTATCCCGGAATAACCTTTCCGGTCGATTTAATCAACATCGTAAACCATTAAGGGACCCCCGCTTTCAGACAAAGCCTGTCCAATTTTTTCGTCCACGAAACTGCATGAGCCCTAACTATACACGGACGACGTCCGACGATATATTTTTATTAACCAACTTCAAATAAGGAGGAGGTTTTGAATTCATAGGAATCTTTTTAGGGTTCTGTACCCAAAGGGTAAAACGGGACCCTATTACTAAGACTCCGCTGTCCGTCTGTCTGTCTGTCCGTCCGTCTGTCACCAGGCTGTATCTCATGAACCGTGATAGTTAGACAGTTGAAATTTTCACAGATGATGTATTTCTGTTGCCGCTATAACAACAAATACTAAAAGCAGAATAAAGTTAAAAATAATAGAGGTTCCCCATACAACAAACGTGTTTTTTTCGGCATTTCACGCCATCTATGAACGCTTAGTTAGGTAAACGTCCCATAGATGGCGTTATAAGAAATAAAATGTTTATTAATTATTTTTTGCTGGCGAAAAATGATAAGTGGTTTTTTTGCTCGATCTTATAAAATACTGTAGAGTGGTACGGAACCCTACTAGTGCCTGTCCGACTTGCACTTGGCCATTATTATATTATTTTTTTATGTATATATTATACCAGTATTAGTTTATTTATGTATGTCCCCTGTCTATGAAATATGAAGAAGTTAGTAGTTATAGTACCTAGTTCTGGCTTTGATGTCCAACTGTAAGCGCAACATGTATTTTTTCAAAGGTTTGTAAATAAATAATACTCAAGAACGTTTTGGAAAACTCTTCATTTGTATGAAAGGGTATATATCTTCCGAGGTGGTCCCATTTAAATTTCATAGTGATTCTTCACATTCTGATGAGTATCTCCAAAGACATGGAGATACTCGCCTCTAACTTGGTACTGAAAATTATTACCGCAGCATTTGAAGTCTGCTCTTTTAATTTTTGAAACGATCTTAAATTATTTTAATTTGCTGGCTAGCATCGGACTCTGCCGCTTTGAGGAAGTTGCACAAAACTAAGCAATAACTTAAGTTGTTAAGTAAATTGGCAATTTCTCGAATAATGTCGCCGCATTTGTCATTTTACGAAGTGAACCAGGCTACCTTGAGTGATCATTATGACTATGGACGTTACAGCAAATTTGTCTTAATCTATCGGAAAATCGTGGTAATTTCCGAGATTGGCTAGCACGTTGAGTTACTTAAAATAATTATTATACAGCTTCAGAAATTGCGTGCTGAATTCCTATATTGTCAATATCAATAGCCTTTACTCTAAATAAATTAATCGGTAGATTCGGTAGTGCGCAGCGCGGCTTGACTTTCCACATCCAGAGTAACACTATTAAACAGTTTTAGGATTCCGTACATAAATGGTACCAATGGAAGCCTATTACTGAGACTTTGTTTTCCATCCGTTCGTCCGTCTGTCAGAGGGATCTAAACCGTAATAGATAGGCTTGAAATTTAAAAAAAAAATGGTTTAACATTATTTTTAATTTTGAATGTAAGTATTATTTATTTAGTCTTGTTGTTATCAATACCAATTACATTCAAAATTTAAAACCACTCATACTTTACATCTGAGTGTGTGTAAAACGCCTATTGACAAATAAATACAATACAATACAAAATACAATACATCTCTGCTGTAATTTGGTGAGGAGTTGAGTATTCTACAAATTCCAGATGTCCCAGTACCAGGTCAATGCTACCATGATCTTACAATATCGTTGAACTAGGAGGATACCTGTGAGGATACCTAATTTCGAATTGATCAAACCTATGAAAGTTGAATTCATAGCTTTATCAATTAGGAGTATCAAAGCCAAGAAATATGGGCGATCTTATCACGGATACGACCGCTCATTGTTATTTATCACTAATGGCGATCTCTTCCAGAACCTTTAGATAGACAGAACATTGCAGGAAGAAAAAGACGATGGTGTGCTAAATAAGATCAGAAAATAGAACCGATACAAATTTAATATTAATAAGTAATATATAAAATACTTTATATATGCACATATAATATAATACATACAAATACATACAAATCCATGAGGAATAGCAATAAGTACTCAATGGGCTAGTGCTCGATTTTGATGAAAACTAAAACTGCACCATTGGATTTTTACAAAATTAATATTCCTAGCCAGAAATTGAGCACGTTGATTTTGAAAAAAAAAACAACCTGTTCAATTTATTACACCATTATTTTGATAGTGTCGCTAATGAGGAACGTATAATGGGAAGTGTGTGTTACTATGACAGTCCTTAATTTATAGTTAAAGAGTAAGGCAAATTTTGGGCTTGCAACTCTTTGCGAGAAACTAATGAAAAAAGGTGTAAAGTAAGTATCAAAGCAATTCTGAAGACAGAAAGTCGTTAAAATAAAATACCTAGAACCTATAGTTATCAATTTCTCATACCTATGTATACTATAGTGATCATTTATGTACTCTAGTTTCCAGTGTTTCCATAATTAACTCCATTAATGAAGGCTTCCCTAATTCCTTGTAAAGTTTAGTTAATAACGATTAACTCGCGTTAAAGGTACTCCACGTGTCAAGGTTATACCTAATTATTGCCTAGAAACGTGGAGTAACTTATAAGGGTTTAGTTTTGGTGAGCAACCATTGTCACTGAGAGTTTTAATACTAGGTAGGTCAAAAATGCTTTCGTCGTAAATATGTCTCTGCGGATGTCTGCAGGCCTATCACGAAATTAGGCTGAATATCAAACACATTCACAATTCACAATTGATTCTATGTGAAATTCGTGAAGTATATAGATTTTTCAGTCAATTCAGATTTGGGAAATTTTTCAAAATGTTGGAGACATTGGGATTGAAAACGTGAAAAAATCAAATTTCAGCCTTATTTTGAAAAATGTTCAAAAATGTCAAAACACTTTTTTGTTACCCTCAATATAAGACTTTTTTTCCTGAACAACTTTTACATCCGTTAAACTGCATGGGGTCGGGGGTGTGTTATCTAGTTCTATTAACCGACTTCCAAAAAGGAGGAGGTTCTATGTTAGTCAATGATAGCTAAACCAGCAGTAAGGTTTATTATTTTTAAATGATGTCTTGTTCCTTAAATGAAATTGTTCATGAAAACGTTAACGTCAAAATTACCCGATATGTTTTATTATTGGAATAACTTCACGCTACACAACAATCAGGAAGCGATGAACGATTTACGTTAAATCGGGAAATTATGAAAATGCGTAATTTGTCTTAGCAAAGCCAATTCCGGTTGTAACATTATGTACAATTTGGCAAAAGATCGAAAGATCTGCGCTATACAGTTTAATCAAAATGCGAGAATACTCATTAGAGTACGTCCCAATCCCATACACGGAATATGACAGCGTGACAATTATCTCGGTTGCTCGCCAAATATTTCTTTACAATGTGGTCAACTGCTACCAATATTTTAGGAACAGACCCTGGGTTTGTATCTTTACAATATGTCCGTTATTTCTCAATATAAACGTAGTAAGAAGTTTAGATCTGTGGTACCAGTGGAGTCGTGAATCAAAGGGACATGGGCCAGGTAATCTGACCTTTGACACAGATTATTGATTAGTTAGCATGTAAGCTGTGTTGCAACTTGCAACTGATCCCAGTTTATTGATGTGACGCGTGACTCGATGTTATAGAGATGGAAACGTCAGAATCTTCAACTTATTGGTCTATGTCAGCAATGTATAATGTACCTACTGTTTACATGTATCTCAATAATTCGCAATGGTCTATCTATGTAAACTGAGGCATGGTTTGCTGCAAGTTTGACACGACCAGTTATTTTTTTAATGGGTCATATTAGCGATCGAAAGTACGTAGTGTTAAAAGTGAGACAGGAATCATCGATATAATAATTAAGATAGTTTAAAAAAAACTAAAACAACCGACTTCCATGTCCCGCGAGTCAATTTCAGTAGCAAGTTTGAGACGTTTATCGTCATATCTCTGGAGATACGTGTCAGATCTCGATAAAATTACAATGGGAACGTACCCAACCGATTAAAAAAAGAATCATTAAAATCGGTTCACAAAAAAATATATAAAGATTTAAAAAAAAAACAGACGAATTGAGAACCTTCTTTTTGGAAGTCGGTTGAAAAGGACGGGAATGAAGCAGTTTTCGGTGGTTGATGGTTCGTTCAAGCGAGCGGTTGCACCGTGAGGACTGGATGTGGTTTAAGTCTGAGTCCATAGGTCATTATAAACCAGTCGAATACGTTTATTCAGACGTTACTCTGCGGAAATGCAAAATAAACGAGATTTTAATTAAGTAAGTATGAATTCTGCTAATTTACAGTCGAATGTTGCAATTTTAGAACAGTTTGATGACTTTTCTAAGACAACCGAGATTTTTTTTGCGAGTTGTCACTTCATTCGCGATAGCAACTAGATATTCATTTATAGGCCATATGAGTTCATATTTGACATCAAAATCATGTTGTGCCATTACCCGTTAAGACATAACAAACAATAATAAACTAAAGCATAAAATTCCTTGCCAGTGTCTGTGTTTCCTAGTAACTTTAACCCAGGGGTCTTCAAATCGCGAGTGAACATCTATCGGTATCTTCTAGGTAAGCGTGTTACATCGTCGATCGCATCGTCACTTAACATCAGGTGAGATAGTGGTCAAACGCTTACCTATCTAGCATAAAAAAGCATTAATTTATTGGCGTTGATACTAGAATAAAAAGTATTAGGTAGGAGGAATAGCAAAAGAAGAGATATTTTTCCCTAAGCTCCGATCACATACACGAAATGGGCGTGCCTTCGACATCGTCTCTCATTTGTTACCTTTCGCGTGCAATAACACAAAAAAGCAGTTTACCTAAAACTGATCCAAATTGTCCATTGGACTGGTTATATTTTCATCGACACAAACTAGTTTTGTGACCGTTATGTGGTTAACGTTTGGTTCGATAAGATTAACTTTTAATATACATGATATCCATTTTATAATACAGATAGCAACACCATTATTATAAACGCGAAAGTCAGTTTGTAAATTTGATTGTTTGGAACCTCTTCGCGGTCAAAGGGCTCGACCGATTAGGCTGAAATTTTCCATAGGGATAGCCAGTATAGAGGTAAGGACATAGAATACTTTTTAATGCAGGCGGAGCCGCGAGGTGCAGCTATTATAAGTAAACAGATATATTGGTGCTAATATATTTACAATTGTGTTTGTTCATCCGAAGGTACTCTCTTTATATCTGTACCTATGGCCTTAGATCGAGCTGCATCATCGTCATTATGCTTGGAACTGTTATGTATCTTATACGGTGGTAGTGGGATGAGGTTGTGGGTATGCTTGCCGACTTCTCTCTCTCTTTCTATTCGCTTTGTACCGCCCCAGGCGAACTAGCAGAAGACCCACCATTACACAAATATTACTAAAAAGGTAAGTAGTTTTTATATTTTTGTAGTGGAAGGACTTCTGCTAAACCGCCTGGAGCAGTACTTACCATCACTTACCAATGAATACAGCCGTGAATTAGGAATGTGTTTTCGGTTTGCATGGCATTGTGTCCAGTGAAATTACAGAGCATGTGAGACTTAACATCTTTATGTCTCGATCGAGGTAACAGGCTGCAGTGACATGCAACATTCTGGTTAGACAGAATTTAACATGCCGCTTTATCTTTAATAGGTAGTCGTCATCGACAACTATCAGACAAGCGTCATTGTCCTGTTACATAATATCATAAAATTCGATAACTTTGGTTCTCTGACTGATGACTTCGTTTGGAATTCGATCCTTCAGAGAAACTCCGAGCATAGCCCTCTCCATAGCTCGCTGAGCGACTTTGAATTGGTGAACTAGTCGCACCGTCAGTCAGTCAGTCAGTACACAAAAATATGTATTCGGCATATATATATATATATATATATATATATATATATATATATATATATATATATATATATATATATATATATTTTTTTTTTTTTATTGACTGAGCGATTATAATTAGTGAGGTATGAATGTTATATAGGTATGTATATTACGGCTTTAATACACACAAGGTCGAAAGAGAACAATCATCATAATAATTCAAGTAGATAATTCAGTTAAGAAATCACTTTAAATGGAACAAAAAACTTCGACGGCCGCCTGTCCGCAGCCTAAAAGTTAATTATAAACGAGGTTCGGAACCCAGTTATGTAAATGAAGCATTGTTGCCATGCACGTTTCGCTCCTAAAACATTTCACTAGCAACATCTTCGGGTAACCTTGAAATACAATAAAAGTTGCTTTTAAATTGACGCACAGAAATCGCATCTATTCGCTGTGAAGGGTCAAAATGTACTGATAAAATCTTTTGAGGTCGAGAGAAAGTTTATAAAATGGATTTATTTTTAAATAGAAAGCGACAGGAAAGTTAGAAAAAGGCTGTTTAAATGCAAAGGTCAGGATAGATCCGCGGCGACCGCTGAGTAGGTAGGTATACCTACAGTATAATACATGACATCTAGGCAATGTAAGTACGTAGGTAGGTACAACGCGGCCGCGACTTGCCTAGCAACAGTGGTCGCGTCGCGACTCGCGAGGCGATGCATGTTGTATTGGATTGGAATACCTATCGTTAAACACGTCCACCACACTTGTTAAGGAGGTGTACCTCATTTGGCCGTCCATTTGCTTTACAATGTTATATTACCTATAGCCATTGAACTATTAATATTAAATATCTAGAACAATTTTAACATCTAGTTACTTATTTGTAATTAAATATTAGCTTAAGGAATTAGGTAGGTATATTCTCTGCTTAAGGATAACTCCCTCTTTTGGTTTATTCACAGTCAAAGCGAAGCACGTTGATTTTTTGCTGTCTCTAATCGACGAAAGTAGGTAGGTACCTAGGGATTATTAATTTTTAGAGCATGCCTAGATTCAAATTTCATATGCGATGATTTATAGTACTATGAGAGATTTTTTTACATTCTGGTGATGCCACAAGGATAACATAGATAACATACACAAACTTTTAATCCATGAAAGTGTAGGATCCCACGGGAAATTTGAAAACTGTACACGTAAGCCGAATGGGGCCAGTACATCTATACTTAATATTATAAAGAGAGAACATTTGTATTTTTGTATTTTTGTATGTTTGTAATGATTTGGCTCAAAAACTACTGGACCGATTTAAAAAATTCTTTCACTAATATATAGAATGGACTTTTGGAATGAAAATAGGCTATATATTATCTCGTTTAAATTAAAGGTACATTCGTGGAGACCTAATTTGCAACCTAAGTCGACAAAAAAACGGTCGAAAAAACACGTTTCTTACGAACGCTGCTCAATTGAAAAAAGACGGAAGAATATTTTCTATGGAAGAGTTGTACAACTTAATAAGACCTACAAAAAAGTCTGCGACAGCATATGTCTATCTCTTGGTTGACTCACAGTAACCATTTTAATCTTTATTTTTTCGTTAAAAAATATTACATAACTTCCAGGGCTATTTTCAAGTATATAGTATTAATCTTTATCCAAATAATTACGTTAATTAGCTTGGCCACATATCATAGATTAAAATTGTCCTTTACAGTATATAATTCAAATGAAAACTCTAGGAGATATCACGGATTTCACATACACGCAACGCAAAAGTAATAAAATATTTGCAGTGAAACCACAGAATATGTCATAGTTACTACGAAAATATTATAAGCTTAGCTTTTCTGTAGATCCCCACCGATCACAATCAATTTGAAGTCAATATAGTATAATAATCTATATATATAATATAATCTATTTTATATCATTCATCACATATAAAATCTATTTTATAAAATAGTAATGATCTATATATATAATATAATATAATATAATATAATATTTTAAACCACCCCGACTGATCTATGTATAATCTTTTCATTAAAAGCATTCCAATGACTCTAAACACGACATTTAAAATCTGAGCTGTAAGTTGGTGGGGATTTGAGTATTCTGTAGAGTCCATTAGATGTCCCAGCATCAGGTCAATGCTTCCATGTTCTTAAAATATCGTTGAAGAAGAAGATTTTCGAATTGATCAGACCTATGAAAGTTGATTAAAGCTTATAGTTTTATAACGATTGAACGAATTTTCATGAATCAAAGCTAAGAACACTCTCGATGAAGACATCTATCTATAAAAAAAAAACTATCAATAATAAAATCAAAATCGGTTCATACGGTTGCGTGCTAAGATGCTACAGACAGACACACAGATACACACGTTAAACGTATAATACCCCTACTTTTTGCGTCGGGAAACGCGACAAGGTTACGGCGGCAGATGTTCTCCATGGTAGTAAGCTACTTTTCAACCGACTTCCAAAAAGAAGGAAGTTCTCAATTCGTCTGTATGTTTCTTTTTTATTTTCTTTTTTTGTGTGTGTATGTTACGCGATTACCCCGTCAATTGTGAACCGATTCGAATGATTATTTTTGTAATCGGAAACGTACCCTACGTATCCGAGGTGGTCCCATTGTAATTTCATTGAGATGTGATAAGTATCTTCAGAGATATGACGATAAACGTCTCAAACTTGCTACTGAAATTGACTCGCGGGGAATTGAAGTCAGTTGTTTTAGTTTTTAAACTATCTTAATTATTGGTAGATTTAATGATCCCACGAAAACCCATGATTCATGAATGCACATAAAACTTTCATTGGTAGGTATGTAGCTAGGATTAGAACCAACGACCCTCGGGTCAGCATCAGGGTAACTATCCTTTACGCCAAAGGGCCGTCCAATATCACTACGTGAGTATTATAAAACAATGTCCATCACTGCGTCTGTCTGTCTGTCTGTCTGTCTGTTCGCAATAATCTCAATAGCTACTGAACGGATTATCATGCGGTTTTCACCAATAGCCAGAGTGTTTATGAGGAAGGTTTAGGTGCATAATTCGTTAAGGTTTTGTGTAAATTGGTTGAAATATGACGATGATTGTTAAATATGTTAATATTTTATATTCGATGCAACAAACTGATGAAAATTTTGTAGGCATATATGTTCTACCCGTGCGAAGCCGGGGCGGGCTGCTCGTCTAAAATAAGTTACAACCGTCACGAGCCGACCATTTTTGTGCATCGAATAGCATGCAACAATCGTCTTTACGACGTCTACGACGTACTTATAATGTCAAGTACGAGCTTATGTTGAAACAATCGAGCGGTTAAAAACCTCCTTTTCATTGCTAACCATTGTTAATAATGTAGACCTGGCTTAGGCTGCGATTAACCAGAGCTGGGCGAGGAAGCTGAGCGGCGCGCGAGGAAATACTCAACACATCATCATTAAAAGCCAGTAACCGTTCACTGCTGGTCATAGGCCTCTCCTATGGCACGTCACTGAGCTCAATCTTCAGCTCCTTGTTTCCAACCGCTGCCACCCAGCTTGCGTATATCATCAGTCCACATAGCTGGAGGGCGTCCTACGCTTCGTCCCAGTATTCCTAGTCAATGAGTAGTATCACTTTATTTTCCTAAAACTTCGGAGAAAACATGGAGAAATGTGTTGCGAGGGACGCGAGCGAGGTGCAATGCAATGCTTTGATTATCTGCTGTCTAGAATCCTATATTGTTGCGCTGTAATTGCAACATAAATGACAGGCCAGATTTGAAGCGCTGTGTGCGTTTTACGCTCACATGTATGCGTTTTCAAACGCGCTAGGTCACTGATGGCAGTCTGAGTAATATCAGCTCTTGAATATTTGCTACAATTTTTTTTTAAACTAAAAGAACCGACTTCAAATGCCGCGCTACTAATTTTCAGTACCAAGTTTGAGGTGTTTATTTCCATATTTCTGGAGTTACTTATCATATCTCGATGAAATTACTATGGTACCACCCTCGGGATATCCCCTTCCCAACAAAAAAAGAAATATCAAAATCTAAACGACGAGTTAAACGCGAACACCAATAAAAATAATAAAAAAATATATATACTTACTGTCGAATTGAGAAAACTCCTTTTTTTTAAGTCGGTTAAGTAGGTAGGTATACCTACAGTATAATACATGACATCTAGGCAATGCATCCTCGCTCCGCTACACATTCTCGCTCCTCTCTGGTGGAAACGATAATATACTCGTAGGTTCACAGCCTCGCTACACATCTTCGCTGCGCCCATTTTCCTAACACAGCTCTTGTTGAAAGGCACCCTTATTGCGTGTTAAGTATTAACGCCAGGATTAGGTAGTACCAAGATTTTTACAATTGCATAGTTAAGTAACTATGCAATTGTATACTACATACGAGTACATTTATGTACGGTGCGAGTTCATTGACCCGCGCCGTCGAACATATTACCGATGCGGTGTAGACTTTTTTATTCCTATCTCAATATATTATGTAGGTATATTTATGAACACTAGTGTGTCATTTGCATTAGTATTCGCGCGGGCTATTATTCTAGAATACTAGACTGTCTGGCCTTAAAGTGTATTAGGGTCAGAACAGCGATAAAATATATGGTGAGGTCCAACTGTCTGCTTTCTTAGAACGACGAGCTGGATCTCACAGATTATAGCCTGGCTTGGAAACGATGTGCTTAGCTCGATCGAGCTACTACCTACATGTTTTCAACACACTTCCTACAAGGAGGTTTTCAATTCGTCTGTGTTTTTTTTGTGTGTAAGTTACGCGATTACTCCGTCAACTGTGAACAGATTTGAATGATGCTTTTTGTAATCGGTAGGGTACGTTTCCGAGGTGGTACACTTGTAATTTCATCGAGATCTGATAAGTATCTACAGAGATATGACGACAAACGTCTCAAACTTGCTACTGATATTGACTCGCAGGGCATGGAAGTCGGTTGTTTTAGTTTTTAAACTATCTTAATTATATAATAAAAAACTCGAACACAACGTCACTTAACTAATATCAGATAAAGTAGTTTTATTATTGCGTAAAAAAATCGTATTTCTTAAAAGGAATGATACATATAGGGAAACCAGTATCATTCCTGGCAGCACCAGTGACAAATTGCCAATAAGCACTTTGTCATAAAATCTTGAGTTTAACAAATAGTGAATTCGAATTGGAAATTATAGGAAATGTGCTAGAGAATTCACAAACTATAGAATATTCGATTCTGCCTAAAAGTCAGCATTATTTCTACGTACATTTTTCAGTTTTTGTCGAAATTGATCATATTATAAAAAGAAATGGTGTGTGGCCACACGACAGAAGTGAAAAGTTTATCAAGACGAGGGAGCCGAGCTGGCTAACCCAAACCACCCGAACGAACGTTACATAGCCGTGCGTTAACGGTCAAAGCATGGTCAAAGCGAGCTTTTGTTTACACTAAAAGATCAAGAAATAATGCTCTTGTTTTAGCTCTAGCTCTTTGTTAGTTTGGTCTAAACCCGGCTTTACGGCTAAGTTTCATTCAATACCCACAAAGAAAATCGTGCAAGGCGCGCCTTAAAAAGTTTTCACTTAAAAATATTGGTATAGTTACAAATTGTTATAATAGACATAGGTAGTAGTTTAAGTAAAATAAATTGCAACAGTCTCCCAAGCTCATTTAGACGATTCTCGCGTTCATAACAACGATAGTTCACGTCACGTCCAGCAGTCTGTCTCTAGAAGATTGCCATAGCAACATAATGCCACAGATTACATAACAGTAACTACAGTGCCATGTTAGGCACAACACAATGCGATTTCACAACACGCCCAATACGGAATCCTAAGCGCCTGAACACACTTTTAAACTTATTCGAAGCAAGAATTCGCACGATTCGTTTACTCAAATCGCGAAGAATGTAAATAAATCGATTAGATTAGCTTCAGCAGTTAGTAGAATCTTCCGTGTGGAGACAACATTTAAGGGCTCAGTAGTTTCTTAATCGCAACTTAATGGTCGCAAGCAACGCTATGTCGAAAGTTAAATGGCTTCGGCTAAAACGATCCCTGGCAAGATCTACTGGTATTCGAAACGCCGTGCTTTATCAGGCCACTGGTAGTTTAATCGATGATCAAAACTGCTCGTTGATGTGCTCCAAAAACGCTATGTCGAAACTGAAATGGTTTTACTGCTGCGGTAAACGATCCCAAATCCATAAGAAAGTATATGCAAGAACAGATTTCTTTAGATGGTCTTTTGGAAAAAAATTGAAGTACATACCTATCCTGATATTGTTTCTCTACTTTCTTTTATTATGTTTCAGATATTTATGTGTTATGGAATAATAGTGAATCATTGTATTAATGAATTCTATACGAATTCTACTTGAAATCTATGAAAAAAGGCAATGATTATTTATCAGGCATTATATGAAGTACATCCAGTAAAGAAAGTGAAGTGAAGATGGTTCGACTTCTTCCATCAAAAAATAAAGCCAAGCTGACGATGGTTTATGTCCTACAGCCGAGAGCTTGATAATATTGACCCCTCACGTTCACGACCTCCAAACACGATGCCAAAGAACTCATGCAACTTATGGTATAATAGGTACATATGTATGTCTATAGGTCACTCAGTTTACACGTACATTTACGTGCAAAAGAAAGCAAGCAGAGCTGTAATACTACAAGTAGGTACTAACATGCTTAACGTAGTTGAGCAAGGATTTTTAATGCGTGCCTAGCCTAGACATAGATAAATTAGTAATTTTTGGGTTCCGTACCCAAAGGGTAAAACGGGACCCTATTACCAAGACTCCGCTGTCCGTCCGTCTGTCTGTCTGTCCGTCTGTCACCAGGCTGTATCTCATGAACCGTGATAGTTAGACAGTTGAAATTTTCACAGATGATGTATTTCTGTTGCCGCTATAACAACAAATACTAAAAACAGAATAAAGTTAAAAATAATAGAGGGTCCCCATACAAGAAACGTGTTTTTTTCGGCATTTTACGCCATCTATGAACGCTTAGTTAGGTAAACGTCCCATAGATGGCGTTATATTGAAATGTCGATCCCTAACACCTTTGTTAGACGTTAGATGGCGTTATAAGAAATGAAATGTTTAATAATTATTATTTTTTGCTGTTGAAAAATGATAGTGGTATTTTTTGCTCGATCTTATAAAATACTGTAGTGTGGTACGGAACCCTACAAGTGCGAGTCAGACTTGCACTTGGCCAGTTTATTAATTTTTGGAATTGTTGGCTTATGGATGTTCTTTTTGGTACCCTGTCTAAGGAGATTCAATAATAATATTGTATGGGAAATGTTACTGTCCTAGAGAGAGCGCCGTGCTGATAATGTAAAAAAAATCCCGCAAGGGCAAATATACTAGGAAGAGAAAATAAAAAATAAATCGCACGAAGTGGCACAATACTGGGTTCGTGTGGTGGCCAAGAAGAAAACACAAAGCGCACGAATTATTATCATAACATAACCTAGACATCATCACCACATGCTAAAATATAGCATGCATGTACCTACTACGTAATCATATATCACATTTAACCAACAACATTTCACTATATTAAACAGATTAAACTTGACTGTGCACTACGCACAAAACTGGCCCAAAAGAGAACGAACACTTGAACGGAGTTTGTCCCTTTCTTTTTCTAGGTTCCTTTCGTTTAGGCCGTTTTGATGTACATAGCAATTAAATTACAAGTACCTATTACAACCTTATGTTCATTTAAAACTCGTAGTATCTTCTACTCTGTGCATTTACCTATAAACACATTTAATTTTACAGTGAATTATACATTATTTTTATTTAATTTTAAGGAAAATTAGTTAAGTTAGTTTGTTATTAAAATATATTAACCTATATCTACTGATACCTGCTCGAAAAAATAACTGAAAGCGAAAAGTGCTAAAGGTCCAAAGTTTTTGTTGAAACTGTATGTAGGTATATTCATTGGTTTATTTTGTTTATTTATGTTAGTCACTCTTTTACAATACTATACAATTATTATATTACCGTGACTATACTCTTGCATTGCTATGTTAATGTGTCTTATCTATTCCCTTTTCTCAAAAAAGAGGGAAATGAAAAGTAGTGTGTCACTCGGTCGCAAGCAACATTATTTTCGCTCGCTCAACGAAGGTATTACTTTGAATCCTTCGCTCCGCTCTGGATTCAAAATAGCGGGAAAAATACTATGTTGCGCCTATGTGATACAATCTACTATTATGTAAAGATATTCTTCCATTCGTTTTGAAACATAAACATAACTTAAATGAATATGTATACATCTGTGCTACTACTATAAGTACCGTATCTTCATCTATGTTATTAGTAATTATATAGTTTTATAATCACCAAATCAGATGCGGCGAGGCGTTTCATGCAGATAAGTTTAGTATGTGCAAACTGCAGTTATTTCCACTTATATTACTTAATTAAAATGTTTAATATCTGGAGATCTTCCAGATAGGTAGCAATAAATAAAGGGGCACTTAAGTATTCGTCGTAATTTGTTTTTAATTGTTCGTAATTACGTGTGCAGCCTTGGTTTCACTATTATTAGGGTTCCATCGATTTCTTATGGATATTCTAGTCATATCTAGGATGGTTACTAAACAATCTATCTGTCATTCAGTAGAATTTGATAGTAATCAGCCATTGGTTGGTGTGAATAGATTCATTAGTTAACATATTTTTGACACCCACTGTAGTAGAAATTGTGTCATTCTTTTTTATTAGAACCGGTAAAGGATTTCTATAATATAGTAATTACGACGATTCAAACGACTATCTCGTAAAATATCACTTTTAATTATTAAACATTTAGTTGCGTTGTTATCAGAGAACAGTCAGTTACGCATCTTTTCGAAATAAAAACGCGATAACTTTACGAGTTCACGCAATAACACGACGCTTTAGCCTCATCTGCCATACTGAACCCATACGGTTTACGATCCGTTAACGCTTAGCGTTTTTTTATAAAGCTGTGGCGGCAAGGTAACTTCTAAATTAAGATCGGTTTAATGATACCTTTTGAGATCAATTGAAAATTACTGTTGCTAACTCGCGTGGTGAGCGAAGGTCGCGCGATCGTTCTCCTACAACGTAGTAACTATTATATAATCTGTGCTACAACGCACACACATCGTGCCCACAGTATGGACTTTTATCGTACAACGAAATTTACGTTTCACGTTTAGGTATTGGGTACAAGTAAAGCACATCTAACATCTGGATGGATAGAGCTATGATATTCGCATGCTGGCTGACAGTACCTAGTACTATTAAGTACTAGCTGTGCCCCGCGGCTTTGCCTGCTTTAACTATAACTGCTGACAGTGGCTGAAAACAACGAGCTGAAGATCGAGCTCAGTGGCGTGCCATAGGTAAGGCCTATGTCCAGTAGTGGATAGGGATAGGCTGATGATAATGATGGTACATCCGAAAGTAACAAACAGTAGCCTTGCTTAAAACGAGAGCATTTAATTGAGCATTTGAGCATTTAATGGTGAAGTTACTGAAAGACTGACAGAAAAAAACTGAATATGGATTAGCTATATAGAAAAATCAAAAAGGTATGGATGGACTATGTTGCGAGACGTACGGACGTACGATGATGTTTGTATTTCTAGGACTTATGCTTGGACAGCTACGGTGAAAATAGAAAATTGGCTGCAATTTTGAGAGAAAATATTATGAGACGGGGGGGGCGGCGATTAGTCGATAAAACTGTATGACAGACATGTTGATATTGGGATACCATGCATACCAGTCCCAAAGCTAAAACTAGCTCCTATTTCCTATCGAATATATAATGTAACTGTATCAGCTTATTTGCACAGGAAAACTAAGCTTAACCTTGCACTATTATTTATTCTGTGGCTAAACTACACGTAATTAATTTACAGTATTTTACAACTACATGAAGTGAAATTGCCTTAATAAAAGCACCAAACATCTTTAGGACAATATATAATTCCCAATAATTAATAATTAATTTTATAAGTTTTTGAGCCACATATATGTTTTAGATCTGTATGCATAAGGTAACGATTGACGTTTACATGTAAGCGGTAGCGATTTAGTATTAAATTATTATCCATGCGCCAATTTAAATAATTAGCTTTTCAATTGAATAACAAACAAAGGGGCAAACATAATTCCAATAACGGAAACGTGATTCACAACAAAATATTTTGCTTGATTTGATGGGTTTCCATAAAATTTTTGCCTGGACGATTTATGGGTAAATGTGAATGGTGGGTTTGTATTTGTACCTAATTAATACAACCAGACGTTATCGCACGAAATTACAATCGCTTAAGCCGATGCGCCGGTAAAGCCTGTTGCTCTAATTAAAAAAAAATTCACTTTGGTAAAGATAAAATAAAATTACATTATGTTAGTTTGTGAATTCGCAAATCGCACCATAGTTTCTATAAGCTCACACAATAAAAGAGGCACCAAAACGCATAGAACCGAAATCCAGACTCACATGTGAATTATATTATAATAATAAGGTTTAGTTTTTACATTTATCACTATAAAGAGGCTCAGAAATGTTGTCAAGCCAACAAAGAAGAATGCCAGTTACCAGTTACCACATTCCACATAATGTAAGACTTCGCGTGTGCAGGCCTTCCTCGCTCGCCCATAGCTACTGCGCTTTATACCTAAACTTTCGAGCACCGTCGGCGTTGCTATCCGCCAGTCGTTTGTCACTGCTCACGCGCGCGCAACGTATATTATTATTCAAATGATAGGATAACTGCGCATTCGTATTATATATTAAAAACTATTTATGTTTTTCTTAGTCATTTCGCGAGTTTGACAAAAAACAAGCATAATATTTTTAATTTTTTTATGCTAACGATACTAAAATGACAAAACGGCGTAAAATTCACTTTTTCGACTTAAAATGCGACTCTTAGTTAGGACTTTGATGTTATTTTGTGAGGTAAATAATAAGAATTTGTAAACTTTTTTTATTTCATTGAGTCAACCCTTTACCGTATCGGGCGCGCGCCGGTACATCGCGCGCTGAACGAAGTAATAACAACGCTAGGTCGAGCGCCTTAGACACATTTTTGCTTGTATTGTCTGACAGTAGGTTAAAATAAGCGTTGGTATTTTATTTTTGTAGGGGAGTTAAATATCTGTTAAAAAGTAACTATTATATAATCTGTGGCGTGAGTCTCGCGTCGCGTCGCTCTGTGTCTTTGATTTGTGGAAAGTTGTAATACTGTAAATACTGTGGCAGGACCGTTAGAGAGTACCTACGCATATAATTTTTTAAGCACTTACGTTTACAACAATGTCTTAGCCTTAAATAACAAGTAATATGATGTAACTCTCAGAAGCAGTTTATATGATTACTTATTCACCCTATTCGAGATACACAAGATTAGAGAAATTATACCTACTAGTAATTTTTATTTGCCATTGATGAAATTTACGTTCATTTTAAATTCATAATTTATCCAGACTAATTATAAAAACGTTTGTAACTCTGTCACTCTGTCTGTTTGTTACCTAATCACGCCTAAACGGACGATCCGATCCGATCTTACTGAAATTTAACAAGGAGATACTTTATAGCATAAGGTTGAACATAGGCTACTACATTCTTCGTGTACGTGAACGAAGTCGCGGGTATCAGTTAGTAGTTTTGTAAATTCACTACATAGATACATCTCATCATATATCTCCATACAAATCGCGACAGTTCACGATAACATAACTTTTATTAAATCCATTAATAGGATGACAGTTTTGTTTAAGATCATTTATTGATAAATGTTTAATAATTAAATATTGACGCGACAAAAAAAATTATACACGCAAAAAATAATTTACGAAGAAAATATAATTAGACAATTTTATCAAGCTTAGTAATGCCATCTATCGGTTACTACCAAAACTAAACTGATATCTATTAGTAGAATCTTTAAGATGAATGGTGAAATAGAGTGTGGCAAAAAAAAAAAAATTTACCTTTATATTTAACTATGAATAAGAGTGATAATAAAAGCCTTTTTTTTCTTTTTCAGGTTTAAAATTTCTCCATACATAACATTATCTATTCCGCCGTTATAAAAAAATTGAGAATAACTTTGTTCAGTAATAGAAAGATTACATGTATGTATATACATAGTTAATATACCCTTTTAATTGTGAAAGGTTAAAAATACTTTTAAAACTTAATTAAGGTGACTTTAACAGCCAAGTTGTGAATGACAAAAGCAGTACGTATTCATTAACAACCAAATTAAAGCCATATTTATTCAATGCACCAGACTGTTTTAATGGTAAAAGGTAAAATAGAACAAGCATGACGCTTGCCTGATGGAAAGCGATGACGTCTACCTATTACAGATACAGCGGCATGCAATATTCAGGATAGCCAGAATTTTGCATGTCACTGCAATGTAAGTATGAATAATTGAGATAGTTTAAATAGTAAAACAACCACCTTCATTGCCCCGAGAGTCAATTCCAGTAGCAAGTTTATCGTCATATCTCTGGAGATACTTATCAAACTCGATGAAATTATAATGGGACCACCTCGAAAACGTACCCTATCGATTAAAAAAGAATAATTCAAATTGGTTCACAATTGACAGAGTAATCGCATAATAATATAAATATAAATACAAAAAAAAACATACAGACGACTTGAGAACCTCCTTTTTGGAAGTCGTTTGAAAATTCAGAGGCAGACATGCACTTGACTATAATCGGCTGATATTAAGTGAAGGTGGAGTCATGCTTGTTTGGATGTTGAATGAGGCACTGGACAACAGACTTTTTTATTCCAATCAACATTTAAAGACTGATTATACCATAAAACAGAACATTTATTTGTCTAATAAATTAACAAACCTACAACAATTTTCAAGATACTAAAAGAGCTGGTTGAAATTTGTGGAGGAAAATTTGAGAATAAAAGGAAACAGCAGAAGGAACACAGCTAAAAAGTGAGCAAAGTAAGGGAAAATAGTTGAGGAGGGCTTGGAGGGCAGGATTCCTAAGGCCTAAGGTAAGGGTACAACAAGATGTAGGTAAGTACAATCGCCTTCATTTGTGCGTATCCACCTTAAGGAATAATTTCCTGTGCACTCTTATTGAATTGGCATCTCGCTTCTGTCTATGTTGACATTGTTGACCAATGACAAGAAGGGACAAAGCCAAAATTATGTTTTGTTTTTGGTTTTGGCTCTTCTGATTGGTAAGAATTTTTTTTTGGTTTAGGCTCTTCTGATTGCTTAGAAAAATAATCGACACTTGCAACCGAAAATGTTTTGGAACTGGATACGCACAACTGTACGCGATGGTACCTTAAAATAAACGTAATAAATATTTAGTAAGTTAGGTAGGTACTTTTTGACTGGGAATGCTTGTAAATCAGTGGGGCCTGGGCAGTCTAAACAATGATACTGAGAGAGTGCCTGATATAAAACCTATTTTATTTAGCTATGTAGGTGGGTGAATGACCTCAGTAAGCACTGATATAACCAGCATATGTTAAAATTTATATTCTACACAGTGATGTTTGTCTTTGTAGTGATTTTGCACACAGATTTATGCATTGAATGTCAGAATTTTACAGCAATTTTTAGAATGAAAAAGCTAAGCTTGTATTCACTGCTTACTACAACTTTCTGAATTGAAAATCCTTCTTACCTAACATTATATTCAGGTGAATCATATCGCAACACTAATGACATTGATTTAGAGGGATCATTATGTAACGAGGTATTTCGACTCGTTACATATTTTTCGTTTGGAAGCACATTTCAGCTTCTAAGACTGACAAAATTACCTTTTGGTTTTAAATAATTTAGAACATTTTCGTATTTAGCCATTTTTAGTCGATTTTAAATAATCGAGTTATTACTTGGTCTGTGGATCATTCCATATCCTATAGACAATCTTTCAAAAAAAAATGACTTTGACATCTGTCAATTCTCGATCGGAGACGTCACTTTTTCTTGTCCCTGGGGCCTACAAAGAGCTAAACTTTTTGTATTTTTTCTTAATCAGATTTTACAAGATTAATCCATCTTGTTAATTAAATTTGCGATGATACTCGGCGTGCTTATGGCGTAGTGCCATATGATAACGTCGTGATTTTGCGGTGAGTCAATTTTTGATAACCTAAAATGTTTCGCGTCATCTTTCATGGCGACAAATATATTTACAATCGGATTTTTGGTTACAGCCTTTGGCGCTGTTTGTTTGGACGACTGTCGTCTACTGTTTGTGCGACGATGGGTGTCGTCAACTGTTTGTTCGACGCTGGAAGACGTCGTTAGTTTGAGGTGTTTGTGCGACGCACACCGTTTGGATGTCGTCGTAGTTTTGAGCTGTTGGTGCGACGATGAATGACGTCTGTTTAGAGTGGAGTGCTCAGACGCCCCCGGACGCTGCAGCTAAGCCAATTTCATTATAACTCTTTTTATTACCCTTAAAACTTTAATTTCATATTAGCAAGATGCAAGAAAGACAATAACCAAATTTCAGTAGTAAAATGTAAAATAAATTAACCTAAAAAGTAACGAAAACCGAATGGTATTTATAGTCAAATGTTTAGACATAGTATTCCGGCTTTAACTAAATAATGTGTATCTCATTCTGGAGGTAAGGGACGTTTTGAAGTATTAAAATTTGTCATACAATCCCAAACCGTGTTATCATTTGCCTGTCCCCCGGTCCGAGATTAAAAGTCTCAATGACACCGCTGATTTATCCTGGTAAGTTTTAGATCTTGGTAGAACAAGGGCGCTCGATATTCATAAATACTGTCTACCTAACATTAATTTTTAGCTTTTTATACTCTATAACCTTCATGTTACAACCAGTAACGGTTATATTTTTATAACACAAATTTTTTTATCACAATTAGCGCGAGAACAGGGACCGGATTTACCTCCACATATATAATCTTTCTTGCATCTTATTTTTGTTTTTCTTGTCACAATTTTTGTGTTATTTTTTTAGCATTTTTACAGTTTTTGTACTTTGAAAACAGAATTGTAACTTTGTGTACAACTTTTTGTATTTTAACAAAACTAATTAACATACAATGTTCTTTATATGTCTTATATACTGGATAGACTAATCTAAGTGTGTACTTACTATATAATAACATTTGAGATATGCGTTGTTTACATTTTGTAAGGAACTGACCTTGACCACATTGAAAGTGCTAAGTTTTTGTTTGAATTGATATAACTTTGTCTTATATAAAGTTATAACGTTTGTTTACTGTTGAGAAGCATTAAACTACATTCATATTAGAAAATACTAGCTTATTAACATAATTATTAACTAGTTTATTGATTTTACTTTTCATAAATAGATATAACCTTAGCCGTTGTTAATAATCTTGAAAATTAAGATAAATTGTGAATCTTTTTTGCATCTTACATACTTCACAATTTGAATGTTTCTTTGTACATTCAAATTTCTTTAAATACTTTTGAACATTATTAAATATTAACATAAACTTTAAAACATAATAACTTAAACCGTTTTTAACAAAAAATCTTATAAACTTTGATGAGTTTTAACTATTCTTTGAATTTTTAGTTGGTTGTTTGTCTTTGTTTCTTTAATATTTTTGATTATTCATCATGACTGACAAACAGGTTCAATTTCCACCCTTGTTGGAAGAGAATTTACCTGGTACTTCTAGGGATGTTATTTCTAATCCGGCGTTGGATAATTTAGTTATGCAGAATGCAACAGAGGTTGACCCTTTCTTACCTAACCTTGGTCATAGTAGCTTGCATAATTTTACACCTTTACCTTCGTTTAACTCGATGAATGTTCAACTCAATGAACAATTGAAAAAGCATTTGCCTTCAACAAATAAACTTCCTGATTTGAAGCGTAGTAAGATATCTTTTGATGGGAAAACTTGTGTTAGAGACTTTATCACTTCGGTTGAGGAATATTTTTTGTATAAAAACTTTGATGAAAACTTTTTAGTCGGTTCTTTTTCTGATCTGCTCACTGGAACAGCAACGAAATGGTTCCGTAGTATTCGAATTAGGGTTTCTTCGTGGACAACACTTAAAACTGAATTGTTGAACAGATTCGACAAACCTGAATTTGATTATCATTTGGAGTATGAAATGAGAACTCGCAAACAACGGAGTAATGAGTCACTTCCTGATTTCATTACTGAGATTTTAGATATGTCTAGCAGATTAGCTAATCCAACTTTTGAGAATGTTTTGATAACTATAATTAAACACAACATGTTACCTATTTACACACCGTTTTTATTTGCAAAATCAATAGACACTATTGAACAGTTTATCCGAATTAGTAAGGAATTAGAGATTTTAGTTAACCGAAAACCTGTAAAGGAAATTAAACAAAACTTTCATGCGGTTGAAACCAAACTTTCTTGTTTGAAGTGTAAGTCGACTGACCACACTTATAAAGAGTGTACAGAGATTCTTGGACCTGTGTGCTTTAAATGTCATAAACGAGGCGTTTTGACAAAGAACTGTGATACTTGTCATTCTGACAATATTAAAAATAATAATAATTCAAAAAACTTGTAAGGCATCGGGCCCAAGTTTTTAAAAAAACTTCAGGTGCTCCGATATCTAATTATAAACCTGATGATGATACGTGTAAGAGAGAATTTTCAGAATGGCTTGACTATTTAAAAACATTTTTTTCTGTTCATAAAGCAGCTCCTATACTTTTTACTAAACAAAATGATACTAGACCATTTTTAAAATTTACCATTTATAATGAAACTTTTTCTGGATTGCTAGATAGTGGTTCAAATAGCTGTGTTTTAGGTAATAACCAACACTTGCATTTTTCTAAACTAGGATTTAAAATTAAACCTATTGATGCCTCCGCTTGTACTGCTGACGGTTCATCAAGAAAAGTTATCGGTTCTATGCGATTACCGGTTACCGTTGACAATGTTTGTAAACTTGTAGAATTTTTAATAATACCCTCTTTTGATCCACCTATTATATTGGGATTTGATTTTTGGTTGAAATTTAACTTAGCTAAAGACTTGTGGAAAAATATTGAATATGTTCACAATAATAAAATTCAAGTGAACGCTGTTACTTCTACAGTTCATTTAACTCCTTCTGAGAAACAACAATTAGATGAAACCATTGCTTTGTTTGAAGATATTTCTTATGAGAAAAAAGGTTTAGGCCTTACCACCCTTGTGGAACATAAAATTAACGTTACTGGCGACCCTTTTAAAAGTAGATATTGGCCGTTGAGTCCTGCTAAACAAAAAGAACTTTATGATGAAGTGGAAGTTTTATTAAAGGAAGGAATTATAGAACCTTCAAAATCTCCTTGGTGTTCCCCTGTATTAGCCGTCGATAAAAAAAGATGGTGGAACCAGATTATGTTTAGATTCGAGACGATTAAATTCAATAACTGTTAAAGATTCTTATCCTTTGCCGTACCCTTCTAGGATATTAGACAGCCTTCGTGGGGCTAAATTCATATCTACCATAGATCTTTCTAAAGCATTTCTGCAAATTAAACTTGAAGAGTCCTCTCGTGAAAAGACTGCTTTTGTAGTTCCTGGAAAAAACTTGTACCATTTTGTTCGGATGCCTTTTGGAATCACCAACGCACCGGCAGAGTTACAACGCTTGGTTGATAAACTCTTTGGACCTGAATTTGACAATGTCCTGTTTAAATATTTAGATGATTTGATTTTAGTAAATGATAATTTTCAAAATCATATAGAGTACCTTAAAAAAGTCCATGAAATACTTAAAAACTCAGGCTTAACAGTAAATCTTAAAAAATGTGAATTTTGCAAAGAAAGACTCCGTTATCTCGGTTATATTGTAGACAGTCAAGGCCTACATACTGATCCGTCTAAATTAGAAATTATAGAAAACTTTCCACGACCAGAGTCCGTAAAACAACTTAGAAGCTTTTTAGGATTATGTTCATATTATCGACGTTTCATTTGTAAATTTGCTGATATTGCCTCCCCTTTAACTAAATTAACTTCCGGAAGTAAAAAGATAAAACATACTTTTGTTTGGAATGAAGAAGCTGAAGAAGCCTTCATTAATTTAAAAAATGCCTTAATAACTACACCTGTTTTACAGTGTCCTGATTTTGAAAAACCTTTCTTTTTACATTGCGATGCTAGTTCTGTAGGAATTGGTAGTGTTCTGAGTCAAGAAGACGAAAATAATGAACAACATCCAATTGCTTATTATTCAAGATCTTTAAATAAATGTGAAAGAAATTATAGTACCACTGAACGTGAACTTTTGGCAGTTTTAGATTCAATTGAACATTTTAGACCTTATGTCGAAGGAATGAAATTCAGAGTTGTGACAGATCATGCTAGTCTTAAGTGGCTTTTAAAACTTAATAACCCTAGTGGACGCTTAGCTCGATGGGCTGCACGTATTTCTCAATTTACTTTTGATATTGTTCATAAAAAAGGATCTTTACATCAAGTTCCTGACGCTTTATCTAGAATCAATATAACTTCAATATTAGTTTCCGCTATAAATATTGTCTCACCAGATGAAGATATAGAAGACCCTTGGTATAGAAAAGTCTTTATAAATTGTCAAAAATACCCTTCTAGAATGAAAAACCTTCGAGTAGAAGATAATACTTTGTATCGTTACTGTAAAAATAAATTTGACCCTAATAGTCGTTTGAATTGGAAAATTGTTATACCTAAAGAACATGTTTTAGATACTATTCGTTCTAATCATGATGATATTAATTCTGGACACTTTGGAATACATAAAACTCTTAATAAAATAAAACAACATTATTATTGGAAAGGAATGTTCGGAGACGTTCAAAGATATATTTCTTCTTGCGACATTTGTAAAGCTTATAAACATTCAATTTCTGCTCCTGCTGGTAAGATGGTTAACCCTAAGAAAGTTGATCAACCTATGGTAATGTTATCCGTTGATATTATTGGGATTTTACCTAAATCTTATTCTGGACATAGATTCATTCTTTCAATTGTAGATGTTTTTACTAAATATTGTTGGATATTTCCTATGATAAATGCTACTTCTAAAGTAATTTGTAAAATCTTTGAAAAAGAAATATTTCTTAAATTTGGTGTACCTAAAATGTTAGTGGCCGACAACGGACCCCAATTTATATCTAAACATTTTGTAGATTTCTTAAAAAATTTCAACATAACTAAAATATTTTATAATGCACTATACACTCCACAGAATAATCCAGTAGAAAGATATAATAAGACAATAGAAACATGTATTTCTTGTTTTGTTAAAAATGATCATCGAACTTGGTCAAGGTTTTTGCCTCATGTCCAATTAGCTTTAAATAGTAGTGTAAATCTTGCTACAGAGTACACTCCTAACTTTTTGATGTTCGGTAGAGAACTTATTTTTGATGCATCTTTACACCGTTTTAGTAACTCTTTTGATAACTTAGATCAACTTGAGCTTGGTACTAGAGATACTTATGCTCACTCTTTAAATTCACTTAGTGAAGTTTTTGTTAAAGTTCAAGCTTATCTTTTGAAAGCTTATAAGCGTAATGCTCTTTATTATAATAGGGGAAGAAAAGTCATTTCTTTTGATGTCGGTGATGTAGTTTGGCGTAGAAGTTTTGTACAGTCAAATGCACCTGCATATTTTTCGGCTAAATTAGCACCTAAGTTTATTAAATGTGAAATTGTAGAGAGAATTTCTCCTAACGTTTATGTACTAAAGGAATTTAATAAAACAAGTACTGGACGTTATCATGTTAAAGATATAATTAAATATTAAAATTTTCATTTTTGGATTTAACTTTTATTTAAATTTGTTTTGATATTTTTTGGGAAGCGCGTTGAATGTGGAAGAATGAGGTTTGATGTATGGAAGAGGACGCGCAGGATGAAAGATGATTATCTGAAAGGAAACCAACACTTTATTGAAATACAACTTTAAATATACTAAACCTAACTTAGGTCTATTTTTGATACCTTCATCTTATTTTTGGAACTTTTATCCTACTTTTGAACTTTTACCCAACTTTAAAAACTACATCTAACGATTATATTTTCTTTTAGAAATTTTCTTGGCATCAAAAGATCTTATGTATATTTTTGTATATTTTATTATTTTGGTTACTTTGAAAAGCTTTTCACTTTTCAAGTACTCAACTTTCTTTTAGATACTTTGAGAAGTTTTCCACTTTTCTAGTATAAATATTGTTTTAGATTGCTATGAAAAGCTTTCCACTTTTCAAATAGCCTGCACATAGTGTAAATACATTTTTAATATAAATGTGTTTCAGTCTTTGTGAAGCATGTTATATATTATTTAGATTATTTAGTTTGTGTTTGTTGTAGACCTAAGACCTGGATTTGACACTTAGCGCTCTATATAATTTTTACCCGGATTTGCCTCTCGTATTTGACTCTTTTGAGCTTTTGTCTCAGTTAACCTTTTTGGGTAAGTTTTTTACTCTTCATTTTTTTCCTCGCTTTGACATTTTTGGTTCAAGCGTTGGAAACTTTAGATATTGTGAACGGAAAGTCGGTGGTGTTGAGCCGGTCACAATACAACTTTGTTGTTTTCCCAACAAACTTTTGTTAACTTGTTATTGTGCACGGAATGTCGGTGGTGTTGAGCCGGTCACAATATACAATTTTTGGTCTTTTTGACAAACCTTTTTATTAATTTGTTAGTGTTCGGAAAGTCGGTAGAGTTGAGCCGGTCACTACTTCTTATTTTTGGTTCTCTATTTTTATGAGAATAATTTGAACTTTTGTTGTTCAACTTTTTCATTGAAAACTTGTTCACTGAATCGTTTGCAGTGAATAATTATCTAAAGTCGGCAGCTAATGCTTAACCGTACTACAATATGGATAACCTTTGTTATTACCTTTTAATTTAGTTAGAATCGTTCTGAGATTATAAAAGATAGAGGCGATGGTGCTTATCTACACTTTTGTTAAATATTTCAGAAATATTTATTTGGTTTGTAATACAGATAGGTAGATGGAGGCTATGGTGCTTATCCACTCTTGAGTATAATTAATTTGTGATGGATTTCAGGATTGAGTCATATTGATGGATTAGTTTTGGTAAACCTTTACATTGTTTTTCACTTGGTTAGAAAGTTTTTATAACTTGTTTTTCTAGAGCAACTTAGTCAGTGGCTAGAAGCTTAACTGATTTAACGTTATGCTTTATTAGTGTCTTCTTTTAGTTTGAATAAATTTCATATTTTGGTGGTGGAATATTTTCTGTTTATTAATTTTTTTGAATAAGTTTTTATTAGGAATTTTTTGGGAGTTCTTCTCAAAAATAAAAGAAGTTTCATTCTTTTATTTTTTTTTGGGAAGGTATGTACTGTAACGAGGTATTTCGACTCGTTACATATTTTTCGTTTGGAAGCACATTTCAGCTTCTAAGACTGACAAAATTACCTTTTGGTTTTAAATAATTTAGAACATTTTCGTATTTAGCCATTTTTAGTCGATTTTAAATAATCGAGTTATTACTTGGTCTGTGGATCATTCCATATCCTATAGACAATCTTTCAAAAAAAAATGACTTTGACATCTGTCAATTCTCGATCGGAGACGTCACTTTTTCTTGTCCCTGGGGCCTACAAAGAGCTAAACTTTTTGTATTTTTTCTTAATCAGATTTTACAAGATTAATCCATCTTGTTAATTAAATTTGCGATGATACTCGGCGTGCTTATGGCGTAGTGCCATATGATAACGTCGTGATTTTGCGGTGAGTCAATTTTTGATAACCTAAAATGTTTCGCGTCATCTTTCATGGCGACAAATATATTTACAATCGGATTTTTGGTTACAGCCTTTGGCGCTGTTTGTTTGGACGACTGTCGTCTACTGTTTGTGCGACGATGGGTGTCGTCAACTGTTTGTTCGACGCTGGAAGACGTCGTTAGTTTGAGGTGTTTGTGCGACGCACACCGTTTGGATGTCGTCGTAGTTTTGAGCTGTTGGTGCGACGATGAATGACGTCTGTTTAGAGTGGAGTGCTCAGACGCCCCCGGACGCTGCAGCTAAGCCAATTTCATTATAACTCTTTTTATTACCCTTAAAACTTTAATTTCATATTAGCAAGATGCAAGAAAGACAATAACCAAATTTCAGTAGTAAAATGTAAAATAAATTAACCTAAAAAGTAACGAAAACCGAATGGTATTTATAGTCAAATGTTTAGACATAGTATTCCGGCTTTAACTAAATAATGTGTATCTCATTCTGGAGGTAAGGGACGTTTTGAAGTATTAAAATTTGTCATACAATCCCAAACCGTGTTATCATTTGCCTGTCCCCCGGTCCGAGATTAAAAGTCTCAATGACACCGCTGATTTATCCTGGTAAGTTTTAGATCTTGGTAGAACAAGGGCGCTCGATATTCATAAATACTGTCTACCTAACATTAATTTTTAGCTTTTTATACTCTATAACCTTCATGTTACAACCAGTAACGGTTATATTTTTATAACACAAATTTTTTTATTACAATTAAATGCTTTCAAGGAATTTGTATCACAAAACGTTTAAATTACTACTTGACTAAATATTAACTAAATATTAACTAAGTATTCATAAATTCTGGAGTTTATTAAGAGGAAACGCGGGTGCAAGGAATTTTTAAACTAGATATTTTAAAGTAACTATTACTGTCCCGCAGTGCCCAAACAACCAACAAGAGTGCAATAGGGACAACAGTAACTCAGACCCATTTTACCTACAAAATTTTGACAATAATAAGGTTTGTATCGATGTTGTCCGATCAGTTTTCGGGGAGTTAACAGACCCCTGTTAACTCCTCATATTATTTTTTGTACAACATTATTGCAGATGAATGCATCTGTGCTCCAATCATATTTTTTTTTGTCTTACACTTCAAATTCAGGTTTCTGAAGGGTCATATTTCTTTTTGCAATTGGTTGGTCAAAATAAGCATATGACAGGAGCGTAGCTACAGCCGATCTTGATTATTTGTAGAAAAAAATTTTGGTCTAGAAGCATTTTCCAGGGAGGAAACGGGAATACATTTGTATGGAAAAATGCACCCCTCATTTCCTCTAGTTATAAAAAAGTTCTATCATATTGTCCTAATACCACAATACTGGAGTGAAAACCTAACTTCCTATTTCATTCTGCCAAATCATCAGTCAAGATGTTTGACTGTGAAGACTGGGAACATTGAAGACAGGTTGAAATAGTTACGCCACAGAAAAATTATACTTAGCGATTTGTTCTCTGGTTATGTTTTAAGGGTTTAACTAAAATCAGTTATTCTGTACCTCGTCTCATTGCCATTTTCAATTTCCAGATAAGTATGATTCCATCTTAGATGGCATCGTCACTTTAGACAGTGGTCAGTGGTCAAAACTGTCAGGAATGAAATAAAAAGCAGTTTGACTGTAAAGAGAGAAAGAAACTAGATACTTTCGTATTTATAATATTGTTTTTTTTTATTATATAAGCTAGCATTTGTCCACTGTTTTACCTGTTGGTAAGTGATGGTAGCACGCTAGACAGAATGGGAGCTGGGTCTCATCCTTGAGAGCCAGTCCCCATTAAAGGTCAGACAGAACACGTTAAATGTTTGGCTTGGTGACAGATTTGTACTTGTATCAGATTTGGTATTGTTCATGTAGAATTCTGTCATATATACAGCGATCAAAAAACACAAACTACCTCGTTGCTTGTAAATAGACAAATCTTATTACCTCATTATCATTTAGGCTGATCATATTTATTAGAATATTCGTGGCACAAGACCTTGAGTGGTTTTATTTATCCTCATAACCTTGTAGATATTAGAGAATAGGTCAAATAGTTTTATTAAACAATAATTAATCCATACCAATATAATAAATAAGCGCGAAAGTTTGTTTGTATGTTTGGATGGATGTTTGTTACTCTTTCACACAACAACTACAGAACCGATTGAGCTGAAATGTCGTATGTAGATAATAGCCTAGCTAGACCCAGGAATAACACTGGTACGTTTTATCCCGATATTTCCATGGCAATGTCTACGTGGGTAAAACCGTGGGGCACAGCTAGTTTACTATTTTTGATGGACTTTTGCTAGTTAGCCTGGGAAAATGCAATTCACTCTCTCAGCTGTTCTCTTTGTTTCTTTGATGATGATGCGGTCGAGGATGGTAGCATGTTAGTTCTAGAATGGGAACTGGCTCTCAAGGATAGCTGCCTGAACACATTAGATATTTAGATTGTTAGATGATTAGTTTGGTATATTTACTTTGATGATGCAGCAATGTTAAAAAGTGCATTAACCTTTGAGCGCCACGCTACAAACCCACTCCCGTGCCCAGTATGCCAAGCTCTACGGTTTTGTATGGTTTTGTCATCTATAGAAAACGCTTGGTGTACAGGGCCCGCCACTGCTTGTCATGTATTATGTGACTTTGGTGCTCAAAGGTAAAGTCCAATTCCAGGTATAGGGAGCGTTCAAGTATTACGTAACGCAATTTTTGAATATTTTTGACCACCCCTCCCCCCACTGTAACGCTCCGTAACGTTTTTCTGTACCCCTCCCCCCCCTCTCTAAACGTTACGTAACACTCAAGTGATCATTTTTACCCTGGTCGCAAAAAGTTATGTTATAGTTTTTATTCTTGGTATAGTTTTAATAGTTTTATACAATCGAGGGATTCCCCGTAAAACGTAAACGAAAAGGGTTGCCAATAAAAAAAGAAATAATGTTACGTAACGTGTTGTAAGAAAGACCCCCTCTCGCCCCTGTAACGCATCGTAACGTTTTACGAGAACCCCCCGCCCCCCCAAATTGCGTTACGTAATACTTGAACGCTCCCATAATAGCTATACATGTATAAAACTATATGTAATGTAACTAACATGCACTGTTTAGCCAAGAAGAGGGAAACGAACTGATCAACGAATCACATTTTAACCAACCTAAAAAAATGAGTTTCTCAATTCAACCGTATATATTTTTTTTGTGTGTTCGTGGATAACTTCATTATTTAAGAACCGATTTTGATTATTATTTTTTTGTTGGAAAGAAGATGTGTCAAGAGTACCATTGCATGGATCAACATAATTTCATCAAGATCTGATAAGTATCTCCAGAGATATGGAGATGAAACATCTCAAACTTGGTAATGAAAATTAATAGCGCAGGGACCCACTACCTCTGCTGTCAAAGTTGAACATTCTATCCCAAGTGGCCCTAAAACATAGTCAAAATTGCGAGTGAGATGCGAGTTGCTTGCAATATAGCAGTTTGATAGCTTTTATAAGTAGGGTCTAGATAGCATGCTATCAGGTTACAACCTCTAGATCATGGAATTATCTGGGGCTCTATTTCTACAGGTTGAGTAAATATACATATATAATAGACTTCAAGAATGATGTAGTGTCTTAGTATCTTGTGATACATGGAACTTGAATGCCAATACATACACGAATTGGAAAAAAAAATAGATTATTTATCATATCTAAGCTTTTATCTAAGTAAATGGCAAACTCGATGTAATATTAAAACTAAGAAATCAAGCTTTGTGCCATCAAAACAACATGCAAATCATTTTACACCTAATACTGATTTCTATGATGCACTGCATAGGTGAAAGTTTCGAGTTTGAAGAATTTGAACTTTAAAGGTTCAAAAATCGAAATGGACTCAAAATTTAAATGTGTGGAACTAAACATAACAAATATTCACATTTCTTATTTTAACTACTAAGGGCTTGGGCTTTGTTTCATTAGTCACATTATAGCCTTTTCAATTCACTACAAGCCTCTAATCTGATAATAGGTAAAGAAATGATTTCCTACTATCTACAGCACTCCACAATGATTATCAGATAGTTACTATGTACATAGATATAGTTATGTGTACTCAGCCCATGAATACAAACTTAGAGGTTATGCTTCACAGCTTGTTGCTATGCGAAGTTTCTACACTGCTCTACTGGTCTAACCTAGCTCTTATACCACTTTATATACCTCACCATGTTTATACTGACACTTTATGGATAAACCAATATACACATTCTCTTTGAATCTCAGTCACTTAGTGATATTTATGTATTTTCTTATTAGAGACCTTGGAGCCTTACTAAGACAATTCTGCTGGCCGTTTCCGACATTTATGCACACAGTTTACTACACGAATTAATTGAACGAGCCAATTATGCTTGTAACCTGTAAGAGCCACGATTTTTATCAGCAGTTCTTTAAACGTAATTTATAGGTTATAGTGAGTGCCCTTGACGAAAGTTTAGGTTGGTCGTGTCAGGTTAACGCGCTAGTTTAGAGATGATTCGACGATTCTAATGAAGACTGATCGCCTCCTGAGCCGCGACGGTGCAAAGAGGAACAACAGGACTCACCCGATCCAGCATCGATCTCACGTCGAGACAACTGTAGCACCACTAACTTCACATTATCACTCAAAAGGATACAGGCTAAGTCCAGGTTAAATCCGTACTCTCGGTAGCGTCTTCGCTGCTTGCTAACGATGTTCTTGATAGGGTTGGTCATCTTGATGTTGGACATCGAGTTGGCCATCGTTAGAAGTCGGTCCGAGCGGCGCGGCAGCAGCTCAGCCGCCGCAGCGCCCTTAACGGGCCCGCTCGCTCCTGGTACCGACCTCTTCTCTGGTGCCTTCCTCTCGCGACGCCGGCAGCTCACACATATACCCATAAAATAACCTCCGCCGCGAAGAGCTTGCCGCGCTCATGAGGCCGGCGGCGGAGCGCATCGGCCGCGGCCGGCGCTCAGCTTGCGCCCGCCATGCCTGCCCCGACGCCTCGAGCGCCTCCGCGAGAAGCCACCGCCTCGCTGGTGCCGAGGCGAGCGCTCCCAACCTGCGACAACCTTCGAGACACCACCTCCGGACCGATTCCACAGCACACAATACGCACTATAGCATAGCTCCACGCCCGCCACACAAAGCATAGGGTTCTCGCTTCGGGAGCGATCAAAAATTAACTCGCGCGAATGGCGTCCATCCTGCGTTTGCAGTGCACTAGAACACGGACGAGTAGAAACAGTTGCACAAGAAAGAAAGATGGTTTGACGGCCGAAAGTAGATTTTGCATCTCGCTTCCTCCGCGTCAATACATTTACGGCTGACAGAGATAGAACACAACCTTATTTTATACTGGTAGCTCCCAGCTCTTTGTTCAGGTTTAGTTTCATTTTTGTTGTCAAGATGGCGCTGTCTGGCAGTCTGTTCTGTCACAGACTCCGATCTGTCTTGTACACTGTACAGACAATGCAGTAGCGCCTATAGGTGGCACCAGAGTTCAAAATTATTCACAGACCTGCTACTTAATTATTTACAATAAATATTGTACAAAATACTACAACTGTAGGCATTCAGCTAGTTATAATATTACATTGAAATAGTAGGTAGCTGGTATATATTACAATTATTATTCTAAAAATGTTTTGTGACTATCTAGTCACGAAGCATTTGCATCATCATCATTATCAGCCAATGTCCGTCCACAGCTGGACATAGGCCTCTCCTATGACACGCTGAGCTCGGTCTTCAGCTTTCGTTTTCAACCGCTGCCAGCCAGCTTGCATTTGCATACTAACGAATTAAATAAGTATTTCATCATCATATATCATCAATCAAAAATTGCCGCGTTCACACTAGGTGAGGTTGTGGTTCAAACTCCTAGGGATGTAGGTACTTTATTTTCGATTCTATGTATGTTTAGTATTGATACTTTGGAATCGATACTAAGTAGTAGGTACCGGTTAAAAGTTCTCCTCTCGTTACTAAATTAAAGGAGTATTATTACACCACACTGAATCAGGATGTGGACCCTAATTAGAGAGGTTCATTATTACACTAGACTGATTTTACCGCCCTAACTCAGTCCGCCACCTATACTAATTAAACAAAATGCCAGCTATATATATTAAACAAAACGCTCCATAATGCCAGCCTAAATGTTCTTCCGAGATATCTATATAATCTATATAATATCTAGTGGTATAGTTATATAGTGGCCCTTGGTATTGCACTTATTCAGGGATTCTACCTCCATAATCAGTGAAGTGTAATAAGAATAGCAGTAAGTCTCCCTAATTAGGAAGCAAATGTGCGCCCGGTCCGAAGTGCGCTTGCCATTACAGAACACAGATATGTGCTTGCCCTTGCCACCTTGCAGTGTAATAACATACCACGGCACACCACACGTACCACTTAAGGGAGGTAGGGCGCTCACTGCGCTCAGTCGATGCAAAGAGAATATAAATACTACGTAGTCGATGTGGGACGAGCGCGGAGAGCGGTAGTGTGTTTTTATGATTTATCTAAGTTTACATTTTTGGCTAGCCAGAATTTTGCATGCCATTGTATTTGTAATCGTAAGACGTCATCGCTTACCACCAGACGAGTGACGTGCTAGCCCTGTTACCTTTTATCATTAAAAAAAAAATTTTCTCATCCTTTTTTAGGGTTCCGTATCCGAATGGCAAAAAACGATTTAGATATATATCTTATAGATTCGCCATGTCTGTCTGTCTGTATGTTTGTCTGTCTGTCTGTCTGTCTGTCTGTCCGTCCGTATGTCACAGCCATTTGATTCCGAAACTATTAGGACTACAGAATTGAAACTTGGTAGGTAGATGTATTCTATGAACCGCTTTCCGATTTTTATACAAAAATAAAAAATATGAAAGTTTAAGAGGCACCCCCTCTTAAACTTTCATATTTTTTCCATACATGGAAATGAAACAAAAAAAAATAATATTTTCAAACCTATACGTGTGGGGTTTCTATGGATAGGTCTTTAAAAATGACATTGAGGTTTCTAAAATCATTTTTTTCTCAAAGTCAATCATTTAAAAGATCGCGGTAAAATGTGTGTCCCCCCCCCCCCTCTAACTTCTAAAGTAAGGGACTGAAAAATCTAAAAAAAATATATTCTGTAGATCTCAATAAAAACTTTCAAAGAAAATTGGTTTGAATGAGATACAGTCAGCAGATGTTGAGATATAGCGACCGCAAGTATAACTTTGTTTTCCATACAAACACTATGAAAAACAAAGTTATTTTTGTAGTTGCAAAAATCATATATATAGAATACTCTACTGTGTTACGGAACCCTACGAGTGCGAGTCCGACTTGCACTTGGCCAGTTTATTTTCTTAAATATTAATTGCTGTCGCAACACGACAACGGACAGCCATAGCAATAGTAACCTATTTTTGTTTAGTTAGTATAGGTGGCATGACGTTCAGTCCAAAGAGTAACATAATATACTCGCTATCCTATAATCGCTCTCCGACTGAGTTAGAGCGGTAAAATCAGTTTAGTGTAATAATGAATCTCGTTAATTAGGAGCCACGCCCACACTTAATTAGGGATTCTGATTCCGTATGGTGTAATATACCCCTTTAAATGCACACTACGATTTTAATCATTAATCTGTGAACAAAACCTGCGTATCAGCGTTGCCGTTACTGTACATTTTACACATTTGACCCTAGCATTTGACGTACCTTTTTAGCCTCCCATGGTATAATCCATCGTCCATTCGTCCTAGCTCCCATGTGTAATGTGTAAAATTTTGGTTTTATGTATTTTTTTTTTAATCCGCCGCGAAAAAAATATATTAACTGCGGTACGTAATGGAATGTATAGTTAAAGTAGTCAAAAACCCTACAGTTTTCTGTTACGACAGAACTAACAGGTTACATCTCCCCTGCTCTAGTATTCTAGTAACTCTATACTAAAGCATCGCTTTCAAGAAAAGTAAAGTAAAAAATTGCGTAGATGTACCTATTTACCCCAAAATGTACCATTTCAGCGCTGGGTATGTACTTTTTGGGAACCGAGTTGCGGCAACACTGCTGCGTATACTACACAAGAGCAAGACTCCGCGCACTTCAAGAATAAACTGGCCAAGTGCAAGTCAGACTCGCACTCGTAGGGTTCCGTACCACACTACAGTATTTTATAAGATCGAGCAAAATATACCACTATCATTTTTCGCCAGCAAAAAATAATAATTAATAAACATTTTATTTCTTATAACGCCATCTAACGTCTAACAAAGGTGTTAGGGATCGGCATTTCAATATAACGCCATCTATGGACGTTTACCTAACCGTTCATAGATGGCGTTATATTGAAATGCCGAAAAAAACACGTTTCTTGTATGTGGACCCCCTATTATTTTTAACTTTATTCTGTTTCTAGGGTTCCGAACCCAAAGGGTACCAACCGAACCCTATTACTGAGACTCCGCTGTCTGTCTGTCTGTCTGTCCGTCTGCCACCAGGCTGTATCTCATGAACCGTGATAGTTAGACGGTTGAAATTTTCACAGATGAATGATGATGATGATGATGTATAATAAAAAATATTTATATATATGTATTTCTGTTGCCGCTATAACAACAAATACTAAGAACAGAACAAAGTTAAAAATTAAAGGGTTTAAAACAAAAAAACGTGTTTTTTACGAAAAAAACACAATATGAACGATTCATAGATGGCGCTATTGTGTTTACCTTAATCTCGGAATCTGAATCTAAATCTCGGAAACGGCTCAAACGTTTTTATAAAATTTAGTATATAGGGGATTTCGGGGATGATAAATCGATCTAGCTAGGATTAATTTTCAGAAAATGTTGTTTTATTCGAGTTTTCCGATCATCCCGAGTCACTCCGATCATACTTCTCAAACTTCTCATTTCTACAGCATTAATTTTACTTTTATGTTTCTTCTGCCATACATAGCATTCACTACCATACATGAGTGTGGGAACCAACACTCCCCTATGTACAGCCAGTCGTGCTTTTTTAGACACGTTCTTCTGACTTCTCATAAAGTTATGTAGTGCCCCACTCACTTGGTTTCCAGCCAAAACTCTTCGCTCAATATCACTTTCATACTTACTATCTCTCGTAAACTTAGAACCCAGGTACACAAACTCTTTCACTTGTTCCACTCTTTCTCCTTCAATCGTCACATAACAATCAGTCATTCTTTCTTCTCTTTCAAAACCATTACTTTGGTCTTGCTTACATTCACTTTCATCCCTTTGCTTTTTAAGGCGTCATGCATAATATTAACCATTCTTTGCAACTCCTCCTCCGATGATGCTAATATCACCATCGGAGACGTTTTAAAAAAAGGCCAAGTCAAAAGTACCTATAACCGGCGAGCATGTATGAAGGCGCTCATGAAAGTGGAAGAAGCGAAGGAGGTATGTCAGGATCGTAGCATGTGGAAAGAAGTAGTCTCTGCTTACCCCAACGGGAAAAAGGCGTGATTGTATGTATGTATGTATGTACGTATATGATTATCTTATCTACAAAATATACGAACGATATTTTAGGGTTCAGTACCCAAAGGGTAAAACGGGACCATATTATTAAGACTCCGCTGTCCGTCTGTCTGTCTGTCTGTCTGTCCGTCTGTCACCAAGCTGTATCTCATGAACCGTGATAGTTAGACAGTTGAAATGTTCACAGATGATGTATTTTTTTTGCCGCTATAACAACAAATACTAATAAAACTGGCCAAGTGCGAGTCAGACTTTTGTCCCGCACACGGAAGGTCCCGAACGCCATCTAACGAATATCTAACGAACTTCTAACACCAACAAAGTGGACGTTAATACAAAGGTGTTAGCAATTAATATTATCAAATACATGGTTGACCGAGCTTTGCTCGGTATTTTTTGCCACTATAATTGCCACTTAAACAGAAAAATATGACTCTTACCGACATCTATCGGCGAATAATAATACAATTTTTTTTATTGAGAGCAACTAACTGCTTTAACGACACAACAACACTAAAGCTACTTCTACTCGCCAATAGATGTCGAGAAGAGTCATATTTTAAGTTGATTATCGATTATGTATGTATGTATGTCACTATGTATGTTCGGGTGGAATCTTGGAAGCTAAATTAGACCTACTTCCCGATGTCCGATTGGACTCAAATTTGGTGCACTTATGTATCTTCGGTGACAATACAATAATATGGTACCATGGAGCTGGTCTGATGATGGAGACGGAAGGTGGCCACGGCATCTCTGTGATAAATCAACGTACCTCTACCGAGTTTGGGCTCGATTGATTCGTCTTGAAGAGAAATGTACACCTAGATAATATCCAGGGTCTGATGATGAAGCTGGAAGGTGGCCACGGTATCTCGGTGATAAATCAACGTAACTCTACCGAGTTTGAGCTCAAATGATTCGTCACACGTTCGTTCGTTTACACTTAAATGATAGCCAGGATCTGATTAAAAAGCTGTAAGGTGGCCATGGCATTTCTGTTATAAAGCAACATAGCCCCACCGAGTCGATTGATTTTCCTTGAAGAGCACTTTACCCATAATCACATCAAATATCCCTGGAATATTTTAAAACATCATGCCTTCTATTAAATACTTAAGTAGTAGGTAGGTAGTCGGTATCTATACCTACCTACTAAAAAGTAAAAAATAAATTATATGTAAAAAATATTTTTTAAAACAAGCTTTTATCTGGGACAATGAACTAAAATGTTAAAAATAAATTCTAGTAAGTAATTACCTAGCCTGAATAACGGGTAGTGCTTCATGCTTTTAAGAATATAGGTAAGTACCTACACGCCAAATACTTACTAGAATTTATTTTTAATATTTTAGTTCATTGTCCCAGATAAAAGCTTGTTTTAAAAAATACTTTTTTCTTATAATGTTTTTATGTATGTTCACCGATTACTCGAATATGCCTGAACCGATTTGGAAAATTATTTATGTTATGACGTAGGTATTCGCTCAGAACGGATTTTCTAAAAATTCCCCCCTGATATTAGTTATTATTTTTAATTATATATATAAACTTATAGATTTACTTAAGGCCACTGTCTTGGAAAATTGACTCGCGGCAAAATATTTGTGCAGCGTCAATATTTTTTTAAAGCAAAGCCACTTAATATGAACAAATAAAAATTGATGTACATAAATATTCTGGACGTAAGTTATCGCTACATATTTTTTTAAGGATCATCACGAAGTATTATGGTTGGTAAATCAAACGCTAAACAGGACTCTGCCGTGCCTAACACCATTTCGGGTTAGGTTTGAATACCTAGTATATGGAAATAAATAAAGAAATGGCTAAACTTATCAGGACATACAATGAAAAACATCTTTTTATTTGATATATCCTGGATAGATTTTTCTTAATATCTATCATATTCTTAACTCACATTTTACAAAAACATAAAATTTTTAAGATTTCGTTGTTATTTAAACTGTTTTTTTCTTGATAATAAAGTGACGCATTTACGTAAAATGTTATGTTTTAAAATGCCTATGATTTAATTCAATGACAATGTAAAAATTAGCACTCGTATTCAATTATTACTTAAATAATAATAACATGGACAAAAACTAAAAAATGCAGTTTATAAACAAGAATCGCGTGAAAAATTCCTCAGTGGCGGCCAAGCACAAAGAGAATATAATGGCCAAGCAGTCGTCTCGATCAGACGTATGGTCCATGCCGAATTTTGAGCGTACCTCTCGCTCTAACATTACTCTTGCTTTACCTTGCTCAAGCTCTGTTATGCATCTAAAGTTGCTCTACTTTAATAAAATTCTAAAACTGAACAAATATTAGATATTATAATATAATAAATCACAAGCTATTATTTTTAACTTGCAATGTAACTTGTGTGGTCTGATGATGGAGACGGAAGGTGGTCACGGCATCTCTGTGATAAAACAACATAACCCAACCAAGTTTGGGCTCGATTGATTTGTCTTGAAGAGGACTTTACACCTAGATGATATCCAGGGTCTGATGATGAAGTCGGAAGGTGGCCATGGAATCTTTTTGATAAAACAACATAACCCCACCGAGTATTGGCTCGAATGATTCGAATTGAGGAGGACTATACACCTAGATGATATTATCCAGGGTCTGATGATGAAGCTGGAAGGTGGCAACGGTATCTCGGTTATAAAACAACATAACCCCACCGAGTTTGGGCTCAATTGATTCGTCTTGAGAAGGTTGGACTCGCCCACCGAGGCTTCCGTACCCACGTTGGTAGATACCAATTAAGCTAAACCTCTAAATTGTATGAGCGCTCATATAACTCAGAGGCCTATCTTAACTGGTTGATACTATGTATGTATGGGGACACCCTTTAATTTTCTTATTTTTTTTATTTTTTAAACTTTTTTTTATTTTTTGTCATTTTTACTTTATTTGTGCTATAAGACCTTGCTTCTTGCCAAATTTTATGATTCTAGGTCAACGGGAAGTACCCTCTAGGTTTTCAACCCAAAACCTATAGGGTACTTTCGGTTGACCTAGACTTGTCAATTTTGGTCACAAGCAAGGTCTTACAACACAAGCAAAGGAAAAATTCCGGAAAATAAAAAATGTTGAAACTTAAGGTAAATTTTGGTACTTACAAGTTTTCGCGAAAATCTAAATTTGCCCATGTCTTTTTATAGTGTTGACTCAGGACCTTGATTTTTATACACCTAATAAGGACAGGATATAGACTTCAGTATTTGGTATAAATTTCAACTTGCTCGGTCCACCCGTTCCTGAGAAAATTGGTGGTGACCCACGGACAAACGGACAGACAGACAGACAGACGGACAAGAAAGTGATCTTATAAGGGTTCCTTATTTACCTTTTGAGCTACGGAACCCTATCAAAAGAAAGGGTTTATTAAAATTCCAACCCTAAGAGGGTAATACGGTAGAAACATTTTAAAACGGGAAAAATATTGTACGTTTGTAATTAATAGAGAGGAAGTGAGAGCGCTTATAATATTTTATTTCTCAAGAAAAATAAGTCATTGGTTTCTATCTTGTCTGGCTATTTCCCTTGGTCAGGCCATAACTTGAGAACGGGTGAGCCGATATGGCTAATAATCTATACTAATATTATATAGAGAGAACATTTGTATTTTTGTATTTTTGTATGTTTGTAATGATTTGGCTCAAAAACTACTGAACCGATTAAAAAAATTCTTTCACTAATACTTAGAATGGACTTTCGGAATGAAAATAGGCTATATATTATCCCGTTTAAATCAAAGGTACATTCATGGAGACCTAATTTGCAACCTAAGTCGGCAAAAAAACGGTCGAAAAAACACGTTTCTTACGAACGCTGCTTAATTGAAAATAGATAGAAGAATATTTTCTATGCAAGTGTTGTACAACTTCATAAGACCTACAAAAAAGTCCGCGACAGCATATGTCTATCTCTTAAGGTTGACTCTCAGTAACCATTTTAATCTTACATTTTTTGTTAAAATATATGACATAACTTCCAAGGCTATTTTCAAGTATATAGTATTAGTCCTTATCCAAATAATTACGTTAATTAGCTTGGCCACATATTATAGATTAAAATTGTCCTTTACCGTATATAATTCAAATGAAAACTCTAGAAGATATCACGAATTTCAGAAACACGCATCGCAAAATTAATAAAATATTTGCAGTGAAACCACAGATTAGGTCATAGTTACTACGAAAATATTATTATAAGCTTAGCTATGCTATAGATCCTCACCGATCACAATCAATTTGAAGTCAATATAGTATAATAATATGATCTATTGTATAATGTCACTCAATGTAAGACTGTTGTATTCTGTAGAGTCCAGGAGATGTCCCAGCATCAGGTCAATGCTTCCATGTTCTTACAATATCGTTGAAGAAGAAGATTTTCGAATTGATCAGATCTATGAAAGTTGATTTCATAGCGAAATTAACTAGAAAAAAGCTCATAGTTTTATAACGATTGAACGAATTTTCATGAATCAAAGCTAAGAAAACTCTCGATGAAGACATCTATCAAACAAAAAAAAAACTATCAATAATAAAAACAAAATCGGTTCATCCGGTTAGGTGCTAAGATGCTACAGACAGACACACAGATACACACGTTAAACGTATAATACCCCTACATTTTGCGTCGGGGAACGGTGTAAGGTTACGGCGGCAGATGTCCTCCTTGATGGTAAGCTACTTTTTGGTAGATTTAATGATCCCACAACCACTGTACGAAAACTCATGATTCATGAATGCACATAAAACTTTCATTGGTAGGTATATAGCTAGGATTAGAACCAACGACCGTCGGGTCAGAATCAGGGTAACTATCCTTTACGCCAAAGGTCCGTCCAATATCACTACGTAAGTATTATAAAACAAAGTTCATCACTGCGTCTGTCTGTTCGCAATAATCTCAATAGCTACTGAACGGATTATCATGCGGTTTTCACCAATAGCCAGAGTGTTTATGAGGAAGGTTTAGGTCCATAATTCGTTAAGGTTTTGTGTAAATTGGATGAAATATGACGATGATTGTTAAATATGTTCATATTTTATAATCGATGCAACAAACCGATGCAAATTTTGTAGGCATATATGTTCTACCCGTGCGAAGCCGGGGCGGGCTGCTAGTATTATATATATACATATATATATAACTAAAAGTTCCCCGCGGCTTCACCCGCGTCATGACTTCTTTCATAAAATACACCAAATCGGTTTAAACTTTTTCCACGTTTCATCCCATTTAAGAGTGCATTTCGAAAAATCCTTTTTTATCGGATACCTACGTCAAAATAACTATCTGCATGACAAATTTCAGCGCAATCTAAAACAATATTGATTTTCACACTTTGTCACCCCATTTCACCCTCTTAGGGGTGGAATTTCAAAAAAACCTGAAACACGTATTTACTTATTTTTTTACTGAAGTACTTGTGTGAAGTTTCGGATAGAAAACACTATCTAATCTTGTTTCTCCATACCAACTTTGAACCCCTATTTCATCCCCTTAAGGGGTGAATTTTGGAAAATCCTTTCTTAGTACACCCTTACGTACTAAGACAAATATACCCTCTAAATTTTAAGTCTCTACGACCAGCGGTTTAGGCTGTGCGTTGTCTGTCAGTCAGTCAGTATGTCAGAACAAAGATTCTTATAGTATTAGATAAAATATCAGGACAAGGTTTTTATGACAGAAAAGTTTTATATGAATGAAACTCTTTTTATTGCGGGTGAAGCCGCGGGGCACAGCTAGTTTCTTAATATGTTTTCACCTTTTAAACTTTCCTTGGACTTCTGCAAATGTATTAAAACCAAAATTAGGCAAATTGGTTCAACCGTACTTGAGTTCATGTGAGACTAATAAACGTCAATTAGTATGTACCTATAGTTAATTATGATTTTGGTAATTTATGATCGTACAAAACGAAAAAAAAACCACTTCACATGCCGCAATAGTCAAAATAGCCAGTAGTATCATGTCGTCAAGGTATACAAATGCATATGTCATCAAGGTATGTAATGTGTTTGAGATGTTTATCTCTATATCTCCGGAGGTAATTGTCATACCTCGTTAAAATTGAAATGGAACCAAACGGGTGGCATAATCTCTCAAACAAAAAAATCATTTTTGAAATCGGTCAAAATTGGATCGAGTACTGTGGTAACGAGCATAAAAAAACAGTCGAATTGAGAAAGTCCTCCTTTTTTGTGAAGTCGGTTTATAAACAGTAACAATTGAGCCTAATTTTGCTTTTACATTACAAACAATATCAAATATCAATTACAAAGTAGAGCAACAGTAAACTTTTCATTTCTTTCATTATGACTAACGCGATAGTTCACGCAGAGGGAGCAAAGAGATGTAAAACTAATATGTAATCTGTGGCGCCACGCCAAACGTGATTTTCCATTCTGCATCGCAAGACAGGGGCCTTAAGTACTTCTCTAAATAAATAAGTGAATACGTGTTGCAGAATTTTTGCAAGGAGTCGGTAAAAAAGTCTGAGAAAATCAATATGGTTTTTCGGGATTTATAAATATAATCCTTATTTCCCTTAGTCACGCAATAATTTGAAAACGGGTGAACCGATTTGGCTTTTACGTCTTTGATGTATTTTATGATATAAAGGTATTTACAAAATAAAAGTTTTAAGTAAATAAAAGAAGTCTGAAACGCGAGCGAAGCCGCGGGGCACTTTGAGTCCATACTTCCATACTAATATTATAATAAAACTGGCCAAGTGCGAGTCAGCATCGCTTCTCTTATCGCACACTTAGGGAGGGTTCCGTACAATACGAAACATAACAGAGTTTCAACCTCATATTTATATATTTTGTTTATTATATACATATTTGATTAATTGTTATTACCAAGAATGTTTGGTTTGGTCGCGATCTAGAATGACGTTTACTAGCGCCATCTATGTCATTTTGCCGAAACTTATTAGATAGATGGCGTTTAAAAACACGTTTTTTGTATGGGGAGCCCCTTTAATTTTTAACTTTATTTTGTTTTTAGTATTTGTTGTTCTAGCGGCAACAGAAATACACCACCTATGAAAATGTCAACTGTCTATCACGGTTAATGAGCTATAGCCTGGTGACAGACGGATAGACAGACAGACAGACAGACAGACAGACGGACAGCGGAGTCTTAGTAATAGGGTCCCGTTTTACCCTTTGGGTACGGAACCCTAAAAACGTTTGTAATGTAACTCTGTCTGTTTGTTACCTAAACACGCCTAAACGGACGATCCGATCTTACTGAAATATAACAAGGAGACACTTTATAGCATGAGGCTGAGTATAACTAGGCTACTAAATTCTTAGTGTACATGAACGCAGTCGCGGGTATCAGCTAGTTTTATTTAAATATCATATAGGCTAGCGTTTGACCACTATCTCCTGTTGGTAAGTGATGATGCGGTCGAGTATGGTAGCACGCTACGCCTAGAATGAGAACTGTCTGTCAAGAATAACTGCTGGAACACATTAGATGTTTGGCGACAGATTTTTTAACTTTAGGGTGGTAGCTGGCCAGACAGACACTAGATAGTGTCCTACCACCATGTGGGTGTTTGGGGTTTCTTAACGATGTTTTTCCTTCACCGGAGGGCCACTGTGAAAAGCGCACATAATTTTTTCGCTTGAAAAACCAATTGCTGCGTGACGGGGATTGAACTCGCTACCTATGGCGTCAAAGCCGACCATTCTCCCACAGTCCCATTACACCACTGGGCCCTCAGTAAGTAGTAAGATATAAAAATAAATTATTTTTAGATTCCATCTTCAAGACGCTGACCGTAGCAATATGTTTTCAAAATAATCAAGGCCACAAACCAGGTAGGTATTTAGCGTCTACTCCACACGTTCCCATATCAAAAATAAAATGGCATACACCTCCCGCGTAGATATGGGTCAGTGTTACGGTGATATGCCTACCAGTGATGTATTAGTCAAAGTTATTCGACCAAGGTCATTACTAATTAGGTAGGTACTGTGCTAATTACCTACCGAATGATTTATCTGTCACCAACCAAACGTTTTTATCATTGTAGTTAGGTTGATGGACGGATACCTACAGCGAGCTTATTAAAAAAAATTCCATTATTGGCTACTATCATGATCTTAGACCTTGGTTGAAAGATGATGATTGATGCAGAGTATTGCAAAGCATGCCAACTCGTATTCTGTACATTCTGCCATAGACAAGTCAAGGCGCGAGTGGATAGGTATCTTCTAGGCAAACGTGCGACATCTTGGACCGTATCGTCACTTAACATCAGGTGAGATAGTGGTCAAGCTTGTCATTTATAGATATAACTATAGCTAAGACATACGGCAGATTGGTTCTCAAATACCTACGTATTGCATAGTAGGTATACTATGTATAATATGTCACAGCGAACTAGCTTAATTAGCCATTCAATCAACAACCTAGCCTTTTTACTAAACAGCGCCGTTCAAATAGCGGCCTGAATGATATTCAGCCATTTTAAGGTCTTCTGTACCCTCATTTTAAAGCCATGGCGTCGGTTCTGATGACGCGCGGCCGCTGCTGCGGCTCCCCTCCTCGCTGCGCTCGTGGGCGCACGTCACGCGGTTGTCACTGTTCTCTAGTGTCAGACTAAGCCAGTTTATTAAATGTTGTAACAAAAGCTTAAGGCCGTAAGCACACGGCGTATTTTAAGCGCGCAGACGACGCGCGTTTCAGGAACGCGCGTCTTCGGCGCCGTAGACGCTGATTGTTGCGTTTGCATTGATGATACAAGCGCGCGCATGAAGCACGTATACGCGCGTTTGAAGCGATACAAACGCGCGTACAAAGGAGCGGAGTAGGGGCAGGGGGGGGGGGGGGGGGGGGGAACGCGCTCACGCCACCACTGCACCTGCACGTCTGTCTGCGCGTCTCTATCGCTGTATCTGCACGTATACGCGCAGAAGAGGCGCGTTTCACGATCGCCCCGTGTGCTTAAGTTACAAGGTTGCGATCGAATCCCGTTTGAATCGCGTATACGCGCGTAATCTGCGCGTCGTCTGCGCGTTTAAAATACGCCGTGTGCTATGGGCCTTATATCATTTAGGCCGCTAGTTGAAAGTAAAGAGGCTAGGCTGTTGATTGAACGGCTAATTAAGCTAGTTGGCTGCTGCGAAAAATATATTCATAAACGCACCTTGAGCGTTCATTTATTTTACTGGGAACTAGCACCACTATCTCAAATAATTAAAACTTTTGAATAGGTAGTTTTTACACTATAATTTACTTTCTTATTTTTTAGTCTCGAAAGAGCATCAAGATAACTTATAATAAATTATTTATGATCGTACAAAACTAAAAAACCGACTTCACATGCCGCGATAGTCAAAGTACCTACTGGCTAGTTATAATCATGTCATCAAAGTATACAAATTTGCTTATATTGTTTATCTCCATATTTCCGGAGATGATTATCAGATCTCGATAAAATATGAATGGGACCAAACGGGAGAATTTTCAAATCGGTAAGATTTGACGGAGTTCTGACGTAACAAACACACAAAAAAATAATACAGTCGAATTTAAAACCACCTCCTTTTTTGTGAAGTCGGTTAATGATTTAGGCGGCATTTAAAGCACCAAAATGCTTGCAACGAGCCGGGTGCTTTGTTAACCAGGTGTCTCACTATCAAAAGGTGTGTTCCCATCCCACCACAGTGTGGTGATAACGGCTCAGACATACGGACTATACGAACTGATAAGATAACTTAGTGACTATGCTCAGTGATTTGTAGCCAGACAAATAATATATAATAATGTATGATAGTACGAAACGAAAAAATCGACTTCACATGCCGCGATAGTCAAAGTACTGGCTAGTTATAATCATGTCATCTAAGTATACAAATTTGCTTATATTGTTTATCTCCATATCTCCGGAGATAATTGTCATAGCTCAATAAAATTTCAATGGGACCAAACGGGAGGCATAATCTCTCAAACAAAAAATATTTTTTTTAAATCGGTTAAGATTTGACAGAGTTCTAAGGTAACAAACATCTGTATTTTTTATTTTAAAAATACAGTCGAATTCCGCACCTCCTCCTTTTTTGTGAAGTCGATTAAAAACGTTTGTAACTCTCGTCTGTTTGTGACCTAATCACGCCTAAACGGACGATCCGATCTTACTGAAATATAAGAAGGAAATACTTTATAAGATGAGGATGAACATAGTCTACTAAATTATTGGTGAAAGTATACAAAGTCGCGGGTATCACCTAGTTATTTATAAGTACTTTAGCATACGAAACTACTCACTAACAGTTTTACTAAACAAAAAACTACTACTATGTTAGTAAAACCATGAGATTTACAATTTCTAATGAACTTCTAGTACGGCGTTCAAATCTGTAGGGCTCTTCTTTAAGCCATCTCGAAAGCGGAATCTGCGGTGAGATTTGAATTTCGTATTACGAAATTCAACCGTATTACGATTGTGTTACAGTTGAATTTCGTAGTACGTAAATGAACAAACGAAAATCATATTAACTCAAACAAAAAAAGAATTTTCCAAATCGGTTAAGAATTGATGGAGTTCTGAGGTAACAAACAACCTCTTCCTTTTGGTATAGTCGTTTAATAGTACGGAATTTGCCGTCCTTTACTTAACTAAAAAGTGTAAAATAAAACATTAAATTAAAAATTCAAAAAACCCGACTGCGCAAAAAGTGAAGTGTAAAAAACGAACTGAAAAGAAAAAAACAAGTAAGTCTAGTAGTTTAGACTTCTGTTTAGGGATATCAAAAAACTATACCATTTAAAATCTTTCTCGGTCGATACACTCATAAAATAAATTATACATTGTTATATGGAATATAGAGACTAACAGTCGGGACACATTAATCCCCATTCGTTAAGCCATTAATAATAAAGCCACAGTACGAAAAACAAATAAAAATCACACATTTTCCTAATTTGAATATTGAATTATATTCTTTAAAATTTAAACTTTTAATGATACCAAAACCAGCCAGAAACAAATAGTATAGCCAAAGACATTTTATTACAAGTTCATACTTACTATAATGCGAAAAGACTTTTGCCCCAACCTATATAGAATATAGAAATATAAAATATAAATAGAACTATATATAACTATATATAGAAATAATATATATATATATATATAAATATATATATATATTATTTCTATACAAATTCTTCTTTATTTATTTATATGCTTATTTCTTACTTGCATTATTCAATGAGTGAAAACAAGTATCAAAATAAACACATTACCTCTCCTTTGCGTCGCGCAGTCGGGTAATTAGTAGTCGCGCAATAAATACAAATTTTTTGGTGTTGCCTGTAAGAGTGACTAGTTAGTTAGTTCTTATATAATTAATTTCTACTCTTCTATGTTGCACTGTAGTTGTATCACATCCACAAAAATAAAGCAAAATCACATTTTTTATTTTTTGTGAAAGCACTAAATAGGTTTTCTATGTTGTCTTTATTCTATGGTAAACTTCGAGCATATACCAATGGAATGGAGATGTTAGTTAACGTTGTAATCCGCAAAAAAAAAATTCTGCCGATACTTACGGGGGCGAGATAAACATGCATTGCACACACACAAATCACTCACTTTAACGATCCCGCACACTAGCTTGAAACACGCACACAGTATTAAAAATACAGCGTAGTTACGCACGCTCATATGGCCAAAATTGGCTATATGGCCAGCAGAGGGGTACGCCTTGCGTTAACATCTCCTTTACTAAATGCTCGAAGATGGTAAAACTAAACTAAACTTGTCTAACTTGTAAAATAAAACAGAACTACTAAAGATTAGATAATTAGAAACATATATATGATACTATTTCACACTTTAGCTAACTGTTTTGAAACAAAATAATATTTTCTACCTTACCCACAATATAGTATTAATTGTTGTTTGAGTTGAGTAAATTGCATCTTAATAATATCGTTTAAAAACTAAAAAACAACCGACTTCAATGCCGCGCTATTCATTTTCAGTACCAATTTTGAGATGTTTATCTCAATATCTCTGGAGATACTTATCATACCTCGATAAAATTACCATGGTACCACACTTGGGATATCTCCTGTCGAACAAAAAAAAATAAATAATCGAAATCGGTTCATAAACGACGAAGTTATCCGCGAACAAGCATAAAAAAATAAAAAATAAATAAATAAATATATATATATATACGGTCGAATTGAGAAACCTCCTCCTTTTTTTGAAGTCGGTTAAAAATAACTACATTTAAAATCAAATTAATAGTCGGTCCTAAATACAGGGAAACCTAGTTAGGAGTTAGGCCGCAGACATGAACCTATACTAATATTTACGTGACCCGTTTGAGCCAAGTTCATGTTAAAATTATGATATGTTATCCAAATTCTTTTAAATACCTACTGCATAAAAAAAAACTATTATTATAAAAACTCACGTTCATTTTAAACTTATAGGGCGGGCGGAGCGGGCGGCGGCGGCGGCGGTGGTGGTGTTGGTGGGGGGTGATGATGCGGTGTACATAGTGGTCCGCCCGCGCTGCACGAGCAGCGGCCCGCAGTGCGAGGTTGAACGCGTCGGCGAGCGCCCCGCACTCAAGATCCTGAAGGAGGCCTCCGGATGAGGCCGAAACATATGTCGATCGCTATATCGACATCGCGTAAGTCACGTTAAATTCCCGTTTTTAAATCTATAAGTTTAAAACTATTATTGTTTAAATAGTATACTTTATTACATAGGTTGTTTATGGTCTGTTGCACTAGTTTAAGCTATGATTATGACCAAATAGAAAACTATATTATTATAGATGGATTGACCTCTCAGCGAGAGGTCGCTGGTTCACCTTGTACGGGTTCGTCCACAGATAGTAGAAACATATATAGATGTTCGGCCTGACTTGCTACCAAAAAGTAGCTTATGACCAGGAGAAGATCTTTCGCCATAATTTTTAAGAGAGGAGCAAAAACAGCCGTTTATGCAAAAGGTAGGCAATACACTGGCAGTATATATACCCACTTACCTAATTGTGTTGCATTGCAGGTGCTGACCACTTTTTTTATATCTTATAGGCTAGCGTTTGACCATTATCTCACGTGTTGGTAAGTGATGATGCGGTCGAAGATGATAGGGAACTGGCTCTCAATTATAGCCGCCGGAACACATTAGATGTTTGGCGACAGATTTTCTAACTTGAGGGTGGTAGCTGGCTAGGCGGACACTAGATAGTGTCCTACCACCATGCGTGGGTTTTTGTTTTCTTAACGATGTTTTTCCTTCACCGGAGGGCCACTGTGACAAGCGCACATACATTTTTCGATAAAAAAATCCGTTGGTGCACGGCGGGAGATTGAATTTTCATCGCCCATACCGCAGAGCCTGAAGACGAAAGTCTTTAACGAGTGCGTCCTACCTGTTATTACCTACGGAGCCGAGACGTGGACGCTGACAGTGCGACTGGTTCACCAATTCAAAGTCGCTCAGCGAGCTATGGAGAGGGCTATGCTTGGAGTCTCTCTGAAGGATCGAATTCGAAATGAAGTCATCCGTCAGAGAACCAAAGTTATCGACATAGCTCAAAGGATCAGCAAGCTGAAGTGGCAGTGGGCTGGTCACATCTGTCGTAGAACCGATAACCGTTGCGGTAGACGTGTTCTAGAGTGGAGACCACGGCTCCTCCAGCTAGGTGGAGCGATGATATACGCAAGCTGGCTGGCAGCAGTTGGAAACAGAGAGCTAAAGATCGAGCTCAGTGGCGTGCCATAGGTGAGGCCTATGTCCAGCAGTGGACGGAGATAGGCTGATGATGATGAGGTACCTCTGGCATCAAAGCCGAGCGTTCTCCCGATGACGCCACCGGGCCCTCAAATTCATTCATTCACTTCATTTACTTTCGATTCAATACTTTTATCATAAACAAGTGTCCAGTTTATTTACAGGGCATGTGAGACTTAACATCTTTATATCTCGAGGTAACAGGCGCAGTGCAGTGACATGCAACATTCTGGCAGTTTAGAATGTTGCATCCCACTGTATCTGTAATAGGTAGACGTCACCGCTTACCATCCAGGCGAGCGTCGTGCTTGTCCTGTTATCTTATAAAATAAAAAAGTGTAGTGTGGTTTTGTAAAACCACGATGCAAGTGAAACGTTTTGTTTATGTGTAGCTATGGTAGCTAGCTACTATGACAGCAGTTGACATGACACATTAGCATGTATACAAATATGGCTGCGGCAGCGTCCGCCAATCGCAGCTAGACCTAAACGTCCATACATCATATCCACCAATCAAGCTAAAGCACCGGCTGTAGTGCGACATGCGATAGATGGACGAAAAAATTTAAAGCGATATAATAAAAGTTTAACTTTCATCACAAAATTAGAACTAAGATTGACACTAATAAAACCACAGATCTATAAACATAAACTTTAATCAAAACTTCAACTTAGATTCATACATAGTCAATATCTTATCAACTTCGGTTGCTCTTTCCTTCAACGTCACCATTTCGTGATCGCTGAGTACATTAGACTTCTTCCCCGCATTTTTAACTAGAAAATGTTGTATAAAAAGTTTTAAGCTTTCCCTAAACATGTGTAGTTTGGGAGGTTTCGATATCCTGTGGAAAACTTCCAGAGAAGACTGTAGATTCTCGTTCATGATAATCGAAAGGAGAATTTGTCGCATGAACCGGACATAATGCTTGTTTAGATCCGAGAATTGGATTACCTGTAAAGATAATTTTGTAACAATATTATAGAACTTTATTGACACCAATTTTGTTTAATTGATATTAAGCAAATGCCAGCCTATAATCATATACAGCCTATATGATTATAGGCTGGCATTTGACCACTATCTCACCTGTTGGTAAGTGATGATGCGGTCGAGGATGGTAGCACGCTAGGCATATAGTCGAATTTTTATTTATACGGAGTAAACTGACAGGTCAAAAAGTCACTTATCAAAAAAATGTTGCCAACATTCAAACGTAGTGATGATCTTTTTATTTTTATCGTTCAAAGAACTGAACTATACATTAAAAACACTTAAATCAATTAGTACGTATAAGTTCTAGTTAACTGAATTATGTATTTGATCAATGACATCAAGACATAAGTAAAATATCTAACTGAAATATTTAACTGTACTTAATATCTAACTGAAACACTCAACTGAAATATTTAACTACAACATGCAACATAAATATCTAACTGAAAAATTAAACTGAAACATTAGGCTGGAATATTAAACTGAAATATTAAACTGAAATATTTGAGTCGTCTCGTGACCACGATCAATGCAACTTGGTCGAAACGTCGAGTAAATAAGATTTATGTTTTAGGCGCGATAAGTCCCGTATTTAAATATTTATAACTGGATATTTCGGTTAAATATTCAGTTGGATATTTCAGTTAAAACATTTCAGCATTTCGGTTAAACATTTCAGTTAAACATTTCAGTTAAATATTCGGTTAAGTATTTCAGTTAAATATTCGGTTAAGTATTTTAGTTTAATGTTTCAGTTAAATATTTCAGTTAAAAAGTTTCAGTTAAAAAATTTCAGTTAAATATTTCAGTTAAATATTTCAGTTAAAAGTTTCAGTTGAACATTTCAGTTAAACATTTCGGTTAAATGTTCGGTTAAGTGTTTCAGGTGGCTGGGAGTGGAGCTCGTGGTGCGTGCGGGTGCAGTGGGTGACAGAGCATCGCAGGTCGTTGTCCCTGGTGCACGCGCCGACTTGCTGCGTCGCTGCCTTCACTCGACGACGCTGCGACTGCCGGCTCCGTCGCTCCCAACTCAACAACACATCTATAGCGGACTCCCAACTATTTCAGTTAAATATTGTTTCGGTTAAAAAAAAATCAGTTAAATGTTTCAGTTTAATATTTCGGTTTAATATTCCAGTCTAATGTTTCAGTTTAATATTTCAGTTAGATATTTATGATGAATGTTTTAGTTAAATATTTCAGTTGAGTGTTTCAGTTAGATATTACAGTTAAATATTTCAGTTAGATATTTTATTTATAACTATGTGTTCAAATCGCGAAGTTTAAAGTTTACAATCAAGACATAAGCATTTTTATTTTTATCGTTCAAAGAACTGAACTATAGATTAAAAACACTTAAATCAATTAGTATAAGTTATAGTTAACTGAACTATGTATTTGATCAATGTGTTAAACATAAGCATTTAAAGTCCAGCGTACTAGTTGAATAAGGATGATAAAATATGTTACTTTTAGGAAAACTTTAATATGAGTAATTGAACTAGTTCACTGAATTGATATGACTCCATTAACTAAATCTTTTATACCACATGCCTATTTTTATTTCATGAAAAAGTGGCAATACTCGTAATGTCATTTTACTCCGTTTAATTAAAAATTCAACTATAGAATGGGAACTGGCTCTCAAGGATAGCTGACGGAATTAGATGTTTGGCGACAGATTTTCTAACTTGAGGGTAGTAGCTGGCCAGGCGGACTAGATAGTGTCCTACCATCATGTGGGTTTGGGGTTTGGGGTTTTTTGATGTTTTTCCTTCACCGGAGGGCCACTGTGAAGAGCGCACATAATTTTTTCGATAGAAAAATCCATTGGTGCACGGCGGGGATATAACTCGGTACCTCTGGCTTCAAAGCCGACCATTATCTCACTACACCACCGGGCCCTCAAGTGTTCGCAAGGTGGCTGGCAAAAACTGGATATGATTAGCCGAGGATCGTGCTCAGTGGCGTGCAATTGCGAATTGGCCTATGTCCAGCAGTGGACTACTATAGGTTGGTGATGATGATTTACACTCTTCCGTTATTTTAAGTCAGGTAAACAAAATTTTGAATTACCTTCAAAATGGACAGCGGTAACCCTTTCTCCATGATAAGATGTACCAAGAACTGTGCTAGATTGGTCGCACACTGCTTTGACTGGTTTTCTAGATCCTTTATCTTATCCCATACTGCGAACTGGATCGAAAGCTAAAACAAAATATTTAGCTATACAGTATGAATTTAACATGTCTGCATGCCGCTGTAACTGTAATAGGTAGACGTCATCGCTTACCATCAGGCGAGTGTCGTGCTTGTCCTGTTACCTTATATCATAAAAAAAACTATACAGGGTGGATTTTTGAGAGAACGTAAGGATCTTTTCTGTTAGTTCTACCCTACGAATAAATAGTCATTAACTCTAATTCAGAACAAATTCCACACAAAAAGTGGCCCTCCTTCAAACCAAAACGACGTAGATTAAACATAAGAATCAGTTTCGAAGTTACAAATGATTGGCTTGGAATTGATTTAAATTCGGAACGAAAGCAGGGATTGGTTCGCGCATGTGCTGCAATGTCTGTTATGACAGTTGAGTCAAACAAGTCAAATGTCCGACTAATGACGCGCTGGACACGACTTTTAACCCCGCCTGCTTGGACACGACTTTCGTTGGGTCATTTTTTAACGCGGTTACATTCCTGACCTTTTATTTATTTGTAGGCTCTACCATAAGTTATAGTTTTTAAACAACTACTAAAACACGCATGAACCAACAAGTAGACTCCTGGTTCCCTCATCAGACTACAATAAACTAGTCAACATTAAACAAATGAGCCCTAACTCGAGGGGTTTATCAGTAGCCACTAAATAGTTCCACTATCCATCTTCTGCTTCCATCATCAGATCACCTCCATGATAACAAATTATAGTGTTGTCATATACAGAACTTCCGAACCGAACTGAACTTCATATACAGATGGATTTTCGAGATGTTCAAATTCTGTGAATACAGCTCAAAATATAATCAAAATAATTTTTAAAACTAAAACAACCGACTTCCATGCCCCGCGAGTCAATTTCAGTAGCAAGTTTGAGACGTTTATCGTCATATCTCTGGAGATACTTATCAGATCTCGATGAAATTACAATGGGACCACCTCGGAAACGTACCCTACCGATTACAAAAAGAATCATTCGAATCAGTTCATAATTGACAGAGTAATCGCGTAACATACACAAAAAATAATCATACAGACGTATTGAGAACCTCCTCTTTTTTTGTGAAGTCGGTTAATAATGGACCATCTTCTCAGAATGTTTTATTGCATCTACAACGGAAGATGTGTACGAACCCCCGGGGACACGGCGTCGTGACGTGAGTATTACGAGCACGTTTTGTATGTTCAAACAAGTCGCACGCGAGAAGGACAGGTAGTAGTCTCTGCGAATATCTCTCTCTCTCACACCTGATACTTCCTTGAGGTTAGACAAAGTGTGTGTCCCAGCACCGTATAGTACGGGTTGTACTGTCTCTCTTGCAGACAGCACGCGAGTAGGACGGGTAGTATATGTCTCTCTCTCACACCTGATACTTCCGTGAGGTGAGACACAGTGTGTGTCCCAGCACCGCATAGTACGGGTTGTACTGTCTCTCTTGCAGACAGCACGCGAGTAGGACGGGTAGTATATGTCTCTCTCTCTCACCTGATACTTCCGTGAGGTGAGACACAGTGTGTGTCCCAGCACCGCATAGTACGGGTTGTACTGTCTCTCTTGCAGACAGCACGCGAGTAGGACGGGTAGTATATGTCTCTCTCTCTCACCTGATACTTCCGTGAGGTGAGACACAGTGTGTGTCCCAGCACCGCATAGTACGGGTTGTACTGTCTCTCTTGCAGACAGCACGCGAGTAGGACGGGTAGTATATGTCTCTCTCTCTCACCTGATACTTCCGTGACGTGAGACACAGTGTGTGTCCCAGCACCGCATAGTACGGGTTGTACTGTCTCTCTTGCAGACAGCACGCGAGTAGGACGGGTAGTATATGTCTCTCTCTCTCACCTGATACTTCCGTGACGTGAGACACAGTGTGTGTCCCCAGCACCGCATAGTACGGGTTGTACTGTCTCTCTTGCAGACAGCACGCGAGTAGGACGGGTAGTATATGTCTCTCTCTCTCACCTGATACTTCCGTGAGGTGAGACACAGTGTGTGTCCCAGCACCGCATAGTACGGGTTGTACTGTCTCTCTTGCAGACAGCACGCGAGTAACACGTGTATTATTTCTCTCTCTTGTTGGCCCTTCAAACCGAGATGTTGGAGCTTTTCGAATGCGTCCATGTAGTCCTGACAATAAGAAAAATAATTTATAGCAATATTTGAGGGCCTAGTGGCGCAATGGGAAAATGGTCAGCTATAATGTCAGAGGTAGTGGGTTCAAATCCCCGCCGTGAATCAATGGGTTTTCAATTGAATAATGTAATGTGCTCATTTCACAGTGGCTCTAAACGGTCATGTCTTTCTATAGCGTTGACTTACAGGTTTAATTTTTTACACAGCTGAATGATACCGTAGACTCAAGTATTCAGTATAAGTTTAAACGCTCTACGCGTTTTTTTTTTGTATATTATAGGCTAGCATTTGACAACCATCTCACCTGTTGGTAAGTGATGATGCGGTCAACGATGGTAAGCACGCTAGGCCTAGAATGGGAACTGGCTCTCAAGGATAGCTGCCAGAACACATTAGATGTATGGCGACAGATTTTGTAACTTGAATTAATTAACTTTAATATTCTAGCGTTTCGGAGATAAACGGTCTTGATAGACAGACAGACAGACGGACAACAAAGTGATCCTATAAGGGTTCCTTTTTTCCTTAAAAATATGTATGTATTTACATTACTTATGTCAATTCCACCGCACCGCTATGCGTATGTCAAAATCTTCATTAATACGACCGCCACGCTACGAACAAATCATAAGTCATGAACTCTAATTCAGAACAAACTCCACACAAAAAGTGGCCCTCCTTCAAACTAAAACGACGTAGATTCAAAATAAGAATCAGTTTCGAAGTTACAAATGATTGGTTTGGAGATTGATTTAAATTCGGAACGAAAGCAGGGATTGGTTCGTGCATGTGCTGCAATGTCTGTTATGACAGTTGAGTCAAACAAGACAAATGTCCGACTAATGACGCGCTGGATACGACTTTTAACCCCGCCTGCTTGGACACGACATTTGTTGGGCTATTTTTATAACCCAATTACTTTTCCTGACTTATGATTTATTGGTAGCCACCGGGCTAACAACAAGCGCACAGCAGAAAGTAATATTTCCCTCACCTCAGCTGCCATGATGATACAGAAGATGTTTCTCCTCAGGTCGGTGTTCATCCTCTGCTTCCTGGCTAGCTCCAACAGCTTCTGATCAGCGGCGGCAGGGGGCGCGGCCGACGGGGCTGCCTGCTGCCGGCCGCTGCCTTCCCACGCTGACCCCACTACCCACCACTTGCCGCGCTCCTCAGCTAGACAATTATTATTAATTTTTAGGGTTCCGTACCTCAAAAGGTAAATTAAACCGGCTAAGTCGAGTTGGACTCGCACACCAAGGCTTCCGTACCAACCACGGACGTACCACCCAGTGGACACCTATTGTTGTATCACCCCATATAACAAGCTGCCTGCATCAATCAGAGACATATCGAATATTCATGTGTTCAAAAATAAATTAAATAATGTTTTAATTAGCAAGGCATACTATACGGTGCAAGAATTTTTAAATGATAAATCTTTAATTTGAAATTTAATTGTATTATTACTATTTTAATTATTGTAAATTATTATTATTGTAATACTTTTTATATTTGCACGCCAAATGGCAGAATGTAGCGGTTACTTAAAATTGTACTAACACTATATACCTATGTTCGCAAATAAATAATTTTGATTGATTGATTGATTGACCCCCGCGCGAAACACATAGGCGCAATGGGGTATTTATAATAATCATCCTTGAGCGGCTACTTCAGTTCGGACCAAATACCAGACCCGTACACACGCACTATTTTAATTGTTCAAAAAACGAAAAAGCCGTTAAATATGCCGAATTACGCTTTAAAGTGGTGTAGGAAATCCAGTAAATCATTAAATTTTACAAAGGACAACGTTTCTTTTCACCAATAAGTAAAATTCAATTCATTATTAACAATGTGTAAATAAAATTCATAGTTCAACATATACTGGTCACAGATGCCCTGTGTATCGGTCTATCCCTTTCCTACAACGGCATCTTTATATCTTTCGTACTCGCTCCGCCCTTGTACGCAGCGGTACTTGTGCACTTTTAGTGATGTTTTTCTGTTGTTTTGTGAAAGTTATCGACAATGATTACTGATAGATAATGAAAATGCTCAATTCAACTATGTTATATGTATATATATGTTGTTAATCCAAATTATCCTACTGATGTACTTAATAAACGCGAAAGCTGGAATGTTTGTTTGTTTTGCTATTCAATCACGCCAGATAAGTATATAAATAAAGGTCAAGTAGATAAATACATTTTATGTTACTTGATACGTGATACTGATGCGTGTGAATAACCAATTTAGTGGTAAGAAACAAGTTAGAATTTAGTGTGCAAGCAAGCAAACGAACATTTTTAGAGTTCCATACCTCCAAAGGAAAAAAGGAACCCTTATAAGATCACTTTGTTGTCCGTCTGTCTGTCTATCTGTCCTTCCGTCTGTCCGTCTCTATAATTATACCTTTACACTTCTACACACTTCTTACACACACTATATTTCATATGACTGATGAAATTATCGATAATGACGAGGTAGTGTCACGTTGTCCCAGCACTAAGCATGATTTATTGCTATGAGTCAAATCGAAGTTGTCCAATCACAGTGCTGTATTACCTATAACCCCTCCGCAAAATATTTCGCTCGCGAATAAGTTCATAGTTTATCTCATGCGGAGTCCACTGGGTAGTACGTCCGTGGTTGGTTGGTACAATACGATCCTATCAATGAGACGAAATTAATTGATCGCATTTTTAACCAATTGTGCATTGGTGGCGCCATCTATGATAACTATTTACAAGTTAATCTTTCGGATATAATCATTACAGTTTTAGATCCAACGAGAGATGTCGCACTGCATAAATCAAATATTTTATTTCTTGAAATGTTACACACTTGTGTATTTATTTTGCGTGTAACAGCTTGTGCAGAAAATCTAAAGTGTGTAACACTTAGGCTGAATTGCACTATGTTACTTTAACCGTAACTATAACAATAACCAGTGTTTTGTATGGAGTTTTATTAAAGATGAAGTCTCAGAACTCAGTCTTAAAAAAACTTAATACGAAACATCAGAAGATAAACATCTTCCGATGTAAGAGTTTGTAGTATGACTATGAAGTAAGCTATAACTAGGTATTTAACTGATTATTTATTGAGCACCACCGTCCATTCTTTGTAATACTCCTGTCCATCCTAAGGTTGTCTGGTAGAGATCGCTTTAAGCGATAAGACCGCCGATTGTATTATTTAAATATTTTTTAATTAAGAACTTAAAGTGTTGTATATTCATGGTAATCAATAAAGAGTTTTTGTATTGTATTAACATACCTTGTTGAACTTCGAGCATTTACCAATGGAGATGTTAACGCAAGGCGTACCCCTCTGCTGGCCATATAGCCATTATTGGCCATATGAGCGTGCGTAACTACGCTGTATTTTTAATACTGTGTGCGTGTTTCAAGCTAGTGTGCGGGATCGTTAAAGTAGTGTAAATGTTTGCTGATTACAACGTTAACATCTCCTTTTGTAAATGCTCGAAGTTGTTGAAGTAAAACTTCTTTAAGCGCACTGGCGTAAAAATGTAACGGAAGTGACGTACGCGTCATGTTGTATTTTATATTTATAAACGCCCTCTATTGTAAAACGGCGTAACTACGAAGACGTATTCGCTATCATTCGGACACTCGTCCCGTTAAGTTCAACAGATGGAGTTGTATAAAATAATTCTCACTCTGTGAAGGAAGTTTCACTTCTTACGTGTCGCTTTCTACGTACTTCCTTTTTAGGATTCCGTAGTCCTGACAAGGAACCCTTATAGTTTCGTCATGTCCGTCTGTCTGTCTGTCTGTCTGTCCGAGGTTTTGCTAAGAGAACGTTGATACTAGAAAGCTGTAATTTTGTGGGGGTATGTATATAAATTACGCCGACAAAGTGCTGAAATAAAATTGTGAAAAATATTTTTTTTTAGGGTAGCTCCCCTATATGAGAAGTGGGAATGATTTTTTTTTCATCGTCTACCCCATCGTGTGGGGTATCGTTGAATAGGTATTTTAAAATGCCTTAAGGGTTGCTAATAACATTTTTCAATTGAATGCTCCATTTAAGAAATATTAAACTTTAAAGTGCACATTTTTGTTCCAGTAGGGCGTCCCCCCCCCCCCCCCCCTCTAAAAGCTAAACTGCTGGCTTGAAAAATCTGGAAAAATTCGTGATAATAGCACATTTCATGAACTTTAAAGGAAAATTATAGCGGTGAAGATAACTTTATTAGTTTAGCAGTAATAGTCGTTGATCTTGGGTGTTCGATAATTTTGTACCAAATACAAAATCCTTAGAATAAATTCTTTAAAGTGACAAAGACGAAGTACCTAGTTGCTTGTTTATAACGGGTAGACTTGCATTGAATAACAGGCTACTGCGGAACCCTACACTGCGCGTGGCCCGACACGCACTTGGCCGGTTTTTATTTTATTTACGTACCTCCTTATCATATTATAAGGGGGATTCACACCCTACATAGAATGCTGAGGTTGTATTGCAAACGCAAGCCGGCTTTTTTATATTTGAGATAGGCTAGCGTTTGACCACTATTTCACCTGGTGCTAAGCGATGATGCGGTCGAGGATGTTGAACACGCCTTGATGCCTAGGCTCAGAATACTCTTGACTATCAAGGGCTGTGTGCTGCCGGAACACCGTAAGGTTTTGGCGGGTCATTTTCTCCTTGATGGTGGTAAGCTACTTTTTGGTAGCAAGTCAAGCGAAACATCGGTATAGTATGCTCCTACCACCTGTCCTGTGAACGAACACCCGTGCTAGGATTTGATCCGGCGACAAACAGATGTCAAACTATATATCCTTAAGTCTTAGCTTACCATCCTCGACCTCATCATCACTTACCAACAGGTGAGATAGTGGTCAAACGCTAGCTTATATGAAATTAAAAAAAACGCCAAGGTGCTTGTTGATCAATACTTTTTACCTTTCAACAAATCTTCTAACCCGATGTTCAATGGGGTGATATAGTTTCCTTTCCTGACAACAGTCTTCACCATTTTCTTCAGTTGTTCCTGATAGCTGGGGTCGTATCCAGGGATCTTTTGTAGGTTGTTGTTCTTTATTGCCAGAAGTACTTCCAGCAGAAACTTTATACGGGATCTGGAAACGGGAGTTATATCGACGATTCAGAATTGCACAGTATATAAACTATACAGAGTGGGGTTTTGAGATGGGAATAAACTGGCCAAGTGCAAGTCGGACTCGCACTCGTAGTGTTCCGTAGGGTAGGGTACAGTATTTTATAATATGGAGCAAAAAATGCCACTATCATTTTTCGCCAGCAAAAAATAATGATTATTAACATTTTATTAAAACAGAGTTGTAAGCTGCGTGCTTATTTCTTATAACGCCATCTAACGTCTAACGCACGGTATCTAAGTGAAAGTTAACACAAAGATATTAGGGATCGGCATTTCCTATAACGCCAACTATGGACGTTTACCTAAGCGTTGATAGATGGTGTTATATTGAAATGCCGAAAAAAACAAGTTTCTTGTATGGGGACCCCTTATAATTTTTAACTCTATTCGTTTCGTACTTTAAAAGGACAAAAGGAACCCTTATAATATAACTTTTTTGTCCGTCTGTCTCTCTGTCTGTCAAGACCCCTTTTCTCAGGAACACGGTTACGCGATATCAGATTGAAACTTATATCAAATTCTCGAGTCTATGGTATCTTTTGGCTGTGAAAAAATCAAACTTGTAAGTCAACGAGACCAATAGATATGCCCGTTTATGTCGCATATTTTCGCACATTTTGTGATTTCACAAGGGAATCAAAACCTATAGGGTACTTCCGGTTTACCTAGAATCATGAAATTTGACCAGAAGAAAGGTAGTGAAGCACTTATAAAGGAAAAAATCTGTAAACCTTAAATGTTTAGTATTAAGACAAAAAATAAACTGGCCAAGTGCAAGACGAACTCGCACTAGTAGGGTTCCGTACCACACTACAGTATTTTATAAGATCGAGCAAAAAATACCACTATCATTTTTCGCCAGCAAAAAATAATAACTAATAAACATTTTATTTCTTATAACGCCATCTAACGTCTAACAAAGGAGTTAGGGATCGACATTTCAATATAACGCCATCTATGGGACGTTTACCTAACTAAGCGTTCATAGATGACGTGAAATGCCGAAGAAAACACGTTTCTTGTATGGGGACCCTCTATTATTTTTAACTTTATTCTGTTTTTAGTATTTGTTGTTATAGCGGCAACAGAAATACATCATCTGTGAAAATTTCAACTGTCTATCTATCACGGTTCATGAGATACAGCCTGGTGACAGACAGACAGACGGACAGCGGAGTCTTAGTAATATGGTCCCGTTTTACCATTTGGGTACGGAACCCTAAAAAAGAATTTACGATTACAAACAGTTCCAGTACCCAGTCTAGGCTTAGCGTGCTACCATCCTCGACCGCTTCATCACTTACCAACAGGTGAGATAGTTGTCAAAACGGTAGCCTATATGACATGAAAAATAAACCACATTATTTGCGGTTGGTACATGAACAGTGTTTATCTAGGCATCTGTCTATGGCTCAAACTGCAAAGATAAGTTTGTCCTTTAACCTAGTTTGAGAAGATGGTATGGATGGAAGCCTCGGTGGGCGAGTCCAACTCGACTCGGCCGGTTTTATTTTTTTTATAGGGATTAAAACACTCTTTCAGACCAACTTAGATAAGGGTGCTATTAAAAAAACCGACAAAGTCGAGTTGGACTCGCCCACCGAGGCTTCCGTACCAACGTTGGTTAGTACCAATTAAGCAAGACCTCTAAATTGTATGAGCGGTCATATAACTCAGAGGCCTATCTTAATTGGCTGAAACTATGTATGTATGGGGACACCCTTTAATTTTCGACTTTTTTTATTTTTTGGAATTTTCCCTTTATTTGTGCTATAAGACCTTGCTTCTTGCCAAATTTCATGATTCTAGGTCAACGGGAAGTACCTTATAGGTTTTCGACCCAAAACCTATAGGGTACTTCCGGTTGACCTAGAATTGTCAATTTTGGTCAAGAGCAAGGTCTTACAGCACAAATAAAGGAAACATTCCGAAAAGTAAAAAAAGTCTAAAATTAAGGTAAATTTTGGTACTTACAAGTTTTCCAGAAAATCTAAATTTGCCCATATCTTTTTATTGTGTTGACTCAGGACCTTGATTTTTATACACCCAATAGGGACTATAGACCTCAGTATCAGGTATAAATATCAACTTCCTAGGTCCACCCGTTCCTGAGAAAATCAGTAGTGACACACGGACAGACAGACGGACAAGAAAGTGATCTTATAAGGGTTCCTTTTTTTTACCCTTTGAGGTACGGAACCCTAAAAAACATAGAGACTAATTGAGAACCTCCTCCTTTTTTGTGAAGTCGGTTAAAAAGTCAGAAAGAAGCATTGACTACTACTAATACTATAAATGCGAAAGTTTGTGTGTATGTTTGTTACTTTTTCACTATAAAATTACTTAACCGATTAAGCTGAAATTTGGTATGTAGATAGCCAGGACCCTGGATTTTTACACTGAACTGGTTAGCACTTGACCGCTATCTCACCTGATGTTAAGTGATGATGAGATCGATGATGGAGCGCCCTTAATAACTCATAGGACACTTTTTATCCCGATATTTCCACGGGAACGATGTCTACGCGGGTAAAACTGCGGGGCACAGCTAGTTACAATATAATTTTGTGTGTCAATTGCGAAAGTCTAACAAGACGTTTCCAATGAAACTTCATTTGTTAAATTATGATAAGTAGTTTAGAAGTTATGAGGGAACAGATGAACATACATACCCACATACTGTTCAAAAACATAACTCTCCCTTTTTCTTCGCCGTAGTCGGGTAAAAATTCACAAGTAAGTTCTTTTTTTTAAGCTCGATAAGCAAGCGTTTGACCCCTATCTCACCTGGGCCCCTAGACAAAATCCAATTTCCTGTTACTTATCACGCTAACGCAAGTTTAAAATGTATGTGAATGACATCTTTGTTGCGGAATCATATATGTCATTCCATACATTTTAAACTTGCGTTAGCGTGAATAGAAACAGGAAATTGGATTTTGTCTAGGGGCCCTGATGGTCGACGATGTAGCACGCTTACCTAATAGATAGATGTACTACGTATATATAGCGTTACTTAAGGTCTAAGTATGGGAATGAGGGCCCGGTGGTGTAATCGGGAGAACGGTTGGCTTTGATGCCAGAGGTACCGAGTTCAAACCGCCGTGCACCAGTGGATTTTTCTATCGAAAAATTTATGTGCGCTTTTCACAGTGGCTCTCCGGTGAGGGAAAAACATCGTAAAGAAACCAACAACCCCGCATGGTGGTAGAACACTATATAGTGTCCGCCTGGCCAGCTACCACCCTCAAGTTAGAAAATCTGTCGCCAAACATCTAATGTGTTCCGGCAGCTATCCTTGAGAGCCAGTTCCCATTCTAGGCCTTACCATCATCGACCGCATCATCACTTACCAACATGTGAGATAGTGGTCAAACGCTAGCATATAAGATATAAAAAAAAAAAATCCTTCCGAGGGTGACAAAGCCAACTTACCCAGCAGCTACAGTGTGAGAGATGTTAGCAGCTGCAGCCTGCACGAGCTGCACCAGCTCTTGCAGCTGTCTGGGCGCAGCTTTGCGCAGCGTAGCACCAGCACAGCGGAACATGGCCAGGGAGCAGTCTATGTGCTTCTCTGTCAGTGACGTCAGTAGACGGGAGAGGATGTCGCAGATCACGGGGTACTCAAATATCTACAGGTGTTAAAGATAACAGTATTGAGGGCTCAGGTGTAGTGGGAAAATGGTCGGTTTTAACGCCAGAGGCAGGCCTCCCTCACTCGCCCATAGCTACAGCGTTTTATATCTAAACTTTCGACTAACGCCGGCGTTGGTATCGCCAGTCGCTTGTCACTGCTCACGCGCGCAACGTATGTTATTGATAAAATGTCTGCAGTAAAGTATTGCTCATTTGACGGATGTCAATCGAAATCAGGAGACAAGGCACTATAATTTTTTTAATTACCTGTAGATGAGGAAAGGTAAACTTTAATTTAATAAAAAAAAACAAGAACAAATGTAGATTAAAACATTAGCACCTAGCTCAATTGTTTTCATTGTTATCGTGATTAATAAGCATTTTTGTGAGGTAAATAAAAGGCATTAAAAACTTTTTTAATTTCATTGAGTCAACCCTTCACTAATACACATCGTATCGGGCGCGCGCCGGTACATCGCCGGCTGGACGAAGTAATAACAACGCTGGGTCGAGCGCCTTAGACACATTTTTGCTTGTATTGTCTGAAATAAGCGTTGGTATTGTGTTTTGGTATGGGAGTGAAATATCTGTTACGTAGTAACTATTATATAATCTGTGCCAGAGGCACCGAGTTCTATAGAATAAAATATGTGCGCTTTTCACAGTGGCCCTCCGGTGAACGAAAAACATCGTTAAGAGGAAACGCGGTATGCAAGTAATTGTAGGTAATTGTATTGGAGGCAAATTTGTCACAATGTCAACAGGAAAATTACCGCAGACCGGCAACCAGGTGCGCGCGTTAAGTGGGTATCTCGCTGGCCGCTGCGAATTGTCCGCTAGTGCGCGCCCGGTCTTAAAGTTATACAAGTCACAATGTCAACAGGCACAAATTGTCACAATTTCATAAGGCACAATTTGTCACAATGTGAAACAATATCACAATGTCAACGGGCAAATTACCTTAAAGTTATACAAGTGTGCGAGGCAGACCACGAGGTTGTCCATCCGTTTGTCTTCCATCGGTTGTGGAGACTGCAGCATCACATCCAACTTCTTTGCTAGTTCTTGCAGGAAATGGGCGCCTGCAATGTTTATAATAATATATATAATTATAAGATCGTTAACAAAACGGAATAAAACTGGCTAAGTGCGAGTCAGAATCGCGTCTCTAATCGCACACTTAGGGAGGGTTCCGTACAATACGAAACATAACAGTTTCAACCTCATACATTTGATTAATTGATATTACCAAGAATATTTGGTTTGGTCGCGATCTACAAAGACTAGCGCCATCTATGTCATTTTGCCGAAACTAATTAGATAGATGGCGTTTAAAAACACGTCATTTTTAACTTTATTTTGTTTTTAGTATTTGTTGTTCTAGCGGCAACATAAATACACCATCTGTGAAAATTTTAACTGTCTAACTATCACGGTTAATAAGATATAGCCTGGTGACAGACGGACAGACAGACAGACAGACAGACAGACGGACAGCGGAGTCTTAGTAATAGGGGGTCCCGTTTTACCCTTTGGGTACGGAACCCTAAAAACCGACTTAGATTAGTAAGTTTTTAATATACAATATACTGGCCAAGTGCAAGTCGGACTCGCACTCGTAGGGTTCCGTACCACACTAAAGTATTCTATAAGATCGTGCAAAAAATACCACTATCATTTTTCGCCAGCAAAAAAAAAAAATTATTAAACATTTCGTTGCTTATAACGCCATCTAATGTCTAACAAAGGTATTAGGTATCGACATTTTAATGTAACGCCATCTATGGGACGTTTACCTAACTAAGCGTTCATAGATGGCGTGAAATACCGAAACAAACACGTTTCTTGTATGGTGAACCTCTATTATCTTTAACTTTATTCTGTTTTTAGTATTTGTTGTTATAGCGGCAACCGAAATACATCATCTGTGAAAATGTCAACTGTCTAACTATCACGGTTCATGAGATACAGCTTGGTGACAGACGGACAGACAGACAGACAGACAGACGGACAGCGGAGTCTCAGTAATAGGGTTCCGTTGGTACCCTTTGGGTACGGAACCCTAAAAATGGGTAACGCATGACCACTATCTCATGATGTTAAGTGACGATGCGGTCGATGATATAGCGCGCTTACCCAAAAGTTACATATTAATTCTCAACTTGAAGATCCACTATAGTAGGGTCAATTTAATAGATCACATTTGACATCTGTCATCTGTCTTAGCTTCATAGTAAGGTGACTTGCTTAAAAACATCGATTCAATTGATGAATCGATACGCATCAACACAACATGAATGATGTTAGTTTGATGATATTCAAAATCACCAATTTTCCGGCAGCTCTAAATGAGAAATACAATTAGTATTTACAATATTCAGTGTTATTTACTAGTTTATTTTGCGTTAATATGAAATTGATAAGACACATTAATACAAATTATACAAATCGGAAATTGTACATATTTAAACGATTTTATATGTATTTATGGATTAGAATTTAGCTCCATAGAAAATGGCCCAATAAAATAAAAAAACATACTCAAATGTACCTATGGTTATCTAACGTTTATTAGTTTATCGTCAGTTTTTTAACCCAAATTATTATTGATTTTAGTTCCTATTCAATTATTTTTGTATTTTTTTAGTCAAAGAATAATATTATGTGTTAATTACAATCACAGTGTAGTTATTTTTATAGTTAAACATCCTTCACAAGTAATCATTGCATTCGATTCAACCTATCGAATCAATCTTTTGAATTTTTGGGTATACCCAGTTCACACAAGGCGATTCTAGTCGTTTAACTGGTTAGGGACGTACTTGTCTTTCGTTTTCAAGTTCTTTTAGTATCGATACTTTAGAATCGCTACTTAGTAAGTACAAGTTATAAGTAGTCGTTTCGTTAATCAATTATTTGTTTTGGAAGAACATTAAGGCTGTCATTATACAGCGATAATAGGGTTTCGAATGAAACTATTTGATTTTCTAATCAAGCGCGATTTAATCGATAAAAATATCGATTGGGTATTTTTTGTAACTCGTATCGTACATCCCTAGGAAGTTGAACGACTAGAATCGCCTGGTCTAAACTCAGTAGTAGCATCAGCTAGTGTTTATAAAGTAAAAGTGTTCACTGACGTAACCTTGTACTGACGTTTAGTTTTTTAGAACAAAAATAGTTTATTATGTTTAAAATGAATTATTAATCAAAGTAATTCGTAAAAACGCTTTCTTTTGTAATTATTAGAATAAATATGTATTTGTAACGGAAAAATGTTAAGTAATTATGCAGTTCTGACTTTGAAATAATTAATAATTGTATGCGCCCTTCATTACAAGGTTACGTTGTTGAATTTTGAAGTGTCAAATGTGATCTATTAAATTGACTCTACTATAAGTTGTATCGAATCGGTTGTATCTAGTTTGAGATATTTATCCCCATAACTCTGGAGATACTAATCAGATCTCGATAAAATTACAATGCGACCGAGCGGGAAGCATACTCTCTCAAACAAAAAAATAATCAGTTCAAAGAAACAAATTAAAAAAAATACAGGTGAAAATACACAGATATGTTAACAAACTTATAATATAAGGTTTAATTTATCTCCGTTTTAACCCCCGACACAAAAGCGCAGTATTGTAAGTTACGAGGTGTGTTTCTGTGTTTTTGTGTGTCTGTGGCATCGTAGCTCTCAAACGGATGAACCGATTTTGATTTAGTTTGATTTTGTTTGTTAGGTGACCTAATCGAAAGTGTTCTTAGCTTTGATCCCAGAAAATCGACCCGGCCGTTTGAAGAATATTTTACCACATTGTTTAGTCTATTCAATAAGGATCTGACATGTATACATATATATGACAGGTATATGGAGATAAGCACCTAAAACTTTGCCTTATTCGCCGATTCTTTATGAAGTCACTTAACATCAGGTGAGATAGTGGTCACACGCTTGACTACAGAGAATAAAAAAAATAGTTTTTTAAATATATTTGGCAGTTCTTTTTAGGGTTCCGTACCCAAAGTATGGACCCAATTGGTGAGACTCCGCTGTCCGTCTGTCCGTGCGTCTGTCTGTCACTGGGCTGTTTCTTCTGAACTCTTATAGGTATACACTTGAAATGTTTACAAAGTGTGTGCTACTATGGCCACTATAACAAACAATAGTAAAAAATAAAATAAAATAAGTAATTAATAAGAATTCTCAGCGTATCTATATAATCATACCTATCACAGAACCCACGTTAGCATTTAATACAGCCACTAGCGCGGCATTTACCGTCACGAGACGGACGGGTGTCAGAGTACGCTACTGTCACCCATCATATTATATCACAATTAATGTTCTAACATAAACGTACCGGGATGTAAGGGAGTACAAATACCTCCTCAGTGCTCCCAGCCAACCTCACCTGCCCGTGGTGCATCCTGCTGACCAACCAACGAGGCTCTGCCGGCCGACAAATGGCGGTAAAAACATTTCAAATTATGGCGTAGCTAAATACTACAGGCCGGTGACGGGCAGTGTCGTCACCGGTGTGAGGAGCTACGTCCTGCGATCGCTAACCCGCCTGCCCAGCATGGCGATTAGGGCATATCCTTCCGAACGAGCTAAAGATCGGGCTCAGTGGTGTATCTTGGGAGAGGTCTACGTCCAACAGTGGACTGACACAGGCTTATTATGATATAAACGTACCTATCTCAGATCCCACATTAGCATGTAAGACAGCCACTAGCGCAGCATGTTCCGTCACGAGGCGGTCGGGTGTCACAGAGGGAGACACTGTAGCCTCTACCCATAGATCCGTTAAGGCACTGTTAACTGAGTTCCTGCTGTTTGTAGCGTATAAGTTCTCTATGGATGTGCAAGCCCAGTGGAGATTTGTACCAGCCAGTTTGTTTAGAACACCTGGAAATAATTTAAAGCAAAATTTCATTATATATAAGACAGAAGAAGATTATGAATCGTTTCTAGAAACACTATCTACACTTTACGTAGACGGAGTATATTAAAATAGACCTGGCAAAAACTATACAATCACTAGTATGCGAGAGCGAGACGGACAACATTTTTATCCTTCTCTGCATTTGCGATTTTATTGTTAGGTGCCAGCTCTCGGCTCCAGATCTAGTGGCGCTCATTGGCTTTCACCTGCTGTCATGTATGACAGGACCAAATTACGTTGTTCATTTTATCTTATAGCTGGCATATGTATCACGTGTTCATCATTTTAGTCGAGTTATATCTCTTTAACTATTTCATTTGCATACGCTAATGTCATGTCTATTTAATATTTCGTCTACGACTCTCCCCAACGTCAGTCAGAGACAGAAATAACTGCCTACCAGCTTCCGTATGCTTAATCGATATAAGCGAATAAATAAATAATAGTTAATAAATAACTATATGATATACAATTATAAGCGGCAATAGCCAATGCATAAGGCGTCGGCTTAGCGATCGAGAAGTCGTAAGTGTGGTCCCCACCCATTGCACTATTAACGTGAACCCACTCCAGACACAAGCATATTAAGCTTAGTTGGAGGGGTTAACGAGACTACTACAATGTGGAACTCACATTGCTAGTAATTTCTACACGTGATCACTGGGTGATGCTAAATGGGTGGTCACTGGTGGTAGCCTTCGACTCTACTTCAAACCACCCATTAAAAAAACACGTGGCCTAACGGCTCGCCGAGTTCCGGCATGATGTTAAGTGCTAGGCCAGCTTGAAACAGGAGATGCGATAGTTGTGCAGTTAATTGGACTTAATAAGTGGTGCTGTGGCTCGCCTCATTTCCATTTCAGACCGCATCATCACATAACATCAGGGTCACCATGAGTAATACCATCTAAACCTTCCTAACAGTTGTAATAAAGTTAAATTCAATGTTTTAATGTTTTTCCACGCACAGATGGTAGAAGCCTAATATCGAAGTTCCGCCTGACTTGCTAACAAAAAGTATCTTACCACCATCCGGCAGCGCACAGCCCTTGAGAGTCAGACCATTCTAGCCCTAGCGTGTTCACCATCTTCGACCACATCATCGCTTACCACCAGGCAAGATAGTGGTCAAATTATAGCCTATCAGATAGTAAAAAAAAACGGGTTGCACTCCGGGAGTGCCGGCAGAAGTTAAAACTTGAACATTAACGTTGTGCATTTGGTCTACTCTCCCTCCGTCTTAAGAATTTTCGGTCAGGTCACGTGTCCTGACGCGAGTTTAACATTTTTTACCCATCCTAAAATAATTAAAAACTAAAACAACCGACTTCAGTGCCCCGCGAGTCAATTTCAGTAGCAAGTTTGAGACGTTTATCATCATATATCTAGAGATACTTATCAGATCTCGATGAAATTACAATGGGACCACCTCGGAAACGTACCCTACCGATTACGAAAATAATCATTCGAATCGGTTCGGAATTGACGGAGTAATCGCGTAACATACACACACACGTCCTGACGCGAGTTTAACATTTTTTACCCATCCTAAAAAAAGTTTGTACTTTCCCTCCGTCTTACGAATTTTCGATCAGGTCACGTGTCCTAACGCGAGTTTAACATTTTTAACCCATCCCAAAAAAGTTCACAAAGCCGCTAAAGAAGTTTGTACTTCAAAAATGAATTCTTTAATTGTAATTTATTGTTTTCTTACTTTTAATCTGTCTTTTTAAGTGTGCCAACTGTTTGTCTGAAGCAGAATCTTTGTTCCTCAGATGTGGAGGGATGTAGATTCCTTTTTCTTCCTGTAATGTTATTTTAATTTAATTTTAAACATAACCTTAAGTAAGTTGTTTTTTGTATTTTTATATTTAACCTGCGGTATCAAAGATTTATGAGGAGTAAAATCGAGCGTTAACTAAAAGTGAGGCGCAACTAGGGTTCATGATTTCTCGAGCTTATCAATTTCTGGGGTCTCGAGAATTCGCGTGGCTAATTTCTCGGGTCTTCTCGGGTTGTCGAGAAATTTACATTTACGTATGTTTTTGTATATCTTTTCGGTTCAAATAATGAAAACAGTCGTCACAAAATTATAAATGTGTATCATAAAAAATATCCTATTTTAAATTAATAAATTAGGTGCTTTTCTTTTCAAATAATAGTATCAAAATAATCATAAAACTTTTATTGCCAGTTTTCACGTTAATTAAAACGTTAATACTATCATAATCATAATCAGCCAGTTTCCGTCCACTGCTGGACTTAGACCTCTCCTATGGCACGCCACTAAGCTCGATCTTCAGCTATTCGTTTCCAACCATCCTACACTACGTTGCCGAGCCGTGGTCTCCACTCTAGAACTCGTTTACCACAACAGTAATCGGTTCTAAGACAGATGTGACCAGCCCTTTGCTATTTCAGCTTGCTAATCCTTTCAGCTATGTCGATAACTTTGGTTTTCTGACGGATGACTTTGTTTCGAATTCGATCCTTCAGAGAATCTCAGAGCATAGCCCTCTCCATAGCTCGCTGAGCGACTTGGTGAACTAGTCGTATCGTCAGTGTCCACGTCTCGGCTCCATAAGTAATAACAGATAGGACGCACTCGTTAAAGACTTTTGTCTTCAGGCTTTGTGGTATGGGAGATGAAAGGACGCGACGAAAATTTTCCTAATGCTGCCCATTCCAGCTGCATCCTTCTGCGAGCTTCCTTCTCGTTGTTTCTGCCCAATTGCAATATTTGACCAAGGCAGACGTACTCGTGAACAACTTCGAGAGGAACTCCGTTTAGGGCAATCGGTGTAATAACAATGACATGTTCGTCGAACATGATCTTGGCCTTATCCAAGTTCATCCAGAGATCGATGCGTGCAGAAGAATCGACAAGGGTAGTCAGCATGTATTGCAGCCATGATGACAAAATCATCCGCAAATCTCAAATATGACAGGTAATTGCCGTTCATATTTATGCCTCGTCTTTTCCAATTCAGCGTTTTGAACATTTATCCTCTAAAGCGTTAGTGACCCATTTAGGGGATATAACGTCCCCTTGTCTCACTCCTCGATGTAGGCGGATATGTTCAGTCTGCTGATTTTGTACTTGCTGACTTATAATAACAATCACAGCACCATTTTTGGCAGGTTAATTAAATAAAAAAACAACTTTACATTTTGCAAGATCAATAAAACAACATCTGAAAATCTGAACATGCATTCGAAACAATTAGATCTGCTTTCTCAGTCTAATAAAATATGTATTTAGAAAAACTAAAGCATATAAGCTTTATCAGACAGCCGGTTTCTTATTTTATTTACTATGATTGATATGATATGATTTCTCGAGTTATCGATTTTTCTCGAGCTTAATTTCGCGGGAACAAAGCCCAACGATTTCCCGGGAATTCTCGGCTCGGGAATTCCCGGGTATGAACCCTAGGCGCAACGTACTTTACGCACCCTTCACTTCGAGATTATGTATGTGTGTATTATACAAAGTATACTGGAGTTTACTCTGTAAGAAACGATTTTCATATTTAGCCCCCTTGACTTTGACCTTGAATTTTCATATTTAAGCTCCCTTGACCTTGACCATGATAATAATAATATTTTTTAAAGAGTAAACTCCAGTCTTGCGTCGGAGTTGACACACACACGTTTTTTTGTATTAGTTTAGTATCTGTTAAATAGCTCCTGTCTTATTTACTAATACACCATACACCGCCGTATCATTTTACATGACTGAAAGAGATCGCTTTTAGCGATAAGACCACCCATTGTTACACTGCAATAGCTAAGTGCTTGTCTGTATTCAGTAATAGAAAAATATATGTATTTTAAGATACAAACAAAACTTAAACAAAAATACTTTAATATCATATTTTCAATAAGGGCCCCTTACAGCGTTTGTCCACCGCTACCGCGACCAGGACGTCACCAAAGGCGGATCTAGGGGGAGGGAGGGGTAATGGTGGTCATTACCCCCCCCCCCTGAGCTGGTTCCAGGACTTAGGTGGTCCACTAATTGAACATAATGATTTTATTTATATATTTTGTCACCATACAGATTTTATGTAACTACATACCTTCAATATTTAAATAATTTAATAGAATAACTTTGTATGATGGCCAACGTTTGAAGCCCCCCCCACCCCCCGACTATGTGACACCCTCCTGGCGCCAAAGCTGGATTCGCCCTTGGACGTCACCGATAACGAGATTGTTTCGGACTGAGTTTAAAAGATGTGACGGCGATCGTTTGTCCACCGCGACCGATCTCGGTGGTTCAGTTTGTTCACTTTGTTCTAACTGTCATGCGTGGCAGATGCGTTTCCATAGAAATAAAACAAACTAAAAAACAATAACCGAACGAACGGCGCCGTACAACGGCAGTGTGTGGAAAAGCTTTAACGTGTTTGTTTTGTATTGCCTTTCCAGCAAATGCCGGCACATCGGCCTGTTTCATTCTCGGGCCGAGTTTTAGCAGTTGCGCCGTTTTACTAGAAATATCAGCGGCCGGGATCACGAAGCTCGGTGACGGACATGCGGTGGACAAGCGGCTATACTATACATACTCGTATGTATCGCTACTTCGGCGCTGTCATCTCGTTCTCGTTGACGTCCCGGTGACGTCGTCGGTGGACAAACGAGGTTACGGTTAGCTCACGCGCACTTTTAAAGAAAGTGATACAAAAGATTACTTTATTTACTACACAAAAAGATACACATTTCATTGAGATGATTTAGCGGCGTAGATATTGAAATTTAAAAAAATAAATTAATTAGTAATTTAATTATTACCTTGATTATATTCCCCTCCTTATCCCTTTTCCTACCATATATATCTTCCCAAACATCTGGTTTTTCTTCTTTCTTATTATCATCAACTTCATCATCTTCATCACCCATATCCTCATCTGAGAAACCTTCCATGTCTTCATCACCAGACAGATGAGAAATTTCATCATCACTGAATACTTTGCTCAAATCTTCGGCTTTCACTACTCTTTCTTTAGTTTTTGGTTTTGTTTCTGGTACTTTTAATTTACTGTCTTTTTCTGTTTTAGATGTGTTAGCTTTGGACTTCTTTAATTTATTTAGCCTCTCTGAAATTGTGAACAAACTAATTTATTAAAATGTAATTCAGATTTCAACTACTTGGACTACCTCGACAACATGGAAATAGTGAGAAGACTAAAAAGGGTAAAACCTTTCGAGTCACTGTAGTGATACTTTATCTAGTGAATGCTATAAAAAGAACACAAGAACAAAGTGTCTTCCCCTTAATAGAGACTAAGTAAATTCTTGGTAATATTCTCATAGTAAATAAAGTCATATTCAAATTACTCAATAGCCTAGTTGTTATAAGGCTAGAATGTAATAGTAGTGAGATATCTACAGCTATCTACCTGCTCATTATATATTTTAAAAATAATATCGTTTAAAAACTAAAAAAGAACCGACTTCAATGTTCATTTTCAGTACCAATTTTGAGATGTTTATCTCAATATCTCTGGAGATACTTATCAGACCTCGATAAAATTACCATGGTACCACACTTGGGATATCTCCTTTCGAACAAAAAAAGAATAATCAAAATCGGTGCATAAATGACGAAGTTATACCCGAACAAACATAAAAAAAAAAAAAAAAAAAAAAATATATATACGGTCGAATTGAGAAACCTCCTCCTTTTTTTGAAGTCGGTTAAAAAGATGAGTTAGCTTTGGACTTCTTTGATTTATTTGGTCACTCTAAAATTGTGAGCAAACTAATTTATTAAAATGAAATTTCAAATCCAACTACTTTTAGGGGTGTCTTTCAACAAGAGCTGATTTATTAAAAGCTATACTTGTATTATTAATTATTATCTGGCTCTACAACTGCATAACATTTTTTCGGTCACTTCATATAAATAAAAATCACAAAATGTATTGAAGCACAAATACCTCCAGGTTCCTCAGAATCATCACTATTATCATCAATTTCACCATCATCATTGTCCTCTTCTTCATCACTAGTACTATCATCATTTGACTCTTCTCCAAAATCATTACCATTCATGATTTTATCATCTTCCATTTCACTATTATCATTGTCCATTTCATTATTATCATCATCTAGATCGCTTTCATCGTCATCTATTTTACTATCATCATCAGCTTTAGCTTCCTTTTTCTTTGTTTTCTTGTCTTTTTTAGTTAATTCTTTGCCAGTTACTGTAGCCAAGTCTTCGTCAAAATCAGAATCTCCTTCAACTTCAGCGAGATGTTTTTCAGCTGCCACAATCTGCTCTGTTGTTGATCTGTCGCATATTTCTAAAAGGTCTGGGTAGTGGCGTTAACGAAAATATTGATAAAAATCTTCAAAACAACTAATTTATGAAGATCATTTACAGAATGGCAAGTTTGAGGTATTTATCTCCATATCTCTAAATATTATAACCCTACCCATTATATGCATAAACAAGCGGCAATGTCCAGCAGTCTACGGAAATTGGCTGATAATAATAATAAACAAAACACTATATTGGACAAATGAGAAGTTATCTAAAAAAAAATGTTAGTATTGTATTTCCAAATAATACGCGTGATCTAGGAAATAGCAAGTCACTGTATTGTAGATAAATACAGACTGTATTTCATACATGTCCAATCTCTGTAGGTAGGTGATACATTTTCAGATGTACCCTCAATTGAATACATAACAGTTAGCTCTTCTCCTAGGAAACTATTTCAACTTCAACTTCTTCTTTAACGGCTTTTGCAGTGTTGCCACAATTTTGCCAATGTCACAATGATAGACAGCAAGCATACAAGTATGCCCGGTATGCTGGTTTTGATCGGTTGAATTTGTCTGAGATATGGAAATAAACATTTAAGGACAACACAGTTATATTACTATATGCACAACACACAATGATATATTAATGTAATTTAATTAGACAATGAATAATTTATGATTTTATTTCATCAATTTTTATAAAAGGAGTGGAAACCAAGAATGATAGGGAACTAAACAGATAGCTTACAATATGAACAGTGATCTCTTACTGTCATACTGGATAAATCTGTCATATCTTTTGTTTTCTATTGACGTCTAAATCACTTTCATTTCTTAAAATTCACAACACTAACATTTGTAAATTTCAGCGACCTTAGCTAAAATTAGTTTTTAACTATTTCAACAATGGTTCACATAGGAAGTGTTGCGAAGCAATTTTTTAAAATAAATACAGTCTATTGATGTTTGAGTACTAAAAACAGAATGAAAATATATAAAACTTTCTCATTTATTTCGTAGACGATTATTCAATTTGCATAAACTTTTTCTGGTATAAGATAAAAAATTTGGTTTATAATATTTTTTTGCCATATTAGGCTATACTAAAACATAAAATCTTTCATAAATAAGGGTAGTCAGCCTTTTTACCTTAACATGCAGCTAAACTGGCTGGTCTGTCCAGCTTAAAGATTGGTTTTAGGATCTGGCAATCCTAACTAGAACCATGCGCAGTGATTCATTATCACTAATTTTAGTGTGTATAATAAAAGGATACAATCTAGTCCGTCATCAGCAAAATAATTATTTTTATTCTTAGACTTGTTCAAGCCGAGTTGTTTCTCCAATTTCTTAATCATTTTGTCTTCATCCTCATTTGCTTCAAGCAGCATATCATGTCTCCGCTTATTCATTTCTGTCTTGAGCTTTTTGGTGTCTCTCAGATCTTTCTCTCGCTCTTTATTGAGGATGTCTTGTACTGATGGTTGTGGCTTGGGTTTCTTTTTCTGTTGAGTTACGTTTTCAGTTTGATTCATTTTTTCATTCAATTTAATTTAATTATCACCAGATTTTATACTTATAAAATATTAAAAGTTAAAGTTCAGCCCTCCATATTTCAGGTAAAATATTATGTTACAAATATTACGAACTAGCTGTGCCTCACGGCTTCACCTACGTTAAAAAGTATCCAACGTCCTTATCTACTACATTGGCTATCCCTGTGCAAAACTTCAGGCAAATCAGTGGAGCCGTTTGACTGCGAATTCCCAAACAAACAAACAATAATTTAAGATTGTTTACAAATTGAAAAAACTGACTTTGAATACCACCATAGTCAGGTCGGTTTCGGTAGTAAGTTTGAGGTGTGTATCTCCATATCTCTGGAGATACTTATCAGATCTCTATAAATGTACTATTGGACTAATCTAGAAGAATACGAATATTATACAGTTCATAATTGATGGAATTCTGAGGTAAGTAATAAACATTAAATAAAACTGGTCAAGTGCGAGTCAGCATCGCGTCTCTTATCACACACTTAGAGAGGGTTCCGTACAATACGAAACATGACAGAGTTTCAACCTCATATATTTGATTAATTGATATTACCAAGAATATTTTGTTTGGTCGCGATCTAGAAAGACGGGGGTCGTTTACTAGCGCCATTTATGTAATTTTGCCGAAACTAATTAGATAGATGGCGTTTAAAAACACGTTTTTTGTATGGGGACCCCCTTTAATTTTTAACTTTATTTTGTTTTTAGTATTTGTTGTTCTAGCGGCAACAGTAATACACCATCTGTGAAAATTTCAACTGTCTAACTATCACGGTTGATGAGCTATAGCCTGGTGACAGATGGACAGACAGACAGACAGACGGACAGACAGACGGACAGACAGACAGACAGACAGACAGACAGACAGACGGACAGCGGAGTCTTAGTAATAGGGTCCCATTTTACCCTTTGGGTACAGAACCCTAAAAATACAGACAAATTGAGAACCTCCTCCATTTTTGTAAAACAATTACAAGCTGAATTTCGCATTTTATAATATCGATGTTAATGTTGGGGCCTAATATAAAATTCAAAATTTCACAAATTCAAAGATGGCATTTGAGTGATAACACTTTTGATAGAATGTATCTCAATGCAGGTTTAAATTTGAAACTTTGATAGACTGATTATTTTTCCTCAGTTTCGACTGAATACTTGTTTCTTATGGCACTTGGTATCAACAGGCGGCTAGAACTTGGAAGCTACTACTCCTTCCACAATCTCCCATATTCCTCCCTCAATAACATACCTTAACTTCTTTTTCTATTTTCTTATTATCTGCTGGTCTCTTCACAAACTTTCCTGGTGTATATTCAGGCTGTTCTTTTAGTGTTTTCTTCTTTAGATAATGTTCTTGCCTGTGAACCTTCTTTTGAAGCCTTTTCTGTTTTCGTTGGGTTTTTCGTGAATTATCGACTTCAGGTCTTTTCAACTTTTTGGCATGCTTCATTTTACCCATTTGTAATTATTGCAATAATATAATTACAGTGTTTACAAAAACTTTAGATGAAAGAGAGGTTAGGTTATGTTTTGAACTTTGGAGATCGTGTATTTTTTTTTTGAGGCTTGACAGTTGACACATTACACATTGATGCTACGCAATTTTTCGACTTTGACGTCTAGATCTAGCATAGATCGGTTCTCTTTCTGCACAGACTGTACTAAAATGTTTGCAAATCGTGGATGGGTTGCCTTCTCTCTCTATGTTGCAAATAGTCCGTACAAACGGCTGCGGTCTGCGGTCATGCCGCGGTTAGTTGTGATGTATGGAAAACTCGGGACAAGATGAAAACATCAAAAGACCGGAGAAGAGGCCTGATTTCCATGGAAAAGTCCTAAAATTTATACAGTTTGAGAATATTCTCTCAAGAACTATATAATTATCGTTTTATACTCTGCGGATCTAGCTCACGCGTTGCAACTTGCACGTCGCAGTCAAAGTCGCAGCGGGGCGGGGGGTAGTTTTTAGTTTGTTTTACTTGGATAAATAAGTATTGATTTTAACTGTTCAATTGATACCAAAAGAAAATTATTTTTAAATGGTTTTACTTGGATAAATTAGTATTGATTTGAACTGTTCAATTGCTACCAAAAAAGAAGATTATTTTTAGTTTGTTAAACTTTTAATTAAAGAGATCTTTAAAATGTTTGTAATGCATAGTCTTTCCTCATTACGCCACCGAATCAAAGTGTGACCTGTGTTTTATTGAAAATCCTGAGATATCACGAGATTTGCAAAATTCGGCCGCAATTCTGAGAAAAGTCGAAAAATCCTGAAATCTCAGGACAAATCCTGAGATATGGTAACCCTTTTTTTTTTTAAAAACTTTCGCGATTTACACACATAATTATATTGAAATACGGGACTTATCGCGCTAAAAACATAATTTTATTTACCTCGACGTTTCGATCAAGTTGCATTGACCGTGGTCACGAGAAGACTGAAGTTGTGGGTATCGGCATTGTTTTTATTGAGAGTAGTTTGAAACTACCCTCATTTGATCTTGATCGGAGTTGCCATTGCGACACACAATACTGACGACATCGGCAGATTTTTGTTGATTTAAACTTCGACTAAAACACTTGCTAATCACTGGGTTCCAAGTTGTGGCCAATCTAAAACCATCCTCCCGGTTGAAATTCGGATGTTTTTTTATTTCAACCGCTTCACGTACAATACGGGAGTAATAGTAACGTTCGGTGGAGAAAATTTTAGGGTCGTGAAGTTCAATCCAGTGGTTAGGTCCCGAATCTAGCAAATGCTCGGCGATGGCGGACTTATTAACCTGGCGGTTTTTTACAGCTGCAATATGTTCTTTGACTCTTTCTGCGATTGTGCGCTTTGTTTGTCCAATATACGATTTTCCGCAGCTGCAATCAATTTTATACACACCAGGTGTCTGAAACGGTATCACATCTTTCGGTGAACGGATTTGCGCTGCTACCTTCGATAAAGGGGTGAACACTGTCCTAATAGACATCCTGTCTAAGAGAAATCCTGCATCCTGCCTAATGCTGCAGAATCTCTTAGACAGGATGTTTCTATTATATTAAGGAAAAGCAAGTTACCTAAGAGTAATGTTACCACTGAGGAACGCTTAGCCCTTCGAGACTTACGTAGGAATAAGGACGTTCTGGTGTTAAAAGCTGACAAGGGTAACGCCACCGTGGTAATTGACTCGTCTGATTATGATAACAAGTTACGGGGTATGTTAGAAGACAGACGGCTTTATAAACCTGTGTCTTATGACCCAACGGCTAGAGTAACTCGTCGCATCCGAGCCATCATTAGAGATAACAAAGATCTGTTCACAGAGGACGTGTACGATAAGTTATACAAACCTAAGATTGTGACACCACCGAAACTGTACGGCCTACCCAAGGTACATAAGGCAAACGTGCCCCTGCGTCCAATTGTGAGTCAGATTGACTCACCGACCTACGACCTGGCAAAGTATGTTGCATCGGTGTTGCAACCATTAGTGGGTAAGACTCCATCTTTTGTGAAAGACTCCCGCCACTTTGTACAAATCCTTGGAGAACTCAAACTGGAACCAGAAGACATCATGGTGAGCTTTGATGTGGAATCGCTTTTCACCAACGTTCCAGTGAAGGAGTGTATTGAGGTGATAAGGACAAGGCTAAGGGATTACGATTTTCCAGAAACATGTCAACCGCCAGGTTAATAAGTCCGCCATCGCCGAGCATTTGCTAGATTCGGGACCTAACCACTGGATTGAACTTCACGACCCTAAAATTCTCTCCACCGAACGTTACTATTACTCCCGTATTGTACGTGAAGCGGTTGAAATAAAAAAACATCCGAATTTCAACCGGGAGGATGGTTTTAGATTGGCCACAACTTGGAACCCAGTGATTAGCAAGTGTTTCAGTCGAAGTTTAAATCAACAAAAATCTGCCGATGTCGTCAGTATTGTGTGTCGCAATGGCAACTCCGATCAAGATCAAATGAGGGTAGTTTCAAACTACTCTCAATAAAAACAATGCCGATACCCACAACTTCAGTCTTCTCGTGACCACGGTCAATGCAACTTGATCGAAACGTCGAGGTAAATAAAATTATATTTTTAGCGCGATAAGTCCCGTATTTCAATATAATTATATGGTAAGCCTACATGGGACTATGTTTTTCCATACATCACAACTGGGCCCATAGACAAAATCCAATTTCTGAATTCATTCACGCTAATGCAACTTCAAAATGTGCTACATCGTCGATCACATCTTCGTGAGATAGTGGTCAAACGCTTGTTTATCTTCAGTAAAAAAAAAAGTATGGGAATAACAACGTTTTTGCGGAAACATAAATATCATCGATACATTTCGATCTTGTGTTAGCGTCAATGGAAACAGAAATTGAATTTCGCCTAGGGGGACTAATCAACTAATTGCGGACTAACCGCAGGCTGACCGCCACCGCTTGTGTGTTTGACGCCTTATGCCTTATAGTGATCTGTGTCCTGGCAGTTCTTCTATGACAGCTGTGAGCTGTCATTTCTAGAAATTATTTTTGTCTATGATAAAAAATTCACAAAAGCATGACGGCGGAAAAGATTTTTGCGAAATAGATTTTCTTTTATACGTCTAAAACATCAAACAGCCCACGCATTTGAGCAACTGCCCTGTGTTTGTATCGTGACTTTGAAGCCGTAGTCGTTCCGGCATGATGGTGGAAGGGTCAGCTTTTACTCGGACCGATGTGTTCCAAATGGCAATTCGCGTTGCCTTCGTATCTGCAGTTACTTATTTCTCGATCAAATGGCTCGTGAATCAGATTGATCCGACTTCTAAGAGTCGAAAAAAGGCAGAGGAACGAGCCAGGGAACAGTTACGCAAGTGAGTGCAATATCGATCGACGAACCTCTTTTAGAATTTTTGATGAGCTACGAATATATCCTAACTAAAATATGTTTAGTTATGACCTTGCTGCTATTTGCAGTCGCTAATTACAGCTTGAAATTCATCACTTAAATTTGCATGTTAAAGTATCTATGGAGATTGCCTTACCTAACTCCTACATTATTGAACCACGGTTATTAAAACCTGTATGTTTATATTCAACCTGTATTATTGTAGATGTTACTCATGTTAATAATAAGTTCTACCTAATTAAATAATACTATTGTTACGGAAATGTTTCATAACATTTTATCCTCCGTCTGTGGCTGCTTAACTCACCAACTTATTAATCACTATCACTAACTATCCACTCTAGAGATCACCATTGAGCTCCTCACCACTGGAAGTGTTTTGCCAGTAACACACAGCCACTCTTGCTTTGTTAAGGAGCTAGGATGGCTTAGGTGATAAGCAATCGAGGGAAATCTAATACTATAAGAATCTTTGTCCTGACATACTGACTGACTGACAGACAACGCACAGCCTAAACCACTGGTCGTAGAAACTTAAAATTTGGAGGGTATATTTGTCTTAGTACGTAAATGTGTACTAAGAAAGGAATTTCTATAATTCACCCCTGGGGGTGAAATGGGGGTTCAAAGTTTGTATGGAGAAACAAGATTAGATACTAATTTCTATTCGAAACTTTACACAAGTGCTTCAGTAAAAAAATAAATAAATATGTGTTTCAGGCTTTTTTGAAATTCCACCCCTAAGAGGGTGAAATGGGGTAACAAAGTCTGAAAATCAATATTGTTTCGGATTGCACTGAAGTTTGCCATGCAGATAGTTATTACGACGTTAGTTCCCTCTGAGAAATGATTTTCTAAAATTCACCCCAGAAGGGGATGAAACAGGCGTTTAAAGTTTGTAAGGAGAAACAAGATTGGATAGTTTTTTCTATTCGGAACTTAACACGAGTGCTTCAGTAAATAAATAAGAATATACGTGGTTTAGGCTTTTTCGAAACGGCACCCCCAAAAGGGTGAAGTGGGGTAACAAAGTCTGAAATAAATATTATTTCGGATTGCGCTGAAATTTGGCATGCAGATATCCGTTGAGAAAAGATTTTTCAAAATTCACTCTTCAAGGGGATGAACTTTTCTATTCGAAACTTCTTACAAGTGCTTCAGTAAATAAGTGTTTCAGACTTTTTCGAAATGCCTCCCCTAAAAGGGTGAAGTGGAGAAACAAATTCTGAAATCAATATTTTTCCGGATTGCGCTGAAATTTGGCATGCAGTTATTTATTTTGACGTAGGTATCCGTTAAGAAAGAATTTTTCAAAACTCACTCTTTAAGGGGATGTAACGGGGGTTCAAAAATTTGTATGTAGAAACAATATAAGAAAGTTTTTTCCATTCGAAACTTTACACAAGTGCTTTAGTAAGTAAATAGAAAAAAGGTATTTCAGGATTTTTCGAAATGCCACCCCTAAATGCGAAGTGGGATTGCGCTGAAATTTGGCATGCAGATAGTTGTTTTGACGTTAGTATCCGTTCAGAAAAGATTTTTCAAAATTCACTCTTTAAGAGGATGAAACGGGGGTTCAAAGTTTTAACCGATTTGGCTTTAACTTCTTTGATGTCTTTTATGATAGAAAGGTTTTTACAAAATAACTGTTTTAAGTAAATAAAAGAAGTCTTTAACGAGGGGGAAGCCACGGGGCACTTCTAGTGCACTATACACACCAAGTGGGTTCGCAGTGCAGCTAATATTGCCCCTATCACCAAATATAAATTATACAAAGTACTCTATATAAGTTTGACAAGTTGCCCTCAACATCCTCCCATCTCCTTCAGAGAGATGTGTACATATTTTGTTGATCTCAGATGTTGATAATTGAAAGCATGTTGTCTAGCTTGCCAGCACAATGTTTTGTATCAGGACAAATAGAGCATGTTCTGTGCTTCCATTTGTAAGAAATTAGTTACTGCATCATAATTTTCCATTAATAAAACGATCATCATATTTATTAGTTTTTACCCTCTCTTATGCTATTATTTGAGATACGATTAAAAAATTATTAAGTCATGCATGAATCAACATCCTGGTGTATGAGAGTAAAAATAACCGGCCAAGTGCGTGTCGGGCCACGCGCAGTGTAGGGTTCCGTAGTTGCCTGTTATTCAATGCAAGTCTTTACCCGTTATAAACAAGCAACTAGGTACTCCGTCTTTGTCACTTTAAAGGATTTATTCTAAGGATTTTGTATTTGGTACAAAATATCCAACAGTCAAGTTCAACGACTATTACTGCTAAACTAATAAAGCTATCTTAACCGCTATAATTTTCATTTAAAGTTCATGAAATGCGCTATTATCACGAATTTTTCCAGATTTTTCAAGCCAGCTGTTAAGCTTTTAGAGGGGGGGGGGGACGTCCTACTGGAACAAAAATGTGCACTTTAAAGTTTAATATTTCATAAATGGAGTATTCAATCGAAAAATGGTATTAACAACCCTTAAGTCATTTTAAAAGACCTATTCAACGATACCCCACACGATGGGGTAAACAATGAAAAAAAAATCGTCCCCACTTCTCATATAGGAGAGCTACCCTAAAAAAAAAAATTTTTCAAAATTTTATTTCAGCACTTTGTCGGCGTCATTTATTTACATACCCCCACAAAATTACAGCGTTCTAGTATTAACGGTATCTTAGCAAAACCTCGGACAGACAGACAGACGGACATGACGAAACTATAAGGGTTCCTTGTCAGGACTACGGCACCCTAAAAACTAGCTTCTATAAAAATATAGATACATTTTGTCTACTTGTAAAATTTGGTTTTAATAATTAATATAGTTTAAAAACTAAGACAAACCGACTTCCATGCCCTACGAGTCAGTTTCAGTAGCAAGTTTGAGACGTTACGTCATATCTCTGGAGATACTTATCAGATCTCGATGAAATTACAATGGGACCTCGGAAATGTACCCTACCGATTATAAAAGAATCATTCAAATTGGTTCACAATTGACAGAGTAATCACGTAAAAAAACATTGACGAATTGAGAACCTCCTCCTTTTTGGAAGTTGGTAAAAAGTAGGTAATAGGTATATTAGCGTAAATCAGCCACTGTACAGAGTTTGCATGTGTTAAGGATATCTTGCAGAGCGGGGTTTGACGGGAAGCACTCCGTCGCATTGGACAAGCTCACCGACCATGAGATGATCATTGCATCTCAGCTCGTCGTGCCAGAGGAAATTAGTGTGAGTCACTTTGTATTACTTTCAAGTACAGTACAATACAATACAAAAACTCTTTATTGCAAACCAATTCGGTACATATCTATTACAAAAATTAAAAATTATGTCTATCATCATAATCAGCCGGTATCAGTCCACTGCTGGACATAGGCCTCTCCCAAGTCATGCCACTGAGCCAAATCTTCGGCTCTTTGTTTCCAGTCACTGCCCACCGCTTGCGAATGTCGTCGCTCTACCTGGTCATAGGGCGTCCTACGCTACGTTTGCCGATTCGCGGTCTGCACTCTAGAACCAGTCTTCCCCAACGGTTATCGGTCCTACGGCAGATATGACCAGCCAACTGCCACTTCAGTTTGCTAATCCGATGAGCTATGTCGATCACTTTAGTTCTCTGGCGAATTACTTCGTTCCGGATCTGATTCCGCAGATAAACACCGAGCATAGCTCTTTCCATAGCTCGCTGAGCGACTTTAAATTGGTGGACGAGTCGAACCGAGAGTGTCCACTTCTCGGCTCCGTATGTCATGACGGGTAGGACGCACTGATTAAAAACTTTTGTCTTTAGGCACTGTGGTATATGCGACGAGAAGACTCGACGGCGTTTTCCAAATGCTGCCCAGCCCAGCTGAATTCTTCTCTGGATTTCCTTTTCGAAGTTATGTTTGCCTAGTTGGAGCGTCTGCCCTAGGTAAACATACTTAGTGACAACTTCGAGTGGGATTCCATCTACAGCAATCGGTTCCGGAACAACGTGATCGTTGTACATGACTTTAGTTTTATCCAAATTCATCCGGAGACCGATGCGACGAGAAGAATCGGCTAGGTCATTCAACATCCTTTGTAAGTTCTGCAGCGTCTCTGCCATAATGACGATGTCATCTGCGAATCGTAAGTGAGAGATAGATAGATAGATAGATAAACTCTTTATTTGCACACCAAAACAATAGAAACAATTTAAACAAAATATACTCTAAACTTATAACTACTATAACTATAACTATGCAAAGGGCGGTCTTATCGCTTAGAGCGATTTCTTCCAGACAACCCAATAGTAAAAAAGAAAACGAGACTGTGACGGACGGTGGTGTATCAATATTGAAATAAAATCAATAAATATGCTTACAAACATAAAAAACAAATGTCATACTATACATTACACATAAATACACATGCATACATAATATATATATATATATATATATATATATATATATATATATATATATATATATATATATATATATTCATATATACATACATACTTATCTTTAAATATTAAATAATATATATCATACATATAATAATAAAATACACTGTAGCATATCAATACAATGATTGAGACTACCAATTATTAACATAACACAATATACCTAGCAATTTAGTGGAGACTGGCAAGATAGTGTTTATATAGTCGTTCCTTAAAGGTCTGAGGAGATGGAGATTTTCTGATTTCGACTGGTAAATCGTTCCAAAGGCGTGCAGCCTGTACCGAAAACGATTTATCGAGAAAAGATGTTGAATGAGTAGGTATTTGTAACGTTAGATTTTCTAATGACCTCAACGTTAATGAGTGCTGTGAATGTAAATATTCAAAGCGATCTTTAACGTAGCGCGGGGAAGCGGGATTGAAAAGTATACTGAATAAGATAGAGAGAATGTGAGTATTCCGGCGAAGTCGAATAGGAAGCCACTTGAGCTTATGTCGAAAATACGAGACGTGGTCATATTTGCGTAAGCCAAATATGAACCTTATGCAAAAATTCTGAAGCCGCTCAAGTTTGTATAGCTGGTCCTCCGTTAAATCTAGATAGCTGGCATCGGCGTAATCAAGAATAGGAAGCAGAAGAGATTGTGCTAACGCAACTTTGGTAGCAGTCGGGAGAAAATTCTGGAGGCGTTTCAAGGCGCCCGCAGAAGCGAACATTTTGCGCCTAACGGTTTCTAATTGTGGACCCCATGACAATGTCTGATCAATTATAAGACCAAGGTTGTTCACTTGCGTACTGTAAGGAATTATGACACCATCAAAAATAACTGTAGGAAGGTTATTACGATCTAGTTTGGATAACATGCGAGAGCTACCTACAATCATTATTTGGGTCTTGGTAGAGATGTACTTGCCGTTGATGTTGATGCCACAATTTTTCCAGGCCAGCTCTTGAACATATCCTCCAAGGCGTTGTGAACAGTTTCGGGGATATGACGTCCCCCTGTCTCACTCCTCGACGCAGGTGGATATGTTTAGTACGCTGGTTCTGTACTTGTACACTCATCGTTGGGGCATTATACAGACATCTCATCACTTCGATATATCGCCATTCGACTTTGCAACGCTGCAAGGACTCCAGAACAGACCAGGTTTCGATTGAGCCGAAGGCTTTCTCATAGTCCACAAACGCTAAGCACAGGGGCCGATTGTACTCTTCGGTCTTCTGTACAATCTGCCGCACCGTGTGAATGTGGTCCATGGTGCCGTAACCGCTTCGAAATCCGGCCTGTTCCGGAGGTTGGAACTCGTCGAGTCTTCGCGCAAGACGGTTCGTGATGAACCTTGAAAACAACTTGTAGACATGGCTCAGAAGCAAGATCGGGTGGTAGTTTTTCAAGAGGGTTTTGCCTCCTTTTTGAAAAACAAAACCACCATGCTCCTGTTCCATGCCTGTGGAGTTCTCCCAGTGAAGAGAACAGAATTGAAGAGCTGTTGCAGCTGGCTTACAGCTGGGGCTCCTCCAGCTTTTAGAAGCTCCGTTGTGATTCCGTCTTCACCTGGGGCCTTTCCATTTTTGAGCTGTTTAAGGGCCATCACGATCTCATCTCGGCTGACTTCAGGCAGGTCTTCTGTGAAGTGGCGGGTCAAGGTGGCTCTATAAATTATGTCTATGCGGTATTACAATGGGCGGTCTTATCGCACACAAGTACTTGTATATTATAAATTGTGATATTTATAATATACAAGTACTTTTGTATAACATGCCCATAGTATAATTATAATTATACTATGGGCATGCAGAATAGATTTTTGGGTGTAATTTTGGTTTGTTACGGTGTGTGGTGTGGTGTGTTATGTTATGACAAAGAAACATCTTACGTGCATACATAAGTACATACACATACATGTTTTGTTAAATCATATAGGGTAGCATTTGACACATATCTCACCTGTTGGTAAGCGATGATGCGGTCTAGGATGGTAGCACTCTAGACCTAGAATGGAATTAGATAGTTTTCATTTTGATAATATGTCAACTACAAAAAGGACATTTTAGGACATATTTTTTCAGTGGCAGATTTACCAGAAAGCTGAGTTGGCTCAAACCTAGGATAACAAAATTAGAGAATAATTTTTCTTGGTTTTCTTAACTCATTTCAGAAAACAAAGGTTTCTTGCAGAAAGATTTTTTTCCTCCTCTCTAATTTGTATTTTCTCTCCCTCTTCAATTTCATTATATGCTTAACAAAATTGCAAACTTTTATAATTCTATAGTAAAATAAAACACCCATCTTACTTGGTGCGCGGGCTCTTTTCCGCAACTAGGCCGTATGTCGGCCCTTTTTGCGCACATAAAACACCTATTTAGGAGCCTCCAACAAAAAGCTAAATGTGTAAAATCATCAATAATTGGAAACACTAAGGACCACCCATGCAGAAGAAAAGGTGGTTTCTTTCTGCTCCTCTCATCAATTACCTTGGTTAGAAAAATAATAATATCGTTTAAAAACTAAAAAACAACCGACTTCAATGCCGCGCTATTCATTTCAGTACCAATTTTGAGATGTTTATCTCAATATCTCTGGAGATACTTATCATACCTCGATAAAATTACCATGGTACCACACTTGGGATATCTCCTTTCGAACAAAAAAAGAATAATCGAAATCGGTTCATTAAAAAAAATATATATATATATATACGGTCGAATTGAGAAACCTCCTCCTTTTTTTGAAGTTGGTTAAAAATACTAAGAATACTGACTTCAAATGCCGCCCGATTCAGTAGCTTTAGTATCAAATTTAAAGGAGATGTTTCTCTCTATATCGCTGGAGATACTCATCAGATCTCAATGAATAATGGGAGCATCGTGGAGATTTACCCAACCTTGACCCATGACAAAAAGAATTATTCGAATCGGTTCACAATTGAGTAATTGTTTTTTTTTGTGCTGATGTTAAGTGACGATGCGATCGACGATGTATCACGCTTACCTAGTAAATACCTGTTCACTCGCGATTTGAAGACCCTTGAGTTGTAGCTATCAGGAAACACAGACACCGGCAAGGAATTCCATTCTTTGGCGGATCGTATGATATAGGACGAAGCAAAACGCTTCGTGCGTGTAGATGGAACGTCCACCATGAAGCGGTGGCTCACTACGGTACGTCCGGTTGTGAGATGGCGGTACTAACTCGTGCAATTGGATGGCACACTCTCCGAAATGTAACCGATAGAAAACCGATAAACTAGCGACTAGCTTAACAAACATACAGAAAAAACATACAGCCCAATTGAGAACCTGCTCCTTATAAATAAGTATGAAAAAATTGCAATATTTCGGGCACCAACAAGAAAAATACAACTTTCTTGGTGGCGGCATTTTATAGGGATCCAATACATGCATATTGAGGTCTTCTACCATTATGCTTCCGCTGGCAGTGATGAGTCACCCTGTATATACTGACAGCATTTATAATATTGTTACTCACAATCCAAAATTTCATCGTACCAAAGGGACTTGAACCGGCACCCCTTGGGAACATGCCCAAGTGCTTCATAACGATAGTATAGCACCGTGACTAACTTGGGAACATGCCCAAGTGCTTCATAACGATATGATAGCACCGTGACTAACTTGGGAACATGCCCAAGTGCTTCATAACGATAGTATAACACCGTGACTAACTTGGGAACATGCCCAAGTGCTTCATAACGATAGTATAGCACCGTGACTAACTTGGGAACATGCCCAAGTGCTTCATAACGATAGTATAGCACCGTGACTAACTTGGGAACATGCCCAAGTGCTTCATAACGATAGTATAGCACCGTGACTAACTTGGGAACATGCCCAAGTGCTTCATAACGATAGTATAGCACCGTGACTAACTTGGGAACATGCCCAAGTGCTTCATAACGATAGTATAGCACCGTGACTAACTTGGGAACATGTCCAAGTGCTTCATAACGATAGTATAGCACCGTGACTAACTTGGGAACATGCCCAAGTGCTTCATAACGATAGTATAGCACCGTGACTAACTTGGGAATATGCCCAAGTGTTTCATAACTATAGTATAGCACCGTGACTAATTTGGGCACATGCCCAACCGCTTCATAACGATAGTATAGCACCGTGACTAACTTGGCAGAGCACCTGGGCATTTTTCAAGGGGTGCGGGTTCGAGTCCCGCCGGGATGATGAAATTTTGGATTGTGAGTAACAATATTATAAATGTGGTCAGTATATACAGGGTGACTCTTCACTGCTTCGGTACAATGACATTTTGGATTGTGTGTTACAATGTACAAAAATATAAAGTGTGTAACACTTCAATAAACATAATATTTATAATATTGTTGCTAATTGCAGGTGAACTGGAAAGACATTGCTGGCTTGGACCATCTTATCCAGGAGCTACGAGAGACCGTCATCCTGCCCATACAGAAGCGGGAGCTGTTCGCTGACAGTCGCCTCACGCAGCCACCTAAAGGTGTGCTTCTGCATGGACCACCTGGTAAGTTGTATTCTTTTTTTTAGTTGTAATTACATTAAAATTAAAATTGTTTAATACAAGTTACTTAGACTCATATACCTATACTAGAAGTGCCCCGCGGCGGTTGTAAAAATTTATCATAAAAGACATCTAAGAAGTAAAAGCCAAATCGCTTCAAACGTTGAACCCCCGTTTCATCCTCTTAAAGAGTGAATTTTGAAAATTCCATTTTTAGCGGATACCTACGTTATAAACTATCTCCATGCCAAATTTCAGTGCAATCCGAAACAATATTGATTTCAGACTTTGTTACCCCACTTCATCCTTTTAAGGGTGGCATTTCGAAAAAGTCTGAAACACGTATTTACTTATTTATTTTTAATAACACTTGTGTGAAGTGTAGAATAAAAAAAACTGGCCAAGTGCAAGTCGGACTCGCACTCGTAGGGTTCTGTAAACAGTAGAGTATTCTATAACTATGATTTTTCGCAACTACAAAAATAACTTTGTTTTTCATAGTGTTTGTATGAAAAACAAAGTTATACTTGCGGTCGCAACATCTGCTGACTGTATCTCGTTCAAACCAATTTTCGTTGAAAGTTTTTATGGAGATCTACAGAATATATTTTTTCTAGATTTTTCACTCCCTTACTTTAGAAGTTAGAGGGGGGGACACACATTTTACCACTTTAGACGCGCCTATCTTTTAAATAATTGACTTTGAGAAAAAATGATTTTTGGAACTTCTATGTCATTTTTAAAGACCTATCCATAGACACCCCACACGTATAGGTATGAAGACAAAAAAAATTTTTTGTTCCAGTTCCATGTATGGGATGCGCCCCTTAAACTTTTATATTTTTTATTTTTGTATAAAAATCGGAAAGCGCTTTACAGAATACATCTACTTACCAAGTTTCAATTCTGTAGTCCTAATACTTTCGGAATAAAATGGCTGTGACATACGGACGGACAAACAGACAGACAGACATGGTGAATCTATAAGGGTTCCGTTTTTTGCCATTTGGCTACGGAACCCTAAAAACGATCTAATCTTGTTTCTCCATACAAAATTTGAACCCCCATTTCATCCCCCTCAGGGGTGAATCTTAGAAAATCATTTCTCAGAGGGAACTATCGTTGTAATAACTATCTGCATGCCAAATTTCAGATATTCAAATGGGGTAAAAAAGTCTGAAAATCAATATTGTTTCGGATTGCGCTGAAATTTGGCATGCAGATAGATATAACGACGTTAGTTCCCTCTGAAAATGATTTTCAAAATTCACTCTGGGATGAAGCGGGGGTTCAAAGTTTGGATAGTCTTTTTATTCGAAACTTTATACAAGTACTTCTGTAAATAAATAAGTAAATATTTGTTGCAAGATTTTTCGAAATGGAGTAGGTGTCAGTCTGAAAATCGATATGGTTTTTGGGGCTTTATAAATATGAATCCCTATGTTCCTTAGTCACGCGATAACATGAAATCGGGTAAACAGATTTGGCTAATTCTGTTTTGATGTCTTTTATGATAAAAAGGTTTTTACAAAAGAAAAGTTTTAAGGAAATTAAAGAAGTTTTTAACGCGGGCGAAGCCGCGGGGCACTTCTAGTTTGTTATAATTGTTAAAATTGTTTACCAGCAGAGTAGAGTGCCAATACCAGAACAAAAGTAGTATGTTATGATGTGCAGGGGTGTCTCTTCTTTAGAACAGCTTTAGCTGTTACGTATTTATTAATAATCTTAAATGGAGAAAATCTATGTTGAATTGATTCAGCTGCAGAATGCAGATACACAATATACTTGTATATTTTCTATATTTCCAGGCTGTGGCAAGACCCTGATTGCCAAGGCGACGGCAAAGGAGGCCAACATGAGCTTCATAAATCTGGACGTGTCATTACTGACTGACAAGTGGTATGGAGAGACACAGAAACTGGCAGCAGCCGTCTTCAGCCTCGCTGTCAAACTGCAGCCTTGTATTGTCTTCATAGGTTTGTATATAAATTCTGATGAATAATTTCAGTATTTGTTTGAATAATTTGTAATGAGGCATTTTAAGAAAAAAACTAACTCATTTCTCTGTCACTGTAGTGGGCTCTCTGTGTAATAAATATGATTGTAACTGCAACATTTAGAATTTTATCAATAATTTACAGATGAGATCGAGTCATTCCTCCGCACCCGTACTGCTCACGATCACGAGGCGACCGCCATGATGAAGACACAGTTCATGTCTCTATGGGACGGACTCATCACAGACTCAACCTGCACGGTCATCATTATGGGTGAGTCATCATTGTGTGTGAGTGATCATTACTACTCACTTTTACGAGGCGACCGTCATGATGAAGTCACAGTTCATGTCTCTATGAGACGGACTCATCACAGACTCAACCTGCACGGTCATAATTATGGGTGAGTCATCATTGTGTGTGAGTGATAATTACTTCTCACTTTTACGAGGCGACCGTCATGATGAAGTCACAGTTCATGTCTCTATGAGACGGACTCATCACAGACTCAACCTGCACGGTCATCATTATGCATTGTGTGTGAGTGATCTAATGATCACTCACACACAATGCAGTAATCTGAGTAGTAATCAAGAGCAGTAATCTGCTCACTTTTACAAGGCGACCGTCATGATGAAGTCACAGTTCATGTCTTTATGAGACGGACTCATCACAGACTCAACCTGCACGGTCATCATTATGGGTGACTCATCATTGTGTGTGAGTGATCATTATTGCTCACTTTTACGAGGCGACCGTCATGATGAAGTCACAGTTCATGTCTCTATGAGACGGACTCATCACAGACTCAACCTGCACGGTCATCATTATGGGTGACTCATCACTGTGTGTGAGTGATCATTACTGCTCACTTTTACGAGGCGACCGTCATGATGAAGTCACAGTTCATGTCTCTATGAGACGGACTCATCACAGACTCAACCTGCATGGTCATCATTATGGGTGACTCATCATTGTGTGTGAGTGATCATTACTGCTCACTTTTACGAGGCGACCGTCATGATGAAGTCACAGTTCATGTCTCTATGAGACGGACTCATCACAGACTCAACCTGCACGGTCATCATTATGGGTGACTCATCACTGTGTGTGAGTGATCATTACTGCTCACTTTTACGAGGCGACCGTCATGATGAAGTCACAGTTCATGTCTCTATGAGACGGACTCATCACAGACTCAACCTGCATGGTCATCATTATGGGTGACTCATCATTGTGTGTGAGTGATCATTACTGCTCACTTTTACGAGGCGACCGTCATGATGAAGTCACAGTTCATGTCTCTATGAGACGGACTCATCACAGACTCAACCTGCACGGTTATTATTATGGGTGAGTCATAATTGTGTGTGAGTGATCGTTACTGCTCTCGATCATAGGCGACCGCCATTATGAAGTAGACCTGTGTCGATCGTGATTGAACGAATCTTTTTGATTCAATCGCGACCTATACATGAGTCTCTAAAAGAATCATGGATCTCTAAAATATTCGTTCTTATTTCTTATTTGATTCGGTCTCGAATATCAGTCTCGTGTCTCGTGATCGAATGCTTAGTCTGAATGTTACAATATGATTGAATGTAGAAGTAATTATTTATTACGATACTTTACAAACGGGCGACATGTTCATGAGATCAACAATAGGTACTTATGTATTTTCATCATGTCAAATAACGTTAAAATATGATTCTAACCATCATTCGTTCAATTCAGCATTCGTCATTCGGTCATATACTCATACAATACAACAAAGTACAATTTCGATCATTTGGGTCGCAGACGAACGAAATGCGACCCGCGACCAGGCCTCCCTCACTCGCCCATAGCTACTGCGCTTCATACCTAAACTTTCGAGCAACGCCGGCGGTACTACCTGCCAGTCGGTTGTTACTGCTCACGCGCGCGCAACGTATATTATTATTCAAATGACGGGATAACTGCGCATTCGTATTCTATATTAGAAACGATTTAAGTTTTTCATAGTCATTTTGCGGGTTTAACCAAAAACAAGCATAATTTTTTTATGCTAACGATACTAAAATGCCAAGATGGCGTAAAATTCACTTTCTCTTCTCGACTTCAAATTCGACTCTTAGTTAGGAATTTTGATGTTATTTTGTGAGAAAAGTGAAAAAAAGAGAAAGAGAATTCGTTATTTTTTAATTCATTCAGTCAACCCTTTACTGTATCGGGCGCGCGCCGGTACATCGCGCGCTGAACGAAGTAATAACAACGCTAGGTCGAGCGCCTTAGACACATTTTTGCTTGTATTGTCTGAAATAAACGTTGGTATTGTGTTTTGTGAAATATCTGTTACGTAGTAACTATTATATAATCTGTGTCGCGACCGAAATAACCGAAGTGATCGAAATGATCGAATCAATCAGACCCGATCACTATATAAGTCACGAATGTCCCCCGGGTCACGACAAATGAACGATCGACACAGGTCTATTATGAAGACGTATTTCGTACCGTCGTCATCATGGTTATCATTGTTTGCGTGAGTGATCATTACTGGTCACGATCACGAGGCGACCGCCATGATAAAGTCACAGGCCAGGTGAACACTAGACAGTATCATTACTGCTAACGATCACGAGGCGACCGCCATGATAAAGTCACAGGCCAGGCGAACACTAGACAGTATCATTACTGCTCACGATCACGAGGCGACCGCCATGATAAAGTCACAGGCCAGGCGAACAGTAGACAGTATCATTACTGCTCACGATCACGAGGCGACCGCCATGATAAAGTCACAGGCCAGGCGAACAGTAGACAGTATCATTACTGCTCACGATCACGAGGCGACCGCCATGATAAAGTCACAGGCCAGGTGAACACTAGACAGTATCATTACTGCTAACGATCACGAGGCGACCGCCATGATAAAGTCACAGGCCAGGCGAACACTAGACAGTATCATTACTGCTCACGATCACGAGGCGACCGCCATGATAAAGTCACAGGCCAGGCGAACAGTAGACAGTATCATTACTGCTCACGATCACGAGGCGACCGCCATGATAAAGTCACAGGCCAGGCGAACAGTAGACAGTATCATTACTGCTCACGATCACGAGGCGACCGCCATGATAAAGTCACAGGCCAGGCGAACAGTAGACAGTATCATTACTGCTCACGATCACGAGGCGACCGCCATGATAAAGTCACAGGCCAGGTGAACACTAGACAGTATCATTACTGCTAACGATCACGAGGCGACCGCCATGATAAAGTCACAGGCCAGGCGAACACTAGACAGTATCATTACTGCTCACGATTACGAGGCGACCGCCATGATAAAGTCACAGGCCAGGCGAACAGTAGACAGTATCATTACTGCTCACGATCACGAGGCGACCGCCATGATAAAGTCACAGGCCAGGCGAACAGTAGACAGTATCATTACTGCTCACGATCACGAGGCGACCGCCATGATAAAGTCACAGGCCAGGCGAACACTAGACAGTATCATTACTGCTCACGATTACGAGGCGACCGCCATGATAAAGTCACAGGCCAGGCGAACAGTAGACAGTATCATTACTGCTCACGATCACGAGGCGACCGCCATGATAAAGTCACAGGCCAGGTGAACACTAGACAGTATCATTACTGCTAACGATCACGAGGCGACCGCCATGATAAAGTCACAGGCCAGGCGAACACTAGACAGTATCATTACTGCTCACGATTACGAGGCGACCGCCATGATAAAGTCACAGGCCAGGCGAACAGTAGACAGTATCATTACTGCTCACGATCACGAGGCGACCGCCATGATAAAGTCACAGGCCAGGCGAACACTAGACAGTATCATTACTGCTCACGATCACGAGGCGACCGCCATGATAAAGTCACAGGCCAGGCGAACACTAGACAGTATCATTACTGCTCACGATTACGAGGCGACCGCCATGATAAAGTCACAGGCCAGGCGAACAGTAGACAGTATCATTACTGCTCACGATCACGAGGCGACCGCCATGATAAAGTCACAGGCCAGGTGAACACTAGACAGTATCATTACTGCTAACGATCACGAGGCGACCGCCATGATAAAGTCACAGGCCAGGCGAACACTAGACAGTATCATTACTGCTCACGATTACGAGGCGACCGCCATGATAAAGTCACAGGCCAGGCGAACAGTAGACAGTATCATTACTGCTCACGATCACGAGGCGACCGCCATGATAAAGTCACAGGCCAGGCGAACACTAGACAGTATCATTACTGCTCACGATTACGAGGCGACCGCCATGATAAAGTCACAGGCCAGGCGAACAGTAGACAGTATCATTACTGCTCACGATCACGAGGCGACCGCCATGATAAAGTCACAGGCCAGGTGAACACTAGACAGTATCATTACTGCTAACGATCACGAGGCGACCGCCATGATAAAGTCACAGGCCAGGCGAACACTAGACAGTATCATTACTGCTCACGATTACGAGGCGACCGCCATGATAAAGTCACAGGCCAGGCGAACAGTAGACAGTATCATTACTGCTCACGATCACGAGGCGACCGCCATGATAAAGTCACAGGCCAGGCGAACACTAGACAGTATCCTACAACCATGCTAAATCTAGTCTCATTGTAATTTGTTCTAAAACTTGTGTTCTTCCGTGAGTTAATGTGTAATAATGTGGACTATTGACTATTAGGCGCCGGTGAATGAATCCGAGTGTAGGGTAACAGCATAATGTTGAAAAACATGCTATTTGCGTTGCGTTCTCAACAAAATTCCACTGAAAATCTTTAGTAAAGTCCACGTCTTTACTGAGGGTATGACTTGGACTAAACTATGACTCGAACTTGACCTGAAATGTGACTTTGACACATATTTTTAACTTGAATTCGCAAAAACTTGATTAATACAGTAGTAAAGTCCACGTCTTTACTGAGGGTATGACTTGGACTAAACTATGACTCGAACTTGACCTGAAATGTGACTTTGACACATCTTTTTAACTTGAATTCGCAAAAACTTGATTAATACTTGACACTGGCTAAATACATGAATCGTGTGGAGCCATAATGAAACAAAAAAAAATTATATAGATGGTACATTCCCCAGGCGCAACGAACCGCCCTCAAGACCTAGATAAGGCGATCCAGCGTCGCATGCCGGCCACCTTCCACATCCCCATGCCCAACGACGCCCAACGTGAGAGGATCCTGGGTCTCATCCTGAAGCAGGAACCGGTCGCTCCTGATGTAAGTCATCATCATCATCATCAGCCTATCCCTGTCCAGTGCTGGACATAGGCCTCTCCTAAGGCCCGCCACTGAGCTCGATCTTCGGCTCTTTTCCTGTTACTGCTCACCTTTTTGAGTATGTCGTCTCCGTTCACTTGTTGGTATTACTTGACGGCTAAGCAAAATTTGTATATGAACCAAAGACATTTCATATATAGACTGTGCACTACCGGCCCGAAAGAGACCCGCACTGGCTGTTAGACAAGGACACACTCCCACCTATGTTCCTTTCGCTTGGGCTGTTTTGATGTACATTACATAGCATTGTACAAGCGATTTTAATAGCGATTGTATTACCTGAATATTGTTATTATACTTTAAGTTTTTTTTTTCTTCTTCTTGGTAATCAATAAAGAGTTATTGTATTGTATAGCAATTACAAACTTATGGTCAGAGCATACGGATTAAATTGAATTTGTCAAAAATCTACTGTGCACGATCCTTTCAATAATACATCCACGATTTGTACAGATCGACTACCACCGGCTAGCGCTGGCCACGGAAGGTTTCTCCGGTTCGGACCTACACGAGCTATGCCGACAGGCCGCCGTCTACAGAGTACGTGACCTGGCGAGAGGGGAGATCGCTAGAGATGAACAGGTACATACATTTATAGGGTTCCGTAGCCGAACGGCAAAAAACGGAACCCTTATAGATTCGTCATGTCTGTCTGTCTGTCTGTCTGTCTGTCTGTCCGTCCGTATGTCACAGCCATTTTATTCCGAAACTGTTAGGACTACAGAATTGAAACTTGGTAGGTAGATGTATTCTGTGAACCGCTTTCCGATTTTTATACCATAATAAAAAATATAAAAGTTCAAGGGGGGGCATTCCATACAGTGAACTAAAAAAAAAAAAATGTTTCTTCAAACCTATACGTGTGTGGTGGGGTGTCTATGGATAGGTCTTCAAAAATGACGTTGAGGTTCCTAAAATATTTTTTTCTCAAAGTCAATCATTTAAAAGATAGGCGCGTCTAAAGTGGTAAAATGTGTCCCCCCCCCCCTCTAACTTTTAAAGTATGGGAGTGAAAAATCTAATAAATATATATTGTAGATCTCAATAAAAACTAACAACGAAAATTGGTTTGAACGAGATACAGTCAGCAGTTTTTGAGATATGGCGACCGCAAAGATAACTTTGTTTTTCATACAAACACTATGAAAAACAAAGTTAATTTTGTAGTTGCGAAAAATCATAGTTATGGAATACTTAACTGTGTTACGGAACCCTACGAGTGCGAGTCATACTTGCACTAGGCCAGTTTTTATTTTAAATTATTTCTTTTAGGCTAGCGTTTGACCACTACCTCACCTGTTGGTAAGTGATGATGCGGTCGAAGATGGTAGCACGCTAGGCCTAGAATGGGAACTGGCTCTCAAGGACAGCTGCCGGAACACATTTGATGTTTTTGGCGACAGGTTTTCTAGCTTGAGGGTGGTAGCTGACCAGGCGGACACTAGATAGTGTCCTACCACCATGCGGGGGTTGTTGGTTTCTTAACGATGTTTTTCCTTCACCGGAGGGCCACTGTGAAAAGCGCACATACATTTTTCGATAGAAAATCCATTGGTGCTCGGCGGGGATTGATCTCGGTACCTCTGGCATCAAAGCCTACCGTTCTCCCGATTACGCCACCGGGCCCTCTGGATTTATTTTTATCCATGCTAATATTATAAAAACGTTCATAACTCTGTCTGTTTGTTACCTAATCCCGCCTAAACGGACGATCCGATCTTACTGAAATTTAACAAGGAGATACTTCATAGCATAAGGTTGAACATAGGCTACTAAAGTCTTGGTGTACGTGAACAAAGTCGCGGGTATCAGCTAGTTTATAGACACTATTATATATAGATACTAGCTGATACGTGCGACTTCGTTCGTTCATATAAATTAAATTGAATAGCTAAATGTGTTGCTAAGCTCAAAACTCGAGATCGGCTGGATTGTTTTGGATAGTTATTTTTTCGTTATGTTTATAATTATCAGGTTAATTTATGATCGTACAAAACGAAATAACCGACTTCACATGCCGCGATAGTCAAAGTACTGGCTAGTTATAATCATGTCATCTAAGTATACAAGTTTGCTTATATTGTTTATTTTCATATCTCCAGAGATAATTGTCATAGCTCGATAAAAATTAATGGGACCAAACTAATATACATACAGGCCATAATCTCCCAAACAAAAAAATAATTCTTCAAATCGGTTAAAATTTGACGGAGTTAAGGTTAAAAAGGCTTTACCATAGAGGTGAATATCTGCCGCTATAAGCAGCACACAGCTCTTGAGAGTATTCTAGGTCTAGCGTGTTCACCATGCTCGACCGCATCATCGCTTAACACCAGTAGAGGTAGTGTTCAAACGCTAGCCAGCTAGATAAAAAAAAAATTATATCCAAAATCTGTCGCCAAACATTTTGGTAGCTGTCCTCGAGAGCCAGTTCCCGTTCTAGGCCTAGTATGCTAGCACCATCGGCCTCACCGTCACATACCAACAGGTGAGATAGTAAGTGGTCAAACACTAGCCTATAACACAGTAAATACATAACAGTAAAATATCTTCATACAAACGTGCCGCTCTCGGTTTGAATGTGTGCGTGCGTGCCGCGCGCCGTGTCGGCACGCGATTTCACGCACACGCTAGCATAATATATGGGGGAATAAGGTGGCGGCAGTACGGGCTGTGCAGCGCGACTGTGAGCACGTGCGTACGTTATATGACCGCTCGCGTTCGTCATCTCTCGCCGGCGACTTACCATAATATTAATTATTACGAATATCATGACTTCAAAAAGGGGTTTGAAAAGGACCACATCAACATTAAAATTGGCCGGTCAATTTACGATCAACTGAATGATATAGAATTTAAGATGCCCTGTCCATGCTTTCCTAAAAGCTTACAAAAATTTTACATAAGAATGAGAATTTACTTTACATTACCAAATAATAATAAAGCGTTCCGGACGTGCAGAAACCGGAGAAAATTTTTCTCGGTATCAAATTTGTAACATAATATAATAAATGTTATGTGAATAAAGGCTTTTTATTTTTACTAAATTAAATCTATAAATAAGCATAGACAATAATCAATATTTAAAAAAAATGGTCTGTAAAGTTGGTTTACGGACGATAGTTTATCGTGACAACGTCATAACAAAACATTGATGAAATCGGCGCATGCGTACAATGAGCCTTACGGGACAATGAGCGTAACGGGACACTTTTTCGTGTATGCAGCCGGCGTTCATCGATTTATTGGACGTCACGTCAAAACCCATTTGCATCAGCGGCTTATTGTAATAAAAAATCATATTGCAATTTATAAACAAGCATTTATTTTCGCTCATAATACAATACTAATCTCCCGCTCTTTTCTCTATAACCACAGAGTTCCTAGCACTATCTTCTATTTTGACCGCTAGAGGCGCCACCCGCTCGGTTAGACGCATTATGCAGGTTTTATTACAGCAAAACGCTAACAATAGGCGTGACAAAAGATATTGAAATACTCTTCCGTAATGTGGGAACATGTTTACTATTCACGAAAAAACTTATATTTCGTTAATTAATTTAGGTTTAACGAAGTTTAAAGCAAATTTTCTAATATTTTTTCAATAGTGCGCAAAAACAGCTCACATGTGTCATGGCGTCGGCTGTGACGTCACGCATATGTAATGACATACTTAACGAAATAACTATTATATAATCTGTGACAATGAATACACATGGGTTTTCCAAAATTTAATAAAATTTTCAAGAAAACCTCATAAGAGGACGTAGGCGTGACGTCATGCGCTGTGATTGGTGTTTCAATCAAAATGGCCGATTGCAGTATTTTAATGTTTTATGTTATTGAAAATCTTAATAATCTCAATTTTTATATAAATCTAAACTAGTGTTTTAAATTGTTTTAATATGCATTTTCCCCGAAAATCATCAAATTTTCGATATTTTGATACTGTCGTCATGCCTATTGTATCCAATAATGTATATGGCAATATAATTTGCAGAACACAACAAGCTCGGACTCCGAGGATGAATACGTGGACGCAGTGAGACCCATCACGATGGAAGACCTCAGACTGTCTCTCAGCAAGCTAAAGGAATCCAAGATACAGTGCGGCTCCCTGCAGCCTTCCACTCGGATAGAACTAGACTAGGTAACTATAACTACGTACCTATTCTCTTTGTGTGCATCTGGCATCTAGACATTGATACATGTGTACATCTGGAATCTGACATTGATACATGTGTATATCTGACATTGGTACATGTGTACATCTGGCATCTGACATTGATACGTGTGTACATCTGGAATCTGACATTGATACATGTGTATATCTGACATTGATACATGTGTACATCTGGCATCTGACATTGATACATGTGTACATACTTTGTGTACATCTGGCAGCAAGCTGAAGGAATCCAAGATACAGTGCGGATCTTTTCAGCCTTCCACTCGGATAGAACTACGTTACTACGTACCTATTCTCTTTGTGTACATCCGATATCTAGAGGCTAAAGATCAGAGTCTGTGTAAAAAGATAACCGTCGTAGTAATTGAGGGCGCGCGTGTTGATGGTTCTAATTTACTGTTTTTGTTGCGTTGACAACATTGCTCTGTTATTGCTAATAAGATTAAAAATGTTTGATATCTTAGTAGGTACCTACTCTTATCATTATCGTGTGCTACTAGGTAGGTATGTACCTTCCTTCCTTACCTTTGAATGTTAGTTCATCGTAAAGCCACGACGGTTCTCTTTTTGCACAGACTCTACTGTATAAAAGATGAATTCGCAATAATTCTGCGTAGTCACGCATACCTAAGCAAATTTTATCTAATTTTCAGGCAAAATACCCAGTTAACGTATTATTGGTCGAGATGATTGATCGAGCAGAAATCAGAAGTTACCAGTTGCACTAGGGTTTATAGATTTAGATAATTCTCAGCTCATTTTAAAATGATTGGTTTAGGGGAGAAATATATAAATGATTCGTTGATTTGTTAAAGCAGCGTCGATTTGAAAGGATTTTATTGTCTTGGCATAAACATTATGAAGCGGTTGGAAACAAAGAGCTGAAGATCGAGCTCAGTGGCGTGCCATAGGAGAGGCCTATGTCCAGCAGTGGACGAATACTGGCTGCTAATGATGATGCTAATGAAGAACTATGATACCATAAATGTTTGTATCAAATCACGAAAAACATAGACCATTTTTCTTTTGGGCCTTATTATTATTGAATATCGATCTTGACCGATCGTGCTCGTGAGACTATGGCGTATTGAATGTCAGACTTTTAAACCGGAGGTTGTAGGTTCAAATCCGTGCACGTTGATTGTTTTTATAGAAATTATTAATTACTTATTTGTTTATTCTGTACCAAATGAAATCATAAAATAAGCGTAAAGTATGCCGTTTTAAATTCCCTCATACAATGCAAAATTTTAGATCGACGCTGCTCAATATCGACTCATTCATTCACTCACTCGTATATTTGGTCCATAGACAACAGAAAAATATCTCAAGCATTTGTATATTTTAATTAAATTTTTCAATTTTTATTTGCAAACTTTGTGATAGTGAATGTTTGATGCGTTTATTTTTTCCTTATTTATGTATTATGGCTATGACTTAAGTCTTTATTATTGTAATTTTAGATTTATAGAATCTATTCTAGTGTACTAGCTTAACATTACAAGAGAGCTCTAAAAGTAGCGCTATCTTTATCTAGCATCTTATGTTAGAAGAGGATGGACAAGAGTTTGAGAGCTTGTCAAAATTTTGAAACAACTGTTGTAAGTAAGAGGCACCAATCTATAGAGAAGATGCAATATTTATAATTTTACTTCAATTTTAAAGGTATATAAAAAAATTGTAACACATTGTTTTTTTCCTATTTCTCTACGGAGATAAACAATTTGTATAAGATCACACGACATGAATGACAAACAATCTGAAGCATGTTACACAAAGTGAAAATAATAATAAAGGATAGGTTCAATGTCGAATTAAGGCATTTAAAATGTCTGTAAACTGTGTATTCACTTTTATTAAAAATGTCGTGTGATGACCCTGTCAGCTGACAATTATAAAGACCAATAGTACAGGCGTGTAACAACCAATCACAGTCCCAACACTCTCCGATTGGTCGGCGGTGTTTAAAAAAGCTTTCGGCGGTATTACGCGTTGCTAGGTAACGCGCCCGTGTAAATAGCGTTGTCTCTTCAGACACAATTAATGATATGTACGAAAAATAAATATATGCATTATTGATGCCAAATTTTGTTTATAAATTTATTTCACAAAAAGTTTTATTTCGATTTATTGCACATTACAGATAAGTTCTGTCAGGACAGGAATGGGTAACAGCCCTAAAAGTTATAGACGCTAGAATAGACAAACTATATTCAGAACTAAAGTTTATTCCACTATAAAAAGTGGCATCCACAGAGTGGGTACATCTTATAATATGCATGTTAAATTCTACAAGAATAAAACAAAGTTATAAATATTATTAACTATGAGAGATTTCAGTATACAATTTGTAAAATTGGTTTATGAAACTTAAACTTTTTAATGTAAATGAAATAATTATTTACAGATTGTTGCGAGATGTTATGGAATAAATTTTATCTTGTTGTAAATTAACTTATATTTTTCTTCTATAGAGCGTAGGCATTTAAAAACCGTGTTGATATTGTAATCGTTTAGTTTTAATATGTAGACGCAACAAAATAATAGTACTTACTGTGAACTTACTGACAAATAAGGCGTAAGCTATTTTTGATTTGACTGTGTGATAGAATTGCTGTCTTTCTCTTATCATCGAAAACGGAAAGGGACGGTGCTTCTGTGCAATGTTATTATAATTGCAGCGCTGAGCTGCCAAATGCCAATAAATTGGTCTCAATAATGTCATAATATCATGATAATTAACAGTTGTTTCTATCTTGCTGACTCCCTGAGAAAGTGCATCGGACATGCACGAAACCTAGCTCGAGACAGTCGACAACAAATAGTCGGTACTTTATAACAATTATTTAAACTAACTATAAATCTAAAAAGTCATAATAGTCAATACTGCCATAACGGTCTGCTACGCCATCCAATTTGACCGTCAACTGACCGAGTGAGTAGTCTCTTTATTCGGGTTACTTTTAGGTCTAATTGGTCAATTAATTTGATGGTGTGGTAAGCGTTATAATTTGAAAGCCCCCCAAAGAACTAATTTCATTAGACAGAGCTCATGCGACTGGGTTCACTTACAAAATAACATTTGTCAAGTTTTAATTCTAGGCGTCCCCATCCATCCTCGACCGCATCGTCATTTGCCAGTGGCCTTAGATAAAATCCCAATTATGTTTTCATTCACGCTATAACTTCAAAATGTTGTTGACAACTTGTTGCGGAAAAATAAATATCATTCCCATACATTTTGAACTAGCGTTAGCGTGAATGGAAACAGAAATAGGATTTTGTCTAGGAGGGCAGGTGAGTAAGTGATGAAACGCTAGCCTATTTGATATTTTGAAAATCTATCAACGTTTTTCTGTAGTTGAACATTGAATAGTAAAATTTATAGCCAAAACGAATAGTCGCGATTTTTTCAGTGACATAATAATTGATTTCCCTTGTAATTATAATTTGTGGCATTTATAACTAAAATGCCTGGCTCAGACAGCGGTAGCTTTTAAAATATGCTCTGTCCTTTTCTCTACCTTGCATGCGGAAAAGAGATAAAATACATGGATATGTTTATGACAAATTACAGAATTTTGCGTTTAAGCAGTTCAGCACATAACAAATGTATTGAGCGCGTAGTCTTAATTATGCTATTTAAAATGGCTCGCGTTTTCGTGAAATTAAATGTATATATGCAAATTAGTGAACGAATATAAAACGTGTCGGAGTAATTTCGATATCATTTACCCGTGAGTGTGAAGCCATTTTGAATAATGATAAACAAAGTTATTTATATTTACCATCGTATTTTTCCTTAGCTTTCGAAGGGTGATTCACGGTAATAAAAACGCGTTGTGATATTATTGAACAGCATATCTTTTTAGAGTATAGTTTTTAACAAGGCCATGGTAATGTAACGCTGTGCTACGTCTAGAACAGGGGTGGTAAACATTTTCTTTGACGGGACAAAAACTCGCGAATTTATCGCTGGAGCGCAAACTCGTGCGGTCGGATGGAAGCGTTAACTCAGGAGTGCGTGTGAATGATTCTTATAGACGTTATGTATTATGCTGTCGGGGGCTGCATTGTTAATTCGCGGGTCGAATTGAGCTAACTTTGCGGTATAAGAATACATATGCGACTCACAGTTTCACCACCACTGGCTTAGACAATTATTTGTAGATATTATTTGTATATGAGTGCATTTGTTTTGGATTTTTTTTGTATAGTTTGTATTGTATTCGTTCAGGTTATGATGCGGGCGGTGTCGAAAAATGTGTTATAATTTGTGGTTCATTTTGTAAGTTTTGAATGTCTGGCATTTAAACGCGATGACGAATCGAAGTTTTCTGTATTTACCACTGGTGATGTTCACTATTAAGATGGGACTTATTCTGAAGAGTTTCCTATTAAAAACACTCTTCAATAATTAAGAGAGTTTAAAAAATAAAAAAAACCGTCTTCCATGCCGCGCGAGTCAGTTTCAGCAGCGAGTTGGAGACGTTTGTCGTCATATCTCTGGAGATACTTATCAGATCTTGACAAAATTTAAATGGGACCACTTCGGAAATGTACCCTACCAATGCAATGAAAAAAACATTAATCCAAATCGGTTCACAATTGAAGGACTTGCCAGGTAACAAACATACAAAAAGATATACAGACGAATTGAGAACCTCCTCCTTTTTGGAAGTCGTTTGAAATGTGCTAGCGAACTTCACCCTGAATGTTTTTGTCAAATAAACGTCAATAGAAAATAATTGTAAATGCACTCCTTTCTTTTGTTATAATGATCGTGACCCTTTAGACTCTTCGAATCAAATTTGAAGGCACAAACACAGTTCACTCTCAATTTACTTATAATATTAATAGTCGTAGGAAATTCTGCCGTAATAAATGGCACAAACTTGTTTCAAAATGCTTACCACAAGGTTTAAAACGTTCTTATTACAATCTTACTGCGCCGCATACAGTTAAAAAGCTTCTTAACTTTACAGCCATATCTCTCGTTCCGGCTTATTAAGATCGAAATAAGATTGTTTTAACATCTTGTAGTAGGCTCCCAAACCTGTGGTAGTATATAATATGCCTACTCGTAGATGTTGCACCAAAAATTGTAGTTAAATGGGATTTAGATAGAGCGTTTCTATTGTGCAATTGTGTTTTTATACGCGGTTTATCTGCTTGGATGTGTTAGATGTGGTTTAACTTGGAAAAATAATGTTAAATTGTGCATATTCTCAATGTTTTAAGACGCTAAAATTAGTTTGTGTACTTTTTAAAAAGTACAATCTGGGTGTCTTCAAATCGCGAGTGAAAAGGTATCTTCTAGGCAAGCGTGCTACAGCTTGGACCATGCCAGCCAAATCGTACTTAACTTCAGGTGAGATAGTGGTCAATAGCATGCCTATTTAGTATTAAAAAATATAGTCTAGTAGACTATATGTTTACAGCCCAGAGCCCAATTCCGAACTATCAAACAAATGCCGAGCCAGCGCGATGATAATGCGCAATTTTGAGGCGTTATCTTAGGAAAAATAGGTTGCGTGAAAACTACGCGTTAGAAGTAGAATTTCCAAGTTCATTCAATTTATTTTTCAATATCACTAAATAATCTTTTGTACAACTCCATCTGTTGAACTCTAACGAATACGTCTTAGTAGTTACGCCGTTCTACAATAGAGGGCGTTTATAAACTTCCTACCTACCTACCTTCGGAACGCTGGCACTACGTCACTTCTGTCAAATTTTAGCCCAGTTTCACTTCAATAAATATGTTAGTTTCTGAAAACTTAACAGATGGCATTCAAAGTGAACTCAATGATCTGACATTGTAAATCTGACAATCTTCATGTTTTCTATTCATTCGTTTTCAATTGATGCCTTAACTGCTTTTATTCCCTATGTTTTTAAAGTTTAAACTTTTATTGCATCGCCTCATATTTTTTCGTCCATCTATCGCATCTCGTATTATAGCCAGTGCTTTAGCTTGATTGGTGGATATGATGTATGACATTTAGGTCTAGCTGTGATTGGCGGACGCTGCCGCAGCCATATTTGTATACATGCTAATGTGTCATGTCAACTGCTGTCATAGTAGCTAGCTACCATACCTACACATAAACAAAACGTTTCACTTGCATCGTGGTTTCATAAAACCACACTTTTTTTAATGAAAAAATGTGAATGGTCTGCTTTATAGAGGTTTGCTATCTTTCAGAATTGTGCCCTTGGTATAGGCAGAATAACTTAAAACGTTGAGAATATTATTTGTTTAACAATATTTTTCAACGAGACAACATAAAGTGGCGTGTCAAGTGCTTGTTGTTGATTGCGATGTGTAGTTAGGTCGTTATTTCGATTTATAACATATTTATTGTGTAAATAAAAGCAATAATGAAACGAAGCATATTTTTTATTCACCTATTCATCACTTCGATCCTTCGAATAAATAATAAGTCAGGAAGTCTAATTCAGAACTAATTCCACACAAAAAGTGGCCCTCTTTCAAACCAAACCGACGTGATTCAAAATAAGAATCGCTTTCGAAGTTACAAATGATCGGCTTGGAGATTGATTTAAATTCGGAACGAAAGCAGGGATTGTTTCGCGCATGTGCTGCAATGTCTGTTATGACAGTTGAGTCAAACAAGACAAATGTCCGACTAATGACGCGCTGGACACGACTTTAACCCCGCCTGCTTGGACACGACTTTAGTTGGGTCATTTTTTTACCACGGTTACATTTCCTGACTTATTATTTATTCGTAGCTTCAATCATAATAACTTAGACTTAAAGTAAGTATAATACCCACACACTATAATACCCTTACACATAAAATGCCCTCCCATTATAAAGTTCAAGAGAGGATTTATATCGCCTTCGGTGCCCCGAGTTTTTTTTAATAAAGCTTACTAGCAATGTGGGTTGCACATTGTTAAACCTTCATAAATAAAATCCTATAAACATCAAGTGGTGAAATAAGATAGTGGTTAAGTAAAAGTCTGTTCAACACTACGGTTCTACATTTGTCTATCTCTTATATAAGAATGAATGTTTGTCTGTGTGTCCTTTAGAGAATCTTAAACTATGCATTTGATCATGTGATGGTCTTTAGCAAAGTTGTTGTGCATAAGCCAAAGGTTTCTGAGTTGGTACGACCAATTTTCGACAGATGGCGCCACTGTCATTCCAATGTAAATGGAGAGGGAGTTAATGTAGGCACATAGATAAGCTTTTCCGGGCAGGACGACGTCTGCCGGGACAGCTAGTCTATATAATAAAACACAATGTATCTATCTCTGCGGGATCGAATCTGGAACGAAGTAATTCGCGACAGAACTAAAGTTATCGACGTAGCTCAACGGATTAGTAAGCTGAAGTGGTAGTGGGCTGGTCGTATCTACCGCAGGACTGATAACCGTTGGGGTAGACTTGTCCTAGATTGAAGACCGCGAATCGGCAAACGTAGCGCAGGACGTCCTGTGACCAGGTGGAGCGACGACAGACGCAAAGCGTTGGGCAGTGACTGGGACAAACAGAGCCGAAGATCGGGCTCAGTGGCGCACCTTGGGAGAGGCCTACGTCCAGCAGTGGACGGACACCGGCTGACAATGATGATGATGTACCTATCTACTAGTCTATCCTCCCTGGTATCTACCTATGTCCGTTATAGACTTTGAAAGCATCCAACGGATGTTCCCCAAACCGGTTTCATTAGAAAGCCAATAATGCGAAGATAGTTTTAGACCACAATGCATTAGGCACATTCGGTCACATTTATTCTTATCTCGCTCATTATTAAGTTTCGTCAATCCAATGATAAGATTTATTGCATAAACTGTGTATAAACATGGTCTTAAACTTAATTTGTAGTAACAACAGTTTTCCCATTTCGGGCAAGTTGAAGTACTATATAAAGTACTATACTTCACTTAAACTAACTAAGGCTGAGTGGCACCATCTTACTTTAACTATAACAAACGTCAAAAATCTTTCAAAATCCATATAAAAACACCGGTTAATAGTTATAATTACGGTTAAACTCAGATGGCGCAACTCAGCCTAAGATAAGTAACCTAATAATAGTTAGGCATATAAGTATCAAATCATTGTTACTTATCTACTAATTAACTAATCAGTACCTAATAACTTAGTATTTTAGTAACTTAGTACTAGGTCTGTGGTAGCTCACGCCGGGTATCCGATAGTATAAAATATAAATTATCATTATAACTACTAATACAAACACAAATAACTTTATTGACTTAATTTTGTGCACAATAACTACAACTTAAGTCTATGGTAATAACTTTTAAGTCTATCTGAAAGTTTACACCTTGCGGCATTTTCCTTTATGTATAATTTTAAAATTAAATTATGTAACATAAATATTAACTAATTAAATACAATATCGCGATCTCACCGCGTGACCTCACTCCCGAGGAAGAGCGAAGGACTTGCTCGAAACCTAGCTCGAAAAAAAATCGACTAAAAGTACGTGAATTACAGCCGGTATATAACATTAATAATTAAATACTACTATATTTATTTAAATAACTTAAAAATAATTACCTAATAACAATATCAAAATTCAATAAGCATACCTGAAATATAAATAAAAGACAGAACCTAGGTCACCACCTGCCGGTAATGTTCCCAAAATAATATAAAAATAATATAATAGACTAATTAGTATATGTAGTATTAGTATATATAGTATAAAAAAATTGTAATAATTATGTCACACAGAACATCTTAAAAGTTAAAGTTTATGTCAAATTTAAATGTTAAATAATGTAATATATGGAGCATACTCATTACTCGTACAACCTGTGCGTGCAGCCCTCTATCTCCAATACGAAGTCTGAAACAAACAAAAATATACGAGTTTTTTTATCTAGGCTTTTGACCACTATTTCGTCTGGTGGTAGCAAGTCAGGCGGAACAACGATATAATATGCTGCTACTACCTTTGTGAAGTGGCAAGAGAAGTGGCAACCATCTCCATGTGGGATGAATAACTTAGGAGATAGACAGAGATAGTAGGTATAGATACTGGTAAATAGGCGCGACGAAAGATTGTGAAATCCTCTTCCGTAATGTGGGAACACATTTACTATTTACGAAAAAACCTTTATTTCGGTAATAAACTTAAGTTTAATGAAGTTAATAATTATTATATTCAATAGTGCGCGGAAACAGCTCACATGTGTCATGGCGTCGGCTGTGACGTCACGCATAGGTAATGACATACTTAACGTAGCTTAACGTAACTATTATATAATCTGTGACAATGGATCCAGAATTTAATAACATTTTTAAGAAAACCTCATATAAGAGGACCTAGGCGTGACGTCATGCGCTGTGATTGGTGTTTCAATCAAAATGGCCGATTGGAGTATTTTAATGTTTTATTTTATTGAAAATCTTAATAATCTCAATTTTTTATATAAAACTAAACTAGTGTTTTAAATTGTAGTGTTTAATATGTATTTTCCCCTAAAATCATTAAGTTTTCGATTTTTCGTTATGCCTATTGTAGTAAGTATAAAAACAAAGATAATTATGCTGACATGGTACGGACGGACATATTGTATGAAAAGTAGACTGAATGTACAGGCAGTATTGCACCGATTGCATCACAATTTTTCCACAGATAATTTAAGATCATTTACAAATCGAAAAAAAACCGGCCAAGTGCAAATTGGACTCGCGCACCGAGGCTTCCGTACAAATTTGTCAAACTAGGTTAAAGGACAAACTTAACTTTGCAGTTCGGTCTATAGAAAATGTATTGCACCAACCGCAAATAATAAGTTTTGAATAGGTAGTAAATTCATTTCTTTTTGTCAAATTAAACTAAATATTAACGGTTTTCAGGTTTATTTCTATACTTATAAGTGCTTCAAGACCTTGCTTCTTGCCAAATTTTAAAGTACCCTATAGGTTATAAGTGCTTCAAGACCTTGCTTCTTGCCAAATTTTAAAGTACTCTATAGGTTTTGATTCCCTTGTGAAATCGCAAAATATATGAAAATATACGTAATATCTTTTGATACAAGCTAGATTTTTTGACCCGACCACCATGTGGGATAAATAGCTAGGCAGAGAGAAAGATAAGAGCATTGTTACACAGAATCCAAATATTGGTATGTTATGTTTCTTGAAGTGTATACACTTAATATTTTTGTACATTGTAACACACAATCCAAAATTTCATCGCAACGACGGGGTTCGAACCTGCATCTCCTGGGAAACATGCCCGGCACTATAACCAACTCAGCTACAGTACGATCCTATCAATACGACGAAACTAATGGATTACATTTTCATCTGTGATAACTATTTAGAAGTTAATCACGCGGATGAAACCATTACAGTATTAGATCCGACTAGAGATGTCGCACTGTTTTAATTAAATCATAGACGTAATATAAAAGGATGGTGCACTGCAGATATTTTGACAAATTCAATTTAATCCGTATGCTTAAACAATAAAGGTTGTAATTGCTTTGTAGAACAAAACGGCCCAATTGAGAGACACCAGGGTGGGAGTGTGTCCTTGTCTAACAACCGGGTAGTCCTATATATATTCTATAGTACTGTGTGTATGGTATAAATAAAAGTTGCCCATACAAAAGAAAGGGATAAACTCCGTTCAAGGTCGGTCTCATGAGTCATGGGGGCCGGTGAACGCGATCAAGTTTAATATGTAGCAGGTCTGTGAATTAAATAAACATAATAAGAGAGAAAGAGCATTTGTAGGTTTTAGAGCTATTATCTTTTCTGTGGTTTTAGTAAGTAAAAGAACAATAATATTACCCATTTCGATTTATAAGGCTTGACTTTCTTCTTGCCTTTGTGTTTTCTCCGTTTGTTCGCGGGTGTCCGTGGGGGAGCCACTGTGTTCTGGCTCCAGAAGTGCGGCCCCATGTCACCACTTATCATCAGACGAATTATACCTGCAGGGTAGAGAAATGATCATACTTTCATATGATAAGTTAATAATTACATGACATTATTGGAATGGACGGGCCTGAGCGGATTTTGAAAACTGTGAACTGAGGGTGAGAATTCATTGAGAACTACAACAATGCTATGCGATTCAAAGATTTTGAGATTACAAAAACATGCCTTCGTGGGCAGTCGTGCAGCTATTAAATTAGCTCTCTTTTACTATAATACAATACTAAACATTATCTTTTCTATGACTAAACTAATCCGAGGGAGATGGATCGTCGGACCTGTAACACAGGGTATCCTAGTACAACTCCTAACGAACCTGCTAAGACAATAATGTAAGTAAGATATACCTATAGTCGTAATTAATTATTCTGTTAATATTACCTATATAAATTATGCATTTGTGTGTTTCCTATAATTCTGTCTCAGGTAAAATTTTCACCTTCTGTCTTCGAGCATTTAGCAAAGGAGATGTTAACGCAAGGCGTACCCCTCTGCTGGCCATATAGCCAATTTTGGCCATATGAGCGTGCGTAACTACGCTGTATTTTTAATACTATGTGCGTGTTTTAAGCTATTGTGCGGGATCGTTAAAGTGAGTGATTTGTGTGTGTGCAATGCGTGTTTACCTCGTCCCCCGTAAGTATCGGCAGAAAAAAATGTTTGCGGATTACAACGTTAACATCTCCATTGGTAAAAGCTCGAAGCCTTCTGTGTATAAGGTAGACGTTAATGACTGACTGATCTGTCAACACACAGCTCCAACCACTTAACGGATTGCGCTGAAATTTGGCATGCAGATAGTTATTATGACGTAGGTATCCACTAAGAAAGAATTTTCCAAAATTCACCTCTTAAGAGGATGAAACGGAGATTCAAAGTTTGTGTGGTGAAACAAGATAGATAGACTTTTTCATTCGAAACTTCACGCGAGTACCTACTTTTGTACATAAATAAGTCATTACATGTTTCAGGCTTTTTCGAAATTCCACCCATAAGAGAGTTAAATGGGTTAACAAAGTCTGAAAATCAATATGGATTTTCAGGTTTTTTAAAAATTAATCCCTATTTCCCTTGGTCTTGCCATAACTTTAAAACGGATGGAGCGATTTGGCTAATTCTTTTTTTTAAGTGTCTTTATGATAGAAAGGTTTTTACGAAAGAAAAAGTAATTAAATGAAAGAAGTTTTTAACGTGGTAGAAGCCGCAGGGCACTTGTAGTTGAATCATATATTTTGATATAAATATTCTATTCTCCAGGGTTCCAGAGCCAGGGGTTGTGTTTTGTGGCAAGGCCCGTTCATTAAGCGTCAAACACATTAGCGGTGGCGGTCACACCCCAAGAGTGTGGCTGTGGATTACCATGTCATTGTTTTCCATACATCACAACTGACCGCGGCAAATGGTTACACACTTGGTTAGGTAGGTTACTTTAGTATTTATAATAAAGAGATACATTTTAAATGAGTATAGATGAACCTAATTAGGATAGAGTAAGAAAAAAGGTATTTTCATTTTAATATGCATCAAACTTTATCATACATTTGATCCACTTTCTTTTTAGGGTCCCGTACCCAAAGGGTAAAACGGGACCCTATTACTAAGACTCCGCTGTCCGTCTGGCTGTCTGTATGTCTGTCTGTCTGTCTGTCCGTCTGTCACCAGGCTGGATCTCATGAACCGTGATAGTTAGACAGTTGAAATTTTCACAGATGACGTATTTCTGTTGCCACTGTAACAACAAATACTAAAAACAGAATAAAGTTAAAAATAATAGAGGGTCCCCATACAAGGAACGTGCTTTTTTCGGCATTTCACGCCCTCTATGAACGCTTAGTTAGGTAAACGTCCCATAGATGGCGTTATATTGAAATATCGATCCCTAACACCTTTGTTAGACGTTAGATGGCGTTATAAGAAATACAATGTTTATTAATTATTATTTTTGCTGGCGAAAAATGTTAGTGGTATTTTTTGCTCGATCTTATAAAATACTGTAGTGTGGTACGGATCCCTACGAGTGCGAGCCCGACTTGCACTTGGTCAGTTTATTTTACTATATTATTTTATTTTTTGCATTTTTTTAAAAGCTTATTAGCAATGAGGGTTGCACATTACTAGTAGTCTTGTTAACCCCTCCAACTAAGCTAAATATACTTGTGTTTGGAGTGGGTTCACGTCAATAGTGCAATAGATGGGGATCGAACTCACGACCTTTCGATCGCCAGGCCGACCACTTAGCCCAACTTGTACTATTCATTATTCTGTGCCCAAAGTATCGACGTTATATTGGGTTGATGGCCCAAAACTGTACTGACACTTGAACCTTACTGAAGCTGAGAAAAGTTTAAGAAATTGATGACTGACGCCAATATTATTGGATGATACGTGACCAAGAACTAACTGCGATATCAATTCGTACAATCATCTTTTATCGCGACTTTATAGATCTATTTTATTAAGTATTAGAAAAAAACCTTCAAGTAAGAATTTAGGTAAGTAATCAAGACCTAATCCGGGGGGGTATTTACATCGCGCGTCAACAGGTGTCTTCTAGGCAAGATTGCTACATCGTCGGTCACATATTCACTTAACATCAGGTGAGATAGTGGCCAACAATTGCTTATCTATTAAAAAAAACAGCCTGACTCTCTGCCTTCTTGTCAAAATTATTCTTTGTTCATCGTAGACAGGAGTTGTTTTCTCCCTCTACGCTGTTCGTACAGAATTGATCATATGGGATATGACATAGACGTAGATAGACGATAGTAGGTACATACCTATAGATATATTCACATATAGATAGTAGGAGGAGTATATAGAAGGTATATACTTAACCTAGGCCTAGTGTACTACCCTCCTTGATCACATCATGACCAACAAACAGTGCCTCGAGCACGAACGACTTGCGAAAATGTATTCGTATCGCGATACAAATACTTTTTCGCATACGTCATCAGACGATATATCGTCATCAAAAGAAAAATGTATGAAATTTGTACAGCGCCCCTATCGTGCGTAAATGTAACTAAATTTGGCAGCACCAACGATTATAATTTACTTTCGTCACTTTTGTATCGCAAACGTATCGTTACGTAAACAATACTTGAGATTTTATAAACAAACTGCGAGCATGAATTTAATTTTGACGTACGGTAAATTTCGAAGGCTGGCTATCGAGCTTCGTCGAATCTTTTTCCACTTAGGATTTTCCGGTGAGAAAAGTTTAGAAAATTTCAGGTGAGACAGTGGTCAAACGCTAGCCTAAATCATATGAATTATGAATCATCTAGGCCAACTGCTGAACGTCTATTGTATTGTCTGTCCGGTACTATAAGAAATCTAGCTAGGTAATGTGTGGCAGACAGAATATTTCATTATTCTGTAAGGATCATTTAGCGGCTCCTTATTTCCTCCGCAATACAATAAGCAAATTTAATTTTAAAATTTCTTTTCAATAGGTCCTACTAGACACAAAGTGGACGAAAATATATTATTCAAGGTTTCAATACTAGTTGTGAGGCGGTAGGTACGTCATTTTCAACCGATTTTCAAAAAGGAGAGGTTTTCCATTCCTCTATATGTTATTTTTTTAACCGACTTCAAAAAAAGGAGGAGGTTTCTCAATTCGACCGTATATTTTTTTGTATGTATTTTACGCGATCACTTAGAATTATTCTTTCTTGAATTGGTAGAATACATTTCCAAGGTGGTCCAACCATATTTTCATCGAGATCTGATAATTATCTTCAGAGATAAACACAGACTATATCGGTGTTCTGTTTTTTTTTCATTTTGTGAACTATCTTAAAGTATTTGCGTCTTACTTTAGTAGAATTTAGCAGATCTAATCTAGCCAACTCGAGGTTTATGAACTTAGTTTATTTTCAAGGTTACTATAATTAAGTACCTAACTACACACCTAACTATTTATTCTCAAGAGTTATTCCTACACGTAGATACTTGTATCTTTATCACTAGTGACTGATAAGCAGCTAATAACGAGGATAGGAAGAGTAAATGCATATAGCGGTTGATGATTTATTTATTTTTTACATTTTATATATTTAAAAAAATTGGCACGTATGAAATCATTAACAGTCTTAAAAGTACTAGAAAATCACTAACCTTTGTAATATCACATAAATATCTTTGTTTGATTTTAAATATGGCTATAAATCACAATATTCCTAACGCCTGTCTGTCTCTCTTAAAATAATACGAGTCAAAATGTATCGAACTTACACATCCACCAAGATCCTATAGCCTATTAATAAAACTTAGCCTCTTTTGGTTTAACTCTCTAATCTGTAATACTGAAAAACACACCAGCAGGGTTATCTCAATCATTCGAAAACAAATTCGGATTTGGAAACTGCCTTTACTTCGACTTGGATCTTTGTAATTCACAATGCTCCAATCGGTAACTTTTGATATTTCAATTTTTAAAAAAATCAGTGATTCTAATTGAAAAGGTTTCCGCAACAAAATAGCCTACGGATTTATCCGAATTTGAATAGGTTTTCGAATTATTGAGAATCAGGTGGCTGAAACACGGTTGACGGTGTGCGGTGTTAGCCTGAAACCCTGACTTGTGAAATATTCGTGCCTCAAGTGTCCATCGAGCAGTGTCACGGTCAACGATATCTCGTCGGAGAGACCAAATCCAACGTCTAAATACCTAAGTCTCTGAGTAACAGCAAGGAGTCCACGGGGACGGTGGCGCTCTGCGTCGAGCCGACGATGGTGATGTCGGAGCACGCGCCGAAGTTCTCCTGGTCACCACATCCCAGCCCTGACGTTCCATTGGTGCAGACGCCCCAGTTGTTGCCGCAGGTGTACCTCCACTGGAGGACGCAATTATCGCATGTCAGGCCTTCAGGCAGTCTGTAGTTGACTTGGTAAGTGTTACTGCCTTGCAGCGGGTAGTACTTAGTGCCGCCGGTTTCCAGCTCTACAGGGTATGCGTCGAAGCAGGCTTGGTCGTTGCTGTCGGGGTCAGGGCAGAGCTTGAACTCCCAGTACCCCATGTGATGCGCCGTAATCACCACGGTGATTGTGATAACAGAGCCGGCCTCGTAAGTCCCCGTGATGATGCCGGAGTCGTAGATACCCCCGCGCTCGTGGTTCCTGGGGGTCGAAGAGTCGAACGCATCACCGCAGATGCCGCATCTGGAATAAAACATTATGAAATGTTTACCTTGGTAACTACTTAACAAGCCGAGTGAAAAAGGTGATAGCTAAACAAATATTACTGCTCGCTTCGCTCCCGGACTGGTAATTTTTCCCTGACAGATCTCAATTGGGACTCCCATTTCAAACAACGCCTGGAAGTAGAGTTGTAATTACCCCATTCTACTTGTACTATTCATTATTCTGTGCCCATTGTAAGGATAAGATCGTCCTTAGGTATCCCTATATTCTCATTGAACCAGCGCCCGACCCTAAAGTTTATTTTTCATCTTAAAGCTGTCGGAGCACAATTGTAGGGATTGTTCTATCTAGAATAATTATAAGTTATTTTTCAAAAAAAATAAAACCGACTTCATAATCACAAACAGGCACTCAAAAGCGAAAAATAAATTACTTAAAATTATTATAAGCGCTACCCACTTATCTATTTGAAGTCGGTGCCAGCCAAGTCTAATAGGTAGTAGATAGATAATACCTACATGTATCTACCTACTTACTAACCTACATGTACCTACTTACTACTACTAGATACATAGTATCTATCTACTATCCAATAGACTTGGCTGGCACCGACTTCAAATAGATAAGTGGGTAGCGCTTATAATAATTTTAAGTAATTTATTTTTCGCTTTTGAGTGCCTGTTTGTGATTATGAAGTCGGTTTTATTTTTTTTGAAAAATAACTTATTTTACCCTTTTTAGTGCATAACAAGTTTTAATTAAATTACATGCATCTATTACATTTGGTGTCTGGGCCGTTATACACTGACGGATATATACTTTTTGAAAATTTCAAGTATGTACCTATAACGGTTAAGAAGATACAGATCTGTAAAGTGCGCACATATGTATGGACACACGGACGGACGGACGGACGGACGGACGAACGGACAACAAAGTCTCAGAAAGTGTTCATTTGGTACCCTTTGGATTCGGAACCCTAAAAAATTGACTTTAAATGCCTTGCTAAAGTGATAATATTCACTAGTAATAATTATGTCATCAAGGTATCAAAGGACAATGTCCAAAATGGCCCTGTGCAATTAAAGCATCTGACACACACGATAATTAATTGTCTATTTTATTACAATAATTCCAAATACTTTTATAACACGGACTAGTTGTATTCCAAAATGAATATAAAAAAGTATTATTTGCGATTATTAACATTACTTGCCGCCATATGGCCAACAGAGTACTGAATCACTCTACTACGTTATAAGAGGCACTTCCCTATATTGTTGAAACCCGAATTATGAGAGCACTGTGTAGCCAACCTAACAACGGAAAGTATTATTTACGTAGTAACTATTATATAATCTGTGGTATTATGCTTATACATTTTTTTTTGCGGTGTTGGATGGTACAAAGTACGTTCATAATTCTGAGTTATTTAATAATGTATGCAGTGTCGCGGGACTGAAATGGCCGCCATCTTCGGAAAACGTCATGTTATGTCAAAAAATCTTAGGTATGTTTAAAAAAGTTTGCACCCTAACAAGACTTTGCCAGGTAGAACATTCCTGTGAAGACAAATTATTTATATTTATATATAATTTTTTATTATAATTATTAATATATAATTATTTATTGAGGGCCCGGTGGCGTAATTGGGAGAACAGTCGGCTTTGATGCCGTGGTACCGAGTTCAAACCGCCGTGCACCAATGAATTTTTCGATCGAAAAATATATGTGCGCTTCTCACAGTTGCCCTCCGGTGAAGGAAAACATCGTTAAGAAACCAAGAACCCCCGCATGGTGGTAGGACATATCTAGTGTCCGCCTGGCCAGCTACCACCCTCAAGTTAGAAAATCTGTCGCCAAACATCTTATGTGTTCAGGCAGCTATCCTTGAGAGCCAGTTCCCATTCTAGTCCACTTCTCTATCTTCGACCGCATCATCACTTAGCAACAGGTGAGATAGTGGTCAAACGCTAGCCTATAAGATATTAAAAAAAAAATTATCCCCACCTTTATTTCTATCTCGCTCACAGTTACCGTAAGAATATCTGTCAAAAACCAAAATCAACGAGAAGAAAGATGTAAAAACATTATTCAGTCATATTTTTTAGTCTTCAAAAGTATATCCAATAGCAAACTCCATTGTGTATAATCTTCTTGGGACTCTTCTACTAAAACCGGTACATTCTCCTATGTTTGAGGTATTTATCTCCATATCTCTGGAGATACTTATCAGATCTCGATAAAATTAAAATGGGACCACCTCGGAAACGTATCCTACCTATTAAAAAAAGAATCATTTGGATCCGTTCACTATTGACGGAGAAATCGCGTAACATACACACAAAAAAAAAAAAAAAAAAAAAACATACAGACGAATTGAGAACCTCCTCCTTTTTTGTGAAGTCGGTTAAAAAGTATTAGGTTATAGGATTCTAAAATGAGTAGGTACTAACTTGCCCCCGTTAACAGAATACTGTGTGTAGAAGCCGCCACAGTTGAGTCCATCGTCATCGTAGTTGGCCCTGGCGGAATAGCCCTGTCTCCACGCGGAGCCTCGTCCAGCAGGGTCGATCACTCGGCCGTGGCCGGCAGTCAGCGCCACCACAGCAGACAGGGTCAGTAGAATGCTCCACATCTGGAATATACTGACAGATTAAATATTATGTTTCTTTAACTGTTACGCACTTTATATTTTTGTAATGCAATCCATTCGTTTCGTCGTATTAATAGGATCGTACTGTGGCTTAATTGGTTATAGCGCCTGGGCATGTTTCCCAGGATGCGCAGGTTTAAATCCCGTCGGTACCATGACACTTTGGATTGTGTGTAACAATATACTGACAGATTGTTGAGGCAGCACTGACTGAGGCAATTCAGACGGTACTCATATTGTATGGTTCTGGAAGACTGCTGTCACTCGGGAGTTTTGCATGGTGGTTTATGGCTTATACAGTTTATAAAGAAAGACAGATTGAAACATAAACTCATTAAACTCTTTATTGTAGTATTCTTACTCTACAAAAGACAGGATATGTACCACGGAGAATAGAATAGGTATATACGGACATAAATATGAAATAGCTTTCAAAAGTGTTGAAATGGGTTGGCCTTAACGCAGATTTCTGCCAAGAAACCTTTGAAGACCCTTATATTATTGTAGGACAACTATTAACATTTTTTTATTTTTCTTATTTTATTATTAATCCATTAACTAATATTTACTGAGATGAACTTTTATATAATTAATTACTAATTAATGAGCTTACAACCGAAATATTGAAAACCCAAATGTGGGGACTTAAAAAAAAAACTGAAACTGGTCTAAGTTAATACGAAAATTACGTGAGATCGAGATGATGATGAGTTTGTGGTGTATGAACATGCGTGAAAGCTGTTTTAATGAAGGTCCATGTACGTGTAAGTATACTTCTTTTGAAAGTAAGTAAATACACGCCACCATTATGCAAAGTTCATAATTTTCGACTTTCACTTGTTAACCTACAAGGTTTCCTCGCGTTCTTAATTTATTACTATCTATGATCCACGATTTCGCTTGCGTTACAACAGGGCTAGCATGGCCTTACGCCCGGGGGAAGGCAAAATTATATCCCTGTTTTTCGCCACTGAGTTTTTCTTGACAACAATTTAAACGCTTGGTGAAGTTTAACCCCGACTTTTGATTTTGTTTCGTATTAAAAAGTTTAAAAAAAGAATTGATTAAAAGTCAGCGGGCGTTTATAATTGTCGTGTTGTTCCGCTTACACAAAATCTTAAAGTTTAGGCTGCGTTTCCTTCAGAGAAGTAGGAGGTAGTTTAGCAATGAGCGAGGCATACATCCTCCAATTATATATTTTTTTACACCAGTAAGGCCGACCACATGCTTACGGCATTCCGTTTTTGAATTCCGTTTCGAAACTTCGGACGCAGGAGAGTGGGGGAATCACGGACGGCAGGTAATGGCGAACACTAAGGCATTCGCATGTTAGAAAGAAATAGTAGATATCTCGAGTATCGCAATCGTGAGTCGGACCCGAACTTAGTGCCGAACAGTAACTGGTGAGGTGAAGCCGCGCTCGGTGTTCAAGGTAAGTTAATCCTTTTTTTATTATGTTTCTTTGAAGTGTCTCACACTTTATATTTTTGTAAATTGTTAAACACAATCCAAAATTTCATCCTTTTTTTAATCCTTTTTTTTTTAATTTTTTAATCCTTTTTTCTTCTTGTAATTTCATCTAATTTTTTATATAAATTGTATACGTGTATAATACTCTATGCAAAAAATAGTAATCTGATATTTTTGTTGTGAAGTAACGACTAAATATATTACTTATTTAAATAATCACCACGTGCATTGCAAGTTTCTAACCTCAAAAAATTAAATAGTTTTAGGTTTCTGTGTGTATCGGGTATTGGCGGACGAATTGAGTGGGGCAATCTCGGACGTGAAAAGTATGAACCTCCAATAATCGAAGACTGGATAATATGCTATAAATGTAAACTCTGGGCCCACGAAAATTGTACCAGTGGTGAAAGCACGTCAGGAGGATTTCTTCTTTCTTTCTGTGATTTCTGTGCCGATTAGGCTATGTTCGTGATTACCCCATACGCCATACGGCTATGTCCGCAATTACCCCACATGCTGCGGGTATTCCGGACACCAAGTGTTTTGTTTTTTCCTCAAAATTTGATTTTATACTAAATATTTATCAAAGTTAATTATGAGTGTACAAAAATGATTAGTTTAAGTTAACATTTATCAATAAAAGACTTTTATAACTTTATTTCTTTTTGTTTTATTACAGTTCTCCCTTAGGTGTTCGCAATTACCTCACTCTCCCCTAAATCCATCAAAATCTATGGACCCTATCACATACGTACGGTAGTTTTCCGTTCGAAGTTTTCTCCTCGAAACAGAATTCTATGTATGTGGCCGGTAACGGAATCCTGAATTGATATTGCGGGCCTTAGGCAAGTGTTTGATCATTACCTCACCTGCCTCCCGACAAAATCCAATTTCTGTTTCCATTCACGCTAACGCAATTTCAAATGTATGGGAACGACATTAATTTTTCCGCAAAAAAGTTGTCATCCCATACATTTTGAAGCTGCGTTAGCGTGAAAGAAAACATAAATTGGCATTTGTCTAGGGGCCTGATGTTATGTAGCACGTTTACCTAGGAGATATCTGTCCACTCGCGACTTGAAGACCCCGGGTTGTAGTTATCGGGAAACACAGATAGGTACCAGCAAGGAATTCCATTCTTTGGAAGTATATAAATCAAAACCAATATCATAAATGTGAAAGTCAGTTTGTATATTTGTTTGTTTGTTAAGGACTTCTTCACGGTCAAACGGCTGGACTGATTTAACTGAAATTTTTTACAGGCATAGCCAGTATTATGGATATTATGGAGTCAGGCTATAGGATACTTTTTAACGCCTGCGAAGCCGCGTGACACAGTTAATGATGAAGTAAAACCTTTGGTGTGGGAAGATGAAACATCAATCATAAAGCGATGGTACACATCGGTACGTCTGTTTGTCCGATAGAAGAGAGGGGATGTCAGTCCAGTAGACTCAACATTCAATCAGTTTTCATCTTTTGTTTGCAGATCTAGGGTTGCCTCTTAAGACGGTATTATGCAGCTGATAGACGGACAATCAGTTCCATTCGGAATATGATTTGTACTGCAATTAGTCTGCGTTTTATTTATTATGTTTCATTATTTCACAGTTTTTTGGATAAAAATTGTCTGAAGTACTGAAACATGCACTGGGTTGCGGGTGCACGTAATAGTACGGTTGGCAACCGTACATTAATCAGGGGAATTAAACATGTGTTTTAAGTGTGACGTTCGACGTCTAGATGAAAGCTGAATGGCTCAATACCTTTGTTTTTTTTTGTAAATTCAAAGCAATAAGTTATGTTTCTGTTATATCTATAATATTTTTTATTGAATATGATCTGTTTAATGTAATTTGACGTGTGTAAGTGCAAATTTTTAATTTGCCCATATACTGAATAAATGCTTTGACTTTGACTTTGATGGCGGTATTAATTCGTGCAATTAGATTGATAGCACACTCTACGAAATGTAGTTTCATTATTTCACAATTTTTTGGATAAAAATTGTCTGAAGTACTGAAACATGCACTGGGTTGCGGGTGCACGTAATAGTACGGTTGGCAACCCTACATTAATCAGGGGAATTAAACATGTGTTTTAAGTGTGACGTTCGACGTCTAGATGAAAGCTGAATGGCTCAATACCTTTGTTTTTTTTGTAAATTCAAAGCAATAAGTTATGTTTCTGTTATATCTATAATATTTTTTTATTGAATATGATCTGTTTAATGTAATTTGACGTGTGTAAGTGCAAATTTTTAATTTGCCAATATACTGAATAAATGCTTTGACTTTGACTTTGTATCCGATAGATAATCGATAAACTTTGCGACAATTGTACGCTCTGGAGTCTTCTGCCTACAAGTTTGTCGTCATTTGTAAAGGCCCCCAGTACACATTGGGACAAGGCATTGGGTCAATGCATTGGGCCAATGTGTAGAGGGCTATTTTGCGGAACGTTGGTTGCAAATAACAGTTGGCGCCAGCGTTGGCCGGCAAACCACAATTGTGTCGGTTTTTTGTGCACACATCAAAGGATCTTGGCGCGCTCCGCAAACAGCGCCTACACGTTGGCAAATGTATGAACAGGGATACACATCGCAAACGCAAACGTTGTCTCATTGAGTTGGCCCAATGTGTACAGGGGCCTAAAGTATTACAGTATATCACTTCATTTGAACATCGCTCGGAAAATACAGTGATCTTTTGATATTACGATATTATTATGTGATATTACGATAAATTACTTTCTTCGCTCATTGCTGACCTAGCTTACACGCAAAATGGAACTCTTGGAAATGCAACTTATCTATCGAGAGAAAAAAAACTTAACGAACTGATTTTTACATTCAATAATTTTGTTAAATTGGTTATGAAAAAATGTTATGAAAAAATTGATACGTTTTGTTTCTTTAAGTGTTACACACTTTATATTTTTGTACATTGTTACACACAATCCAAAATGTCATCGTACCGACGGGATTCGAACGCGCATCTTGGGAAACATGCTTTGGCGCTCTAACCAATTAAGCCACAGTACGATCTTAATGCTACGGCTACATTAGCGGGCTACAGCGACTATTCGTGTTAACGCGATAAATTTGGCCGGGTACATCGTGTCATCGCGTAGTGTTCGGGCGAAGACGATGTAGTATCGGGGAGCTGTCGGTAAACTGGCACGGATCAAAGGGATTTGTCGCGACAATATTCGCTTGGGTGGCTACACCTACGTCTTTTTCATATCACTTCGTAAATGATACTCGTACAATTGTAATAAATAATAATTTACTGACATATAATGCAAAGCCACTATTTCCTTCATTTTTAAGTTACCGCCTAAGTCTCGGCCGCACAAAAAACTGAACAACACAATCCGGCACGATGCATCGCGTCAACTCGACACGAATCTTCGCCCGCCTTAATGTAGACAAGAACATCGCCTATGCCCGAACACGATGTTTTTGTCGCGCCAACACGATACGAATCTTCGCCCGCTAATGTAGCCGAAGCATAACAATACGACGAAGCTAATGGATTAATGGGTTCGAATCCCGTCGGTACTGTGAAATTGTGGATTGTGTGTAATAAACAATATTGGTATGAATAATTAGGTACCTACCTACTTATCTGAATTCATTTTCCGCTCTATATTGGCGCATTACAGTTGATCTGTTATGCAAACATAGTTGTTTATCTAATACGCAACCATCTTCAACGCTTCTCAATTTAAGCGCATCTTTCCGCTTTCTAATCTATAACTTTTAAACCACTTCCAAAAGGAAGGAGGTTCTCAATTCGTCTGTTTTTTTTTCTTTTTTTTGTGTGTATGTTAAGCGATTACTCCTTCAATTGTAAACCGATTCGAATGATTATTTTTGTAATCGGTAGGGTACGTTTCCAAGGTGGTCCCATTGTAATTGCATCGAGATCTGATAAGTATCTCCAGAGATATGACGATAAACGTCTCAAACTTGCTACTGAAATTGACTCGCGGGCCATTGAAGTCGGTTGTTTTAGTTTTTAAACTATCTTAATTATATTAATTACAGTCACACTGTCTGCTCTGAGCATAAAAATACTGTTGCATTGGAATCAGACCACTTGTGGTAGACTCACCCGTAGCTCGAATCAATTAGGTACCGATAACTTCATTATAAACCTAACACCACAGGGACAATAAAATCATTGGGTTTTTGTATGATATAAGGTAATCGATACGCACGACAGACGTCGTTGCCTACCATCAGGCGAGGCGTCCTTATATGGTAGGTATACATTAATAGTAATGAAAAGATCGGTACGCTTCTCTAAGTTGTCTAAGTTCCCACAAAACTCTGGATTGCAAAAAACTCTTGCACGTCACTGTACTGCACCCCCTCAGTGCGCCCCTTGCTTTGAGATGTCTAGATGCTGAGTCTCACATTCCCTTTAATTTATGGCTAAGACGTCGGCCTGGCGATCGATAGGTCGTGAGTTCGAGCCCCACATATTGCACTATTGACATGAACCCACTCCAGACACAAGCATTATTATATTTAGCTTAGTAGGAAGGGTTTACAAGACTACTAGTAATGTGCAACCCACATTGCTAGTAAGCTTTTTAAAAAGATTACTAGTATTTGTGATTACAGAAAAAAGTCACGCAAGAAATATAGTTTGCAATAATAAATGATAGTACATTATCATGTTTTGATAACAGGACAATGCGCTCGTTTGATTTCATAAAATATCATTTATTGCTGTGTGAGGTAAACGACCTTTTTAAGCTCTCCTTTATTAATTGGCTTTTATGTTATAGATTACATATTATTTTAACTATACACGTAGCTACATATATTCCAAATAAATATAAATTTAAAAGCCGAAAAAATTCAAATAAATGAAAACTTAAAAGTCTCTTTCGTATTTAGAGTTCCGCACTCAACAAGGAACCCATATTGGAATTACAACCTGTAAATTCGGTTCCTTTAAAGTTTTTTTAAGCGTCGTTTTATTGCAATATTTTTTTAATAAAAGCCTAAGTGATTAATTGCCTTTTGTTTTAGTGGAAATTATTTAAAAAAATAAGTCTTACGGTTAAATTGTAATCGTGAAGGACGACCTTCTCTCCAGACATTTGTGTTCAAATGACATAATGTAACCAATGACATAAATTACGAGGAGAACGCTTTAATAATGATTTAATTAATGACTACACGGTAACAAATAACCATTAAATTTATTGAATAATATATAATGCTAAAAAACTACAATATTTTTTACATAACCTTCCTACTAATATTATAATGAGACAGTTTATATGTTAAATATGAAGTCAAAGAAATATCAAGCTATGAAGCGCTAACTTTTGTTAGATTCAAGTGCTACATCTAAGTATGTACATAGTAGGTAATTTTATTTATTATGTGATCTAGGCAGGCTTTACAAGTCAACAATTAACGTACGACCAACTTAGTATGCTCAATAAATATTCATATTTTCAAACAAAAAGTTCTAAGTCCGCATATTGCAACAGGCAACTACGGAACCCTACATTGCGCGGGGTTCGACACGCGCTTGGCCAGTTTTTAATATTTATAAGAGACATGCAAGCACTTAACAACTTTTTCACGAGATTAAAAAAAACACTTCAGATGCTCTTCCTAGGAAATATACGTAAGCATATGTAAACTTATATTAAAAAAAGTAAATTCGATTTTTTTAAGGTAACAGGAAAAGCACAACGCTCGCCTGATGGTAAGCGATTACGTCTACCTATTACAGATACATTGGCATGCAAAATTCTGGACAAACAGTGAATCACTGCACTGCGCCTGTTGCATTGAGACTTAGAGCAGTTGAGTCTCATATGCCCTGTAATTTCACTTGACACCTTGGCATTTCAACCGAAAAACATTACTATTTCACGGCTGAAAATAAATTGGCAGTGATGGTACCGCCCGGTAGGCGGACTAGCAGAAGTCCTACCACTGAAAATTTGTTTGTTTGTTACAATTTAACTCAAAAACTACTGGACCGATTTCAAAAATTCTTCCACTAATTTTTTTAATTTAATTTAATTTTAGAACTGAAGTAAGAATGATATGGAAAGCTACATTATCAGTAACATAAGCTATATTTTATCCCCGTATTCTCACGGGAACGTGAACTACGCCTAAATGGACGCGCTACGCGTGACGCGCTGCTAGAATATTATAATTTACTAGCTGACCCTGCAAACGTTGTTTTGCTAAAACCCAAATATCTTACGGACTCCTATTTTTTTCCAAAATAAAATTTTGCCTATGTTACTCGTGGATACTGTGGCTTTCGAATGGTGAAAGAATTTTTAAAAACGGTCCAGTAGTTTTTGAGCCTATTCATTACAACCAAACAAACAAAGTTTTCCTCTTTATAATATTATATTAGTGTAGAAGTGTAGACTAATAAATATCACATTTTGACACATCTCCCAAACTCGGCGAATAAACTGCGGGGCATATTTATTCGAAACTAAAATTGTTCGTTAATGTATTACAATCCAGACTAATATTATAAAAACGTTTGTAATTCTCTCACTCGTAGTGGTTACATTATCGGGTAAAATATCAATATTGATATCTCCTGTGAAAATAATTGTTTTTGTGCTGATTTCACATAGGATTTTGTCAATAGAATCTAAATAGTTATTAACATTACGAAAACAGGGAGGGCGATACGAACAGATTATTGTATATTCATTATTAATATTAAGGATTAAACAATTTCCATCAGAAAAAGGTGGTTCAAACTCATTAATTTTAATATTTTCATTGACATATGCAATTACGCCGTCATTTTGGTTGTCTGATTGTTACTTAATAATCACGCCTAAACGGACGATCCGTTTCTTTTTTTTAACCGACTTCAAAAAAAGGCGGAGGTTTCTCAATTCGACCGTATATATATATATATTTTTTTTTTTTTTTTTTTTTTTTTAATGTTTGTTCGCGGATAACTTCGTCGTTTATGAACCGATTTCGATTATTCTTTTTTTGTTCGAAAGGAGATATCCCAAGTGTGGTACCATGGTAATTTTATCGAGGTATGATAAGTATCTCCAGAGATATTGAGATAAACATCTCAAAATTGATACTGAAAATGAATATTTTTTTTATGTTTGTTCGCGGATAACTTCGTCGTTTATGAACCGATTTCGATTATTCTTTTTTTGTTCGAAAGGAGATATCCCAAGTGTGGTACCATGGTAATTTTATCGAGGTATGATAAGTATCTCCAGAGATATTGAGATAAACAGCTCAAAATTGGTACTGAAAATGAATAGCGCGGCATTGAAGTCGGTTGTTTTTTAGTTTTTAAACGATATTATTCTGAAATTTAACAAGGAGATATACTTTATAGCTTGAGGATCCGATGAACTTTTTGTGAAAATATAATCATAATTTTTACACATAACTAACATAATTAACTCAGATCACACAAATGTTGATTGACAGAGCTTTATAGTGATAACATTCTTGGTAAACGTGAACGAAGTCAGCCATTTTTTTGGATAAAAATTGTCTGAAGTACTGAAACATGCACTGGGTTGCGGGTGCACGTAATGGTACGGTTGGCAACCCTACATTAATAAGGGGAATTAAACATGTGTTTTAAGTGTGACGTTCGACGTCTAGATGAAAGCTGAATGGCTCAATACCTTTGTTTTTTTTTTTGTAAATTCAAAGCGTTATGTTTCTGTTATATCTATATTTTTTGTTGAATATGATCTATTTAATGTTATTTGACGTGTGTAAGTGCTAATTTTTAATTTGCCCATATACTGAATAAATGCTTTGACTTTGACTTTGACTTTGACATCAGCTATATCAGCTAATGTAAAATAAAATACCAATTTGATTGCCAATTTACGACAAAGCCCAACTGTACCTTTACTATTGTCCACCGATCCACCGTGTCACTAAGTTATTTTTACCGAATGTCGATATTTTTTATAATATTTGCAACAAAGAGATGAGAGTATCTTTTGTCTCCTTGCAAGACAATACGTCTCTTATGCCTTCCGTATGTCTCGAATTGAAATGCATTACAAAGAAAAATATTTTTATATTTTACAAACTTCACGGGAGACGTATAATTGGATGGATACAAAATCCAACGACTTTTAATAATATGCAAGAATACTCATCATCATCTGATTCCGTAAACGATCTCATCATCATCAGCATTATCATCATCATCTCAGTCCACCGCTGGACAAAGGTCTCTTCTAAGGCACTCCATTGAAATCTCATTAATGTATACATAAATTTAACACCGTATACAAAACGAAAAAAACCGACTTCAAATGCCGTTCTAGTCATTTTTTTTTTTAAATTTATTATTTTTTTTATAAAGATTACTCGCAATGTGGGTTGCACATTACTAGTATTCTTGTTAACCCCTCCAACTATGCTTGTGTCTGGAGTGGGTTCACGCCAATAGTGCAATGGGCTATTGCCGCCTCATAAATATATATACAAAATTTACTAGTAATTTTTACAGTACCAATTTTGAGATGTTTGTTGTTTGCTGTTTGATGATATCCATATTTCTGGAGGTTCTCAAAAGATCTAGATTAAAATTATAATGGGACGAAATGGGAGGTATACTCCATCAATAAAAAAAAAAGTTTGCAAAAGGTTCATAATGACGGAGTTCTGAGGTAACCAACATAAAAAAAAGCCGAATTGAGAACCTCCTCCTTTTTGAAGTCGGTTAAAACTACACACAATACCTAAGTACAGGACTACATACAAATACTTCAATACGTCTTTGTTGTATCATATAGGCTAGCGTTTGACCACTATCTCGCCTTGTGGTAAGCGATGTTGTGATCGAAGATAGTGGACACGTTAGGCCTAGTATACTCTGACTCTCAAGGGCTGTGTGCTTCCGGAACACCGTAAGGTTATGGCGGCAGACTTTCTCCTTGACGGCGGTAAGCTACTTTATAGTAGCAAGTCAGGCGGAACATCAATATGCTCATACCACTGTGGTAACTACGTACTTAGTTTATACAGCTAAAAACCTACCTTTGTTTAGTCGGTACAGTCAGTTCACAACACTGCCTGCTATTTTAGGTCCAGGACATTATATACCGTTAATTTTAGTCACCGATAAAGATCCTTATCAGATAATATACCGATTGATAAGAATAACAAGCTGTAATACAATTATTACCAATAGATTAAATCAAAACAATATCATTGATGTTTTCCACATAGATTAAAGGTACGGAGTACGGACACCGCAGCGTACTGCGTGATCTATAGGCGGCGCGGCGATCAGATAGCGCAGTATACCGACTAGTTCGCACCAAACGCGATCAGAAAACAATTGAAAAGTACTGAGATCGCGCCCGCAGATAGCAAGACTCCGCGGTATGGCCGTACCTTAAGGATGTAATCATTGGAGATCTTTTCTACGACAAAAGGCGGTGAATTTACAGGGTTTTTGAGTATTCGAAGAAGGTATTTAATTTTGGAGTATTTTTTTGGTAGGTTACTTGATTCAAAGTTTCGCGTGTCTTGTATACAACATCTCATCACAGACCGTAAGACGACATGCATGCTTTTCTTTTAAAGGCTAACAGTAATAAAGCACTTTACCAATATCTCACCTGATGTTAAGTGACGATGTAGTATGATGGTATCATCGATTGGTGACATGTATTTGTTTGATGGGAAGTCTGAAATATAGCCAAAGTCTACCAGTGCTGCAGTGTACGATTAAGGCTTAAGCCAAAGGTCAAGATGACCTTCCCGGGGTTCACGATGAGACACGATGACCCCATCTATCTAAGGGTAAAATAAGCTAATACCTAGAGTAGGTATATACCCTCCGAGATTAGGTACGATCACAGAAATATGTATAATATTATTATTTATGTTTCTGCGGGTAGGATAAGTTAATTTTATATATATATATATAAAAGAAAGTCGTGTTAGTTACTACACTTATAACTCAAGAACGGCTGAACCAATTTTTATGATTTTTGTATTTTTGGAATAGTCTTTGTCAGGAATAGGATAATAAGTATTAAAAACAATGAATAATTGACCAAAAAAAATTATATAAGAAAAAAGATTTTGCCAAAATGTTCCTGGGTTTAAAAACTGCCAATTATTTGATGTTCAATTGTTTATCCCGCCGTATTTTTTTTGTATAATAAGGTATAGCTCCACACGATTAGTGTATTTAGCCAGTGACGAGTAGAGGTAGGTGCGAGCCGGTGTGGGGGCGAATAGTGGCACTCGGCCACTACGGCCCTACACCGCTGCTCCGGTACAAAGAGATGACTTGCTTTTCGGCTAATACATTTTGTAGCACAATAAAAAAACGTGGCGAGAAGATTATCTTGCAGACATTTGGGCCACGTTCCACCCGTCGTAGCGTTTTGCAAACTAAAATATTTTCAGATCGAAAAAGACATAGAAGACGAGTTATCAAAATCTGTATTGCCATAATACATAAATAAACTTAATATCTATTTTGTATTCATTTATTACGTTCACAACAGCCTAAAACAAATTCATGTAAAAGGTAACACGACATTCATTGTCTGTTAGGTGGTACGAAGTTCGCCGAGCCTGCTAGTATGTATATACATCACAGAATAAATAATAAGGTATTTATTCAATTTTCTGAGATATACTTACATAAATGCATGTGAATAAGTAAATACCTTAAATAGTCTTACTGTGACCACAAAAAAGATACCTACCACGCTGTCACTTACTTATCATTAGTCACGAGCAAATTTACATATTGGCACGAAAACTCTCTTCCGTCCGCGTCATTTTACAAGAAAAACATTAGTAAACAATGTTGTATGCATGCCCAAGGGTTTTTAAGCGTTTTCCACAATTCGTCATGATAATTGTTAAACACAATCCAAAATTTCATCGTACCGACGGGACTTGAACCCGCAGCAACCTCCGGAATGACATGTTCCGGTGCTTTGCCAATTAAGCCACGGTGCGAAGTATCGTTACGACGAAATTAGTGGATTGCATTTGTTAACCCAATTATGCATTGGTGGCGCCATCTATGACTACTTATTACGTAAGTTAATCATTCGGAAGAAATCATTACAGGGCCATCCCCTTCTAACCTAACCTATCCGAGTCGGGGTGCCCCAAGTCCCGATAATGAAAAAATAGGTTCATGTTGCACGTAACTTCAAACGCAAATTTAAAGAAAACCACGGTACGATGAAATTTTGGATTGTGTTTAACAATTTACAAAAATATAAAGTGTGAAACACTTCAAAGAAACATAATATTCGTCATGATAATGTCACGACCTTCTGTTTTCTTTCATTCTGGGGGTCAATAGCACTAGTGACAATAATACCTACAAAGTAAAATATATACGGTCGAATTGAGAAACCTCCTCCTTTTTCTGAAGTCACAATAATAGTAATAATAATCATCATCAGCCTCTGACAGTCCACTGCTGGACGTAGGCCTCTCCCAAGCGCCACTGAGCCCTTGGGCTCTTCTTTCCCAATCACTGCCTCGGGGCCTTGGCTTTGTGTATGACTTTCCGTCTTAGGATGAATATGCGCCACGCTGGGGTTGACGATTGTAGGGCGTAGCTTCTCGCACAGGTTACGCTGCTGACCGTCACCGGCCTATTAACTATGCCATACATTCGAAATGGTTATACCGCCACATGTCGGTCTCCAGAGCCTCGTTTGTTGGTCAGCAGGATGCACCACTGTGAGGTTGGCTGGGAGCACTGAGGTGGTATTTGTGCTCTATTACATTCCAATAAATGTACGGATATACCGCGGCGTCCTGCGTGCGCGATCTAAGCGGCGATCAGATAGCGCAGTAGTATTTGTACCGACTGGTTCACAGTGTTCACACCAAACGCGATCAGAAAACAATTGAAAAGGGGATTGCATTAGAATTTCGCATCCTGATATAAGAGGGGTTGGGGGGGCGAGGGGTGGGGGAGTTTTTTTTTATTTCACTTTTTAATTTTTGAGACGACGCTTCGCGGGGATCCTACTTCTGGATGGTTTAAAAAAAAATAACCACGAAGGGGAATCCCCTTCTAACCTAACCTATCCGAGTCGGGGTGCCCCAGTCCCGATAATGAAAAAATAGGTTTTGTTGCACGTAACTTCAAACGCAAATTTAAAGAAAACCACGAGTCTCCTCGGGGTGAAAGGGGAGTCAATTGAAAGGGGCAAATTACCTCCATAAAATACAACCCTTACCAACTCCAAATTTGGGATGCGAAATTCTAATGCCAACCCTTGAAAAGTACTGAGATCGCGTCCGCAGATCGCAGGACGCCGCGGTGTGGCCGTACCATAATACAATATTATAATACAAAGCTATAAGCAAAGCTATTTCCTACGAAGGCTCGAGCTTTCAATCAAAAAAATAGTACTCCAGTGATATGTTACATATTTTAGGTTTAGCGTGCATTTCTCAGAGGACGCAATTTTATTTTTTAGATGTTAAGGGACCGAATATGTGAAAAATTTAATTTGCAACAAAAAATATTTAAAAAATTTTAGATAAATCATAAAAATCTTCTGTATCTGCATCACTTTTTAGGGTTTCGTAGCCGAATGGCAAAAAACGGAACCCTTATAGATTCGTCATGTCTGTCTGTCTGTCCGTATGTCACAGCCACTTTATTTAGAAACTATTAGGACTACCTACATAGTTTTTTTTTTCCTATTCTACCCCCAACAAGATTGGATTTTTTCCAAAATGGCGGCCGTGAGATTCAATTCAATGTTATTCAATTTTATTGACGGCCGATCCTCGGGATAAGGGTTGCGAAACTTGGATTTAACTTTACACTAATCCCCCCTTGACATCTAAAAAATAAAATTGCGTGCCCTGACATATGCAACCCCAAATGTAACTTTTCAATGGAACAAAAGAGCTGTTGCGTAGCCTGCTGTAGCCTAAAATTTCAATTACCATCACACACTTTGAGATAAAAACTATTGCAACAATGTTTACCAAACCAAACATACGATGTAAAAAAAAACTAAATACCCTAAAAGCTTTAATTATGCATTTATAATATTGGTGAGATGGCTTGATACGACGCACTTAAGAGAGTCGTGATTTTATCATCATCATCATAAACAGCTTGCCGGTGTCTGTGTTTTCCATTAACTACAACCCGTGGGTGTTCAAATCGCGAGTGAACAGGTATCTTCTAGGTAAGCGTGCTACATCGTCGATCGCATCATCACTTAACATCAGGTGAGATAGTGGTCAAACGCTTGCCTAACCAGTATAATAAAAAGCTAGTATCAGTCCACAGCTGGACGTAAGCCTCTCCTAAGACATGCCAGTGAGCCCGATCTCCGACTATATTTTTCTAGCCATTGCCCACCGCTTTGCGTATATTGTGGCTTCACCTCATATAAGTCATGGTAATAGTTATTATTTAGACTTTTGTTATCTCCCTGGTTCCTGAATGTGATTTTTTATATTGCACGATTTTTTAAATAATCTCCAATTTATGCATCAGGAAGTGTACTTTATAATAAAGTACACTTTATAATAAAGTTCTTTGTTGTACAATCAAAAATACATATATCACGAAACAAGAAATTCTTATATATCTACAGTGTACATTGCCATACAATGGGCGAACTTATCGCTACAAAAAACACAAACCATTATTGATAATGTATAACATACATAATATAATAAAATATCGGTAGGTAAACATATTACTGGTTAATTATAGTTACGTTGTAATTTAAAACCGGCTTCCTAAAAGAGGAGGTTCTGAATTAGTCTGTTTTATGAGTTTTTTACTAGAAATCTTCATTAATTGTCAACTGATTTTAATGAATATTTTTTTCACGAGTAGGATATATCTCAGGGGTTTACACAACTTATATCAAGATCTGATGAGATATATATCCTCAAAAATATGGAGCATTAAAGACACCTCAACCTGCTATTGAAAAAAAAAACATACACTTGAATTGAGAACTTTTACTTTTTAGAAGCTGGTTGAAAATGACTCGCACGACAATCATGTGAAGTCTGTTCTGGAGTTTTTTTATTCTAGGTAGGTACTTACAGTTACCATGTGTGACGTCACATACCTTCTGCTAACTTTCGAGAAGCCGAACAACCGATAACAAAGCACTGACACATACCATCCAATCACTACACTAATAACAATATAATTATATCATAACAGGAAAATTCATAAATTTTATACACGTAGTTGAAAGCTGCCGGTTATTTTATCAAATATATAGTTTAATTATTTTATTGCACGCGAAAACTCCACGCGGTACTTGTAACCTATTGTAAACATATTTTTATCTTGTTATCAAAGTTCTAGGAACAGCAAAGTTGTAAAGTTATTTGTTGATTGAAACGCCGTAGAATCTCGTTTAATAACTATTAATACGTAATAATAATTAATTAATAATAAATATATTTAATTAATTAATTAATCTCTCGAGCGTCTACATTTTTTATTGCGGTTTCCGCTGACCGCGTCTCGCGGAAGACTGAAGTGAAAAATGCGAATTTAACGCTCTTTCTAATCAGACAAATTGATTTTGGTTTAACTTTCTCCTAAATCCGATTGAATGGGTTTACTCACCGCGCCTAACCGACATCCCGTTCCGCACGTAAATATAAGTAAATTTGTCTGTTGGGACAAGGGAAGTCGAACTGAAATTGTAGGTATATTCTTGATTGTTGAAGTTAGGAAGATCGGGATCTGTTGTGGTCTCTGCTTTATCAGGGCCCAGGGTATAAATGGACGGTCTACATTTGAACTGCACAGCGGCTGCAAGCATCGACGGGTTAGGATGTCGATGGCTGCAAGCTGCAAAATCGCATTTTGGATGCTAGTTTTGTGCAGCTGACATTACCTCATCGTAACTGCCAACAGGTTGCGCATTAGGCACCTAGCGAGTGTAGTCGAACTATATTTTAGGGTTCCGTACCTCAAAAGAAAAAAAAGTAAGCTCATAGGATCACTTTGTTGTCTGTCTGTCCGTCTGTCCATCTGTCAAGACCCTTTTTCTCAGGACGCATTCCTGAGAATAAGGTGGAATTTTATATCGATTACTTGGGCGTACGGTGTCTTTTGGCTGTTTATAAATCAAACTTGTAAGTCGATGCGATCAAAAGACAATATGACCGTTTATGTCGCATATTTTACGATTTCACATGGGAATCAAAACCTATAGGTATAACTTCCCGTTGACCTAGAATCATGAAATTTGGTAAGAAGCAAGGTTTTGAAGCACTTATAAAGGAAACATTCTAAAAACTGTAACTATGCAGTTAAATACCAAAAAAAAGTGAATTTACTGTTACAAACTTATTATTTGTGGTTGGTGTAGTACATTTTCTATGGATCGAACTGAAACTGCAAAGTTAAGTTTGCCCTTTAACCTAGTTTAATTACATTTGAACGGAAGCCTGAGATGAGATACCTGCGATTTGCGGATGATATCGTCATCATGGCTGAAACCGAGCAAGATCTCTAATACATGCTGAAGTACACTGACTGATTCTTCTGCACGCATCGGTCTCCGGATGAACTTGGACAAAACCAAGATCATGTTTAACGAGCATGTTATTCTGGAACCGGTTGCCCTAAATGGAGTTCCTCTGGAGGTTGTTCACGAATACGTCTACCTTGGGCAAATCTTACAACTGGGTAAAAACAACTTTGAGAAGAAAGCTCGCAGAAGGATACATTTGGGATGGGATACATTTGAGTCTTTTCATCGCCCATACCACAAAGCCTGAATACGAAAGCCTTTAACGAGTGTATCCTACCTGTAATTACTTACGGAGCCAAGACGTGGACACTGACTGTACGACTGGTTCGCAAATTCAAAGTCGCTCAGCGCACTATGAAGATAACTGTGATCGGAGTCTCTCTGAAGGATCGAATTCGAAATGAAGTCATCCGACAGAGAACCAAAGTTATCGACATAGCTCAAAGAATTAGCAAGCTGAAGTGGCAGTGAGTTGGTCACATCTGTCGTAGGACCGATAACCGTTGGGGTAGACGTGTTCTAGAGTGGAGACTACGGCTCGGCAAACGTAGTGTAGGGTGCCCTCCAGCTAAATGTAGTGATGATATACGTAAACCGGCTGCTGCTGGAAACAAAGAGCTGAAGATCGATCTCAGAGGCGTGCCATAGGTGAGGTCTATGTCCAACAGTGGACAGAGATAGGCTGATGATGATGATGTACGGAAGCCTCGGTGCGCGAGTCCAGCTCACACTTGGCCGGTTTTTTTCTTCATGAAAACTGCACATTCCATAGGAAATGGAAATCGTGTTAAAACGAGGAAAGGAACCTACGAAATAAGGCTTTAGACTAAGGGGATTTTATTAACTTTAGGTCTAGTGCCAGAATATTTAGTTTTCCTGTAATACATCATTCCGAAGTCAGCTTTAGGTCAATACTCGTGAGTAAGACGGAAGGAAACCACTTAATAGAAGTTTTTGTATGCAGTTGAGCATTGATACATATCTGAATATGCAAGAAGAGGGAAATGTGTTCAACCGACTTCCAAGAAGAAGGAGGTTCTCAATTCCTCTGTATGTGTTTTTTTTTTATGTATGTTACGCGATTACTCCGCCAATTGTGAACCGATTTTAATGATTCTTTTTGTAACAGGTAAGGTTCATCTTTAAAGTGGTCCCATTTAAACTTTATCGAGATCTGATAAGCATCTTCATGATATATGTTTCAAACTTGCTACTGAAACTGACTCGCGCGGCATGGAAGTCGGTTGTTTTTAGTTATTGAACTATATTTTATTGATCAAACGAACTTATGAAGTTCGATCAAAATTGTATGAGTCGTTTCATTCGAAGATATAAATGTATTCAAACGTAGTACTTTCAAACCTACAAGGTAGACTGCACGATTTTTAAAGTAGAATCGATTATTTAATCGATTTTAAAACTCAAAACACGGCAACACTATAGCCGCGCCATCGCTGTCACTCATTCCTTTAAAGATCTTCAATTCATAATCTACCAAAACTTCGCTAGGGTCTTCGGGAGGGTGGGTTTTATATCTTCGAATGAAACGACTCATACAATTTTGATCGAACTTCATAAGTTCGTTTGATCAATAAATTGTATTTCGTCGTTTCATTCTCGATATAAATGTATTCAAACGTAGATGTTTAGAGTACCATTATGGGAAGTTTTGTAAATAAAATAAAATTTTGAGGGTAATTTTCAGTATTATTCAGAAAATGTACAAAAATATTTTAGATATTCTTCTAATTAAATCACATATTTATCACATATTATCATCATATTATTTATCACATATTTATGTATGAGTAATTATCATGTTCTTATTAACTAGGTTAATGAATCACAAATTAGATGACAGAAAGATTGATCTAGCGAATTCGCTGTCATCAACAATGGGCCTATTGTAAAATCTGGCAAAAACAATTGAGGTACTAGACCACCCGGCAGTTTTCCGTATGATCTCTAGGGAAACTCCAGCCGCGCTTGCTGCCGACGTCGAGGCGTGACGCGTGCTATGCGCTTTGAACCGAGATGTATCTATGCCGCTATCAGATAACACCCCTTTTATCCACTTACTAATAGTCTGGCTCGTAGCGTTCCTATAGGGGCGTTTACAGGTCAAAAACAAGTTGCTGTTAGGATTTCTTATGTCTCTAGTTCTGACCAAGTAATCCTCAAGGGCTGTGGCTGGACATATGTTAAAGTTCTCCCGAAAATAGGGTAGGAAAAGAACGGGTATTTCCCGACCTGGACCAGATGTTTTTATCGCATCAGTAATGACAATTTTGATACCAGTTGAATGAATTTGAATTTGTTCCCGTTTTATTAATGATAAGGTCTGAACCCTGTGAGCCGTGCATAAAGCTAGTAACATTGATAACTTTTTGGTTAGCTGAGTGATCGGAATTTTGCTATGGGGTATCCATTTAGAAATATGACTGAGCACTATTTGAGGATCCCATGTTGAGCTGTATCGAGGTGTCGAAGGTTTTAGTTTATAAGCACCTTTGATTAAGCGCTTTATTCGTTCATCATCTCCTATGTTACTATTCAGTAATAGTGATATAGCCGAGCGATGGTTATTGAGCGTCCCGTAGCTAGCTCCATTGTTAAACGTTGCGGCGAGAAATGATAGAACTAGTTCATTACAGCTTTTGTAAGGATCAGTATTCCTACCGGAACAAAATTGCCACCACAGTTTGAGTGATGTACCATATTGTTTAATGGTGTTATCGGAAAGAGACGCAAGTATAAGATCTAAGGCTATTTCTGGAGACCCTCGTTGGATGAACGCCGTCCGCAGAGCCTCGCGACACCCAGGGTAAGTTGTTTGTGTAGAGGATGATGCTCCCTGGAGGGAGATAATAATAGGTCTTCATTAGGTCCGTAAAACTTAATATTAGAATCTAATATTTTACTAAGCATGGGATACCAAGGCTGTGATGGCCAATAAGGGAAGACTAGTATTCCATTTGCTTGGTCATCAATTATTTTTCTGATGCATTTAAGTAACAGCGAGAACGGAGGGAACGCATAAAAATAATAACTATCCCAATTCAGAGTAAATGCATCGACGACCATTGCATCAGGATCTTGTCTCCAAGATGCAAACAATTGACATTTGGTATTGGTGCGAGAAGCGAAAAGATCTATTTCCGGACAGCCAAAAGATTGTATAATATTTTGGTAGACTGAATCACAAAGTTCCCACTCTATATCAGGGTTCACTTTGCGAGATTCTTCGTCCGCTTCTTTATTTTCCTTAGTATTTATGTACGATGCAAACAGCCATATTTGTCGCTTCTCACACCACTGCCAAATTTGTCTCGCAATGGCGTTTAGATGGGGATATTGGATACCACCCATTCTATTAACATAGCTGATTGCTGTAGTATTATCTACCCGTAATAATACTGCACAGTTTGTTTTGTCATTTACTAAGCTTTTGAGACCAAGAAAAATAGCAAGTAACTCAAGATAATTAATGTGTAATTTTCTTTCGCTAATACTCCAACTGCCACTAGCACGTTTTCCGTCGCTAAATGCACCCCAACCAGTAATTGAGGCGTCTGTAAATACTTCCTTACAAAAATTAGGGTTTCTCATGGGACTAGAAGCAGTATCAATATTTTGAGACCACCAAACGACATCTTCCCGGATATTAACAGATATCGTAATATTAGCATCAAAATTATTATTATATTTTTTGAGTAATAAAAACTTTTCTCTTTCGATTATTTTAGTATATAACCAGCCATATCTTACGGCTGGGCAAGCTGATATTAAAACCCCAATGAACTGAGCAAATTCCCTGATAGTACACCTGGTTGGTGCCATAAACTTTTTAATGAAAAGAGCAATCTTAACGCGCTTCTCCTCTGGTAATGATAAAGTTAAGTTAGTTGTATCATATATGAATCCCAGGAATTTATGAGATTTTTGCGGCTGCAAACTACTCTTTTCATAGTTTATTACGAACCCTAAGCATTGAAGGGTACGCAAAGTTTCATTAACATTATTCAAGCATTCCATATAATCATTACCGATACATAAAATATCATCTAAATACTGGACGGATTTGAAGCCACGTGATCGTAAGGAAGCAATTACTTCTTTCATAATTTTACTAAAAACGCGAGGTGCCACTGAAAGCCCATATGGTAAAGCTGTAAATTCGTATGTGATTTCCTGTGAATTTTCATTTTGAAACTGAAAACGTAAATATTTTCGGTGATCGGAGTGAACGGGTATCAAAAAATATGCCTCTTTCAAATCTATCGTGGCTAAAAAACCATCTTTTGGTATTATTTTTGAAGCGGTTCTGTGGTCCTCCATTTTAAAATGCTCTGCAGTTATGAATTTATTAAGTAATTTAAGATTTAAAATAAATCTTTTGCCCCCATTAGGCTTTACAGCAAGAAATATTTTAGAAATAAATTGATCGGGTAATGGAGAACAAGGGATGATAGCACCTAGATTTAATAAGTTTTGAATAGCAAGAGACATTTCACATTTTTCATGTCTAGAAAAAGAGGATTGTGGAACTGTTTGCTGTATTACTTGATCATCAAATGGAATTCGAACGCCATCAGAGATCCACTTCAAAACTACAGAATTTTCAGTGATATTTTGCCAACAACTATAGAAATATTGAACTCGGCCGGCGTGTAATACCTGAGTTATTGTTGTGCCTGCGCTCGTGTTTGCGGCTTGGCTGGGTATTTCACCTGCACAGGTGTCGCTGTAGGTGGCTTCCGTGTAACTGCTGGAGGTGGTTTCCTGATCCCTCCCCGGCCCCCGCGGTTGGTTGGATAGCGGAGAGGGGTTCCCCAGTTTCCCCGAAGTTGTGGGGTTCGGAAGGGTACAGATGTCGAAGGAGCAGGAGAATTACAAAAAGTTTTCTTAATCTGAAGGCCCTGTTTCTCAATGGTCTTCGAGACTTTGATTTTATCAGACAATGTAGAGCCAAATAGAGTCTCATCTCTACAGTTGTCTTGGATTATGTTCAGAAAACTTTTGTCGAGACTTGGAGTAATTAATTTAACTCTCACTTGGGTTTCCCGATGGTGAAGGTCACTAAGTATCCGACATGCGTCACTTAGGTGCTTGATAACTTTTAATTTATCATAACCCTTATTCAGGAGTAAATCCATCGCTTTATTGACGGCCGTCACGCCAGCACCGAGTTGTTGCTGTGAGCCGGCAATTTTTTTTATCCCGACTTCGGGTAGCCTCAGTAACGGCGGCTGAAATTTCTGGATTTAATTTTGGTGCCTGTAATAAGCTACAGTTTTGTGGGACTAAATTTTCCTTAAGAAGTTTTTCTTTATCTTCTTTCGGTAGCCCTTTTTTCAAAATAGGAAGCCAAAGTTGGGCAAGATTGTCATGAATTCTGTCTCCGAATTCTGGCTGGTCACTTGTGCTTGCACCAAGTGCCAATAAAATTCCAGGGTCTAACTCTGGTATTTCTTGGACATCGGGTGTATTCACAATATCCATTAGACTTGCGTCTATTGGTGCATCAATCGCGGGGAGTACCTCCGCCGATGTTTCGTCAGTTGATGACGGTACCATTCCAATTTCTAGTTCGTGAATATCTACGACAAAGAAATGTATTTATTTATTAAATTACCTCAATGAAGTTCATTATTTATATACGTGCGTTCGTATCAAAAGTAAAATGACCAATCTATTCTCTATTATTTCTCCCAATGTAAACAGTTTTTTTTTTTTTCTTTTTTTTTTTTTTTTTTTTTTTTCGGTAATTTTATAACCATATTTTATGCCCGCGTGTTGATTCTCGACCAACCTTGGGCTTATATTTATTATCACCTTCGTGTTGATTCTCGACCAACCCCCAGGTATTTTACAAAGAAATACTTATTTGTTATATTTTTCGTTGCCTTTGTGTTGATTCTCGACCAACCCCCGGGCATAAAATAACTAAACCTCGAAGGTTACACAATATTATTTTAATAAGGAGGGTATTCTGCCATGAAAAAAAAATATGGATAACTTACCGTTGATATCTTCGGATTCAGACGAATCCGATGACGAAATGATCCGCTGGCGACGGTGTGTCGCTTTTTTCACCTTGGACTTACGCAATTCGTGATCACGATGTCCAGTTTTTTGTTCTTTCTTACGCTTCGGCATTTTTAACGAAGTTTCTACACTGAGTTTATATACGTGTGCTTGCTACCTTGCACGAGAAAGGAATGAGTGACAGCGATGGCGCGGCTATAGTGTTGCCGTGTTTTGAGTTTTAAAATCGATTAAATAATCGATTCTACTTTAAAAATCGTGCAGTCTACCTTGTAGGTTTGAAAGTACTACGTTTGAATACATTTATATCGAGAATGAAACGACGAAATACAATTATTATTATTACTTTATACGTACAAAAATAATGCATGTATACATATTCCAACTACATACAATACATGTTGTTTTTATGGATGATACTTCAGACAGGTCAACTTTTAACCGATTCGGTTTTTTTAGAAAGTATACTTACTTCCCGTTTGGTTCCAATTTCGTTGAAGTATGATGAGTATCTCCAGAGATATGGAGATAAACACCTCAAACTTGGTACTGAATAAGACTGTGGCATTTGAATTTTGAAGTCAAGTTTTTCGTTTTATAAATGAAAATACGGAGATATCATTTTGAATTATGATGACAATTTGCTTTTACCAGTTCATTACACTTAGTTACCTCTCCCATTGTATATAACCATTACCTACTGTATGAGAACTGAATAAGATCGTTTAAAAAAATAAAAGAACCGACTTCAAATGCCGCGCTATTAATTTTTGGTATCAAGTTTGATGTGTTTATCTCCATATCTCTGGAGATACTTCTCAGAACTCGTTAAAATTACTATGGTGCTACGCTTGGAATATCCCCTTTTCAACAAAAAAATAATCATCAAAATCGGTTCGTAAACGACGAAGTTATCCGCGAACAAACAAATCCTCATCTTTTTTTAAAGTTGGTTAAATATAAATCTAATAAAAATAAATTAAAGAACTAAGAAAGTTTTGATATTCACAAACATTTATTTAAAATTTTAACAACACAAAATACCTTTGACTAGGTTAAGCCTTAAATATATTATTTAGCTTATTAGCGTAACTACACTTTGGCAATTAATCACTTAACTTTACTTGATTATTAAACTCGTATGTATAAAGACTATCTACTTATTAATTATATTAAACAGTTACTTGCAAGTCCAGCTTGTATAGAGTTGTAAAACCCTGACTAGTGTATACTGTAATATATCGTTTGACATTCATCAGAGTCATCGAAGTAAACGAGCGTGGAATTCTGCTCATCTTTTTACCGAATCCAGGAATTAAATTTGCTCCCGGAGGTGCTCGCGATTTTCCCTTGATAGAGATGTCAGCACACCCGTAAAAATGTTCCTGGTTGCCGCATCCTAGTTTGCTAGATCCATCCTTGCAGATGCCCCAGGAGTTTCCACAGATCCATTTCCATTGCAGAACGCAACGCTCACAACTCAGGCCTTTGGGCAGTTTGTACTTGACCTCGTATTTAGCAGCATCTTTCTCTGGCTTGTACTGCATGCCGCCGGTCTCTAGTTCCACGGGATATTTGTCGAAGCAGGCCTGATCTGTTCTGTTAGCGTCGGGACAGATTTTGAACTCCCAGTACCCATAGTGGAACGCCGTGATCTCTACGGTGACTGTGATGACAGAGCCGGCTTCGTACGTCGTCGTGATAATACCGGAGTCGTAGAAACCTCCAGTCTCGTGGTTTCTGGGACTTTGCTCGTCATATGGATCTCCGCAGACGCCACATCTGCAATTGATGGTTTAGTATCAAATATTTTATGTGAACACTTTCAGGCAAATTACAAGTAAAAATACACACTATTTGTGTACACACAGAATTACCATTTGTTAGTAATTCTGTTGATGACAGAATCCACAGCAACGGTACCACATTTAAGCAACATGTAGTCGACCTACTTCCCTTACTTGTATAATTAATAATTATGAGCTGCTAGCCCTCGCCTGTTGGTAAGCGATGATGTGGTCAAAGATGGGCTCCTACTAACTGTGGAAAACGTATCGCCAAGGAATGGCATTCTCTGCCTTATTCTGTGTTTCCGATTAGATACAATTTAGGGGTGTTAAAGTCGCGAGTGAATAGGTATCTTTTGGATAAGCGAGCTACATCATCGACCGCACTATCACTTAACATCAGGCGAACGCTCCCAATTTCCGCATAAACAAAATCTTTTCAAGTCCAGTCAACGGTATCTCCTAAAGTTTATAAGTTTAAAGTGACTTACTTCCCACCGTTGTCAGTGTACTGGCGACCGATGCCCCCGCAGTTCAGTTCGTTGTCATTGACGTCCTCTCTGGTGTTGTTGTACCCAGCCCGCCACAGAGACCCTCGTCCAGGAGGCTTCAATAACCGACCATGGCCCGCCACGACCGCCACCGCAGCACTCAACATCATTAGTGCGCTCCACATCTGGAACAGAACCGGCAGTACGGTGAAGGTTGTAATTCTTCTATCCAGGTTCCCAATTGCTTGCCAGTGCTGTACGGACAAGCGATGTGCAAACAGCCCCCCTGATTTTCAATCATTCGAAAGCAAATTCGGATTCGGAAACTGCCTCTCCTTCGACTAAGATCATTGCAACTCACTGCAATGTTCTAATCCATAACTTTTGATATTATAATTTGAAAAAATCTGATTCTAATCTAAATGTTTTCCGCAACTGAATAGCTCACGGAATAATAAATATCACAAACTCAAAATTACGCTTCCAAATCCGAATTTGCTTTCGAATGATTGAGAATTGAGAAAGCAAATTTAGATAGCCTCATTCTGCCTCATCACTTATTACATCAAATATTTTTTCATTCCATCTATTTATATCTGGTCTTCTTCATCAGTTCCATCCATAGATTATCTGTTCCCATTGTTGGACGCGGACTGATTGCTGGATGGAATACAATCTGTTCAGCTTAAAACTGTTTTAATTTACCGACTTCTTGAAGAAGGAACTCAATCTATGAACGCTTATTTCTGAACGTTTACCGATTTCGAATTTGCAGGTTGTATAAATGTTATCAAAATCAAATTGAAATCTTCTTGCAACAACTGAAATTACACGCGCGGAATATAAAAATCTCCTATCAAGTTTTAAACGCCATTATGTTACACTATTCAAGAAAAGCCTGATTGATCAGATCACATAATTCTTTTCTATAAAATAATATTTTAAAAAATAGTCTTACAGTTAATTATTTGTTAATTTGGAAGGACGACCTTTCTCTCGAGAGACGAGCGGTTAAATGACACGTTGTGACCTATGACATGCTATACCTTAAGGGATGGGAGCTTATATACTGACTTAATAATGACGACAGTAACAAAACAGACTATATTTGTAATGCTATAAACGTATGTTAAAAACCCAAATACACTAATGAATTTACCTTGAACATAGTAAGATAATACCTGACAAGTTCTCTCCATACAGGATACTCCACTGCATTTTTAGGGTTCCGTAGCCGAATGGCAAAAAACGGAACCCTTATAGATTCGTCATGTCTGTCTGTCTGTCTGTCTGTCTGTCTGTCAGTCCGTATGTCACAGCCATTTTATTCCGAAACTGTTAGGACTACAGAATTGAAACTTGGTAGGTAGATGTATTCTGTGAACCGCTTTCCGATTTTAATACAAAAATAAAAAATATAAAAATTTAAGGGCATCCCATACATAGAACTGAAACAAAAAAAAAATTTTTTCTTCAAACCTATACGTGTAACAGTCAGCAGTTTTAGAGATATGGCGACCGCAAAGATAACTTTGTTTTTCATACAAACACTATGAAAACTAAGTTAATTTTGTAGTTGCGAAAAATCAAAGTTATAGAATACTCTACTGTGTTACGGAACCCTACGAGTGCGAGTCCGACTTGCACTTGGCCAGTTTTTTTTTATTGCAAACAGACCATCACTCGAACACTATCCTACCTGTAGGGCTATTCTGTAAGCTATCTCGACAGCGGAATCCGCGGTGAGATTCGAATTTCGTACTACGAAATTCAATCGTATCACGATCATAATACGGTTGAATTTCGTAATACGAAATTCGAATCTCACCGCGGATTCCGCCGTCGAGATAGCTTACAGAATAGCCTAGCTGATGTTGATGTGAGGTGACGTTGCGGTCTAACGTGCTTGTCTGTAAGTGGATTTGTGTCAACTATGAACCAAAAGTTATCGACACAGCTTTAAAGAGTAACAAGCTAAAGTGGCAGTGGGCTGGCCACACCTGTCGTAGAAAAATAATTTTTCTCAGTGTTGTTCCTGACAAATTTAGCGTTGCCGTATTCTAATTCTAAAATTGCCGGATTTTCAGTGAAATCTAAGAAAAATGCCGTATTGTACAAAATGTTAATTTAGAAGGTTTAATTAATAGTAAAATATACAAGTGATGTATGTACTATGCGTGTACTACTTTTAAACTTAATTATTTTATTCCTCACCATATAAGTTTTGAATCGTTTCTAGTACTTCTGATTCTGTCGCATGTAGGTCATACTGTTTTTTATTTTCCATTTTTCATACGAAATATTGTTTTTGTTAACTTTTTTTAGTCAATTACCGTATATTTTAATACGGTAATCAAAGAGCTGCCGTATAGCGTATTTATGACGCCTAAGATGCCTGAATGCCGTTTATTACGGCAATTGCCGTATCAAGAACAACGCTGGTTTTTCTTTATGTCATAGATTTATGACTAGCGTTTGACCACTATCTCTCTTGTTGGTAAGTGATGATGCGGTCGAAGATGGTAGCACGTTACACCTAGAATGGGAATTGGCTCACAAAGACAGCTGCTGGAACCATTGTGTTATCAATGGCTGGAACACATTGAATGTTTTAGCGACAGATTTTCTAACTTGAGAGTGGTAGGTGGCCAGGCTGACACGAGATAGTGCCCTACCACCATTCGTGGGTTAGGGGATTTTTACGATGTTTTTCCTTCACCGGACGGTCACTGTGCCACATAGCGCACAATTTTTTTTTTAAAGATTTACATTGGTGCACAGCGGGCATTGATCTCGGTACCGCTTGCGTTGAAGCCGACCAATCTCCTACTACACCACTGGGCCCTCAAAACCGTTGGGATAGACGAGTTTTAACGTGAAGACGTCTCGGTAAAAGTAGTGTAGGACGCCCCCAGCTAGGTAGAGCCATGATACGTAAGCCGTCTGGCGGCGGTTGGAAACGAATAGCTAAAGATCGAGCTCAGTGCCGTGCCATAAAAGAGGCCTATGTCCAGCATTGGACAGAAGTTTGCTGAAAATGATGATGATGAACCATGTCTGTTTGTCTGTCCATGGTATAACTTTAGTACTAGAAAGCTGAATTTTGGCATAATTATAGATACATAATAAGTATATAAACATCATTAGCGACAAAGTGGTAAATAAATAGCCCCTTGTAAGTAACAATTTATTCTTGTACTTCCATACATATTTTTATATACTTATGTATAAACTTAACTTTCAGTGAAATTACAGGGCATGTGAGACTTAACATCTTTATGTCTCAAGGTAACAGGCGCAGTGCAGTGACATGCATAATTCTGGCAGTTCAAAATAATTCCGGCTGTAAAAAAAATTATGATTCAAATCGGAACTACGATTGGAGAAATCACGTAACATACGGATATCCTTCTAACTTTTGGGCAGTTCAACTTCTTACAAGAAACCTGATTTTTAAAAAATTTATATCATATAGGCTAGCATTTGACCACTATTTCACCGGTTGGTAAGTGATGATGCGGTCAAGGATGGTAGGATTGGTAGGTAGCACGCTAGGCCTAGAATGGGAACTGGCTCTCAGGGAGAGCTGCCGGAATACATTAGATGTTTGACTACAGATTTTCTAACTTGAGGGTGGTAGCTGGCCAGGCGGACACTTGACAGTGTCCTACTGAGCGTACGCGGGGTGCAGTTTTCCATACAAACGTATTCCCCTGTTTCCTCCCTGGAAAATGCTTCTAGAGCAAAATATGTTATTACAAAAAATCAAGGTCTGCTGTAGCTATGCCCCTATCATTTGCTTTTTATGACCAACCAATTGCAAATGCGAAGAATGTATCTTCGATAGAAAAATCTATTGGTGCACGGCGGGAATAGAACTCGCTACTTCTGGCTTCAAGGCCGACCATTCTCCCACTACGCCACTGGGACATCAATAAACACGAGGACTATCCTTAATCCTGTGAAACTAAGTTTAATAAAAGGAAGGAAGTAGTACCTACTACGTAACCCTGAATCACGGTTTCATACAGCGTAGTCCTTTCTTGTGTTTTCCTAAATAAAACGTCATGAAAATTACCAACCTTTCCTAATAACAATGGCTTTTTTCAGCTGGGAAAGTTTTATTGCATGTGCTTTATCGAATTCATCCATATTGAGTACCTAACTATACCGCAATCATTTCTTGTATGCTATTTATGGCATTTTACCGCTATCCACCTAAATGTTGACAACAAGACGTCCCAGTATGCGATAAGACAACACTTTGTAATTCCTCCACCAGTGGTCCTCCGGTGATTAAAAAACATCGTTAAGAAACCCCTCACCCCCGCATGGTGGTAGGACACTCGCAGTAGTGTGTCCACCTGGGCCTAACCTAACCCCCGCATGGTGGTAGGACACTCGCAGTAGTGTGTCCACCTGGGCCGGTAGTCTCTACATGAATAGCGATGAATTTCGACCGATAACGTGGGGTGGGAAAGGTGGGGGGGATACAAACGTTGAGAGGGCCCGGTGGCGCAATCGGGAGAACGCTTGCCTTTGATGCCAGAGGTACCGAGTTCAAGCCGCCGTGCACCAATGGATTTTTCTATCGAAAAATGTATGTGCGCTCTTCACAGTGGCCCTCCGGTGAAGGAAAAACATCGTTAAGAAACCAACAACCTCCGCATGGTTGTAGGACACTATCTGGTGTCCGCCTGGCCAGCTACCACCCTCAAGTTAGAAAATCTGTCACCAAACATCTAATGTGTTCCGGCAGCTATCCTTGAGAGCCAGTTCCCATTCTAGGCCTAGCGTGCTTACCATCTTCGACCGCATCATCACTTACCAACAGGTGAGATAGTGGTCAAAACTAGCCTATAACGTATAAAAAAAAAAGTCAAACATTTGACTTTAAGAAAAAAAATTGTTTTTAGTAACCTCAACGTCATTTTTAAAGACCTATCAATAGACGTACGTATAGGTTTGATAAACATTTTTTTTAATTTAGTTTCAGTTCCATGTATGGAGCCCTCGGAAGATATTTGATTTATATATATACGACATGTAGATAAATATTTATTTTCTGAAAGTTTGAGTTCTGTAACTCAATTGTTTTTTTTTTCTAAAGCAGAAAATGTAAAAAACAGAAAAAAAATGTTTTTCAAGACTGCAGCAATTAATCCAATTTTTTATATATCTTTACGACTAATATGCTATTATAAAAAAAATAAAAGCTTTATAACATTAAAGGATCATAGAAAAATAAAAAATATTAATGTTAAATTTAATTTTTTACCATGGTACAATTTTGGCTCAATAACAAAAAAAAAATCGTACCTTTAATATTTCCCTATAATAATGTATATCTATAGACATCTATAGACACCCATAGGTTTGATGATCTTTTTAGGGTTCCGTAGTCCTGACAAGGAACCCTTATAGTTTCGTCATGTCCGTCTGTCTGTCTGTCCGAGGTGATCTGGTGATCTGTCCTAAGAGACTGTTAATAATAGAAAGCTGTAATTTTGTAGGGGTATGTATATAAATTACGCCGACAAAGTGGTGAAATAAAATTTAGAAAAATATTTTTTTTAGGGTAGCTCCCCTACATAAGAAGTGGGGATGAAATTTAATACCATTTTTCGATTGAATGCTCCATTTGCGAAATATTAAACTTTAAAGTGCAAATTTTTGTTCCAGTAGGGCGTCCCCCCATCTAAAAGCTATACTGCTGGCTTGAAAAATCTAGAAAAATTCGTGATAATAGTGCATTTCATAAACTTTAAAGGAAAACTATAGCGGTTAAGATAACTTTATTAGTTTAGCAGTAATAGTCGTTGAACTTGGGTGTTGGATAACTTTGTACCAAATACAAAATCCTTAGAATAAATCCTTTAAAGTGACAAAGACGAAGGGTACTTCGTCTTTGTCACTTTAAACTTACTTAACTTAACTTTTAACTTTTAAACTTATAAACAAGCAACTAGGTATAGTTGCTTGTTTATAACGGGTAAAGACTTGGATTGAATAACGGGCTACTACGGAACCCTACACTGCGCGTGGCCCGACACGCACTTGGCCGGTTACTATCCGGTTATTATATCGAAACTATTATACTAACTATTCCCAAATTACTAGTAGTTTCGGAAAAAAGTGGCTGTGACATACGGACGGACAGACAGACAGACATGACAAATCTATAAGAGTTCCGTTTTTTGCCATTTGGCTACGGAACCCTAATAAAGTGTCATAATAATACTTTGTTCCTTCAATCAAACATAGCTAACTAAGATTGAATAATAAAATTGATATTTGAATGTTTTATTTATTTACTTTCACAATAGAAGCTATTGCTGTTATTTTGAAAATTAATATTATTTTTAATAGATGATGTATATGTGATATATATATGTACATAAATAGCAGAAATAAAACTGGCCAAGTGCGAGTCAGCATCGCGTCTCTTAACGCACACTTAGAGAGGGTTCCGTACAATACGAAACATAACAGAGTTTCAACCTCATATATTTGATTAATTGATATTACCAAGAATATTTGGTTTGCTCGCGATCTGGAAAGACGGGGCTCGTTTAATAGCGCCATCTATGTCAATTTGCCGAAACCAATTAGATAGATGGCGTTTAAAAACACGTTTTTTGTATGGGGACCCCCCTTTAATTTTTAACTTTATTTTGTTTTTAGTATTTGTTGTTCTAGCGGCAACAGAAATACATCATCTGTGAAAATTTCAATTGTCTAACTATCACGGTTAATGAGCTATAGCCTGGTGACAGACGGACAGACAGACAGACAGACAGACAGACAGACGGACAGCGGAGTCTTGGTAATAGGGTCCCGTTTTACCCTTTGGGTACGGAACCCTAAAAAGCAATTAAAAGCGAGCATGTAATGTATTATTTTATTTTTAATGTTTTTTTTTACCGTCGTCCTTTTTAAAAAAAAAAAAATATTACATTATTATAGTGAAATATTAAAGGTACGAAATTTTATTTGGTAATTGAGCCAAAATTGTATCATGGTAAAAAATTAAATTATCATTTTTTTTCTATGATCCTATGATGTTATAAAGCTCTTAATTTTTTTATATAATAGTTATTGTTAGTCCTAAAGATATATATTTGGATTAATTGCTGCAATCTGTCTTGAAAAAAATGTTTTTTTTTTCTGTTTTTTACATTTCTTACTTTAGAAAAAAAAACAATTGAGAGTTAGAGATCTCAAACATTCAAAATATACCTATTTTATTAGTACCTACATATCGTGTAAATATCAATAAAATATCTTCCGTGGCAAATTTTATTAGCTTATAACCCTTTCCAACCAAACAAATGCATAATAAGAATGTTATACTTTAAATAGAAACAGAAAATTGTCAAAATTCTATTTATATTTCAAAATTCATAAAGATCCTTGAAATTTGCCACTTTTTGGAATCGTAAGCGTAATCCGCATCATGACTTAACAACAGGTGAGATAGTGGTCAAACGCTAGCCTAGAAGATTTAAAAAAAAATCTGTCAGAGTTAAAATTTATGTCCTAAATCTGCCGAAATGGCAGATATCTGCCATAAATGGTACACTGATACCAGACGTAATTTGGATGACAGATGTAAATTCTTTAGATTTCCAACAGATGGCGTTAGTAACCAAACATTATGTTCGCAGCGAAGTTAATTCTTTGATCTTCTAACGGTCCTCCCCCTCTCTAACAGCCAAACTACTGGCTTGAGAAATCTGGAAAAAATTGTGATAATATTGCATTTCATGATACTTAAAGGAAAACTATAGCGGTTAAGATAACTTTATTAGTTTAGCAGTAATAGTCGTTGAACTTGGGTGCTGGATGATTTTGTACCAAATACATAATCCTTAGAATAAAACCCTTTAAAGTGCAAAGACGAAGTACCTAGTTGCTTTTTATAACGGGTAAATACTTACATTGAATAACAGGCTACTACGGAACCCTACACTGCGCGTGGCCCGACACGCACTTGGCTAGCTATTTTTAATGTTAGTAAAATTATATTTTGTTTTTACTGATAACACATCTACATGTGAATTTAAATTACTATGTTAAAGTACAAATCAATAGGCGTGATAGTTTTTCAGTAATGTGCACCACAAAAGTGCTCAGGTTGTGGGATAGTGTTAGGGCTCGCTTCGCTCGCCCTGATAATCTCTGCTATTATTCTTATAGATTTAATAGAAACTTTTTTTGCAGTGTTGGTTGGTACAAAGTACGTTCATAATTGTGAAATTTAATTATGTATTTAATGTAATTAATATGCAATGTCGCGGGACTGAACAGAGGTCTTAACATTCATGATTTCGTAAAAGAGGGGTAGGGGTTGGCCCGGGACGTAATAAAATATGACAACAATAAATACAAGTTTTGTAATCCAGTTCTCCAATCCATTTGTAACCCATTCATCTTTATTTAACAGATAGAAAACTTAAGTGATTTTTATTGTGATATGCCTATCGCCTCTCTTACCACAACATGCATTGTAGTGGTAGAGTAGACTAAGAAGCACCACTCGCATACTTATGGCACTTTGAAGGTAAATAAAGTAATTTGTACAAAGCTACTACGGCATCCCCGCCACGTTTCGGGCAGGTTCAATTATTCATAATGACCAGCTGATACACGTAAATACCGAATGAACAACTGATTGTCATTCCACAGGTGATGTAGAAATCTAACTGGAACCACTTGCGGTGTTACTTGTGAATTAGTTTAGATCCGGCCAGTAATGACAGTCAAGAAACTTACGCCACAACCACACTGTTTAATCAAATAATTCAATTATTTACTTAAGTTATTTAATTACTTAGGGTACTCATATATTCCTTCCTTTTTAACCGCCTTCAAAAAGAGAAGGTCCTCAAACGTTTGTATTATTATTTTTTAATGTGTGTTAGCACAAAACATCGTCATTTATTAACCGGTTTGGGAAATTCCTTTTTTTATTTGAGAGAGTATACTTTCCGTTTGGTCCTACTATATAATTTATTGAGATCTTATGAATATCTCCAGAGATATGGCAATAAAAACCTCAAATTTGTTACTGAAAATGACAAGAGTGACATATCTTCACATGCCACTGCACTGCACTGTACCGCATTGTACATACATACATACAATCACGCCTTTCTCCCGTTGGGGTAGGCAGAGACTACTTCTTTCCACATGCTACGATCCTGACATACCTCCTTCGCTTCTTCCACTTTCATGAGCGCCTTCATACATGCTCGCCGGTTATAGGTACTTTTGACTTGGCCTTTCTTTAAAACGTCTCCCATCTGGTCGTGATACGTTCGCCTAGGTCGGCCTCTACCAACTCGCCCATTCACACTCGTCTCATAAATCTGTTTCGTCAATCTTTCTTCATCCATCCTCTCTAGATGTCCAAACCATCTAAGCATCCCTTTCTCTATCTTTGTCACTACATCTTCTACCACACCACAACATTCCCTTATCACGCTGTTCTCCAACTTATCCATCAGAGTCACTCCGATCATACTTCTCAAGCTTCTACAGCATTAATTTTACTTTCCTGTTTCTTCTGCCATACCCAGCATTCACTATCATGCATGAGTGTGGGAACCAACACTCTCCTATGTACAGCCAGTCGTGCTTTTTTAGACACGTTCTGACTTCTCATAAAGTTATGTAGTGCCCCACTCACTTGGTTTCCAGCCAAAACTCTTCGCTCAATATCACTTTCATACTTACCATCTCTCGTAAACTTAGAACCCAGGTACACAAACGCTTTCACTTGTTCCACTCTTTCTCCTTCAATCGTCACATAACAATCAGTCATTCTTTCTTCTCTTTCAAAAACCATTACTGTGGTCTTGCTTACATTCACTTTCATCCGTTTGCTTTTTAAGGCGTCATGCATAATATTAACCATTCTTTGCAACTCCTCCTCCGATGATGCTAATATCACCTGATCATCAGCGTATAGGAGGCATTTGATGGTTAAATCATTCATTCTTAATCCGTACACACTCTCTTTCAGATCTGTCAAGCAATTGTCTATGAATAGGTTGAACAGCACTGGCGATGCAACACATCCCTGTCTAACGCCTCTTTCGATGTTAAACCAGTCTGTGTACGCTCCGTTTATTCTGACACAAGCACTGGAACCCTCATAGAGTGATTTCAGTGCTCGTATCAAACTGCCGCCCACCCCATACATAGACAATGTTGACCACAATTCATTTCACACCACTCTGTCATAGGCATTTTCAAGTCTACGAATGCGCAATAGACCTTTTGGTGTTTGGCCAAACATTTTTCGGCTAGTGTCGTAAAGAAAAGACCTGATTCATGCATCCCATTCCTGTCCTGAAACCCGCTTGTACATCCCACATTTTTTTATCAGTTTCATTCGTCACTCTTGTAATCAGTACCTTTGCATACAATTTTCCGACGATGCTGAGTAAGCTAATGCCGCGGTAGTTTTTGCAGTCTTGCTGTGATCCCTTTCCTTTGTATAGCGGCACAATGACGGCTTTGCACCACTTTGTACCGTATTGTATACGTATATATTATGTATGTTACTCTTTGCTGTACAAATGGGCTGTACACATGCATTGACCTTGCAAATGTCACATTTTTAGGATCTTTATCATTATTTGCAAAATGACAAGCACTTTATTACTCAAACAGACAGGCCCACTGTGTCACCTGATCTGATGATTCTAAGTTGGTAGCATGCTAGACCATAGTAATCATAGTAAGGACCATAGGAGAAATTTTGTTTAATCCACATACCGCAACCGGGCCCCTAGACAAAATCCAATTTCTGTTACCATTTACGCTAACGCAAGTTCAAAATGTATGACATATGTTTCCCAACAAAGTTTGGATTATGTCTAGGGAGACCGTTCTTACTAGCTGGCTCTAATCATGTCGGAACTTGGCGAATTGATAGGCAACACGTAATTGCTTAGTAGGTGGTTCCAGCACGGCCGAAGTTTTGGTATTTCCGAATGGAACTCGCCGAAGACTCGCTTGCAGCCAGCCATCTAGGAGCTTCCATTCTCATGGATCCAGGTGGGTAACTAATGTAACATTGACCCTTACGTGGTTAACGTTTGCTTAATATTTGAAATACTCTTTGGTGGCAACAAGGTAAGACTTCTCCTAATCAGGTAAGTCTTGCTTTTTTCGTATTCACACACAACACTGAGGTCCCGTGCTCGCGAACGCATAGTGTCATCACATGAGTAAAGAAACGGGTGTCATTCTAACCAATACGGTTGACATTACTTGTGTCAAATACACCGCTAAATCTTCATTAATACGGCCGTCGTGTAATAGAAATGGCGAGTGAAGCTAGATTTGAATGTCTTGATAATACATTCGCAAGCACTGTTAACCTGATAATGATCATCAAACATAATAACTAGGTAGCTAAAATGTACGTAAGAAAATAAACTACAAAATACCAAACAACTTTTATTATCATAGGAGTTCCTTGCCATAATTTTAGGGTAAATAAGTTAAATAATAAAATCACAACTTAATGAATACTTAAAATTAACTCGTACGTCAAGAAATTCAAATTTTAAATTTTGAATTTTAAATTGTAATCAACAATCGTAGTAGATCAAATCGCCGGCAAAATATTCATCGAACGAAGACGTATCATTAATTCACTTATTTCTATGGCAGGTAAAACAGAGTCAAAAATCAATTAAAAATATTAAATACCAATGGACATTCCAAACAAACAGATTGGTTTAAAAAATATCGCCATATGTGCTTAACAGCGCTCTGGAGTGTTTAGTTCTTTGAACATCCTGAACATTTCGGATCATAAGAAACGTGCAGGCTCTGTACAACTGTGACGTCTAGGACTGGTCAGTCCCTAAGATGCCAACGATCGTGGTACATGCAACTATCGGTACTGGATACGAGGCAACGTGTTATTCGGTAAACTTATACTTTTAAGTTCAGATGTAATAGAACTATTTACATGTTTCAACAGAATCATACAACTAGCAATTAAAATTGAAAACGATTCAAATTATTAACTTTTACCTAAACATACATCACAGATAGAGATAAAAAAGGAACTAATATCTATGTTATGTGCAGCTTCATCTAGTGACTCAATCGGTAAGAGTAAAACGACTTTATTTTTTTGACGTCGCATCAAAACATAAATTTGTTTCTCTACTTAGGAAATCAACGAGTGCTAAGAAGATGAAATAGAATATAGATGAAGAAACGTGAACAAAAGGACGTACAAAAAGAAATTAATAACTAATCGTGAGAGAAAAGAAAAGTTAAAGCATCGTTCAAGTTTCGCCCCGTTCATTGGAAGCTTATAAAGTCCATTAGAAAAATTGGCAAGCGCTTACATATTAAATGATAAATCTTATGAATTACAAGATCTGGTGACTTCACTGACATTTGTTTAAGTAAGTACCTACTAAATTATATTTGACTAGAATATAGATTTAACCTATAAGCGTACAAATGTACATATCTATACTAGAATCGGGATCAGTAGAAACAGCATCAAATCGATGCGTAATGATTTTATGAAAACAAAATCTAATAAAGTAAATAATTAAAATAAAATAAACGTTCACTATAAAATTTAAATGGCGACTCGATGAACAAGAATTTCATGTTGTGTATAAAACATTTCTTTTAAAAATTAGGTAACGAACTAAAATGTTTTGATTATAATTGAATCTATTAATGAACAAACTTATAATAAACGCAAAAATTGTGACTAACTTCAGTTTTGATGAAGATGTATTGATGTTAGTCAAAATGCGTATTTGTAAAAATAAATTCTACTAGCATTAAGAGATCCTATGCGAGAGCCCATGATCAAAATTTTAGCCTCATCGTTTTACGACTAAAACCGTATAAAATTAATGAGTAGTGTATTCTGTTGCCAAAATACTAATATCAGAAATTATCCACTGTTCTTTTTTGTCACGTCTGACCTGACCGCATTTCCAAATATGTCAAAACAATTTTCCAATTTTTTTCATAGCAATCTGTCTGATTTTCAGGATATAGATTTTGAACTCAATACACAACTTTCAGACAGCAATAGTCGCACGTACACAGATCATTTGGTAAAATAAAAAATGAGCCAAAAATAAATAAACCCATAGTAAACCGTCTGAAAATCTTGTTCTCAAATAAATCAGTTTGTCAGTTGATGCGAATAAATCATTTTTCAGAATTTCTTCTGAATAGGATTCCTATTTTATACGTATATTTATCTGTATAAAACTGTTGAGACATGATGAAAAGGTTGTCCAGACATAGAAAGAATATATATCAGACAAATATTTTGACACTTCGATGATGCACACATGAGACTGTGACGCACAAATTGTCTGAAAACCAAACGTTTTCGTAATAAAATAACCAAAATCTATGTACATTTTAAGTAACAGACAATATGCAATATAAAACCGTCTACCTATTTGTTTCGACTGATATCAGAATTTTTCCCCATAAAATGTGACATTTCTGATTACTGTCCACATCGTCGGGTTCAGATACATCAAATTTAACAATTTTATACTTTTGGGCATAAAACGATGTGACATGGTTTTTTTGGTCGTGGGCTCTCGTACTTCTATTGTATTAAGAACAAATAATCTAAAACTAAATAGCCTGATAGATACCCCGGATTGACGTTACTTCTTGTCATCCGTGTTATTTTTAGATTCATTATTTTTGGTTGTCTCGTCATTTTTAGCATCCGCGCCCTTATCTTTAACGTCCTTCTTGTGACTACTCTCTTGTGTTTCGGGAGCATCTTGCAATTTAGTTTTAGATTCACCTTTCGATTGGAACTCTTCACTGAGGATTTTTTCAAACTCATTCGCCACTTTATTAACATTCTTCTTCATTGATGGATCTGGACAGCTCTGGAAATAAAATTATTTTTAGCCAGCTTGCTTTTTAGTAGCTTGAAATCTGCAGATTTTTTTTAAAAAATAAAATCATAGTTGTCTGTTGTTGTAAAGTGCCTACTTCTTATTTAATTCATAGTATGTTTCAATTTGTACCTTTCAGACAAGGAAGATTGCTTCTAGAAATGGGCCACATTCAAACGATTAGATATCGGCCCCTAGTAAGAAACTGACCAAAGTATAGAATGGCAGATAGAAAGACATATGGTTAACTAGCTGTACCCGCGACTTCGTCCGCGTGGAATAGTGTCTTTGTGTAGCGTTTTTAAATATTTAGGCAAATTATTTTACAAATAATACACGCGTACCCCACCTACACCGCACCGTACAACGCCACGCAAATACCTTTCCCCCCACTTCCCCTCCCCTTTCCCTCCCTTTCCCCTCCCCTCCCCTCCCCTCTATCTTCCCCCACTTCACCCTCCCCTCACTTCCCTCTCCCCTCCATTCCTTACCTTCCCCACTTTCTCACCACTTCCCCTCCCCTCCCCTCTATCTTCCCCCACTTCACCCTCCCCTCACTTCCCGCTCCCTTCCATTCCCCCCTCCCCCCACATTCCCCCAATCCCCCTCCCCTCCCCTGTCCCCCCACTTCCCCTCCCCTCCCCTTTCCCCAACTCCCCCCTTCCCTCCCCTTTCCCTCACCTCCCATCCTCCTCCCCTTTCCCCTTCCCCTCACTTCCCCTTCCCCTCACTTCCACCTCCCCTCCCGACCCCTCATTCCCCTTCCCCCTCCCCCTTCCACTTTGAATGACATATTAATTTATATCGAATCAACAGCCTAAAAAATATGTTTCAAGCTTCTCGCTCTAAAAATGACGATACTTCCATACAAGTTTTTATCCCCCTTTTTAACCTCTTACAACCCTCTTTACGCATTAAAAAGTCGCCTATGTCTTTTCTCAGGCTCTAGACTACCTGTGTATCAAATTCCATTTAAATCGGTTCAGTAGAACATTAACACAAACCTTACGTATTTCCATACAAACTTTCATCCTCTATTGTTATTTTACACCCTTGAGGGTAAAAATTTTAGAAACTTTGAATGTCATATTTATTTATATCAAATTAACCGCTTAAAAAATAAGTTTCAGGCTTCTAGCTCCTAAAATGACAATATTTCCATACAACATTTCATCCCCCCTTTCAACCCCTTATAACCCTTCGCATTCGCATCTTTTCGCATTAAAAAGTAGCCTATGTCCGTTCTCAGGCTCAGGACTATCTGTGTACCAAATTTCAGTTAAATCGGTTCAGTGGTTTTGGCGTGAAAGTGACACAGACACAGACAGAGTTACTTTCGCATTTATAATATTAGTTAGGATTAGTATAGTTAGGATTAGGATAAAGGCTCCTAGGCCTCATCGTCACCAACCCATTGAGACTGAAGTCATAATATGCTTGTTAGACAGCAACTATTCTTTTCAGAAATTAAACTTATGTTAGAAAATATTTACATATTTAATTACCTTAAGGTACAACCGTACATTATTGAAAATACGACGAAAATCTTGAACAACTTGTTCGTACTCATTGTACGATGAATTCTTCAATTTTGTTGATATATCATGTAGACACATAGGATACTTTACAACTTCATAGAATCTTGGTGCCTGCAACATTACATTTTTTTAACTACTAGCAATGTGGGTCACACATTACTAGTAGTTTTGTTAACCCCTATAACTAAGCTAAGTCCAATGGGTGGGGTTCGAAGTCACGACCTCTCGATCGCCAGGCCAACGCCTTAACTATTGGCATAGAAAAGATAATAATATGCTATTGGGCTATTGCCGCTGTAATTAAATTCATTCAATAGAAGTATAAACATTTGTAACGTTTTTACTGTGTAAATACTTTTCATAAATATACATTCGAATTAAGAACCTCCTCCTTTTAGCCATTCCAAAAATACAAGCAATAGGCAGAAGTTTGACATATAAATGCATATGTATTTTCTTGGTAAGCGCGCTACATCATCGATCACATCGTCACTTAACATCAGATGAAATAGTGGTTTAATGCTAAACTATTAATAACAAAAAAAAAGTTTCATCAAACTAAATTAGCTTATTAGTAAAAGTTTCGTATAATAAATACAGTTAATGCTTTTTAGAAGGCATATCTATTACTAGCTGTTACCCGCGGCTTCGCCCGCGTTATTTGTGTCTTTATGACCATTGAGGTCTAGATCGATGATCTCTTAGGCCAAGTCATCATAGATGACCCTCAAAGTCGAAATCAATATCCTCTATTGTTAAAGTCATTAATCATTTTGGTTGGGTATACGAAGTTGTGCTGTTTGAATGTTTGACTCAACACAACAGTTCCTGAAACATTTCTTCTTACCCGCGGCTTCGCCCGCGTTATTTGTGTCTTTATGACCATTGAAGTCTAGATCGATGATCTATTAGGCCAAGTCACCGTAGACGACTCTCGAAGTCGAACTCAAAGCGAAAATTTTTTACGACTTTTTATGACCCTGACAATTGTTATGACCTACTAAGTCAGCACCGATGACACAAAGGTTAAACTTGATATCCACTTATTTTAAGGTTAATCATTATTATGATTATTGAAGGTTGTACTGTTTCAATTTATAAACTCGTTTTGATGCATGTGGCTATTAGAATAGAAAAAATACAAAAATATTACCTACAAAGTAGATAAAACAAAGGTTTGCGCGAGCGTAGAGACAATTTTTACGTCTTTTTATGACTCTGACAGTTTTTATGACCTACTTAGTCAAGACCGATGACCCTAACATTAAAATGTATATGCACTTAGTTTAAGGTTAATAATCATTATGATTATTGAAGGTTGTCCTGTTTCAATTTACGGACTCGTTGTGATGCATGTGGCTATTAATAAACAAAAAATAATGAAATATTACCTACAAAGTAGATAAAACAAAGGTTTGCGCGAGCGCAGCGAGCGCGAAAATTTTTACGTCATTTTATGACCCTGACAGTTTTTATGACCTACTAAGTTAACACTGATGACGCAAAGGTTAAACTTGATATCCTCTTATTTTAAGGTTAATAATCATTATGATTATTGAAGGTTGTACTGTTTCAATTTATGGACTCGTTCTGATGCATGTGGCTATTAAAATACAAAAAATGCTAAAATATTACCTATAAAGTAGATAAAACAAAGGTTTGCGCGAGCGCAGCGAGCGCGAAAATGTTTACATCATTTTATGACCCTAACAGTTTTTATGACCATCTAAGTTAACACTAATGACACAAAGGTTAAACTTGATTTCCTTTAACTTTACGGTTAATAATCATTGAGATTATTGAAGGTTGTACTGTTTCAATTTATGGCCTCTTTTTGATGCATGTCGCTGTTAAAAAACAAAAAATGCTGAAATATTACCTACAAAGTAGATAAAACAAAGATTTGTGCGAGCGCAGCGAGCGCTATCAATGCGCGAGCGAAGCGAGCGTGAAAATTTTTACGTCATTTTATGACCTTGACAGTTTTTATGACCTACTTAGTTAACACTGATGACGCAAAGCTTAAACTTGATGTCCTCTTATTTTAAGATTAATAATCATTATGATTATTGAAGGTTGTCCTGTTTCAATTTACGGACTCGTTGTGATGCATGTGGCTATTAATAAACAAAAAATAATGAAATATTACCTACAAAGTAGATAAAACAAAGGTTTGCGCGAGCGCAGCGAGCGCGAAAATTTTTACGTCATTTTATGACCCTGACAGTTTTTATGACCTACTAAGTTAACACTGATGACGCAAAGGTTAAACTTGATATCCTCTTATTTTAAGGTTAATAATCATTATGATTATTGAAGGTTGTACTGTTTCAATTTATGGACTCGTTCTGATGCATGTGGCTATTAAAATACAAAAAATGCTAAAATATTACCTATAAAGTAGATAAAACAAAGGTTTGCGCGAGCGCAGCGAGCGCGAAAATGTTTACATCATTTTATGACCCTAACAGTTTTTATGACCATCTAAGTTAACACTAATGACACAAAGGTTAAACTTGATTTCCTTTAACTTTACGGTTAATAATCATTGAGATTATTGAAGGTTGTACTGTTTCAATTTATGGCCTCTTTTTGATGCATGTCGCTGTTAAAATACAAAAAATGCTGAAATATTACCTACAAAGTAGATAAAACAAAGATTTGTGCGAGCGCAGCGAGCGCTATCAATGCGCGAGCGAAGCGAGCGTGAAACTTTTTACGTCATTTTATGACCTTGACAGTTTTTATGACCTACTTAGTTAACACTGATGACGCAAAGCTTAAACTTGATGTCCTCTTATTTTAAGATTAATAATCATTATGATTATTGAAGGTTGTACTGTTTCAATTTATGGACTCGTTTTGATGCATGTGGCTATTAATATACAAAAAATGCTGAAATATTACCTACAAAGTAGATAAAACAATGGTTTGCGCGAGCGCAGCGAGCGCAAAAATTTTTACGTCATTTTATGACCCTGACAGTTTTTATGACCATCTAAGTTAACAATGATGACAAAAAGATTAAACTTGATATCTATTTATTTTGGTAAAAAATCATTATGATTATTGAAGGTTGTACTGTTTAAATTTATAAACTCGTTTTGATGCTTGTGGCTATTAAAATACAAAAAATACTGAAATATTTCCTACAAAGTAGATAAAACAAAAGTTTGCGCGAGCGCAGCGAGCGCTATTAATGCGCGAGCGAAGCGAGCGCGAAAATATTTACGTCATTTTATGACCCTGACAGTTTTTATGACCCACTAAGTTAACACTGATGACACAAAGGTTAAACTTGATATCCTCTTACTTTAAGGTTAATAATTATTATGATTATTGAAGGTTGTACTGTTTCAATTTATGGCCTCGTTTTGATGCATGTGGCTATTAAAATAAAAAAATGCTGAAATATAACCTGCAAAGTAGACAAAACAAATGTTTGCGGAAGCGCTGCGAGCGCTATCGCTGCGCGAACGAAGCGAGCGCGAAAAAATTTTATGTCTTTTTATGACCCTGACAGTTTTTATGACCTACTAAGTCAAGACCGATGACACAAAGGGTTAACTTGATATCCACTTATTTTAAGGTAAAAAATCATTATGATTGTTGAAGGTTGTACTGTTTCAATTTGTAAACTCGTTCTGATGCATGTGGCTATTAATATACAAAAGTTGCTGAAATGTTTCCTCCAAAGTAGATATAACAAATCTTTGCGAGACCGGAGCGAGCGCTTTCACTGTGCGAGCGTAGCAAGCCCTATCACTGCGCGAAAAATTTTTACGACCATTTATTACTCTGACAGTTTTTATTACCTAGTAAGTTAACACTGATGACACAAAGGTTTAACTTGATATCCACTTATTTTAAGGTTAAAAATCATTATGATTATTGAAGGTGTACTGTTTCAATTTATGGACTCGTTCTGATGCATGTGGCTATTAAAATACAAAAGTTGCTGAAATATTACCTTCAAAGTAGATCAAACAAATTATTGCGCAAGCGCAGCTAGCGCTTTCACTGCGCAAGCGAAGTGAGCGAGATTTTTTTTACTTTTCATGTTTCTGACAGTTTTTATAACCTACTAAGTCAACACCGATGACCCTTAGGTTAAATGTGGCTGTTAAAACACGAATGCTTTTGAAATACTTCCCATAAAGCAGATTGGGCGAAGCACGTTGGGTGAGCAAAACCATCGCGTAAATTTTGATGACTTTTAATGACCCTGACAGTTTTATGGCCTAATTAAGGCACTTATTAAGTTTAGTCATTATCCATGAACCTAAGGTCAAACTTTTATGATTATGCAAACGCTATGTAAAGTTAGGAAAAAATATAGGCCCCACACTTAACTGCCGAAAAAATGTATTCTTTGCCCATTTATGCCCTATTAAATGTATGTGTACAAAATTTCATCTGAATCGGTCAAGCCGTTTGGCCGAAAAGTGGCCACACATTTACAAAATTCTATAATAAAAATATAGACAACCGAAATTTCCACCCAAAAAAAAATATTCGTTCCCCTTCTATATCTTTTTGACTGTCTGTGTACAAAATTTCAGCTTAAATGGTTAACCCGTTTGACCGAGAGTAGGACACACATTCACAAAGTTCAATTTAAAAATTCTTGGCACCTGGACTCGACTGCCAGAAAAAAAGTATCCTATGTGATTCTATGCAATATGAACTGTAATATACATAAAATTTCAGCTGAATCGGTCAAGCTGTTTAGGTGATAAGAGGCCACACATTCACAAAATTCAATAAAAAAAATCTGAACACTCAGACTCGATAGCCAAAAAAAAAGTATTCAATATCCTATTCTGCCCTATGACATGTATTCATACAAAATTTCAGGCAAATTGGTCAAGCCGTTTATTCGAGAAGAAGTCTTATATTTACAAAATTCAATTAAAAATATCTGGACCCCCTAACTCGATAGCCAAAAAAAAGTATCATATATCCTATTCTACCCTATGAACTGGCTTCATACTACATTTCAGGCAAATCGGTCAAGCCGTTTATTAGAGAAGAGATCTTATATTTACAAAATTCTATTAAAAATATTTGTACCACCTGACTCGATAGCCAGAAAAAAAGTATTCTATATCCTATTCTGCTCTATGACATGTATTCATACAAAATTTCAGGCAAATTGGTCAAGCCGTTCTTTCGAGAAGAAGTCTTATCTTTACAAAATTCAATTAAAAATATCTGGACCCCCTAACTCGATAGCCAAAAAAAAGTATCCTATATCCTATTCTACCCTATGAACTGTCTTCATACTACATTTCAGGCAAATCGGTCAAGCCGTTTATTTGAGAAGAGGTCTTATATTTACAAAATTCAATTAAAAATATTTGGACCCCCTGACTTGATAGCAAGAAAAAAAGTATTCTATATCCTATTCTGCCCTATGACATGTATTCATACAACATTTCAGGCAAATTGGTCAAGCCGTTTATTCGAGAAGAAGTCTTATATTTACAAAATTCAATTAAAAATATCTGGATCCCCTAACTCGATAGCCAAAAAAAAAGATCCTATATCCTATTCTACCCTATGAACTGGCTTCATGCTATATTTCAGGCAAATCGGTCAAGCCGTTTATTCGAGAAGAGATCTTATATTTACAGAATTCTATTAAAAATATTTGTACCACCTGACTCGATAGCCAGAAAAAAAGTATTCCATATCCTATTCTGCCCTATGACATGTATTCATACAAAATTTCAGGCAAATTGGTCAAGCCGTTTATTCAAGAAGAAGTCTTATCTTTACAAAATTCAATTAAAAATATCTGGACCCCCTAACTGGATAGCCAAAAAAAAAGTATCCTTTATCCTATTCTACCCTATGAACTGTCTTCATACTACATTTCAGGCAAATCGGTCAAGCCGTTTATTCGAGAAGAGAACTTATATTTACAAAATTCTTTTAAAAATATTTGTACCACCTGACTCGATAGCCAGAAAGAAAGGATTCTATATCCTATTCTCTCCTATGACATGTATTCATACAAAATTTCAGGCAAATTGGTCAAGCCGTTTATTCGAGAAGAAGTCTTATCTTTACAAAATTCAATTAAAAATATCTGGACCCCCTAACTCGATAGCCAAAAAAAAAGTATCCTATATTCTATTCTACCCTATGAACTGTCTTCATACTATATTTCAGGCAAATCGGTCAAGCCGTTTATTTGAGAAGAGGTCTTATATTTACAAAATTCAATTAAAAATATTTGGACCCCTTGACTCGATAGCAAGAAAAAAAGTCTTCATTATTCTTTTCTGCCTTATGAACTGTCTTTATACAACTTTTCGGGCAAATCGGTCAAGCCGATTATTCGAAAAGAGGTCCTTTAGTTACAAAATTCAATTAAGAATATCTGGACCCCCTGACTCGATAGCCAAAAAAAAAGTATCCTATATCCTATTCTGCCTTATGTTCTATCTTTGTACAAAATTTCAGCCAAATCGGTCAAGCGGTTTGACCGTGAAGAAGTCCCAAACAAACAAACAAACAAACAAACAAACAAATAAACAAACTGACTTTCGCATTTATAATATTGGTGTTGATATAGCAACATTAAGCTAAATACAATTTAGTAAATGAACTTACCACTTTCATATCCATATCTTGTTGAATAAAAGTGGACTCATTAATTTGAGATATGCGTTGGATAACATTTTCAAATTTTTTTATAACATGAGAGGGCAGCGGTTTCTTCTTTTTAGGATGATACCACATTCCTGAAACCGTGGTTTTTGATTTAGGTTTCTTCTGACTATCAGCCCTCACACAATTTCCTGAATGATCAAAGTTAGGACCACGTTTGTTTTCCTTAACTTCATTTTTAACGTCAGGGGTTTGTTCTTCGACGGGTTGTTCTTCGAGGTCTAGCGACTTAGGGTCTGCAACACTTTGTGCTTGATTTGCTACTAAGTAATCGTTTTTATTTGCATTTTGATTCCATATGCTTGTCAAGTCTTTAGACATAAATTGTTGCTGTTGATTTGGTGTTAGGCCCATAGTCCATGTGTTGTTTTGTTCGTATAATTTAATTTGCTTGAGATCTTCAGACAGTTCATCTGTGGTACTTAAGCCCAGAGCATCATACAGCCGTGCCGTGTCCGATTTCGATCCGTCGTGAATGAAATCCATTAACTTAGGAGCTGATTGCTTCGCAGCTTCCCAAGCACGGTCTTGTGTGATCGCACCGAACAGATCGAAGGGTTCCGAAGCTCTTATATCCAAACAGGGAAGACCTTGTCTAGAAATCAATTTTGGATCGTCGCTATAGATTTCTTCGCTACGCCGAGCCAAACAAGGCCACGACTCAAGATTGTACTTTGGTTGCGGCGCTAAAGTAATAGGCGAGATCTCCGCCTTAATGTTTAAATCAACTGTAACGATATTCTCAAAAGCCACATCCTGGGTTACATTCGCCACAAAAGGATCCGAGGGTTTGATCGGAACTTTGTAGCTGCCGGGTTTCATGTAAACTTTAGACATTTCGTGAAACTCATCATTTTCCACATCAATAAATTGCACGGGGCCAGAAATATTATTTGAGATCACAACGTTTGATGAAGTAACATTGTGATTGTGATGAGTTATAAATTCATTTTGTTCTTTCTGGACCATCTGACCCCACGCCGCAAAAAAATCAGCCTCTTCTTTAGTGTCACCGCAGCTGTTATTTTTCTGCACGTAGCCTCGCATATCTGCCGCTGTCGCCATGCTCGGTATCAGGCTCTTCTCGACATGGCTCAAAGGTATCATTTTCGCTTTCAGTTCCATGTCTCGGCGCTGCAACAGGTCGCAAGGAATATTGCCCTGCACAGGCTGCGCCGAAGCTTTACCGAGCTCGGCATCCATTTTGATCTTAAGTTGATTATAAAGTTCTCGTTGCTCGGCGTGGCACATGTTTTCAAGAGCACGAAAATCAGGAACGTTACTAATAGTCCAAGATTGCCGAGGCTTAGCCTCACGAATGATACACGGATCACATTTGTGTTGAGGTTTTTGATACGATTCCAAGTCACTTTGATCGTTCAAAGGATAGTAAGGCGGCGGAACTACAGGAAACTTCTTGTAGGCGGTCATGCCAGGTCTTACAGGCCACGGTACTTCATTAAAACTTTGTGAAGTAGACTGACTCTGCATCCAGGGTGGTTGCATAGCGTTGCACGGTTGTGGAGATACGTTAACAGCTTTCGTAGTGTTAACGTTAGACTTCGTTGGCAATTTATTTAGATTTTGGTGCCGTGGAGCTGCAGAGTTTGTAGCATAGTAATTGTGAGTGAAGCTCTTTTGTTCCATGGTAAAGCCGTGATCGAGACACTTAAACGTTTTATAAATGTGTGTTAGCATCTCCTTCGTGACCGCTTGCCATTGAACGAAGCATTCTCTGATATTAGGGCTGTAATATTTATTTTCAATTCTAGAGAACGTGTCGTGTTTTTCACTTAGCAGCTCTTTAACTCCTTTCCAGCCATCTAAAATTCTAACAAATGAGAATATAAAGTTTTTGATGACCCATGGGATTCCTTGCGAGTGAAGATTAGCGACGGCACTGTCAGGCTTCTGCACGTTAGATCTAGTTTTCGCGCAAATCGAATGAATATTCTTGAAGCATGGTCTGTTATGATGAGCTATCGCAATATTTTCCGCGTCAGTGCACGCTTCTATTGCGAGTTGGACAATCTGATTGGGTATTTGATCGTGAATAACAATCTTATCGAGCACACTTAGCAATAACTCAGAAGAATTAGATGCGGAAGACTTGCACTTTTCCTCTTCCTGATTAGTAAATTTTGGATTTTGTTTTTGATTGTTCGCGTCTAATCTAGAATCGGATATATTACACAGTTCCGAGACCATTCTCTCGCCTTCTGCGAAAAAGTCCAAACTCGACGTAGATTCAGAGGTAAGATTCCTATCTTGTTTCTTCTGCCGATCACAATCAACAAAGTCTTTATATTTATCGTGATACCGAGGGTCAGAGCTATAGACGTTCCGTTTGTCCTGACTTTTTACAATCTTCTTCTTAGCACCGGTGCCGATTGGTTCCTGGCTAGACCAGTTCTGTGGGCGTCGGTCGGAGCCGTTCCTGCCTCCTATCATTCCCGGACCGCCATAGCTCGATGAAGGGTCGAAAACTAGCCCGACCAGCGGCGAGTTCGGAGGAGAGCTGAATGTCGGAGCCGAAGAGTGATACCTGCAATATTAGTTAACGTTTCATCTCTGACTGCGCAATGCGTTGTCTAGAATTAGATTCGTGTACCTCTGACAACGCAAGCTGGCTGGCAGCGATTGGACACGAAAAGCTGAAGATCGAGCTAAGTGGCGTGCCAAAGGCCTATGACCAGCAGTGGACGGAAATAGTCTGATAATGATGATGATGATGACCTCTGACTCTGATACTGCTGGTTGGAGGAGGTGGCCTCGTAGATGCTGCTGGCGACGCGGCAGTAGGTCGCCAGGTTCGGATCAGATATGTCTTTGCTGGAGCATCCTGCATCATAAGAGAAAATACAAAGTAAATAACTGGAGTTACATTAGTAACAATTAGTGATTAGTCATATTTCGTAGTCATTTTATGACTTTAATCCGTGTAGTAATATAGGTATACGAGATGTTTGTACCTGTAGGGAATTTTTATTTGACAAAAAAGGTTACTAATATCAGACATTAACATTTCCTATTATCGTCACTGTATGATGCGTCAGTTCTGAACAGTTTATTGGCCCCTTGTCACCAATCTGCACATAACAATTGTTTTATTGTTGCGCATTTCCTCGTGTGATAATATTTGTCGTAAATACGTAAGATCATTTGATGTTGCCGAGAACGTCGCAGTTTCCATGTAGGTATAATGTGGTTATTCAATTATTTTAGTGCTTTGTCGAATACTTTTTCCTCAATAATTACGGGAGTTACCTATTGTGGTTTGAATTTTTAAGTAGGAACTTATTTCATACAGAAATTTGCGAAATCAGTGCGATTCGGCACAGCAAACTATCAGCGTCCGTTATAAATAAATAAGAAATATCTATATTACGCAGATGTACAAAGTTTTATTATAATGTAAATCTGTTTGGTACCTCTGGTGAAACTCAAAAGATGTCAAAATGTCAACACCAGCAACACACATTGACAAAATAAATATAATATATAATGATAAATGATTATATTTGCGTGACATAAAGAGTACGTTTAAAAAGACTCATCTAATTTAAAATATTAGTGAGAATTAAGGAAATTCTTAATCTTACTTTTATATTTATTATCATCTCGTGACAAGAGCCTGAGTCAGGCTCTCAAGATGTCTTAGTCAGGCTGCCTGACTAAGACATCTTTCCATGCTGTTAACAATCCGGATCTGCAGAGCTGCTAACGGAAACAAGAGTTGCAGCACCATATTTGTATAATACAGATATGTATATTTACTTTTATAAATTTAGAAAACCTGAACTTGTCAGTTATTCAACCGTGAAATACATGTTTCGTTTTAATTCTTGTTCCGGGTTAAAAGGAAAATTCTATAGTATCGTGACCGAACGAGCTAACGTAAGGTGGAACTTGACTGACCATAGTTCTTTTGCTGCATCACATAAGACTGGTACTCTGTCCTCTCCCTGCCCTCCCCGTCGCGGTACTCCCCTTGCTTGCTCGACGTGCCTCCATACTCTTGCATTGGGCTCGCCGATGCCTGGAAATATATCTACTTTTACTCTGAACAAATTAGTTCTGGTTTTTAAAGTCGCTCAGTGAGCTATGGAAAGAACTCTATGCTCGGTGTTTCTCTGCGAAATCGAAACCGGAACGAAATAATTCGCCAGAGAACTAAAGTGATCGACATAGCTCAATGGAACTGGTTCTAGAGTGGAGACCGCGAATCGGCAAACGTAGGGTAGGATAGAAGCGCCCTGTGACCAGGTGGATCGACGACATTTGCGAAGAGACTGGAAACGAAAAGCCGAAGATCGGGATCAGTGGCGTGTCTTGGGAGAGGCCTATGTCCAGCAGGCAGTGGACTGATACCGACAGATTATGATGATGATAAAATTTAGTTCTTGATTTATCCCTCATTCTCGTGAAGCTATTATCAGCGATGCATCAAGATGATCTTTCATCATCTTAAATTATCAAAAAGTTATTTGAGTATCTTTTACTCGAAGAAGAACATTTTCATGTTTGTCCCTTATGAAAATGCTGCTTCGCATGCACACCGAATGTTCAGTTGGAATGTTTGTAATCACTCCATAGATGCCTGTAATAGATTGCTACGAGTACTTAGTGATAGATCGTCGATTGTATTTTAATTTTAATAACTATTGTAACCTATTCTAATTTCAAATGCATTAAATCGTATTCTATTCACCTGCCATGACACACCAATGCGAATAAGGTACCTACAGCCATTTTATGAAGCTCATAGCAAAGGTTATTTTCATGAAATTATATTTAATTTACTTTTAGATTCTAAAACTTCAATACATTTTTTTAATGACAAATGCCATTGTGGATATACAATCTACCCGAACGAAGCTATTTGCTTCTTCGTTTATCATACGAACCGCCAAGGAATGGAATAGCCTGCCTGAGTCTGTGTTTCCGCTTAAGTACAATATGGGAGTCTTCAAATCGCGAGTGAATAGGTATCTTCTGGGTAAGCACGCTCCATCATCGATCGCATCATCACTTAACATCAGGTGAGATAGTGATCAAGTGCTACCCAGTTCGGTGTAAAAAATTGATAATAAAATGATATCTTTAGATATATTCTTCTTAAGATATTTTAAACGCATTTCTGTGTCAATAATTGCAAAATTAAATTTTTGCATGACCAAAAAACATAGAACATCTAACACATTCTGCTAACATTCTAAGAACAAAAAGTACCTAATTCTTATAGCAGAAATAACGACCGTTTCGTCATTGTATGATAAGATAAAAAATTTATTGGTTAAATGTGTATTGCTTCCGCTTCAGCTTTGTCCTTTATGATAAGGTTTACTATACATAGTGAAAGGTTCCCTCAGGTGGTAGAAACATTAAATTGATGTTCCGTATGCCGTGCCACCAAAAAGTAGCTTACCAGCATAAAAGAGAAAATCTGCCGCCATAACATGCGCCACACCTTATGGTGTTCCGGCAGCCCTTAGCATTTGAAAGTCAGACCGTTCTAGGCCTATCATGTTGATAATCTTCGACCAAATCATCACTTACCTCCAGGCGAGGTAGTGGTCAAACTTAAGCCTATCAAATGGAAATAAAACGATTACTGAAACCATCCGTTTGCAGGAAATTAATCAGGGTGTCTTTTATCGTTGATTTCAGGGCTATGATAAACATCCCAAATCATCGGTAAGATCAAATTTAAATTCATTATTCAATCTTACCGTGGATTTAAGAGCTCTGAATAATCAACGCTAATATGCGAAAGTCAGTTCGTATATTTTTTTGTTTGGGGCTTCCTCACGGTTAAACGGCTGAACCGATTTAGCTGAAATTTGGCACAGGAAAAGCCTAGTATTATAGATTAGGCTATAAGATACTTTTAAACGCGGACGAAGCCGCGGGGTAATGCTAGTACATAAATATAATGCACATTGTATAATATAGCCCTAATTAATGGATAAAAATATGAAGAATAAAAATGTGCTACTCTCGATAACAGCTACACATTAAAAGACATTGTAGAATGGAGCTTGATATAGTTAACTCACCATCCCCGCCGATATATGGGCAAATAAATTTGTAGGTGTATTTTTAGACTTCAGAAAAAGTGTGAAAAATAATAAGAGTTGCCAAATCATATGATGACATAACATAGAAAAAATCACACTGATCTAGTTGGTGCCGATCTTGGGATGAAGTCGTCATTAGGGCCAAATTTAAAAACTTGGCAACACAAATTCCGCTGCTGCGATCTGTTTCAAAATGAGTTGCACAGCTATGAAATGCATAACTAGACTAAGACTAATTGAATTTACTGAAAATGATTAAAAATTGGTTGAAAGTATAGAAAATAAGGACCCACCAAGTTTTCCCTGTCTGTTTCCTTCGCCAGGGGTGTCTTTGAGCGCTCAAAACATCTTTCAAAACTATCCTACAAGCTGATTGTCAAAAGTTAAACGTCGTTTTTTTCTTAAAATTACAAATAATTCAATTCCCACTAGATTCAGATGATTCCGGAGCACTATCGCAGCTTTCTTATTGTCTATTTGTACGATACCTTTAGTTATTTTTTATCATTATTTAATATTTTCACTAGTTTCGATGTGAATACGATGATGTCTGACTTGCCAATTGCTTTTGAAAGTTGAAATGAACCATATGATTCCGTTCATTTGTTTTTTGACATTTTCTATTTTGCGTTTAGACGCGTAAAAGGCGGTTTTATTCGATCTATTTAGCATGGAGTTCTATTTTTTTACTTGCGCACGAGCTGGTACTTGGATAGGCAGAGTCTACATGCTACCGACGCTTTCTGTCAATGCAAACATCTGATAGAGACGTATGGTAGACATACAGCTGCATAACTTCATCATGTTTTAAACAACGAACGTCTTTCGCAAAGCCATTGCTATCAATGTAGAGACCAAGCCTTGTTGTATAATTCTGGTCATGATCGTAATAAGAGAGATGCAGCTATACAGTCTGTAAAGCTGCATTTTTCATACTCAGTTTATATGTTCGTTCGGTGATGCGATTTTAGATGGAATTGTGCTTTGCTTATCTGAAAATTGAAACAGCAGCCATTGCGACAAAGTGCTGGATAACTTTACTTGACTTTAGTCCAAGCGAACATAACGGAATTTAGTGAACCGATTGGCGAAATATATATGTCCGGTGAGTGGTCCGAGCCACGGCCAAAGCATACCTACACCTACCAGTGGTCACTCTTTTAGCACCAGCCAGGGGCTATGTGTACAGCACAGCGATACACAAGGTCTAAGCCTATAACGGAAATGTGAGTTGAAATTACTGGGCATGCGAGACTTAACATCAGCATCTCTCAAGGAAACAGCCGCAGTGCAGTGACATACAAAATTCTGGCTATCCAGAATTTTACATGCCACTGTATCTGTAATAGGTAGACTCATCACTTACCATCAGGCGAACGTCGTGCTTGTCCTGGTACCTAATATCATAATTAAAAGGATAGTTATAAGGCAGGCGAAGCCGCGGGGCATAGCTAGTCTAGATAGTCATAAAGCGTTGTACTCACTGTCATACTAATAAGAAGTAGACACCTGGCTCCATCAACATACCTGACTCTCTCGATACCAAGCACAAACTTTTGGACTAGTCAAACGAATCACATATAAAACGTTTTGCTCTTGATTCGTTGGGCTCGTAGGCCAAACTCTAGGGGTTTTACTAGTAGCCTCTGTTCAATTATCTCCTTCATCAGATCAGCTCCAAGATACTGAACTATAAAGGTACGACCACACCGCGGCGTCCTGCGAGTGCGTGCGCGTTTGTTATCTTAATTTGTAGTGTTTTCTGATCGTCGTAGATCGCGTTTGGTGTGAACCAGTCGGTTCAAATACTGTTGCGCTATCTGATCGCCGCCTAGATCGTGCACGCAGGACGCCACGGTGTGGTCGTACCTTTATATTGTTGTCCCAATTACATATACATACAATGTGTCATTTTCAACCGACTTCCCAAAAAGAAGGAGGTTCTGAATTCGTCTGTATGTTTTTTTTTTGTATACAATGTATGTTAAGCGATGACGTCAATTGTGATTTTGAACCGATTTGAATGATTATTTTTTTAAATTTCATCGTGATCTGATTAGTATCTCCTGAGATATGACGATAAACGTCTCAAACTTGCTACTGAAATTGAGTCACGGGGCATGGAAGTAGGTTGCTTTAGTTTTTAAACTATCTTAATTATTATGATAAATTGCATTCCATGATTTGATTACTTCGTTTCTTTGATACAAGTGAAGAGATATAAAAGCGTGTTTAAAATAAAACTTATTCTTAAAGACAATCATTCATAATTTAATACGTTTCTAAAAACACGTCAAAATGTTGAGTCTACGCGCATATCTTAGAGATGCCCACAACGAGGGTAGTGATGACGACTAGATGATGGGTGACCGTAGCAGAAGCACCGTTGCAGTAGTCTGTGATACAGGAACATACTTCTTGTCTACCTCCGTACCCCGCTCGGTGGTAGCATTTACCCTGGAAAAAAAGTATTTACAGTCGCTCAGCGAGCTATAGAGAGCTATTCTCGGTGTTTCTCTTCGGGATCGAATCGAAGTGATCCTCCGCGTGTCCCTCTGATATTTAGCAGAGGGCACAGCGTGATTAGGCAGGGCGGGCTCGGTGGTGGAAGCCGCTCAGTGGTGGGGCCGAGCATATGCTTGAGGCAAGTGGCAGGGCTTGGGACGGCCGCAAGAGGGCTGCTCGCATGCTTTTATTATGCGAGCTGGACGATGTGCGAGTAGGGGTAGTTGCCTTTCGCACACCTGTCAATGTGATCAGAGGGACGGAGGGTGTGGTAAGTTTGACAAGAAGACAAGCCACACTCCTCTGTCGTTGTGGGGTAACCATTGGAGTGTCGGGGGACTCTCCAACGGCTTGCACTCCCCACATTACGGTTGAGGGTTGACCTTGGCGATAAAGCCCTCCGCAGCGGCAGAGGCCCATTTGGGTCTGCCACCGGGGAAGTTGGTGAATGCTAGGGCGACCCCATACCTTTCACACCAAGGAGTTGGACTGATGCCACATTGCTAAAGAACATAAAGTAAAAACATAGGAACATAAAGTAAAAACAACTTCCTTTGGCAAAGTAGGTCAACAACTGATAACAGTATGTCAAATTCTCCAAGAGCAAGGTTCAACGCGGCTTGTCACTAAATGTAAATAAGTACTACACCTATCTTTAGCAATAATAACCGTTATAGCGGCTCGTCACCACTTCAGCGTGTCAAGTGACAAGCTGGGGTCAAGTAGTAAATAACTACTGCTTTGTCAGTAAAAGTTGTTTAACACCGTTTTTTTTTCTTCAAATTTCCTGAACGAAAAATGTTAATATCATCTGATTTGACTGATACAGAATTAATTCCTAAATTGATTAATTAATTAATGTAATTATATTATCAACATTGACATTTTAATATTATATTTACCTGAACTAACAAATTTAATTTTTTCCTAATTATGGACCGACTTCACAAAAAAGGAGGTTCTCAATTCGAATTTATTTTTTTATGTCTGATATGAGATTTTCGTAATTAATTAACCTTTTTTTTTGTCTTAGAGGATTTACTGCCTGTTTGGTTCCATTGTAAATTCATCGAGATTTGATGAGCATCTCCAGAGATATGGATATAAAACCTCCAAAACAAAAACATTTAAGACATGCAACTGAAAATAACTAGCGCCACAGAACAGATAGTTGCTAGTGCGGAATTTGAAGTCGGTTTTTCGTTTTATAAACGACTAGCAGCCCGCCCCGGCTTCGCACGGGTAGAACATATATGCCTACAAAATTTGCATCAGTTTGTTCCATCGAATATAAAATATGAACATATTTAACAATCATCGTCAAATTTCATCTAATTTACACAAAACCTTTACGAATTATGCACCTAAACCTTCCTCATAAACACTCTGGCTATTGGTAAAAACCGCATGATAATCCGTTCAGTAGCTATTGAGATTATTGCGAACAGACAGACAGACGCAGTGATGGACTTTGTTTTATAATACTTACGTAGTGATATTGGACGGCCCTTTGGCGTAAAGGATAGTTACCCTGATTCTGACCCGATGGTCGTTGGTTCTAATCCTAGCTATATACCTACCAATGAAAGTTTTATGTGCATTCATGAATCATGAATTTTCGTACAGTGGTAGTGGGATCATTAAATCTACCAAAAAGTAGCTTACCACCAAGGAGAACATCTGCCGCCGTAACCTTACGGCGTTCCCCGACGCAAAATGTAGGGGTAATATACGTTTAACGTGTGTATCTGTGTGTCTGTCTGTAGCATCTAAGCACCTAACCGGATGAACCGATTTTGTTTTTATTAGTCATAGTTTTTTTTTGTTTGATAGATGTCTTCATCGAGAGTTTTCTTAGCTTTGATTCATGAAAATTCGTTCAATCGTTATAAAACTATGAGCTTTTTTCTAGTTAATTGCGCTATGAAATCAACTTTCATAGGTCTGATCAATTCGAAAATCTTCTTCTTCAACGATATTGTAAGAACATGGAAGCATTGACCTGATGCTGGATCATCTCCTGGACTCTACAGAATACTCAAATCCTCACCAACTTACAGCTCAGATTTTAAATGTCGTGTTTAGAGTCATTGGAATGCTTTTAATGAAAAGATTAGGTATACATACATAGATCAGTCGGGGTGGTTTAAAATATTATATTATTATATATATAGATGAATATTATTTTACACAATAGATCATATTATTATACTATATTGATTTCAAATTGATTGTGATCGGTGGGGATCTACAGCATAGCTAAGCTTATAATAATATTTTCGGAGTAACTATGACCTAATCTGTGGTTTCACTGCAAATATTTCATTAATTTTGCGATGCGTGTATGTGAAACTCGTGATATCTTCTAGAGTTTTCATTTGAATTATATACTGTAAAGGACGATTTTAATCTATAATATGTGGCTAAGCTAATTAACGTAATTATTTGGATAAGGATTAATACTATATACTTGAAAATAGCCTTTGAAGTTATGTAATATTTTTTAACAAAAATTTTAAGATTAAAATGGTTACTGTGAGTCAACCTTAAGACATAGACATATGCTGTCGCGGACTTTTTTGTAGGTCTTATTAAGTTGTACAACTCTTGCATAGAAAATATTCTTCTATCTATTTTCAATTAAGCAGCGTTCGTAACAAACGTGTTTTTTCGACCGTTTTTTTGCCGACTTAGGTTGCAAATTAGGTCTCCACGAATGTACCTTTGATCTAAACGGGATAATATATAGCCTATTTTCATTCCGAAAGTCCATTCTATGTATTAGTGAAAGAATTTTTTAAATCAGTTCAGTAGTTTTTGAGCCAAATCATTACAAACATACAAAAATACAAAAATACAAATGTTATCTCTTTATAATATTAGTATTATAATATTAGTATAGATTTAAAAACAGTTTTTGTACAAAATAGTAAAAGGCAGTTTAAAAAAATATAAATGTTTAATTGACCATTATCTCGCCTGGTGGTAAGCGATGATGTGGTCGAGGATGGTGAACAAGCTAGGCCTTGAATACTCTGACTCTCAAGGGCTGTGTGCTGCCGGAACAGCGTGAGGTTATGGCGGCAGATTTTCTCCTTGATGGTGGTAAGTTACTTTTTTGTAGCAAGTCAGGCGGAACTCGGAATATGCTTCTACTATCAGTGGAAATGTTTGGTAAATACAGTGACAGTGTACACCTCGCCAAGTTTGCGCCAAGGACTACAGTCAGTCCGCCTGAGGCACTACTACCACTTTGCCAATAAATTCAGCCGTGAAATAGGAACGTTTTTTGGTTTGAATGGCAAAGTGTCCAGTGAAATTACAGGACATGTGATATGTCTCAAGGTATGCTCAAAGGTATGCTGCACTGCGCCTGTTACCTGCCTGTTACCTTGAGGGAATTTTGCATGCCGCTCAATTTGTAAGAGGTAGACGTCATCGCTTACCATCAGGCGAGCGTCATGCTTGTCCTGTTATCTTATATCATTAAAAAAAACTAAGCTCACCTTGTACTTGCTCTCATCCCAGCCGCAAGTCCTGATAACGCGGCTCTCTGGCAGTCGGCCGTTCACCCCGTACTCTATGTGCTGGTTGATCTTCCGACAGAGAGTGTGCGTGACACCGCGGTCGTGTTCAGAGCAGTTTCTCTTCAGAGAGTCTGGAGGGATCTTCTCGCTGCAGAGGGAGTTGGTAGCGCTGTTGCATTCGTAACACATTATGGGGGAACCTGTAGAGATACATTTTGTATCTATTTATATCACTACATATTAACGTTGATGGGATGGATTAATGGGATGTAAGGTTTCATTTTAATTTAAATTAGGCGCACCCTGCATTAGGCTACTATTTCGATCCTATCCATACAAAGGTTTGTCTGGAAGAGATCGCTGTTAGCGATAAGACCGCCCATTGTTACACGTTAAATTTAAGCTGTAAAAGTTATATGTGTCTGTATCTTTGGTGTCGCAATAAAGAGTTCATCTATCATCTATCTAACTATCTATCTATATCACATACCACCTCAGTGCTCCCAGTCAACCTCACCTGCCCGTGGTGCATCCTGCTGACCATCAAACGAGGCTCTGGCGATCCAAAAATTATGGGATAATCACTATGACAACTAAATACTACAGGCCGGTGACGGGCAGCAGCGTCACCGGTGCGAAAAGCTACGTCCTGCGATCGCCAACCCGCCTGCCGCCACCGCCCAAAACCAAAGGCGTGTCTTGGGTTATCTGTATGTCTGTTCAAAATCAAAAATCAAAAATTAAATTTAAAAAATTAAATAAACATCGCGTAGAACATTTATGGGAGCACAGTGTCTAAGCTTCTTCTTTGTAACCGACTTCAAAAAAAGGAGGAGGTTTCTCAATTCGACCGTGTATATGGTTTTTTTTTCTATGTTTGTTCGCGGATATCTTCGTCGTTTATGAACCGATTTTGATTATAATTTTTTTGTTGGAAAGGAGATCTTTCAAGTGTAGTACCATGGTAATTTTATCGAGGTCTGGTATGTATCTTCAGAGATATGGACATAAACACCTCAAAATGGGTAATGAAAATTAATAGCGCGGCATTGAAGTCGTTTCTTTTTTTAGTTTTTTAAACGATCTTCTCTTCTTAATCTAATATATAAAATTCTCGTGTCACAGTTTTCGTTGCCATACTCCTCCGAAACGGCTTTACCGATTTTGATGAAATTTTTTGTGCTTATCCGGTATCTATGCGAATCGGCCAACATCTATTTTTCATCCCCCTAAATGTTAGGGGTAGTCCACCCCTAAATTTTTATTTTTATTTTTTAGACAACATTTTTAATTTCATTTTTTTTATGATACAACATACAAAAATACATACAATCCTCAATTTTCACCCTTCTACGATCAACCCTTATTTTTTAATAGCCATTTATTTATATGGCAAAACAACGTTTGCCGGGTCAGCTGGTTATCTATAATATCTCATACTGTACCTACAAGATAATTTCGACGTATACTATTTGCACCTTCACAGTAATCCTAGTCTCGATCTAGATATTACAGAATGTTCAATAAACGGATCAGTTAAAAATAACCAGATTGCCTGTTACTGTATCCATCAAAGCGAGCTAGCTGTATATAATATTGTGTAAAACATCTGTTTATTGGTACTATATTATATGATCCTACTTAAGATATCATTTTAAGTACCTACCGACTTAAATCTGTTAGATATATGCAGACGTCATTGCGCAACTACGAGGCCTTGCTTTTCCTGTTATCATCATCATCATTCTATCTCTGTCCATTATAGGCCTTACCTATGGCACGTTACTGAGCTTGATCTTCAGTATCTTCGTATATCATCGCTCCACCTAGCTGGAGGGCGTCCTGCACTACGTTTACCGAGTCGTGTTCTCCACTCTAGAACACGTCTACCCCAAAGACTTTCGATTCTACGATAGATGTGACCGACACAATGTCACTTTTTAAGCTGTCATTAATCCTTTGAGCCACGTCGATAACTTTAGTTCTCGAGCGGATGACTTCATTTCGAATTTGATTCTTCAAATAGACGCCGAGTCATGCAGATATAGGGTAAATATAGCCCTCTTCATAGCACGCTGAGCGAAATATTTCCAATATCAATATATGTAAAATGTAACAAATACTGAAATATGTAGGTATTTATTTATTATAATAGGTATATAGTACGTTTTTTATTTTTTTAGTTTATATCTTATAGGCTAGCGTTTGACCACTATCTCACCTGTTGGTAAGTGATGATGCGGTCGAAGATGGTAAGCACGCTAGGCCTAGAACGGGAACTGGCTGGAAAGGATAGCTGCCGGAACACATGAGATGTTTGACGACAGATTTTCCATTTTGAGGGTTGTAGCTGGCCAGGCGGACACTAGATAGTGTCCTACCACCATGCGGGTAGTTGTTGGTTTCTTAACGATGTTTTTCCTTCACCGGAAGGCCACTGTGACAAGCGCACATACATTTTTCGGTGGAAAAATCCATTGGTGCACGGCAGGCACATTTAAATCAATTAATTCATTACTAACGTTAGAAATTATCATAGTACTATTATAATTATTGTATAACTAGATACTTCATTCATTAATTGTTCTATAAGATCAGCATATTGAAATTTCGCTTGAAAAAAAAAACAATCTATCGTAAGTAGGTACATCCGCTAATTGGTTTATCGACTGGCCAGTTGGTCTATAGTGATGAGCCTTTCCACAAAACTAAAGTTCGTGGGTTCGATTCCCACACGGGACAATTCCTTGTCATTCATAAAGAAAGTTGTTCCGAGTCTAGGTGTAATTGTGTCCATGATTTGTATATTTGTAAAGTCCCCCGCGACACAGGGTTCCTGCTTAGAGGTGTCTTTATATAAACTAAAAGGTTTATAACAAGACCCGAACAACGGCAAATCAACACTTAAGTACTTCATTATAAGTCATTTAAGGTCGTGTTAATTATTATGATTTGTCTTTATATAATACCTAATAGTATAACTTTTTTTTGCCACTAATAACAAAGCTAAATAGATGGACTTGTAAAAATCTATGAACACCTAATTTATTGATACGATCTTTTTATTATTTTTGCAAGCCAGTTCCCATTCTAGGCCTGTTAAAGTATCACAACATAATTCAAATTCCCGCCCATCCTAACATCCGGAGCCCGCGCGCACGCATTGCGTTTCGCTCTTTTTCCTCCTACCCTCTGGTTTTTTCACGGAAGGGCAGTTCCGCCATCTTTAAGCCGAAATATCATATCGGCTTGTAAACATTAATACTTTAAAACAATAAAGTGCCGTGTCAACTTATCAGAAGATAACAAACAGTGATTTTCAAGTGTCAGCACCCTTATAAAACAACGGAAACAACCAGGGGGCCCCCTACCAAGCATCAGAAGCCGACAATCGCGACAAGCTGTGAGTCCATCATCTCCTACCTATTCCACCTTTCTTTTCTCAATTCTCAACGAACAAAAACATATTAGATACAGTCCACTATCAATAACCATAACAAGGCCTAACGTGCTACCATCCTCGACCGCATCATCACTTGGTGACACAGGTGATATAGAAGTAAAATGCTTGCTTATCTTTATATGTATGAATCTTCTGTGCATGTGTTTGTAATTAAACTCCTCCTAAACGGCTGGACCAATTTTGACGATTTTGTATGTATGTATTTGAGTTGGCCCTTGATGGTTTAGATTCACAATTGGACCCGATAGGTGGCGCTGTGATCGGGCAGGACAATGCCTGCGGGGTCCGCTAGTACTATATAAAAAAAGCTTTAAAATGTGTATTACTTACCATACCCAAACAGTCCACAGAAAATAACGATAACTGTCAGCGCGGCCATGTCGACCTATAATCACTGCTGTCACTGGAGTCTGGAGGTGATTTACTCCTCTGGTATCCTGGTACTGTGACACCCACAGAGCGCGCCACTTACCCCACTGCCGGGTGAGGTATGCCTCCAACTATCGCTGGGAGGAAGCGAGCTATTGTCCAGAGCGGCGGAAGTCGCCGATTGAACAGTTAACCATTTTGTAAACAGGATTACATTCCGACTGGTCCAGATTTAGCAGGATGGGCTAGTGATATCTGGACTCGCTTAAGTACTGGAAGCTGGAATTACCTTGAATGGAAAAATTGTGGCTTTTTTGGGATTACTAATGAATGTCCTAAACAGTTAAAGATAAGCAATCATTGCACAGGTTGTACTACAATTGTTAGCTCAAACTGTACTCAAAATACGATTAATTAAGGACGCGTTCCTAAAATACGTAAGTACAAATGTTGTACTATTAACATACGCAAAGTCCACAGCGAGGTAAGAAATCAGAATGCCTGAAAGATTTTTAAAATAATGAGATTTTTATATTAATAATTGAGGAAATGAATGTTTTTTTTATATAATGCACATTACTAGTAGTCTTGTCGAGACAAAGATTAAAAGATACAAGATTTTAGTCTTGTTAACCCCTCCAACTAAGCTAAACATGCTTGTGTCTGGAGTGGGTTCACGTCAATAGTGGGTTAGCAATTAGCAGCATATTAATGTTATTTGTTGTATATATTGTATATATGTTATGTGTATGTTATGTTGTATGTTGTATATATGTTATTAATGTCATATAATATCGAACTCACGACCTTTCGACCGCCAGGCCGACACCTTAACCCTTGAGCTATTGCCGTTTAAATAATATCACAATGCTGCACAAAGACAACTTATTATCACAGAAGTGTTTACACTATTTAAAATTACACCCTGTCATCGATTATAAAGTTTAAGCTGAAGTAAAATTGCGTATTAACTGAAAAGGCTAGATTGTAGAGACAATATGGACGTATTTACTTATAAGTAATTAATGTTCTATGACAAAAATAAACCCTGTCATCTATCTCCTAATTGCCCATAACGTAAAGGTTAACGTCCGAGTAAATAAAATACAGGCTCAATAAAAACTTTTAATAATATACATTGGCAACGTACAAACATAACAATAGCTATACAATCGGTATCTCGGCGAACACAACGTTCGACATCTAGGTCATTTAGTGCAAAGGATTACCGACTATTTACATGTATGCGATAAGTTTAACACTAGGAGACTATGTTTCACACTATCCTTTGAAAACTTAGAATCCTTAGTACATTCTAAATGCATTCAAATCAAGACTACTTCTATCGATAAATTTGTTTCAACATTTTCATAGCTCTAAAAATAGCGTCTTCTGTAAATAAATAATAAATCTAATTTCGTATACTATCTACAGTTACTGCTGTGTTAGAAAACGCTTCCTGCTTTGCTGATATTTTGTAGAAGCTGGATAGTCTATCTGCTACTTGCACAAGTGTGTCAATAGTGTGTCTCTATGTCATATAAATTGATCAAATATTGGATAGTTATTAGTAACCAAAAGTAGTTGATAACGGCAGGCGGTAAGGCAGTTCTTTGGTGATAAGTACCCACTAACAAGACCAAAGACCACCGAAAGGTCAAAGGAGGCGCTTTGCTCAAAAAACAGTTTGGTGTAAAATATATTTAAAACCTGCTTCAAACTCATTCCCAAATACTTTTCAATCAGCCTGTGTATATTTTCTTTCTACCCGCAAATATTGATGTTCTTATTTTTGGTGGCTCTATGACAGTCTATGACTACCCTCATAAATCTATGTGTAAGTAGCAGGTCTAGACCCTCAGGAGTGCGAAGGTCAGGAGCATCAGTGCCGTGGCTCCGACGGGGATGGAAGCGGAGTTGCAGCCGTCTTCCAGGCAGGAGCACACCTCCTGTCTGCCTCCGAAACCAGATCGTTGGTAACAGCGACCCTGGGGGTACATTCGGTGGTCAGAAGATTGTTTGCTATATGTCATCACTCATAATTATCATCATCAGCAAATTTCCGTCCACTGCTTGACGTAGGCCTCTTCTATGTTATGTACTATCTTCTAATTTTAAACCAGATAATATTCTACTGCAATCGGTTTCTTTTCTTTTTTTATATATCATAGACCAGCGTTTGATCACAATCCCACCTGTTGGTAAGTTCATGATGATGCGTTCGAGGATGGTACTATGGTGATGGCCTAGAATGAATGTTCAGGACAGCTGCCGGAACACATTTAATGCTTGGCGGCATATTTTACAACACCTAGGGTAGTAGCTGGCTAGGTGGATACTAGACTGAGTCCTATCACTTATTTTACGTATATTTCCTAGTAAGTAAATCAAACGTAGTGTTGGACGACCTCCAGCTAGGTAGAGCGATGATTGCTACGCAAGTTGGTTGGCAGCGGTTGGAAACAAAAAGCTGAAGATTGAGCTCAGTGGCGTACCACAGGGGAGGCGTAGCAGCAGTAAACGGAAGTTGGCTGATAATGATGATGATAAAAGCATAGTTACCTTATAATTAGACTCGTCGTAGCCACATCCTCGGATGACCCTGCTGTCTGGAGGCATGCCGTTCATCTCAAACTCCACCACCTGTGAGATTTTCCGGCACATGGTGTCCTTACTGGTGCAAGGTAGTCGCAGGGAGTCTGGCAGCTTCTGCAGCAGGCAGCGGGAGTCGTTGTGGCTGTTACATTGGTAGCAGTTGATTGCTAGACCTGGAGAACGATACATCCTCTTTAATAACCTTCCAAGAAACTACATAATGCTTTTTAAAAGTTTGAGGTGTTTTATTTTTATGTTTTGGTGGTTTAATCTCTATATCTCTGGAGATTCTCATCAGCCCTTGATGAATTTATAATGGGACCAAACGGGCAGTATGTAACTTCTCAAACAAAAATAATATTCGAAATCGGTTAATAGGTAAAGGGCTTCTGATGTAACAAACATTAAGAAAACAGTAGAATGGAGAACCTCCTCCTTTTTTGAAGTCGTTTAAAAACATGTCGTTAAGCGATGCATCAGCCTGGAATTCCACGTATTCCACGTTCCAATTCCAAAAATAGCCATGGCATCATTCATAAGCTCTTAACAAATATTTACACAGCATTGTATTGATGATAGTGATAAAATTCCTGTCGGCGAAGATACCTCTTATTATGGCTAAGTGGCAATGGCAAAGATTTTGCACGTGATGGGCCAGTTTTTTTGCTATCTTGACAGCTAAAATAGACTACAATAGACTTCTAGACTACCATAAATACCACAGATACCGTATCGTTGTTCCACTTGTCTTGCTACCAAAAAGTAGCTTACCACCATCAAGGAGAAAATCTGCAGCCATAACCTTACGGTGTTCCGGCAGCGCACAGCCTTTGCTTGAGAGTCCATTCCAGTCTAGGCGTTCTACCATGACCATTCTAGGCCTACCGTGTTGACCATCTCCGACCACATAATCGCTTCCTACTTTCCTTATAGTCAAAGTCAACCAAACATGCACGAATTCATCGACAGGTGAGATTGTGGTCTACTACCAGTCATACTCCAATAAAAATGAAGTCGGTTAAAAAAACCGGCCAATTGTGAGTTGGACTCGCGCACCGAGGGTTCCGTACAAACTTGTCATACTAGGTTAGGACTAAACTTTGCAGTTTTATCCTTAGACCGATGCCTAGACATGGTTAATGCATAACCGCAAATAATAAGTTTGTTAAACGCCAGATATATATAGTAAATTCGCTTTTTTTTGTCATTAGACTACATATTTTCGGTTTTCAGATTTTTCCCTTTATAAGAGCTGTAAGACCTTGCTCCTAGCCAAATTTCATGACTCTAGGTCAAATGAAGGAAGTACCCTGTAGGTTTTGATTCCCTTGTGAAATAGCAAAATATGCGACATAAACAGACATATCTTTTGATTGTGTTTTATTTACAGCTGAAAGAGACTGTATATAAGTTTCAACTTGACCTTTACGCATTCTCGATAAAAAGGGTGTTCTTAGCTTTGATTCATAAAAATCCGTTCAGCCGTTTTAAGACTTTTTCTAGTTGATGACGATCAATGAGATCAACTTTCAAGGTCTGAACAATTTGAAATTCGGTATCCTCTTACTTCAATGACATTGTATCAACAACATTGCATTGGTAGCATTGACCTGATGCTGTTTTTTAGGGTTCCGTACCCAAAGGGTACCAACGGAACCCTATTACTGAAACTCCGCTGTCCGTCTGTCTGTCTGTCTGTCCGTCTGTCACCAAGCTGTATCACATGAACCGTGATAGTAAGACAGTTGACATTTTTACAGATGATGTATTTCTGTTGCCGCTATAACAACAAATACTAAAAACAGAATAAAGTTAAAGATAATAAAGTAATAAAAGATGAGAGAAAGAAGTAGAAAAAGATATAAAAGTATGGGGACCCTATACAAGAAACGTGTTTTTTTCGGCATTTCACGCCATCTATGAACGCTTAGTTAGGTAAACGTCCCATAGATGGCGTTATATTGAAATGTCGATCCCTAACACCTTTGTTAGACGTTAGATGGCGTTATGAGAAACGAAATGTTTATTAAATGTTATTTTTAGCTGGCGAAAAATGATAGTGGTATTTTTTGCTCGATCTTATAAAATACTGTAGTGTGGTACGGAACCCTACGAGTGCGAGTCCGACTTGCACTTGGCCAGTTTATTTTTATATCATATAGGGTAGCGTTTGACCACTATCTCACCTGTTGGTAAGTGATGATGCGGTCTTGTATCTGCAGAATACTCAACTCCTCGCTAACTTGCAGCAGAGATGTCGAGTTCGGGCTCATTGGAATGGTCTCAATGAACAGATTATAAATAGATCAGTTAAAACCAGTTAAAATCAGTTTAAAACCAGCCCCGGCTGGTCTTAGCTTTATGAAAATCTGTTCAGATGTTTGATGATCATCAGCTCTTCGCTAGTCGATGAAGACGTCCATTGATCAAATAGGATATCCTGATATTTCAATTATATTGCCAGAACATGGTAACCTTGAGCTGATGATGTGGCATATCCTGGAATTGGCAGGATACCTGACTCCTCACCATCTTACAGCAGAGGTTTCGTGTTTAGACTTCTTCGGATGGTCTCAATGAACGTGTTATAGGCAGTTCGGTATCTTGACCAGAAGCTAAGGCATCTCCTAAAATGTGCAGAATACTCAATGCCTTACCACTTCCAGCTGGTGGTAAATAGGTGGTTTCAAAATTGTTTGTGTAAGTGTTGTTAGCCCCGACACAAAAAGAGGGGCGTTATAAGTTTGACGTGTGTATCTGTGTCTCTGTGTATCGTTGTATATGTGTGTCTGTGTATCTGTGATTTGTGTGTCTGTGTATCTGTGATTTGTGTGGCTGTGTATCTGTGATTTGTGTGGCTGTGTATCTGTGATTTGTGTATCTGTGTATCTGTGATTTGTGTGTCTGTCTGTGCCATCGTAGCTCCCAAAAGGATTAACTGACTTTGATGTAGTATTTTTATTGCAACACAATGTACAATAGTTGTATCTTAGACTAAAACTAATCTACTTATTACTATTGACATGTACCCTGTACTATTTAGGATGTAGCAAAATTGTGCATAATTTATAAAAATCTGAATTATATAATAATATGAATTCTTTATAATCAATACGGTTACAAGTTAAATCTAATAGGTTTACTCATTAATAATTCTTTACTCATGTGTCTTTGTTTCAAGGAAATCCGTGTAGTTTAGCCGTTAGAAAATTATGATCTCCATTTTAGTTGATGACGCTATGACAGCTACTTTCCTGATCAGTTCGAAATTCGGTATCTTTTACTTCAAGTATATTGCAAAAATATGTAAGTAGGTATACGAAATATATAATGATAGGTATATTCCTTCGAGCATTGTATATTCGCTTAAAATAATATAACACAATAGATATCCCAAAGTCAACGCTTTATCAAGTGTAGTAGAACTATATATTTTTAACCGACTTCAAAAAAAGGAGGAGGTTTCTCAATTCGACCGTATATATATATATATATATTTTTTTTTTTTTTTTTTTATGTTTGTTCGCGGATAACTTCGTCGTTTATGAACCGATTTCGATTATTCTTTTTTTTTCGAAAGGAGATATCCCAAGTGTGGTACCATGGTAATTTTATCGAGGTATGATAAGTATCTCCAGAGATATTGAGATAATCATCTCAAAATTGGTACTGAAAATGAATAGCGCGGCATTGAAGTTGGTTGTTTTTTAGTTTTTAAACGATATTATTAGGGTTCCGTACCTACCTCAAATGAAAAAAGAAACTGTCTTTCTGTCCGTCTGTCTGTTTGTCTGTCTGATCGTTTGACCTTTTCCTCAGGAACGCGTAAAGATATCTGGTTGAAACTTATATTAAATACTTGGAACTGCGGTATCTTGGAACTGTAAAAATAATTAATTCTTGTATGTCAACGTCATCACAAGGTATGACAGTTTATGTCGCATATTTCGCAAGGTCTTGAAGCACTTATAGGAAAACATTAAAAACCTTAAATATGAAGTTTAATAACAAATAATTAAGATAGTTTAAAAACTAAAACAAACGACTTACATGCCCCGCGAGTCAATTTCAGTTGCAAGTTTGAGACGTTTATCGTCATATCTCTGGAGATAATTATCATATATCGATAAAATTACAATGGAACCACTTCGAAAACGTACCCTACCGATTAAAAAAAGAAGTATTCAAATTTACTTACAGTTTTTTTTTAATATCTTATAGGCTAGCGTTTGACCACTATCTCACCTGTTGGTAAGTGATGATGCGGTCGAAGATGGTAAGCACGCTAGGCCTAGAATGGGAACTGGCTCTCAAGGATAGCTGCCGGAACAAATTAGATGTTTGGCGACACATTTTCTAACTTGAGGGTGGTAGCTGGCCAGGCGGACACTAGATAGTGTCCTACCACCATGCTGGGGGTTTTTTTTTTTCTTAACGATGTTTTCCTTCACCGGAGGGCCACTGTGAGAGTCCATCAGCGTATTCTTATTATGTATATTTATCGCATAGATGAATGTGCTTCAATTCTTCATCACGAAATTAACTAAACATTTGCATATTGAAGTATTAACGATCTTAATGTTCAAAAACTAAAAAAATTGCATAACTAAATAAAGACTAAATATAAACGTCTGTTGCGAAATAAAAAATTGTTTTTTTTTAATGATGTAAGGTAACAGGGCCCCTAGACAAAATCCAATTTCCTGTTTGCCATCACGCTAACGCAAGTTCAAAATGTATGGGAATGACATTTTTGGTGCGGAAACATAAATGTCATTCCATACATTTTGAACTTGCGTTAGCGTGAAGGCAAACAGGAAATTTGATTTTGTCTAAGGGCCCTGGACAAGCACGACGCACGCCTGATGGTAAGCGATGACGTCTACCTATTACAGACACAGCGGCATGCAAAATTCTGAAATGCCAGAATTTTGCCATGTCACTGCACTGCGCCTGTTACCTTGAGACACAAAGCTGTTGAGTCTCACATGCCCTGTAATTTTTTGCCATTTCAACGGAAAAACATTCCTATTTCACGGCTGAAAATTAATTGTCAAAGTGGTACCGCCTAGGCGGACTAGCAGAAGTCCTACCACTACATTAAAGCAGAATTTTCAATTATTAATAGATACACTCAGTACTTTAAACTGGAAAAGTGTATCGTTTCATTCGAGTTACTTAGTATTATTAATATTCCTAAGCAATAAATTAAATATTTATCAATCAAGCCCTATCAGTATGCAAGTACAAGTAGTAAATTACTTAACAACGTAAGAATAAACATTTTTAAAGTCCATTCAAGTTGACTCTTCCATTATCCTAATTGTACTGCCGTCATTACGGACGTCAGAGACGACGTCGGAAGCCCTACCCAATTCAGCGCACCCAATAAAGTAATTCACAAACCTTGATGAAGCAAACTGCACAATACCGCCAAAAAGCAAACGAGCACGAGCGCCATTCTGTATTTTAGGCCAGTCTAGTTCCCACCGGTTTTGCCCGCTCTCAGCCGCGCGTCTGCGGCAGCCGTCTGTCAGAGACTGAGGTGCTCCACATAGTCTGAATCACCTCTATACCCGTGTATGTACGGAGCACACGACGTTTATCCAATTGCTGGTAAATTGATGGGATCTATCGGTTTCGTAACCCACAGGGCGGAACCTGTTACACCTTCCGTCGTGAAGGGACGGGACCTGGGTGCTGATTCTCAATCATTCGAAAACCATTCGCAATTGGAAGCTTCATTTTTAGGGTTCCGTAGTCCTGACAAGGAACCCTTATAGTTTCGTCATGTCCGTCTGTCTGTCTGTCTGTCTGTCTGTCCGAGGTTTTGCTAAGAGACCGTTAATACTAGAAAGCTGTAATTTTGTAGGGGTATGTATATATATTACGCCGACAAAGTGGTGAAATAAAATTTTGAAAAATATTTTTTTTTTAAGGTAGCTCCCCTGCATGAGAAGTGGGCATACATTTTTTTTTCGTCGCCTACCCTATCGTGTGGGATATCGTTGAATAGGTCTTTTATAATGACTTAATAGTTGCTAATACCATTTTCCGATTGAATGCTCCATTTACGAAATATTAAACTTTAAAGTGCAAAAAAGTGTATAAAAAGTGCATGTTTGTCCCCTCCCCCCTCTAAAAGCTAAACTGCTGGCTTGATAATACATTTCATGAATTTTAAAGGAAAACTATAGCGGTTAAGATAACTTTATTAGTTTAGCAGTAATAGTCGTTGAACTTGGGTGTTGCATAATTTAGTACCAAATACAAAATCCTTAGAATAAATCCTTTAAAGTGACATAGACGAAGTACCTAGTTGCTTGTTTATAACGGGTAAAGGCTTGCATTGAATAACGGGCTACTACGGAACCCTACACTGCGCGTGGCCCGACACGCACTTGGCTTACGGGCTAAGTTATTAATTTTTAGGGTTCCGTACCCAAAGGGTAAAACGGGACCCTATTACTAAGACTCCGCTGTCCGTCTGTCTGTCTGTCTGTCTGTCTATCTGTCTGTCTGTCTGTCTGTCTGTCTGTCTGTCTGTCTGTCTGTCTGTCCGTCTGTCACCAGGCTGTATCTAATGAACCGTGATAGTTAGACAATTGACATTTTCACAGATGATGTATTTCTGTTGCCGCTATAAAAACAAATACTAAAAACAGAATAAAGTTAAAAATAATAGAGCGTCCCCATACAAGAAACGTGTTTTTTTCGGCATTTCACGCCATCTATGAACACTTAGTTAGGTAAACGTCCCATAGATGGCGTAATATTGAAATGTCGATCCCTAACACCTTTGTTAGACGTTAGATGGCGTTATAAGAAATAAAATGTTTATTACTTATTATTTTTTGCTGGCGAAAAATGTTAGTGGTATTTTTTGCTGATCTTATAAAATACTGTAGTGTGGTACGGAACCCTATTAGTGCGAGTCCGACTTTCACTTAGCCAGTTTATTAATTACAATAAGTCCGTGAGCTAATGTGTTGCGGAAATTCACTGATTTTTTTGAATTGAAATATCAAATAATCGGAGCATTGTGAATTGCAAAGACCCAAGTCGAAGTAAAGGCAGTTTCCGAATTCCAATTTGCTTTCGAATGATTGAGAATATGCTGATCTCATTTTAGAAGCTGGGGGACACTATCAGTTCGTTCACTGCTATGCTACTAAGGTTTTAAATTGGTGATACTGATTATTGTGTTCATCAATAAATATCCAGTAACGTTAAATATTACATAACATCTATATTTTTTATAATCAACACCAATATTATAAATGCGAAAGTCAGTTTGTTTATTTATTTGTTTGTTTGTTTGTTTGGGACTTCTTCTCGGTCAAACGGCTTAACCGATTTGCCTGAAATTTTGTATAAAGACAGTTCATAGGGCAGATTAGGATATAGGATAATTTTTTTCTGGCTGTCGAGTCAGGGGGTTCACATATTTTTATTTGAATTTTGTAAATATTAGATCTCCTTTCGGATAAACGGCTTGACCGATTCAACTGAAATGTTGCACATGAAGAGTCAATAGGACAAAGAAGGACATTGGATACTTTTTTTGGCAAACATTTAAACAGCACAACTTGGTATAACCTAACCATAATTATCGATGACTTTAATAACAGAGGATATCGAGGTCGACCATAAGGTCAATAGATTGTGATTTGATTATTAGGTCATATAACTGTCAGGGTCATAAAAATTCATTAAACATTGTCGCGCTCGCTGCACTCGATCTTAACTGCTTTAAAGGATATATAGCAGGAAATTTTTGTTTTGACAACTTCATGCATCACTTTAAGTCATAAATTTAAATAGCACGTTATTGTATACCTAACTATAATAATGAGTGAATGAAACAACAACGGATATCAAGTTCATTCTATAGTGGTGACTAATTAGATCATAATACAAATACCCTGACCATAATGATCGATTACTTTTACAACAGAGGATATCGAGGTCGACCTTAGAGTCAATATATAGTGATTTGATTATAAGGTCATATAACTGTCAGGATCGTAAAAAGTTAAAAAAAATGTTGCGCTCGCTGCAAATATTTCATGAACTTTAGTGTTCTAACAGCTTCATGCATCACACTCAGTCAAATATTTCAACAGTAAAACTTGGTATACAAAACCATGATGATTAATGACTTTGACAATAGAGGATATCCAGTTCGACCATGGTGTACTCTATAGTGACTTAATTGAAGGTTATTAGGTCATAATACTGTCGGGGTCATAAAAAGTAATAATACATTGTCGCGCTCGCTTCGCTCGCGCAATAATATCGCTCGCTATGCTCGCGCAACCATTCGCCTTTTCTACTTTAAAAGGAATGTTTGATAAACTTTTGTGTTTAACAGCTTAATGAATAAGACTGAGTCATACATTTAAATAGCACTGTTTAGTATACCTAACCACTACTGACTGACCTAACCGTGAATTATGACTTTTATAACAGAGGATATCGAGTTCAAACTTAGAGTTATTTATAGCGACTTGATTATTAGGTCATAAATGTGTCAGGGTCAAAAAAGTATTAAAAAAATTTCGCGCTCGCGTCGCTCGTCATTTGCCTTTTCTTTTTTGTAACAATAGTTTGATTAAATTTTGGTGTTTTTAAAGCCATAATGATCATCAGAATGAGTTATACATTTTAAATAGCACTGTGTATACCTAACCATAGTAAATTATGACTTTAATAACAGAGGATATCGAGTTCAAACTTAGAGTTATTTATAGTGACTTGATTATTAGGTCATAAATCTGTCAGGGTCAAAAAAGTATTCAAAAAATTTCGCACTCGCTTCGCTCGCGCAACCATTCGCCTTTTCTTTTTTACCCGACTGCGCGACGCAAAGGAGAGGTAATGTGTTTATCAGTCTATATATGTATGTATGTATGTTTGTTCCTTTGTGGCACACTAGAGACCAAACGCGTGGGCCGACTTTGATAATTGGCACGTCAATAGATTCGCCATGCTAGCGCGAGTTTCAACAAAAACATAAAAAATTGAAAAATTCAAAATGGCGGATTTCAGACGCCAAAATTAGGGGGTTCAAAAAAATTTTTTTTTTCAAAACCTATCGAGTGGGGTATCAAATTTAAGGTCTTAAAATGGAGATTCAAAATATATTTATAACAAATAATTTATGATCGTACAAATCGAAATAAAACGATTTTACATGCCGCGTTAGTCACTTTCAGTAACAAGTTTGCGGTGCTTATCTCTGAAGTTACTTATCAGATCTCAATAAAATTACAATGAAACCAAACGAAAATCATATTAACTCAAACAAAAAAAGAATTTTCCAAATCGGTTAAGAATTGATGGAGTTCTGAGGTAACAAACAACCTCTTCCTTTTGGTATAGTCGTTTAATAGTACGGAATTTGCCGTCCTTTACTTAACTAAAAAGTGTAAAATAAAACATTAAATTAAAAAATCAAAAAACCCGCCTGCGCAAAAAGTGAAGTGTTAAAAAACGAACTGAAAAGAAAAAAACAAGTAAGTCTAGTAGTTTAGACTTCTGTTTAGGGATATCAAAAAACTATACCATTTAAATTCTTTCTCGGTCGATACACTCATAAAATAAATTATACATTGTTTTATGGAATATAGAGACTTTAACACATTAATCACCATTCGTTAAGCCATTAATGTGTCCCGACTGTTAAAGTCTCTATACTCCATATAACAATGTATAATTTATTTTATGAGTGTATCGACCGAGAAAGAATTTAAATGGTATAGTTTTTTGATATCCCTAAACAGAACTCTAAACTACTAGACTTACTTGTTTTTTCTTTTCAGTTCGTTTTTTAACACTTCACTTTTTGCGCAGTCGGGTTTTTTGATTTTTTAATTTAATGTTTTATTGTAAGAACAGTTTGATTACATTTTGGTGTTTTTAAAGCCATAATGATCATCAGAATTAGTTATACATTTTAAATAGCACTGTTTAGTATACCTAACTATAGTAAATGATGACTTTAAAAACAGAGGATATCGAGTTCAACCTTGGAGTCATCTATAGTGACTTGATTATGAGGTCATAATAAGTCGTAAAAAATGTTCGCGCTCGCTACGCTCGCGCAACCATTCGCCTTTTCTACTTTGTAAGAAATGTTTGATTATCTTTTGTGTTTTAACAGTCTAATGCATCAGACTGACTCATACATTTAAATAGCTTTGTTTTGTATACCTAACCATAATGAATGATGGCTTTAACAACAGAGGATATCAAGTTCAATTTTAGAGTCATCTATAGTGACTTGATTATTAGGTCATAAATTAGTCAAGGTCATAAAAAGTCATAAAAAAAATTCGCGCTCGCTTCACTCGCGCAACCATTCGCCTTTTCTATTTTGTAAGAAATTTTTGATTTTCTATTGTATTTTAACAGCCTAATGCATCAGACTGACTCATAAATTTAAATAGCTTTGTTTTGTATACCTAACCATAATGAATTATGACTTTAACAACAGAGGATATCAAGTTTGACCTTAGAGTCGTCTATAGTGACTTGATTTTCAGGTCATAAATCTGTCAGCGTCATAAAAAGTAATAAAATAATTTCGCGCTCGCTTCGCTCGCGCAACCATTCGCCTTTTCTACTTTGTAAGATATGTTTGATAAGCTTTTGTGTTTTAACTGCCTAATGCAACATACTGAGTCATACTTTTTAATAGCACTGTTTTGTATACCTAACTATACTAAATAATGACTTTGACAACAGAGGATATCGAGTTCGACCTTAGGGTCATCTAAAGTGACTTGATTATTAAGTCATTAAACTAACAGGGTCAGGTATACCTTACCATAATGATTAATGACTTTATCAATAGAGCTCGCTGCGCTCGCGCAACCATTCGCCTTGTGTACTCACTGCAATATTTCAGGAACAGAGATATTATGAGTGCCAGTTCCTATTCCAAGCCTAGCGTGCTTACCATCTTGACCGCATCATCACTTACCAACAGGTGAGATAGTGGTCTATCGCTAGCCTATAAGATATTAAAAATCAAAAACTTTTGAATTTTAACTGCTCCAAGCATCAGACTGAGTCATACATTTAAAGAGCACATTTTTGTATATCTTACCATAATGATCTTACTTTGACTTTAACAACAGAGAATATCGACTTTGACCTTAGAGTCAATCTATAGTGATTTGATTATTAGGTCATACTTCTATCAGGGTCATAAAAAGTCATAAAAAAATTTAGTGCTCACTACGCTCGCGTAATCGTATGCTTTATCTTCTGTTTAGGAAAGGTTTAAGGAGTTTTCATGAGTTTTACGTTTAAAGAGTACAGCATTGCATAACCAGAATGAGAATTGACCCTAACAACAGAGGATATCAAGTTGAAAGTACGGGTCATATTTAGTGACTTATTAGGTCATAAAACTTATATCATAAAAAATTTCGCGTAAATAGCAATCGCGCTTGCTGCATTTCAGAAATTTCAAATAACGTTATTGGCCCTGATAACGGAGCATATACCTTAGACCTACCTAGCATTACCTAGATCTTAGGGGCAACGAACTTAACCTCAAAGGTCAGAATTTTTTCCTGCTCCTAAATATTTATAAAAAGTCTCGCTCACTTCACTTCCGTATCTATTCGTTTTATTTACTTTAGTGGTAAATATTTTTGAATTTTTTGTTTTTGGATTTAAACATAACTAACTGTTCAATACATATTAACATCAGAATGGGGCATACTTTTATTTAGTACCAACTTTGCATGACCATTAACATAGTTAGTCTTTACTACAGAAGATATAGACCTTGGCCTAAGAGATCATCGATCTTGACCTCGAAGGTCATAAATATTCAAATAACGCGGATGAAGCCGCGGGTAACAGCTAGTAATCAATTAAAACGGTCAATTCATGTTATCGAGGACACCTAATTGCAAACTTCTTTAAATAGCCTTTAATAGCCAAAACCTTTAAATAGAATGTCGGAATCTTTATTAATTTAGTACCAAAATCTTAAAAACTGTAATGAACTTATAAAAATGTGTTCTGTAATTAGACTATTCGAATCCCAAAAAAATGATATTGGGCATTGACGTTGACCGTAATGTAAGTCTGGCCACCGTCATATCAGTCGCAAAGACATTGCATTGATTATAGAGACCACTGGGACCGGATCTGAATCCCAGCAGTTTATGTGATGCATAAAGTGATTGATGGTCCGAGGGCATCATACATAACTTTCGGGTGTGCGATTCTTTACGATAGTGCAAACTACTACAGGGAAGTGCAAGGACTTAATCCGTACCCTTGTACGAGTTTTTATCGTAAACGCTTTTGACAGATCTCACATAGGTTTTAACTTATTCTGGCTCTCTGATTGGTCTAAATTTAGTTAAGTGTAGTAACCACTAGAGGTGCTGTACTGTTTTTCATACAACATTTGCACGATATACGATATCGAGTTTGGTATCAAAACTCGTACTAAGGGTACGGGAATCTAAATATTCGAATTAATAAGAATCTAAAGGTACGATCAAAGAATGTGACATTTCTATCGATTCGATGTGTGACTAGGTGTAACTCTACTTCAGCCCCAAGCGCTATGATCATGTGAACAGGTACCGATCTAGATAGATCCAGCTTCGAGCTCACAGCTTCCTACTTAACACAATAACGTACAATTGGACATCTGAAACCGAATACTTCCTTCGAAATCATACACTCTCCGTTATTGAACGATTTCACGAAAGGAAGAGATACTATAGGTACTGTATATCTGTATATGTACATCTGTGAATATAATATCGGTTGGAAACAAATAGCTGAAGATCATGATTAGATGACATGGGATAGGCCTATGTCCAACATTGGACGTATGCTGGCTGTTAATGATGATGATGATGAGGATCTATGTGAGGCAATCTGTGGCATAGCATAATCTGTGACAGATTTTGCGTAGATCAGTCGGGGGTGGTTTTTAAATTTTAAAAAGTTTTTTATCAGTATAGAAAGAAAAATAAATTCCCACCTTCTTCAAACCAAGACTGAATTGCCACAGGTCACGATCAGTAAAAAAGAATTGTCAAAATCAAGCTACTTACTCTGTAAAAAGTTATGCGTGGTCACACATAAATAGGGTTCCGTTGGTACCCTTTGGGTTCGGAACCCTAAAAAATATATATTTACACGTTGACTAGATAACCTACTCCGTTTTTTTTTCGTCGGTTAATAAAAGATAACTAAATAAACTGTCAACCGAATGGTCAAACTGTGTGCTATTTATAGCACATCCTTATTAGAGACTATTGGAGTACCTACCGCGCCTATTTCTATACTGCAAGATAAGTCTACTTATCTGAAGTGTTTTGACCTTGTCCATACCATAGGCACAGAATAATGAATAGCCATAGGTCACCTTTTTATCTGACAATGGCAATGCCAAAAAGAAGGGTCGAATCGTAAAAACTTATTTTACGATTCTTATTTCGTGTAAAATGCTAGAATTTTTGCGTACCTATTAATTTTTTATATCCGCAAAACCCGGTTATTTACAGCAAAATCGGTTCATTTGATTAATCAATGTTAGTTATTTTTTATTGCTAGGTAACTTGTTTTGTTTAAAAAAAAATCGATCAGCCGTTTGAAGATTATGACCTCCTTTCTAGGTACTGAGGAGGCTATAAGATAAACTTTTATAGTGCTGATCAGTTCGTAATTCGGTATTCTGTTACTTCAATGATATTGCAAGAACATGGTATGTGTATGTATGTCCTGATGCTGAGGCAAGTCCTGGAAACTGAAGAATACTCAACTCCTCACCAACTAAAAGCAGAGATGCCGTGTGTAGACTCATTTGAATGGTCTCAATTAACAGAATATATAAGTACATAGATGCTTATAACTCCATTATTGGATTCTATAATCGTAGGACCAGAGATACTACTAAGAGGCGCCACCGCTTTATGGTAGATATACCCCGTACAAAGCGATTTGCCACCTCTTTCATTATACGTACGGCCAAGTTATAGAATTCCATGCTTGAATCTGTGTTTCCGATTAGATACAACTACCTCTTAGTCTTTAAGTCGAGAGTGAATACGTATTTTTTGGGTAAGCGCGCTAGATTATCGACCGCATCATCACTTAACATCAGTAGGGCTATTCTGTTAGCTAATCTTGGAAGCGAACTTCGCAGTGAGTTTTGAATTTCGTGTTAGGAAATTCAACCGTATTACAATCGTGTTACGATTTGAATTTCGTAGTAGGCCTCACCGCGGATTCCGCTTGCGAGATGCGTAAACTAGCTTACAGAATAGCCTGGCAGGTCTTTTTATCCCGATATTCCCACGGGAGCGATGTCTACGCGGGTAAAACCGCGGGGCACACCTAGTATCAAATAATTCAATGGTGCCTTCATACTGCGCCCGTAAACTGGATACAATAGATCTGTTTTTACATCCTGTCATTTCATTGTCCACTTATATGGTCGTCTCGTTGAGATGGCAGCCTAGATCCAGATTGATCTGTGATTGAAGCCGGCCACATGCGTAATTAAGCTATAGGGCTGTTCAACGCTTGAGTAGACTCAAGCAGAGATTACTCAAAGGCTTCCTATGAGAAAATTGTTTACATTTAATTAATCTTATGAAATATTTTAATCAATGAATAACATTTATTTGATCTACCCAAAGCGGCAGTAGCCAAATGGCTGCATCAATGGCAGATTATGCTCACTGTTAAGGAAATGGTTGAATACAATAGGTGGACCAGCAGTGTAACATTTTATAGTCGGAATTTAAAAAAACTAAGTTCGTTACCCACCTAAAACATTGGTTTGGTTGCTTCATATCTAACAACTCCAGGCTTGCCCAAGTAGGCTATATTATTTCATGATGTTTCTTTTACCCTTCTATATCTTTACGACCTGGTTCTTCGTGTGTTAGATCAATATCACATGTTGCCATGCGGTATACTTGGTAACAGTTCCAGTATCGCGTGACGGCATTCATCAGGTCTTTATGTACCTGGCCCCTGAGGTCTAAATCTGAGTTTTAAAAAGGTAAGTGCTGTAACTAAAGTAAAGCAGTTTAGAATGCTCGAATGAGCTGTGTAACATTGAGTTTGTAGCGTCGCCTTTTTTGCTCGACTATGGCAAAAAGGATAGTACTTAAATTAAAAAATGTAAAACCACTTCCGACTGGTCTATGTTATATAATCTGTTCATTGAGACCATTATAATGAGCCCAAACTCGACATCTCTGCTGTTAGTTGCCTAGGAGTTAAGTATTCTGCAGATTCCAGGAGATATCCCAGCATCCAGTCAATGCTAATGTACAATATCGTTAAAGTAAGAGCATACCGTATTCCGAATTTAGCAGACCTATGAAATTGATTTCATAGTACCATCAATTATAAAAAAGATCCTAGTCTTAAAACAGCTGATCGGATTTTCATGAATCAAAGCTAAGAACACTATCTATGAAGACACCTATCAAACAACAAAAACTAAATCAAAATCGGTCCATCTGTTTGGGCGCTACGATGCCACAGACAGACACACAGATACACAGATACACACGTCAAACTTATAACACCCCTTCATTTGGCGTCGGGGGTTAAAAAGAAAGGTTATGTTTTTAGCTGTTGATGCAACACCTTATCCAATTTTTTACGGTGGATAGAGAAGCACTTTAACACTGTAACCCCGGATGGCGTCACGATGCGGGTTTAGATGGAATTATACATGTCTGGTAATGGAAGGCTTTTCCGATTTCTAACAAAAAGGGTGTAAATCATTTCGTAAACCTAATAAAATTTGACTATTATACAATAGTCAAATTTAATTAGGTTTACCGAACTTGGCCAACAAATTGCACACTGCCAGACTAACCCCAGCAGCCAATAATATCGCCACATACGAGTAAGTGTAGTTACATGTGTAGGTATCTTATGGACTAGCCTCTGACCACTATCTCGCATGGTGGTAAGCGTTATGTGGTCGAAGATGAAAACTCCAAGGAAGCACATCACAATGCTACTTGAGAAGTGCTTGCTTGGAGTATTCTTCTTGCTTGGAGTTTTCATCAGGTGAAATGTGGTGGTGACCACTTGGTGATGGTGATTAAGCCATTATATTAAAGGCGTTTTATTGTCAACAATATCTACCTTCTATTTATAGAACCTACCTAATATTATAAACTTAAATTAAACTATTTGACGGCCTCGTCGGCATTACATTTCGTGGTTTCATTCCGTCGTAGAAATGTATAATAGGTACTTGAAATATTTCTGTGAAAGAATTCGGAGAGCTTATAATATTTGTGAGTATCAGACCAAATAAGAAGCCAAGACATAAACCGCCGAACAACGCACTGTTTACAGTTACACACACACATATAACGAAACTACGCCTTACCTTACGCCTTACGCGGAGTGTCATGCTATAATAATTCGCAATTTTTAAAGTAAATATGCCGAATTGTGTTTTGTTAGGGTGTAAAATCCAATCTTCGAGAAATAACAAGTAGGATGGGATCACATTTCAAATGATTAATCACATTCCAAGTTTCAGTGTCTAAGTGCACACATATATGTTTACGAAACCAACCTTCAACAATGTCGACAGCGCTCCGTCTTGACTTCTTATTTGCTCTGAGTTTAAAGTAGAATTTTTACGTTGTAAAGTTATAGCTACAGCACAAATATGATTGGCGACGCGATACTCTCTGACTGAATCTATAATACCCGACAACTCTCAACTGGAATTCTTCACGAGTGTATAGTTAGATTTTCTAGACAAGAAAGCTACGTCGTTGACCATATAGAGACTATATGGTCATCGACGACTATAATAAAAGTAAGGTAAGAAAAGATTCGAGATCGAATGATGATGTCAGTATAACCATAGTACTAATCCCCTTCGTGCTCCAAAGGATTATTCTATCGAAACATTTATTTGCGCATTTCACAGTAGTGTTTAGATAAAGGAGATTATCGTTAAGCAATGACATGGTGCTAGGACAATTTCTAGTGTGTCCGCCTGGCCAGCTACCACCTTCAAATTGGAAAATCTGTCAACAAACATTTAATGTATTCCAGCGCCTGTCCTTGAGCGCCAGCTCCTATTCTATGCCTTGGGTGCTATCATCCTCAATCGCATCATCACTTTAGCCTATATAATCATTATTAATTAAAAACATCATACTTGCCCGGCTACGCAGTCTACGACCGCTGTCTACGGCTACGATGCTAAGTGTAAATGGCTCCTTCACAAGATGCGTAACTTATAATTGCTACGCACACGATCATTGCTACGCTTGCTTATGTGCGGCAGATTGTACAGAAGACCGAAGAGAACAATCGGCCCCTGAGCTTAGCATTTGTGGACTATGAGAAGGCCTTTGACTCAATCGAAACCTGGTCTGTTCCCGAGTCCTTGCAGCGTTGCCAAGTCGACTGGCGATATATCGAAGTGATGAGATGTCTGTTTAATGCCACAACGATGACTGTACAAGTACAGAACCAGCGAACTAAACATGTCCACCTGCGTCGAGGAGTGAGACAGGGGGACGTCATATCCCCGAAACTGTTCACTAACGCCTTGGAGGATATGTTGAAGACGCTGTACTGGAAAGATTGTGGCATTAACATCAACGGCAAGTACATCTCTCACTTACGATTCGCAGATGACACCGTCATCATGGCAGAGACGCTGCAGGACCTACAAAAGATGTTAAATGGCCTAGGAGAAGAATCCTTCTCGTCGCATCGGTCTCCAGATGAATCTGGATAAAACCAAAGTCATGTACAACGAGCACGTTGTTCCCGAACCGATTGCCATAGATGGAATCCCACTCGAAGTTGTCACTAAGTATGTTTACCTAGGACAGACGCTCCAACTAGGCAAACACAAATTCGAGAAGGAAATCCAGAGAAGAATTCAGCTGGGCTGGGCAGCATTCGGAAAACTCCGTCGAGTCTTCTCGTCACCTATAACCGCAGTGTCTAAAGAATAAAGTCTTTAACCAGTGCGTCCTACCTGTAATGACATACGGAGCCGAGACGTGGACACTCACAGTTCGACTGGTCCACTAGTTTAAAGTCGCTCAGCGAGCTATGAAGAGAGCTATGCTCGGTATTTCTTTGCGGCATAGAATCCGGAACGAAGTAATTCGCCAGAGAACTAAAGTTATCGACATAGCTCAATGGATTAGCAAGCTGAAGTGGCAGTGGGCTGGTCATATCTGCCGCAGGACTGATAAACGTAGGGGTAGACTTGTCCTAGAGTGGAGACCGCGAATCGGGAAACGTAGCATAGGACGTCCTGTGACGACTAGGTGGAGCAACGACATACGCAAAGCAGTGGGCAGTGACTGGAAGAGAAGAGCCGAAGATCGGGCTCAGTAGCGCATCTTGGGAGAGGCCTACGTCCAGCAGTGGACTGACACAGGCTGATGATGATGATGATGTTGACAGAGGCCTCGGTGCGCGAGTCAACTCGCACTTGACTGGTCTTATTTGTAAGGACCAGTCGTTTCAAATATCCCAACTCTGCCAAATCTATCTTTTAATAGTATAAGAATCTTTGTCCTGACATACTGACTGACTGACTAGACAACATCATTATCAGCCAATTTCCATCCACTGCTGGATATAGGCCTAACCCATGGCACGCCACTGAGCTCGATCTTCAGCTATTTGTTTCCAACCGCTGCCAGCCAACTTGCGTATATCATCGCTCCACCTAGCTGGAGGGCGTCCTACACTACGTTTGCCGAGCCGTGGTCTCCACTCTAGAACTCGTCTACCCCAACGGTTATCGGTTCTACGACAGATGTGACCAGCCCACTGCCATTTCAGCTTGCTAATCCTTTGAGCTATGTCGATAACTTTGGTTCTCTGACGGATGACTTCGTTTCGAATTCGATCCTTCAGAGAAGCTCCGAGCATAGCCCTCTCCATAGCTCGCTGAGCGACTTTGAATTGGTGAACTAGTCGCACTGTCAGTGTCCACGTCTCGGCTCCGTAAGTAATAACAGGTAGAACGCACTCGTTAAAGATTTTCGTCTTTAGGCTTTGTGGTATGGGCGACGAAAAGACTCGCCGAAGTTTTCCGAATGCTGCCCATCCCAACTGTATTCTTCTGCGAGCTTCCTTCTCGAAGTTGTTTCTACCCAATTGCAAGATTTGCCCAAGGTAGACGTATTCGTGAACAACTTCGAGAGGAACTCCGTTTAGGGCAATCGGTTCCGGAATAACATGTTCGTTGAACATGATCTTGGTCTTATCCAAGTTCATCCGTAGACCGATGCGTGCAGATGAATCAGCAAGGGTGGTCAGCATGTGTTGCAAGTCCTGCACGGTTTCAGCCATGATGACGATATCATCTGCAAATCTCAAGTGTGAGAGGTAATTGCCATTGATATTTATGCCCCGTCCTTTCCAGTTCAGCGTTTTGAACATATCCTCTAGAGCGTTTGTGAACAATTTGGGGGAAATAACGTCCCCTTGTCTCACACCTCTATGTAAGTGGATATGTTCAGTCTGCTGATTTTGTACTTGGACGGTCATAGTCGCGGCGTCATACAGACCTCTCAACACTTGCACGTATCGCCCAATCAACTTGGCACCGTTGCAGAGACTCCAGAACAGACCAGGTTTCAATTGAGTCAAAGGCTTTCTCATAGTCCACAAACGCTAAACACAGGGGCTGGTTATACTCTTCGGTCTTCTGTATAACCTGCCGCACTGTGTGAATGTGGTCTATGGTGCCGTATCCTCCTCGAAACCCAGCCTGCTCGGGAGGCTGAAATTCGTCGAGCCTGCGCGCGAGACGATTTGTGATCACTCTCGAAAAAAGCTTATAGACATGGCTTAAGAGGGAGATAGGTCGATAGTTCTTCAAAAAGGTTTTGTCTCCCTTTTTGAAGAACATAACAACCACGCTTTTACTCCATGTCTTCGGAGTTCTCCCCGAAAAGAGGACGGAATTAAAAATACGCTGAAGCTGTAGTAGCGTAGGAGTTCCACCGGCTTTTAAGAGCTCCGTTGTAATTCCATCCTCTCCGGGGGCTTTTCCGTTATTAAGCTGTTTGAGAGCCATCACAATTTCATCTAGGCTGATGTCTGGCAGATCTTCGGTATAGTGGCGGGTTAGAGTGGCTCTAGGGTCCTCAATACCGGGTTGGGGAAGGGACGCTTGTGAGGTGTATAATTGGCTGTAGAAGTCTTTTACTTCCTTAAGAATCTCCGGCTTAGAAGCGACGACACTCCCGCTAAAAGTGGTCAACTTCGTCAGATGGCTTCGGCCCAGCTGTTGGACAAAGACTTTTGACCCCCGGTTTTGCTCTATCGCTTCTTTAATTGTGCGTGTGTTGGAGTTCCGGAGGTCACGTCGTACCAATTTAAAAATCTTTTTGTTGAGAGTCCGTTGATCTGACGAAGTGATTGCGGGGTTTTCACGTCGCTTCTGCATTAGCTGTAGAGATTCTTCTGAAAGCTTAGACTTCTTGCCAGCACCTCGCGTCTCACAGAGTTTTGTACCCTCCTCCCTGAGGATACCCACCACATGGTCGAGATCCTGGTCAACGTCAACGTCACTTGTGGTTTCCAGTGCAGCGAATCGGTTCTCCAGTTTCAGCTGGAACGTTTCGGACCCGACCACGGATTGTAGCATGTTGGGTCGGAGCGTGGACTTCATTAAACGAACACGTTCAAGCTTGCAGTCGATATCTAGAGATCCTCGGACTAGTCGGTGATCACTGCTGGTTTTAAACCTAGTGATCACTGAGACATCTCTAAATATGCGCTTTTTGTCCGTCATAATGAAGTCGATCTCGTTTTTGGTCATAGCGTCGGGGCTTTGCCACGTCCACTTCCGCTGGGGGTCTTTCTGAAAGAAGGAGTTCATCAGAAAAAGCCCCTCTTTTTCTAGGAAGTTGACGAGCATTTGCCCCCTATGTTTTGTGCTTCCCAATCCGTGTGGTCCTACTACCGATTCGCCGCTTGCTTGTACTCCCACTTTAGCGTTAAGATCTCCCATGACAACGTTGAAGTGGGCCTTTTGGGTGGTATGCAAGGCCTTAGAAATGTCCTCGTACATTTCCTCCACTTCATCGTCCGAGTGTGCCGAAGTCGGTGCGTATACTTGGATAACCTTGAGGTTATACCTCTCGGTGAGTTTGATCACAAGATACGCTACCCTTGTCGACACACTGGAGATTTCTAGAACGTTGTCAGAGAGGATCTTGTGGACCAAGAACCCGACGCCACCTTGGGATGGTTGTTCTCCCTCTCTGAAATACATAAGATGGCCCGATTCTAGGGTAACGGTGTCCTCCCCCTCTCTTCGGACTTCACATAACCCTAGAATATGCCATCTTATGTTTTTCAGCTCCTCTTCCAGTAGTGCCAAGTGTGCATCAAGCCAACGACGAGACTAGACAACGCACAGACTAAACCGCTGGTCGTAGAGACTTGAAATTTGAAGGGTATATTTGTTTTAGAACGTAAAGTAGTAAACCTTAACGTACGAAGACAAATATACTATACTACCAGAAAGAATTTTCCAAAATTCACACCTGAAGGGGATGAAACGGGGGTCTTTTCTAATCGAAACTTCGCACAAGTACTTCAGTAAATAAATAAGTAAATACTTGTTTCAGGCTTTTTATAAATGCCACCCCTAAAGGGGGAAGTGGGGTTGTAACCCCACTTCCCCCTTTAGGGGTGGCCGAAAAAGTCTGAAATCAATATTGTTTCGGATTGCGATGAAATTTGGCATGCAGATAGTTATTTTGACGTAGGTATCAGCTAAGAAAGGATTTTTCAAAATTCACTCTTTATGGGGATGAAGCGAGGGTTCAAAGTTAGAATAGTCATTTTATTCGACATTTCACACAAGTACTTCTGTAAATAAATAAGTTAATACGAGTTTCAGGCATTTTCAAAATGCCACCCTAAGAGGGTGAAGTGGGGTAACAAAGTCTGAAAATCAATATTGTTTCGGATTGCGCTGAAATTTAGAATGGAGATAGTTGTTATGACGTAGAATAGAATAAATCTAAAATAACAACAACATAACTCGGTGATACAATCGGCGGTCTTATCGCATAAAGCGATCTCTTCCAGACAACCTATTTGTGGACTGGTTAAAATACACAGGGTGTTTGGCGATGGCGTATAATTTATTTTTATTATCTAGTATACAGCATATACAACAGTAAAATATATACTATATATATATATATATATATACATACCATATACATATATTCATACATAACATACATACCGCATTTACAATATATTTAGTTATAAAATACATATACTAAAATATACATACATATAATATAATTATATAAACATATTCTATACACAAAAACAAAAGCAAAACAGTATTTAGCAGGTTAAAGACAAGTAGTGATTATTGATTAAGGATTTGACGTAGGTATTCGCTTCGATAGAATTTTTTCAAAATTCCCCCCGGATATTACTTATTATTTTTAATATTTATAAACTTATAGATTTACTTAAGTACTTCTGTAAATAATAAGTAAATACGTGTTGCAGGCTTTTTGCAAGGGGTTGGTAAAAAAGTCTAAAAATCAATATGCTTTTTCGGGTTTTATAAATATGAATCCCTATTTCCCTAAGTCACGCAATAACTTGAAAACGGGTGAATCGATTTGGCTTTTACTTCTATTGTTTATATTATGATAGAAAGGTTTTTATAAAATAAAAGTTTTAAGTAAATAAAAGAAGTCTTTAACGCTGGCGAAGCCGCGGGGCACTTCTAGTAGCTTACTAGTAGGTAGTATCCACCCTTATACAAATGCAAGTTGCAAGTAGTAAGACTAGGAAGGATAGGATAGGACAGATAGGTCATTCAACGAGGACATCACCACTGTATGTCTGTCCGTCCGCCTTCGCACCGCGCCCGTGTCACTAAATAACATTGCCTGCATCCTGTGTAGGTAACCACACAGGTTAAACTAGACGCTCAATAAAATATTGGTTTTTCGCTTTTTAAGGTACTGAACCCTAAGGGTACCAAAGGAACCCTATTACTGAGATTCGCTCTTATACTCGATCTTACAAACCGTAATAGAGAAATTGGCTCATAGTGTGTATTACAATGGTTGCTATAACATCAAATAATAAAACTGGCCAAGTGCAAGTCGGACTCGCACTCCTAGGGTTCCGTACCACACTACAGTATTTTATAAGATCGAGAAAAAAATACCACTATCATTTTTCGCCGGCAAAAATAATTATTATTAAACATTTTATTTCTTATAACGCCATCTAACGTCTAACAAAGGGATCGAAATTTCAATATAACGCCATCTATGGGACGTTTACCTAACTAAGCGTTCATAGATGGCGTGAAATGGCGAAAAAAACACGTTTCTTCTATGGGGACCCTCTATTATTTTTAACTTCATTCTGTTTTTAGTATTTGTTGTTATAGTGGCAACAGAAATACATCATCTGTGAAAATTTCAACTGTTTTACTATCACGGTTCATGAGATACAGCCTGGTCAGACGGACAGACAGACAGACAGACGGACAGCGGATTCTTAGTAACAGGGTCCCGTTTTACCCTTTGGGTACGGAACCCTAAAAACTATATTAAATTAAATATTAAAGGGGGTCCCCACTCCTCATACAAAAAACTTAGTTTTTCTGCAAATGTTGTTTAATTTAAACCCCTATGCGTGCGAGTGCGAATCGCACTTAGCCAATTTATTTGTTATTAAACTATAAGTATACGGTTTTCATGTGCTATAAGACTGCGTGTCGCCAAATTTCATGATTCTATTGTTTTTTTGTATGATATAAGGTAACAGGAGAAGCACGAAGGCACGAAGCTCGCCTGATGGTAAGCGATTACGTCTACCTATTACAGATACCGGCCATGCAAAATTCTGGATTGCCAGAATTTTTCATGTCACTGCACTGCGCCTGTTACCTTTATTGTATTATTAGTTTAAGTAAGTTGTTTTAGTTTTATTTAAATAAAGTTTTATCTTATATTATAGCTTCATAGCTAATTTTTCATATTTTCAACCGACTGCCAAAAAGAATGAGGTTCTCAATTCGTCCGTATGTTGTTTTTTTTATTGCAGCAAAGAACATGTACAAGTATATATTGGTAAAATAACATAGAATGTTATGACTTAAAATTAATGTATCTTGCTAGAAGACTGTAATTTTACATGGTTTAAATTATGTTCTTTACACTAGGCAAGCCTGTATCGTGAAGACCCAATACGATATGTAGGTATATACCTATTACGCGATTACTCCGTCAATTGTGTACCAATTCGAATGATTCTTTTTAGGGTTCCGTACCCAAAGGGTAAAACGGGACCTTATTACTAAGACTCCGCTGTCCGTCTGTCTGTCTGTTTGTCTGTCTGTCCGTCTGACCAGGCTGTATCTCATGAACCGTGATAGTAAGACAATTGAAATTTTCACAGATGATTTATTTCTGTTGCCGCTATAACAACAAATACTAAAAACAGAATGAAGTTAAAAATAATAGGGGGTCCCCATAGAAGAAACGTGTTTTTTTCGGCATTTCACGCCATCTATGAACGCTTAGTTAGGTAAACGTCCCATAGATGGCGTTATATTGAAATGTCGATCCCTAACACCTTTGTTAGACGTTAGATGGCGTTATAAGAAATAAAATGTTTATTAATTATTATTTTTTGCTGGCGAAAAATGATAGTGGTATTTGTTGCTCGATCTTATAAAATACTGTAGTGTGGTACGGAACCCTACGAGTGCGAGTCCGACTTGCACTTGGCCAGTTTATTTTTAATCGGTATAGATTTTCGAGGTAGTCCCATAATAATTTCATAAGATAAACGTCTCAATATTGAACTGAAAGTGACTCGCGCGGCATGACATGACATGCAATATTCTGGCAGTCCAGAATTTTGCATACCGCTGCATCTGTAACAGGTACAGTATCGGTCATAATTGGAGTAGCAGTCTCAAAAAGCATTAGCATGACAGCAAAATATGCACATACGACCTTCTTCTATAAGACGTTTCGAACGTAACATAATGAAAGAGAAAGATATACACCCATATATCGCACTTTATCATTATGAACCAATTAGAAAGAGCGCATGTATTAATTAGTGGAATAGCTAGACCAGGGGGCTCATCACGAAACCCATTGAAATGAAGGAAATGAACGAAATGACGGGGGACGCAGCTATGTAGGCTGTATAGCTCCGTCCCCGTCATTTAGTTAATTTCGTTCATTCAATGGTTTTCGTGATACGGGTGCAGATTTGCTTCTTTTATCAGCTATACAAATAATGAGGGTAGATTTGAAACAAAATGTATTGATGGCATAAATGAATGAACAAACATTGTCGGTTGGTGAACTTCGGTAGTGGTTGAAGTTTGGTTAATAAATAACTTAAAAAATCAAAATGCAAGCAAATATAATTATTAGAAACGGCGAATATTGAGGCATTGCATAGAAATGGACTAAATAAATTATATTATCTCAAATGTATAGTGAAAGCGGCATAAGTGTAAGTTATTGCTAAGTGATATTAAGTGATGAGAAATCGTAGTTGTGAAAGTAAATTGTTAATAAAGTGTGTTAATAAGATTTGGCGTTTTTCAGAAGAATTTGATACATCATTACGGAAAGTTCGCCGCACACTATGGGGTTTAATAATGCAAAGGTGAGAAGTACGAGACGAGAGATGTCCTGAGCAGCTAAGCAGCTGTAGTCTTTCTGAATGCAGTTTGGGGAAATTAACGTGGCACCGACATAATATGTGCGAATATTGTGGTTTCTTTGCTGCATCGAAAATAATAGAAGTCACACGAAATATTAATTTAAAAGTATCTAAAAACTAGGCGATGTGCCGGCTGTGATAATTTGTAATAAGTAATTATGTAAGTTTTGATTATAAAGGACTAGCAGCCCGCCCCGGCTTCGCACGGGTAGAACATATATGCCTACAAAATTTGCATCAATTTGTTGCATCGAATATAAAATATGAAAATATTTAACAACCATCGTCATATTTCATCCAATTTACACAAAACCTTAACAAATTATGCACCTAAACCTTCCTCATAAACACTCTGGCTATTGGTGAAAACCGCATGATAATCCGTTCAGTAGCTATTGAGATTATTGCGAACAGACAGACAGACGCAGTGATGAACTTTGTTTTATAATACTTACGTATTGATATTGGACGGCCCTTTGGCGTAAAGGATAGTTACCCTGATTCTGACCTGACGGTCGTTGGTTCTAATCCTAGCTATATACCTACCAATGAAAGTTTTATGTGCATTCATGAATCATGAGTTTTCGTACAGTGGTAGTGGAATCATTAAATCTACCAAAAAGTAGCTTACCACCAAGGAGTACATCTGCCGCCGTAACCTTACGGCGATCCCCGATGCAAAATGTAGGGGTAATATACGTTTAACGTGTGTATCTGTGTGTCTGTCTGTAGCATCTTAGCACCTAACTGGATGAACCGATTTAGTTTTTATTATTGATAGTTTTTTTTTGTTTGATAGATGTCTTCATCGAGAGTTTTCTTAGCTTTGATTCATGAAAATTCGTTCAATCGTTATAAAATTATGAGCTTTTTTCTAGTTAATTGCGCTATGAAATCAACTTTCATAGGTCTGATCAATTCGAAAATCTTCTTCTTCAACGATATTGTAAGAACATGGAAGCCTCCTGGACTCTACAGAATACTCAAATCCTCACCAACTTACAGCTCAGATTTTAAATGTCGTGTTTAGAGTCATTGGAAAAAGCTATTATACATAGAGCAGTCGGGGTGGTTTAAAATATTATATTATATTATTATATATATAGATGAATATTATTTTTTACAATAGATCATATTATTATACTATATTGACTTCAAATTGATTGTGATCGGTGGGGATCTACAGCATAGCTAAGCTTATAATAATATTTTCGTAGTAACTATGACCTAATCTGTAGTTTCACTGCAAATATTTTATTAATTTTGCGATGCGTGTTTGTGAAATTCGTGATATCTTCTAGAGTTTTCATTTGAATTATATACTGTAAAGGACAATTTTTAATCTATAATATGTGGCCAAGCTAATTAACTAAATTATTTGGATAAGGATTAATACTATATACTTGAAAATAGCCTTGGAAGTTATGTAATATTTTTAATATAAGTATTATGAAATATAAATTGTAGTATAAGATATTTCGATTTATTGTAAATCAGTTTATTTAAAAACATGTTTGCTGTTTATTCCTATTATACAAATAAATATTTCCTCAAAAACTATCACCGTGTTATTTTTTTATTTCACATATAACATAGATCGTAAATTTATCTTTATTAGCTATGTTTGTATAAACAGAAATAAAATAATACAAGCTATTAATAATTGATAAACAAAAATAATTTAGGTGATAGAGATTCGAACTCGAGCCTGCCGCTCCTAAAGCAATCTATCTAACCATTACACTAAGATGCTGATACAGTCTCATTCGAATTTAAGCATCCGTTACATGTTGCGTGGCTTACTCTGCGTTATGTTAATTCAACAAAAAGAAAACGAGTATTCAGTGGAATATTGTTATCTTTATTTGATGTTTACCAAATGTATCTGACGCTACGTTTCACCTTTTTATTCATCTGTGGTCTGGCTAAGCATGCCATCTATGCCATACTAACGTGTTATTGTTTGCGTTGGAACATTCGACAGAAATATCGTGCAGGCTACTATGAACATTGAGGTGCTACTGGACTATTGTCCCTCGATAGTACATGTCATCGCCTATCATCGGGCGAGTGTCGTGCTCGTCCTGTTACCTAATATCATAATAATATCGTTTAAAAACTAAAAAAGAACCGACTTCAATACCGCGCTATACATTTTCAGTACCAATTTTGAGGTGTTTATCTCAATATCTCTGGAGATACTTATCAGACCTCGATAATATTACCATGTTACTACACTACTACAATCTCCTTTCCAAAAAAAGAATAATCAAAATCGGTTCATAAACGACGAAGTTATCCGCGAACAAACATAAAAAAAATATAATATATATATATATATATATATATTATATACGGTTGAATTGTGAAATCTCCTCCTTTTTTTGAAGTCGGTTAAAAAAATCATTCCAATTAAGCTAGTCGATCAAGTAGTTCCAGCATGTATACAGCAGTCACCTCACCCGTGATGTGGTACAATTGGCTGAACGCACGTCTTCCGTTGCACGCACCGCCCATGTAGGACGCAAGGTTCCATTCTACGTGATTACTTCATCAGATACGATCCTGTATTCATGCTGCTGATAAGGACTCTGTCATTATATCATCCGTTTCTATTAGGTTTCTTTTACGTCTAAGGTTTAACGCGTTCGAGTACTTAAAGACTCCTAATTGGTATACAATTTCCCAGGAAGTTAAAGGCTTTTGAGAGTGTACTGCAATTTAATATTGCAAATGCCGCAAATCCAACAAATTTTATGAAAACTTTGTGTTAGCTCTATATTTTGTTGGTTAAACAGAGCAGATTGAGGGCCAGTTTCATCGGCTCCTGATAGCGCTTATATGAAGAAATCTGACAGATTTTTGACTGCCTTTATATGGCGTCATGTGTCAGATAACTATCTAACGCATTATCAGGAACCGGTGAAACTGGCCCTAAATGTAGGTAGTCTTTACGTAGTATAAAACTAAGTCGCTTCTCTCGTCAACGTACGCACGCTTAGATCATTAGATTACGCAACGGGATTTTATGCTGTTTTCATCAATAGTTAGAAATGATTCATGAGAAAGGTTTATGACCAGGATAATAATCGCGGGCAAAGCCGCGGGGCGCAGCTGGTCTAATTTAATTAATAATAATAATAATATATTGTAAAGGACCTCTTGACGTTGTCTTTGGCTCCGTCAATACCTTCCAAATCTCCGGGCGTACGACCCGAGAAATATAAGATATAATAATAATAATAATAAGAGCTAAGACCAAAGCTCCAGGGTGGAAGTGTTAAAGGCATAAAGCCGCTAGTAGCGTTTAGTGAAAGTGCAGCACACCTCTCAACACCCTTAGCTATCCACGCCAATGTTGCCCCTCGGCGCCGACATAACGGTCCGCCTTTATGAGGGGTCCATTCAGTGTATAGCTAGTCACCACTCGCCTTAATATTTTGAAATGAGGCATAATTGGCGGGTGCCGTACCTCATCCCATAGACCAGAAAACAGTCATCAAGCAGCACACATTCATAGCCATAATAAATTATAGTACCATCTTTTTATAGTTTTTCATGTCTCCATCCACAAATCATATTTTTATTTAATTTAATATTGTAAAGGGCCTCTTGACGTTGGCTTCGGCTCCGTCAATGCCTTCCAAAGGACCGGGCGATTTGCAGCCCGTGATGTGAATTGAATAAAGAGTATAATAATAATGAAATAACCTCGAGAAGGCTGAAAAGGACAAGATCAGCAAGTACCTTGACTTGTCTTTCGAGGTTACCGCCATGTGGGATGTTGATTCGACTAGCATTGTCCCAATAGTCGTTTCTGCGAACGGCCTAATAGCGAACAGTCTCGACCAACATCTGAAGAGAAGAGACTCTCGCTAGACGGCTGGATCAGGGCCAGATACAGAAGGCGGTACTTCTTGACACGGCACGCATCGTCAGGAGGTTCCTCTCTCTGCAGTCCTAACCACCGGTAGCTTGGGACCTGCCCCGCAGCTGGCGGCACACTAGGTTTAGGTTTTTTTATAATATTGTTTATTTTATAATGATTTTGTATTGTTGTTTTGATATCTTTATTATAAAAAAACCTATACCTCAGAAATATTAATAAATAAAGAGCATAATATAATAATAATAGATTATTCTATATAAAGAATGGATTTCTACATAACATTATGTTCAATCGTGTTTATGTTCATTATAGAGTTGTTCAGTAACTGTGAAGAAAATGCAGTGTCATAAACCCTGAAAGAATGTGTCCAATAAATCCGCTTTTCGGTAGTGGAAATAATTTTTGGGATTTAAATAACAGTATGGAACCTATTATAGCGGTAAATTTTTATTTTATTTTTTTTTACTACTAAATAGTGGCAGCGGTTGGAAAAAAAGAGCTGATGATCGACCTTAGTGGCGTGCCATAGGTAAGGCCTATGTCCAGCAGTGGACAGAGATAGGCTGATCATAATGACTAGATAGTGGTCAAACCTCAGAGCAATAATACTTTAGTAATTATTGCTCTGAGGGTAAAACGCTAGGTGAGATCCCCCGTTGATAAGTGACGATGCAGTCGAGGATGGTCAGCTCGATAGGACTATAATGAGAACTCAAGAATGGCTATCAAGGACAGCTGCCGGAACACAAATGTTTGACGACAGATTTACAGACAGGTTAGGCATTTGTATATATTTAAATAATTGCTCACAACGATAGTAATACACAGATTAAATTAATTTATAGTAATACGTTTTCTCACTACGATCGCTTTTACCATTACCGTGCTTTTACTGTTGCCATAGTTTTCACGAGTATTGCCGAGCAGCTACAAATAAATTATTCGTAGCCGAGCAGTGTACTGCAATTTAATATTGCAAATGCCGCAAATCCAACAATAAATTTTACGAAAAAATAAATGTTATATAGTAGGTATTCTAAAATTATAGCTCACTAAGTACCTAAGAACGTAATTACTTACCTATGTTATAATAACTATATTGGTTTAATTCGTAAATTAGCCTTACAATATTATTGTATGTTCGAAAATAACAAAATGTTGAAACTACTTTACTTTAAGATCTTTGTAAACACAGTTTTGAACAATAAATACTATTCTATTCTATTCTAGTGACGTCAACAACCTTCTGCCTGACGAATGAATTTTGCTTGAACCATAAACTGGAAGTGCAAATCATAAAACGCCGAAAATACGTTCAATACTAACGACAGGGGCTCCACACGCAGCGAGTTGTGGGCGTCAACGTCGGCACGTTAATGGTACCCATAATTGATTTGTTACTAGCTGTGCCCGCGACTTCGTCCGCGTGGAATAGTGTCTTTGGGTAGCATTTTTAAATATTTAGGCTAATTATTTTACAAATAAGACATATGCGTATCCCACCTACACCGCACCGTACCACGCCGTGCAAATCCCCTCCCCTCTCCCTGCCCCTTACCCCTCCCCTCTCCTCTCTCTTCCCTCCACCCCTTTTCCCCTCACATCCCTCTCCTCCTCCCCTCCCCCCTTCCCCTGCCCTCCCCTATCTCTTCCCCCCAATTCCCCTCCCCCTCTCTTCCCCCCACTCCCCTTCCCTCACTTCCCTCTCCTCTGCCCTCTTCCCTTATTCCCTATTGTTATTTTTACACCCTTGAGGGTAACATTTTTACAAACTTTGAATGTCATATTTATTTATATCAAATTAACAGCCTAAAAAATAAGTTTCAAGCTTCTAGCTCCAAAAATGACGATACTTCCATACAACTTTTCATCCCCCCTTTCAACCCTTTACAACCCTCTTTTCGCATTAAAAAGTAGCCTATGTCCTTACTCAGGCTCTAGACTATCTGTGTACCAAATTTCATTTAAATCGGTTCAGTGGTTTTGGCGTGAAAGTGACACAGACAGACAGACAGACAGACAGAGTTACTTTCGCATTTATAATATTAGTAAGAGAGGTTAGGATTAGGATAAGGATTATTTTCTATTATTGAAGCAAAACAAGCGTCATAGACTTTTATAGCTTTATCGATATATTGAGATAGCGTGTACTTCAAGAAACTAAATCTACCAAAAAACTCTATCATCTAAAAATAAACTGGCCAAGTGCAAGTCGGACTCGCACTCGTAGGGTTCCGTACCACACTACAGTATTTTATAAGATCGAGCAAAAAATACCACTATCATTTTACGCCAGCAATAAGTAATAATTATTAAACATTTTATTTCTTATAACGCCATCTAACGTCTAACAAAGGTGTTAGGAATCGACAATTCAATATAACGCCATCTATGGGACGTTTACTTGACTAAGCGTTCATAGATGGCGTGAAATGCCAAAAAAAACACGTTTCTTGTATGGGGACCCTCTATTATTTTTAACTTCATTCTGTTTTTAGTATTTGTTGTTATAGCGGCAACAGAAATACATCATATGTAAACATTTCAACTGTCTAACTACCACGATTCACGTGATACAGCCTGGTGACAGACGGACAGACAGACAGATAGACAGACAGACAGACGGACAGCGAAGTCTTAGTAATAGGGTCCCGTTTTACCGTTTGGGTACGGAACCCTAAAAAAGTTGACGCCAGATACTAACAATTATTACTGCGTAGTTAAGGACAATATATTATTATCTTTTCTATGGCAATATACAAAGTGGGTTGAGTACCTTTCTGTTTTAGTAACAAATACCAACCGTTATAACCTTTTGGATAGCTCAATGAACTAGGAAGTTTTATTAGTAATGTGTACATAATGTCATAGTGTTTTTAAAGAAAAAATACGTTCATCATTATATTAATCAGCCAGTGTCACTGTCAGTCCACAGCTGGACGTAGGGCACTCCCAAGTTACGCCACTGAGCCTGATCTTCGGCTTTTCCAATGATGGAAAAATACATTGTTAGAAATCGTAAAAATTATCAATAAAATAAAAATTTTTGTAAATTGTTAAACACAATCCAAAATTACATCGTACCGACGGGACTCGAACCCGCACCCCCCGGATTACACGTCCAGGTGCTCTGCCAATTAAGCCACGGTTCGATCCATCGATACGACGAAATTAGTGGATTGCATTTGTTAACCCAATTATGCATTGGTGGCGCCATCTATGACTACTTATAACGTAAGTTAATCATTCGGAAGAAATCATTACAGTTTTCAAATCCGACGAGAGATGTTGCACTGCGTAAATCAAATATTATGTTTCTTTGAAGTGCGGGTTCGAGTCCCGTCGGTACGATGAAATTTTGGATTGTGTTTAACAATTTACAAAAATATAAAGTGTGTGACACTTCAAAGAAACATAGTCACTGTTATTATATTCTAAGTATTTTTGGATATTTTTAACCGACTTCACAAAAAAGGAGGAGGTTCTCAATTTGTCTGTATGTTTTTTTTGTATGTATGTTACGCGATTATTCCGTCAATTATGAACGGATTCAAATGATTCTTTTCTTAATAGGTAGGGTACGTTTCCGAGGTAGTCCCATTTTAATTTCATTGAGATCTGATTAGCATCTCCAGAGATATGGAGATAAATACCTCAAACATAGGAGAATGTAATGGTTTTAGAAGAAGAGTCCCAAGAAGATTATACACAATGGAGGTTGCTATTGCATATACTTTTGAAGACTAAAAAATATGACCTTGAATAATGTTTTTACATCTTTCTTCACGTTGATTTTGGTTTTTGACAGATATTCTTACGGTAACTGTGAGCGAGATAGAAACAAAGGTGGGGAGAATTAATTTGTCTTCACAGGAATGTTCTACCGGGCAAAGTGTTAGGGTGCAACGTTTTTTGATGTGAACATTTTTTGACATGACATGACGTTTGGCGAAGATGGCGGCTTTAATTATGGCGGCGATTAATGTTAATAATCGCAAATAATACTTTCTAATATTCATTTTGGAATACAGCTAGTCCGTGTTATAAAAGTATTTGGAATTATTGTAATAAAATAGACAATTAATTATCGTGTGTGTCAGATGTTTTTATTGCACAGGGCCATTTTAGACATTGTCTTTTGATACCTTGATGACATCATTATGACTAGTGGATATTTTCACTAGCGCGGCATTTGAAGTCAATTTTTTAGGGCTCCGAACCCAAAGGGTACCGAATGAACACTTTCTGAGATTTTGCTGTCCGTTCGTCCGTCCGTCCGTCCGTGTGTCTTTATGTGCGCACTTTACAGATCGGTATCTTCTTAACCGTAATAGGTACATACTTGAAATTTTCACAAAGTATATATCCGTCAGTGTATAACGGCCCAGACACGAAATTTTATAGATGCATGTAATTTAATTAAAACTAGTTTTGCACTAAAAAGGGTAAAATAAATTATGTACTTAATATAATTATTATAAGCGTATGGTTATGCAGTCGGTTTTTTTTTTTTTTTTTTAATAATTTATATTACCTACTTTATTAAGCTTTATCACTCACTAAGTTCCCCATGAATAAGAAAATATTAAATAACATTCAATTAGCCAATTTTTGAAGTTATACAGAAGTATAACTTCAAAAATTGGCTATTTGGCTAAATTGGCATTTTTCTCTATCGCGCCAAAAGAATTTGGCGCGATAGAGAAAAATGATGAGAGTGAATTTTTACGATGCGCGCGCACACCGACACCTAAATTTAACATCGTGAAGTTAGTTCTAGGTGGTACGATGCGCGCGCACACCGACACCTAAATTCTACACCGTGAAGTTAGTTCTAGGTGGCATGACTATGTTCAAGTTGTATATGTCATATTTAACGTCATATTTTTACGTTAATAAAACCTTTTTTATTTAAATAAAATCTTTTTGATTAATTTTAATATTTATCGTTAATCACTACTGCATTTTAGTTATTTTTTTTCCATACGCCACAGAAGTATAACTTCTAGCGCGTGTACATAAGTACACACACTCATTTTTTTTATTGAAGACTTCTTTAGCGGCGTTGTAGACTTTTCTTGGGATGGGTTAAAAATGTTAAAATCGCGTCAGGGTTACGTGTCCTGATCGTAAGACGAAAATTCGTAAGACGGGAGCGCAGGGCGCTTGCGCGAGGTGTCATTCTTTAACTTTCAACTGTCAACTTCTGCCGGCACTCCCAGAGTGCAACCCGTTGTTTTTTATTTTGTTACAAACCTCCAAAATTGGCTATTTTTCTCCAAAAATTGCTAATTTCTAAATATCTCGTAATTTATTCATTTCCAGCCATACATTGGGGGGTCTAAATATGTCGCATTTTTGCATCTGCTCCTGCCGGGAATACGTCGAATTACCAATAACCCTGTATATACACATCAGGTTAAGGCGCCGACCGCTTTTTCGAGTCCAGCTAGTCGCTTATGAACAACCCGCTACGTGTAAAGGGTAGAATTAAATTTATCCACGCCTTGACCGCGCTGTAATGTAAACTGTTACAAATAATTGAACCAATGTAATTTGTTCCTGCTCATTTATAATGTAGGTATAGGTACTCTAGATTATATTATATCAAGAAATAGTTTATAAATATTCAATAGAATTTTAATACCCAATTAAATTTAGCTGGACAATACTTTACAGTTTGTTCCGGTCTCAACTGCTATTCAAGGCAGGCAAGTGTGTTTCGTAATATTACATCAACACCATCAACACCAATCAACACCAATATTATAAATGCGAAAGTCAGTTTGTTTATTTGTTTGTTTGTTTGTTTGTTTGTTTGTTTGGGACTTCTTCACGGTCAAACCGCTTGACCGATTTGGCTGAAATTTTGTACAAAGATAGAACATAAGGCAGAATAGGATATAGGATACTGTTTTTTTGGCTATCGAGTCAGGGGGTCCAGATATTCTTAATTGAATTTTGTAACTAAAGGACCTCTTTTTGAATAATCGGCTTGACCGATTTGCCCGAAATGTTGTATAAAGACAGTCCATAAGGCAGAAAAGAATAATGAAGACTTTTTTTCTTGCTATCGAGTCAAGGGGTCCAAATATTTTTAATTGAATTTTGTAAATATAAGACCTCTTCTTAAATAAACGGCTTGACCGATTTGCCTGAAATGTAGTATGAAGACAGTTCATAGGGTAGAATAGGATATAGGATACTTTTTTTTTGGCTATCGAGTTAGGGGGTCCAGATATTTTTAATTGAATTTTGTAAAGATAAGACTTCTTCTCGAATAAACGGCTTGACCAATTTGCCTGAAATTTTTTAAACACCAATATTATAAATGCGAAAGTCAGTTTGTTTATTTGTTTGTTTGTTTGTTTGTTTGGGACTTCTTCACGGTCAAACCGCTTGACCGATTTGGCTGAAATTTTGTACAAAGATAGAACATAAGGCAGAATAGGATATCGGATACTTTTTTTTTGGCTATCGAGTCAGGGGGTCCAGATATTCTTAATTGAATTTTGTAACTAAAGGACCTCTTTTTGAATAATCGGCTTGACCGATTTGCCCGAAATGTTGTATAAAGACAGTCCATAAGGCAGAAAAGAATAATGAAGACTTTTTTTTCTTGCTATCGAGTCAAGGGGTCCAAATATTTTTAATTGAATTTTGTAAATATAAGACCTCTTCTCAAATAAACGGCTTGACCGATTTGCCTGAAATGTAGTATGAAGACAGTTCATAGGGTAGAATAGGATATAGGATACTTTTTTTTTGGCTATCGAGTTAGGGGGTCCAGATATTTTTAATTGAATTTTGTAAAGATAAGACTTCTTCTCGAATAAACGGCTTGACCAATTTGCCTGAAATTTTTTAAACACCAATATTATAAATGCGAAAGTCAGTTTGTTTATTTGTTTGTTTGTTTGTTTGTTTGGGACTTCTTCACGGTCAAACCGCTTGACCGATTTGGCTGAAATTTTGTACAAAGATAGAACATAAGGCAGAATAGGATATAGGATACTTTTTTTTTAGCTATCGAGTCAGGGGGTCCAGATATTCTTAATTGAATTTTGTAACTAAAGGACCACTTTTCGAATAATCGGCTTGACCGATTTGCCCGAAATGTTGTATAAAGACAGTTCATAAGGCAGAAAAGAATAATGAAGACTTTTTTTCTTGCTTTCGAGTCAAGGGGTCCAAATATTTTTAATTGAATTTTGTAAATATAAGACCTCTTCTCAAATAAACGGCTTGACCGATTTGCTTGAAATGTAGTATGAAGACAGTTCATAGGTCAGAATAGGATATCGGATACTTTTTTTTTGGCTATCGAGTTAGGGGGTCCAGATATTTTTAATTGAATTTTGTAAAGATAAGACTTCTTCTCGAATAAACGGCTTGACCAATTTGCCTGAAATTTTGTATGAATACATTTCATAGGAGAGAATAGGATATAGAATACTTTCTTTCTGGCTATCGAGTCAGGTGGTACAAATATTTTTAAAATAATTTTGTAAATATAAGTTCTCTTCTCGAATAAACGGCTTGACTAATTTGCCTGAAATGTTGTATGAATACATGTCATGTCATAGGGCAGAATAGGATATAGAATACTTTTTTTCTTGCTATCAAGTCAGGGGGTCCAAATATTTTTAATTGAATTTTGTAAATATAAGACCTCTTCTCAAATAAACGGCTTGACCGATTTGCCTTAAATGTAGTATAAAGACAGTTCATAGGGTAAAATAGGATATAGGATACTTTTTTTTTGGCTATCGAGTTAGGGGGTCCAGATATTTTTAATTGAATTTTGTAAACATAAGACTTCTTCTTGAATAAACGGCTTGACCAATTTGCCTGAAATTTTGTATGAATACATGTCATAGGAGAGAATAGGATATTGAATACTTTTGTGAATGTGTGGCCTCTTATCACCTAAACAGCTTGACCGATTCAGCTGAAATTTTATGTATATAACAGTTCATATTGCATAGAATCACATAGGATACTTTTTTTCTGGCAGTCGAGTCCAGGTGCCAAGAATTTTTAAATTGAACTTTGGGAATGTGTGTCCTACTCTCGGTCAAATGGGTTAACCATTTAAGCTGAAATTTTGTACACAGACAGTCAAAAAGATATAGAAGGGCAACGAATTTTTTTTTTGGGTGGAAATTTCGGTTGTCTATATTTTTATTATAGAATTTTGTAAATGTGTGGCCTCTTTTCGGCCAAACGGCTTGACCGATTCAGATGAAATTTTGTACACATACATTTAATAGGGCATAAAAGGGCAAAGAATACATTTTTTCGGCAGTTAAGTGTGGGGCCTATATTTTTTCCTAATTTTACATAGAGTTTGCATAATCATAAAAGTTTGACCTTAGGTTCATGGATAATGACTAAACTTAATAAGTGCCTTAATTAGGCCATAAAACTGTCAGGGTCATTAAAAGTCATCAAAATTTACGCGATGGTTTTGCTCACCCAACGTGCTTCGCCCAATCTGCTTTATGGGAAGTATTTCAAAAGCATTCGTGTTTTAACAGCCACATTTAACCTAAGGGTCATCGGTGTTGACTTAGTAGGTTATAAAAACTGTCAAAAACATAAAAAGTAAAAAAATTCTCGCTCACTTCGCTTGCGCAGTGAATGCGCTAGCTGCGCTTGCGCAATAATTTGTTTGATCTACTTTGAAGGTAGTATTTCAGCAACTTTTGTATTTTAATAGCCACATGCATCAGAACGAGTCCATAAATTGAAACAGTACAACCTTCAATAATCATAATGATTTTTAACCTTAAAATAAGTGGATATCAAGTTAAACCTTTGTGTCATCAGTGTTAACTTAGTAGGTCATAAAAACTGTCAGAGTAATAAATGGTCGTAAAAATTTTTCGCGCAATGATAGGGCTTGCTACGCTCGCACAGTGAAAGCGCTCGCTCCGGTCTCGCAAAGATTTGTTATATCTACTTTGGAGGAAACATTTCAGCAACTTTTGTATATTAATAGCCACATGCATCAGAACGAGTCCACAAATTGAAACAGTACAACCTTCAATAATCATAATGATTTTTTACCTTAAAATAAATGGATATCAAGTTTAACCGTGGGGTCATTGGTGTTGACTTAATAGGTCACAAAAACTGGGTCAGGGTCATAAAATGACGTAAAACCTTTGATTTACCTACTTTGTAAATAATATTTCATATATCATAATGATTATTAACCTTAAAATAAGAGGATATCAAGTTTTACCTTTGCGTCATCAGTGTTAACTTAGTAGGTCATAAAAACTGTCAGGGTCATAAAAAGACATAAAATTTTTTCGCGCTCGCTTCGCTCGCGCAGCGATAGCGCTCGCAGCGCTTCCGCAAACATTTGTTTTGTCTTCTTTGCAGGTTATATTTCAGCATTTTTTATTTTAATAGCCACATGCATCAAAACGAGGCCATAAATTGAAACAGTACAACCTTCAATAATCATCATAATTATTAACCTTAAAATAAGAGGATATCAAGTTTAACCTTTGCGTCAGCAGTGTTACCTTAGTAGGTCATAAAAACTGTCAGGGTCATAAAATGACGTAAATATTTTCGCGCTCGCTGCGCTCGCGTAAACCTTTGTTTTATCTTCTTTGTAGGCAATATTTCATTATTTTTGTATTTTAATAGCCACATGCATCAAAACGAGTTTTTAAATTGAAACAGTACAACCTTCAATAATCATAATGATTATTAACCTTAAAATAAGTGGATATCAAGTTTAACTTTTGCGTCATCAGTGTTAACTTAGTAGGTCATAAAAACTGTCAGGGTCACAAAATGACGTAAAAATTATTGCGCTCGCTTCGCTCGCGCATTGATAGCGCCTCGCTGCGCTCGCGCAAACCTTTGTTTTGTCTACTTTGTAGGTACTATTTCAGCATTTTTTTATTTTAATAGCCACATGCATCAAAACGAGTTTTTAAATTGAAACAGTACAACCTTCAATAATCATAATGATTATTAACCTTAAAATAAGTGGATATCAAGTTTAACTTTTGCGTCATCAGTGTTAACTTAGTAGGTCATAAAAACTGTCAGGGTCATAAAATGACGTAAAAATTTTCGCGCTCGCTGCGTTCGCGCAAACCTTTGTTTTATCTACTTTGTAGGTAATATTTCAGCATTTTTTGTATTTTAATAGCCACATGCATCAAAACGAGTCCATAAATTGAAACAGTACAACCTTCAATAATCATAATGATTATTAATCTTAAAATAAGAGGATATCAAGTTTAAGCTTTGCGTCATCAGTGTTAACTAAGTAGGTCATAAAAACTGTCAAGGTCATAAAATGACGTAAAAATTTTCACGCTCGCACAAATCTTTGTTTTATCTACTTTGTAGGTAATATTTCAGCATTTTTTGTATTTTAACAGCCACATGCATCAAAAAGAGGCCATAAATTGAAACAGTACAACCTTCAATAATCTCAATGAAGACAAAAATAACGCGGGCGAAGCCGCGGGTAACAGCTAGTACATATATATATATATATATTTTGATTCAAAGCTAAAATTAAGTTATGCTTTTTTATATTTAGAATTATTATAATTGATAAGATCTATTTGATGTTATTTGACGTGTGTAAGTGCAGATTTTTAATATGCCCTATATACTGAATAAATTTAATGCTTTGACTTTTGAATAGATAGGTAACTTAAATTTAAAATTTAAAACCACCTCCAACTGATGTATGTATATTCTGTTAATTAAGACCCTTCTGCATCTGCATCTCTGCTGTAAAAACTGATTTCAAATGCTGTCTCTATCTCTATCTAAGGTTCATAAGTTCAAGCAAAAAACGCCGAAAAAACACGTCTCTTGTATCGGGACTCCCTTTAATACGTTTCACAAAGCAGCCGCTAGATGGTGCTGTATAAAATGGGTTCTAAATCGCGCTATCGTTACGTTTTCATTAGAGTACCTATAGTAGTCACAAATAACAGAATCGTTCTATATTGAGATAACGGGCTGCTACGAAACCCTACAATGCGCGTGGCCCTACACGCACTTGGCCGCTTTTATGGAATTCCGTTGAAAATAACAGATTAGTTGAATCGGGGTCTTCCTACACATCCTATTGTCTCCTGAGGCAGGAAGTTCCATGACCTCGTAATTTGCTTGATGGTTGATTCATCCTTGTACTTCAAGCAATGATTACAAGGCGTAGTGTAGTACGAGTATTATAAGGATGTTTTTCTGTAAATGTGATAAATAAGCTGATTTTTGGTACGATACGATTTGCGATTAATCCGCGAAAATTCCGTCAAAAACCGAAAAAACAGTCGTTGTGCGCATGTAGTAATTATACCTACGCATTTTAGAAACGCCCCCTAAACAAGTACCATTCCACCTCAGAGCTCATCATCACATAACATCAGGAAAGTTTTTTATCGACTACATTTTGGAGAGTGCCATTGAACTGCTTAATTTGATTCCACCTTCCCCATTTTATTATCGGACACCCAGAGACACTAAAAGGCGCCATCGATTTATGGTGGATATACCATGTACCCGTACGAAGCGATTGCATTTTCGTTCATCATACGAATACCACCAGGGAATAGCATGCCCTACCTGAGTCTGTGTTTCCGGTTAAGTACAATATGGGGGTCTTCAAATCGCGAGTGAATAGGTATCTTCTGGGTAAGCGTGCTCCTTCATCGACTGCATCATCACTTAACATCAGGTGAGATAGTGGTGAAGTGCTATCCAGTTGGATGTTATAGTTTAATTACCTGTGAGTTTGGAAAAATTCTAGATTCTATTGAGTCTCAAATGAAACTAGTTCCAGAAAGCAATAAAAGCGGTAGCATTCTACTCCTCTACGACATCTCATCAGTTTGGTTTAGTCTATACAGGAAAAAATCGACACGACCAATCAAATCCCACCTATCCTGTCTAGCGAAGGAATTGCAGTAGGTTCTAGAATCCAAGTGGTCTCATTCTTTGTACACAAGATGTTTAGAATCACGAGCATTTTATTAGAATTTCCTCTACACCCCTCCCTTCAGAACGATAACCGACTTGCACTGGTTCCACCCTTTGTGTGCAAGCGAGTCTGTCTGTTGGCCCAGTTATAAAGTCAGGTATTATGGACATCCAGACACTCTGTCACGGATACGAGACGTTGTTAAACATTTAATAACTTTATATAAATTGTTGGAAAATAAATATTATATAGTTATTAAGTTCAGTTTTATAATTAAACTGTGAGTTTTCAGTACTTAGAAAATTGCTTGAAAAAATTCGTGAATAATCAAATAGTGCGACGTAATACTACAAAGATATTTATTTAATAATCTTTGTACGTGAAATATTTGTAAAAATAGTGCAAAATTAATCGATAAAGACTAATTTAACAATTGGTAAGGCAGTCAATATAGCGCCTACATAAATTACATTAGCAACAAATATAGCAATCTAACAAGTTTAAACCAGGCGCTACAACATGGCTACGAGTTTAAATACCGCAGTGATCACTGTCTTTTTGACCATCATGTTATCGAAATCATGTGGGTAACTATATACTTTATTATCCTTCCTAACTATAATATTATAAATGCGAAAGTTTGTAAGGATGTATGGATGTATGGATGTATGGATGTTTGTTACTCTTTCACGCTTAAACTACTGAACCGATTGAGGTGAAATTTTGTATGTAGATAGCCTAGATCCTGGATTGACACATAGGGTACTTTTTATTCCGATATTCCCACGGGAACGATGTCTACGCGGGTAAAACCGCGGGGCACAGCTTTATATATTTACAAGCTTTTATTTATATCTATAACTAGCAGCCCGCCCGGCTTCGCACGGGTAGAACATATATGCCTACAAAATTTGCATCAGTTTGATGCATCGAATATAAAATATGAACATATTTAACAACCATCGTAATATTTCATCCAATTTACACAAAACCTTAACGAATTATGCACCTAAACCTTCCTCATAAACACTCTGGCTATTGGTGAAAACCGCATGATAATCCGTTCAGTAGCTATTGAGATTATTGCGAACAGACAGACAGACGCAGTGATGAACTTTGTTTTATAATACTTACTTATTGATATTGGACGGCCCTTTGGCGTAAATGATAGTTACCCTGATTCTGACCCGACGGTCGTTGGTTCTAATCCTAGCTATATACCTACCAATGAAAGTTTTATGTGCATTCATGAATCATGAGTTTTCGTACAGTGGTAGTGGAATCATTAAATCTACCAAAAAGTAGCTTACCACCAAGGAGTACATCTGCCGCCGTAACCTTACGGCGTTCCCCGACGCAAAATGTAGGGGTAATATACGTTTAACGTGTGTATCTGTGTGTCTGTCTGTAGCATCTTAGCACCTAACCGGATGAACCGATTTTGTTTTTATTATTGATAGTTTTTTTTTTGTTTGATAGATGTCTTCATCGAGAGTTTTCTTAGCTTTGATTCATGAAAATTCGTTCAATCGTTATAAAATTATGAGCTTTTTTCTAGTTAATTGCGCTATGAAATCAACTTTCATGGGTCTGATCAATTCGAAAATCTTCTTCTTCAACGATATTGTAAGAACATGGAAGCCTCCTGGACTCTACAGAATACTCAAATCCTCACCAACTTACAGCTCAGATTTTAAATATCGTGTTTAGAGTCATTGGAAAAAGCTATGATATATAGATCAGTCGGGGTGGTTTAAAATATTATATTATATTATTATATATATAGATGAATATTATTTTATACAATAGATCATATTATTATACTATATTGACTTCAAATTGATTGTGATCGGTGGGGATCTACAGCATAGCTAAGCTTATAATAATATTTTCGTAGTAACTATGACCTAATCTGTGGTTTCACTGCAAATATTTTATTAATTTTGCGATGCGTGTTTGTGAAATTCGTGATATTTTCTAGAGTTTTCAGTTGAATTATACTGTAAAGGACAATTTTAATCTATAATATGTGGCCAAGCTAATTAACGTAATTATTTGGATAAGCCTTAATACTATATACTTGAAAATAGCCTTGGAAGTTATGTAATATTTTTTAACAAAAATTTTAAGATTAAAATGGTTACTGTGAGTCAACCTTAAGAGATAGACATATGCTGTCGCGGACTTTTTTGTAGGTCTTATTAAGTTGTACAACTCTTGCATAGAAAATATTCTTCTATCTATTTTCAATTAAGCAGCGTTCGTAAGAAACGTGTTTTTTCGACCGTTTTTTTGCCGACTTAGGTTGCAAATTAGGTCTCCACGAATGTACCTTTGGTTTAAACGGGATAATATATAGCCTATTTTCATATCGAAAGTCCATTCTATGTATTAGTGAAAGAATTTTTTAAATCGGTTCAGTAGTTTTTGAGCCAAATCATTACAAACATACAAAAATACAAATGTTCTCTCTTTATAATATTATTAGTAATTAGTATTATTAGTAATAGTATAGAAGTATAGATAACGTTTGAACACGCCCCTGGTATGTGGTATGATTATCTGTTATGTGCCCCTGGTAAGTGAGGCCGTGTGGCCGTGTGCAAGGATGATGAACGCGCTAAGCCTAGGCCTCCTACATAGTCATTTATCGTCCAGTGTTCACAGTGGCACCTTGCCATCGTGACTTACGCAAATTGCGAGGGTACGCGGGTTGCACTTTTCTATACAAATGTATTCCCCCGTTTCCTCCCTGGAAAATGCCTCTAGAGCAAAATTTGTTGCTACAAAAAATCAAGGTCTGCTGTAGCTACGCCCAATTTATATTCCATCATTTTGATTTATAACTATACTAGCTGGCCCGGGCGGACTTCGTACCACCTAACAGACAATGAATTTCGTGTAACTTAATTTAGGCTTTTATGAACGTAATACAATGAATACAAAAGAGATATTAAGTTTAGTAATGTATTATGGCATTACAGAAATAGAATAAAAATACAATAATCAAGTACTTCAACCGCGTGTCAGCAAGACATGATGGAATGAAACAATGTTATTATTTTTATAGATAAGTCATTAACTTAGTTCGATTGAGTTTAATTTTAATTGTAAAAATGTAATCACCAGTATTTAATTTTATTTCTGAATAAGTATATTTACTTCACAAATAACTGTCTAATATTGTTTTGCCTTATGGATAAGACTGTATACGGCACTCATAAATTGGGCTATCACATTCTTGCATATCTCTGTATTTACTTACATTTTGACAAAATATAAAATTGATTAGGCATTGATTATTATTGTCTTGATTACTTGTAAGCATACATTTCTGAACGCACGCATATTGGACAATCAATAAATTTGTCATAGAATTGTCATTACTGACAGTATTTAAAATTTATTAACATTTTAAAAATCTAAATTCACAAAAACTTGAAGAATGTTTTTATACTTGACACTGGCTAAATACACTAATCGTGTGGAGCGACTGACCCTTATTCATTTGCGGTTTACCGTATCGACGGGATAAACAATTGAACATCAAATGATTAGCAGTTTTGAAATCCAGGAACATTTTGGCAAAATATTTTTTATTATATCATTTTTTTAAGTGAAATATTCATTGTTTTTAATACTTGTTATCCTTTCCTGACAAAGACAATTCCAAAAATACAATAATCATAAAAATTGGTTCAGTTGTTCTTGAGTTATAAGTATAGTAACTAACACGACTTTCTTTTATAAGTATATATAGATACATAGATAGACTAGCTGACCCGGCGAACTTCGTACCGCGAATATAAATAAACTGTCCAAGTGCGAGTCGGACCCGCACACGCAGGGTTCCGATTGAACAATATTTGCCGGAAAAATACGTTTCTTGTATGGGGACCCCTTTAATTTTTAATTTTATTTAGTTTTTATCATTTTATCTTGCAGCTATTTCAATACACATCATGAGTAAATTTCAAGTCTTTACCTATTAAGGTTTGTAAGATTGAGCATATAAAGCCTCAAAAACACGTTTCTTGAATGGGACCCCCTTTATTATTTATTTTATTTTGTTTCTATCGGTTTTTATACACAAAAACCGTATACCCATGTATGAAAACGCCATGAGGACAACCAATCAAAGTATTTCAATAATGACAAACTTTTCTGAACGAACCAACAATGACAACCTGGGACAACCATCAAAATTCAAAATATTAAAATTTAAATACCTACGCGATAATCCGAGTAATGTGGATATATTATGTTGTCGATTTAAAACCCTTAATTTAATATTTGCTTCAAATTTCCTACCGTACCGAAGGTGCGAACGTCAAATGTTTGACAGGAAAGTAGGTAGAACAGTTTATATGGGAAATTGAATTTGTTCGTTTTACTATTATTTGGAACTATTGATACCATGCACCCCACGCTTTTTTTACAATAAAATCATTTTTTCTTACACAATTTTTAATTCAAATTTATTAAAATTTATTTTCTATTTTTTAGTTGGATTTTCTATAAAAGCGTATTTTTTTTAGTTTTTTTTAAACTATTATTTATTTTTCATTTTTTAGTCGAATTTAAAAAAAAATCCTAGTAAGGATAACGGGTCAAAATGTTTAAAATATTGAATTGTCATCGGTCCTTAATAAGTATGCCAAATTTCGAGTTAATCCGACGTTTTGAAGGGGGTTAAAATCATGTTCAAAGATTCCGTTACATACTAACATACAAACATACATACGTCTGAAGCTAATAAAAGCGTATTAGGAATAAAAGAAAGTCGCTCGCTTGATGCGATGTTGCTTGCTGTGTAACATCTTTCATAGAGATGAGACGCTACGCTATATAAAGCCACTAATTTACAGTAACAGCTTTAGTTCCAATTTTGTCCGCTTGGCGGGATATGTTAGTGGCGCTGTAGTATCCAACTCACGCTTCAATTACAGTTTCTTATAACGTCAACGACAATTGTGGAATAGTACCCTGATAACACATGGGGGTCTTCAAATCGCGAGGTATCTCTCGGCATAAGGCGTGCTACATTGTCGATCGCATCGTCACTTATCATCAGGTGAGATAGCGGTTAAACGCTTGTTTATCACGTACAAAAAAACCGGAAGTGTAAACCGCTTATTTTTGTTATTAAGCTACGTATTTACTGTTTATATTTATATCGATCTGTCTGTCCGTCTGCCAAGACCCTTTTTCTCAGGAACGCGTAGAAATATCAGGTTGAAACTTATACATATGGAGTACTCGGATCTACGGTACCTACCTTTCAGCCGTAAAAAAAATAACTTGTAAGTCAACGCGATCAAAATATACTTACATTCATTTTATAACTGACTGAACAATCGTTTGGCTGCAATCTCACCTGATGGTAATTAAGGACGCAGCCGAAGGCGTAGCACGATAGAAAATTATTGAATAAATATCTGTTGTAACTAGCTCGTATCACATGAGTAAAGAAGGTACAGAGACAAATCTTCTTAGGAACGGAAAAAATGTTTACCTATTCTTGTAGGGTTGGTACAAAAACAAATCGAGAAAAATCTTCATCGTAATAAAATCCTCCTTCAAGTAAACATGACATGTCAAAAAAAAAAAAAATAGTGTGAGACACTTCAAAGAAACATAATATATGACCTGTCATGTCACAAAACGTCATGTAAAATAACTAAATGTCATTAAATGTCATGAAATGTCACGAAATTTCATAAAAAGTCACGAAATGTCATGAAATGTAACAAAATGTCATTAAATTTCATAATATGTCATGAAATGTCCGAAATGTCATCAAATGTCACGAAATGTCATGTAATGTTATGAAATAAAAGAAAATAAAAAATCGAGATTGAACGGGTATCTACAAGGTAAGCGTGCCACATCGACCGCATCGTCACTTAACATCAGATGAGACAGTGGTCAAATGCTTGCCTATCCAGCTTAAAAACAAATGTCATGAAATACTTTCCCGCCCTAGGGCAGAAATGACCTACTTTGCGCGCACTTATCGAGGAACAAACCATCACTTTTCAAATAGATGGGATGAAAAATAATATAATATAACGTAACACGTCGTGAGCGACAGCCCTGTGTTAAAGCACCAGCCGAGCCACTATAAACCGGTTTCACTCCGCACGTGACAGGCGGCACACAGGCCGCTGGTGCTCACGCCTTCGATCAAGAATCTACTTGATCGAAGGCTCACGCACTCACGTGCGTCTACGTCATCATCACAGCGCAGTTGTATGAAGTTTTGTCTCTGTACCTTCTTTACTCATGTGCTCGTATCGTACTTCCACCATACTACAGAATAATGAATAGTGCAAGTAAAGTAACCATACCTAGGAAGTTGAACAAGGAAATTCGCTTTATATTGCGTTTGCAAAGTTTGTATTCATATGTCACTAGATGGAGCCACAGGAAAAATTAGAACTCGCTGAAGTTTCAATTGTACATTTTGAGATTCAGGATGGTTGAGAAAAGACACATTCAACTAGTTTACTGCTAAATGTGGTTAGTAAGACATGTACTATCTGTTCTATTTTTGAGGCGCTTCTATCCACTAATTTAAGTGCCAAGCGTTAATTTGTTTGTATACTTAAATATTATATAGTAGTTAGTACCGTATATAGTAGTTAGTACTTAATTAACACAGTAAAAATAATTAGATACAGACAGATCACAGAATGAATATAAGTTTTAATATATCTATACTCTATACTTTAATATTATAAAGAGAGAACATTTGTATTTTTGTATGTTTGTAATGATTTGGCTCAAAAAGATATCACGGATTTCACATACACGCATCGCAAAATTAATAAAATATCTGCAGTGAAACCACATATTAGGTCATAGTTACTACGAAAATATTATTATAAGCTTAGCGATGCTGTAGATCCTCATCGATCACAATCAATTTGAAGTCAATATAGTATAATAATATATTTTTACTGTATAAAATTCTATTGTATAAAATAGTTATGATCTATATATAAACCACCCCGACTGATCTGTGTATAATCTTTTCAATAAAAGCATTCCAATGACTCTAAACACGACATTTAAAATCTGAGCTGTAAGTTGGTGTGGATTTGAGTATTCTGTAGAGTACAGGAGATGTCCCAGCATCAGGTCAATGCTTCCATGTTCTTACAATATCGTTGAAGAAGAAGATTTTCAAATTGATCAGACCTATGAAAGTTGATTTCATAGCGCAATTAACTAGAAAAAAGCTCATAGTTTTATAACGATTGAACGAATTTTCATGAATCAACGTTAAGAACACTCTCGATGAATTGACGATCTATCAAACAAACAAAAAAATCAATAATAAAATCAAAATCGGTTCATCCGGTTGGGTGCTAAGATGCTACAGACAGACACAGATACACACGTTAAACGTATAATGCCCCTTCTTTGATCCCATGATTTGATTGATTTTGATTCAATGATCCCACTACCTCTGTACGAAAACCCATGATTCATGAATGCACATAAAACTTTTATTGATAGGTATATAGCTAGGATTAGAACCAACGACCGTCGGGTCAGAATCAGGGTAACTATCCTTTACGCCAAAGGGCCGTCCAATATCACTACGTAAGTATTATAAAACAAAGTCCATCACTGCGTCTGTCTGTCTGTTCGCAATCATCTCAATAGCTACTGAACGGATTATCCTGCGGTTTTCACCAATAGCCAGAGTGTTTATGAGGAAGGTTTAGGTGCATAATGCGTTAAGGTTTTGTGTAAATTGGTTGAAATATGACGATGATTGTTAAAAATGTTAATATTTTATATTTGATCCAACAAACTGATGCAAACTTTGTAGGCATGTTCTACCCGTGCGAAGCCGGGGCGGGCTGCTAGTATTTTATATTAAACTAGCTGACCCGGCGAACTTCGTGTACCACCTAACAGACAATGAATGTCGTGTTACCTTTTAGATGAACTTAGTTTAGGCTTTTATGAACGTAATACAATTAATACAAAAGAGATATTAAGTTTAGTAATGTATTATGGCAATATAGAAATGGAATAAAAATTCAATAAAAATAAAATAATCAAGTAGTTCCATCGCGTATCAGCAAGACATTATTATTGTTATGGAAAAGTTATTATTAGGACATTAGTTCGATTGAATTTAATTTTAATTGTAAAAACATAAAAAACATAGAGGGCCCGGTGGCGTAATCGGGAGAACGTTTGGCTTTGATGCCGTGGTACCGAGTTCAAACCGCCGTGCACCAATGGATTTTTCTATCGAAAAATTTATGTGCGGTTCTCACAGTGGCTCTCCGGTGAAGGAAAAACATCGTTAAGAAACCAACAAAACCCCCGCATGGTGGTAGGACACTATCTAGTGTCCGCCTGGCCAGCTACCACCCTCAAGTTAGAAAATCTGTCACCAAACATCTAATGTGTTCCGGCAGCTATCCTTGAGAGCCAGTTCCCATTCTAGGCCTAGCGTGCTTACCATCTTCGACCGCATCATCACTTACCAACAGGTGAGATAGTGGTCAAACGCTAGCCTATAACGTATAAAAAAAAAACAGTATTTAATTAAATTCTAAATAAGTATACTAACTTAATGGATTACTGTCTTAATATATTTTAAATATTTATTTGCCTTATGTAAAAGAATGTATACGGAACTCATAAAATAAATTGGCTATGATATTCTTGCATATCTCTGTATTTACCTACATTCTAACAAATAAAATTGATTAGGCATTGATTATTATTGAGTATGGGATGCACACTCGGGTTAATTAATTATCTTCATTCAAAGGTTTCGGCCTAACACGTAGGCCACGTGGGCGAAGCTGCGGAGCTCAGCTAGTTAATAATAAAACAAGCACAAATAACAGCATTTTTCAACCTTAGTAATAGATCTTTTTTGGGCATATAAACTTTTTGAAGTGGCTCGTAAGCATACATTTCTGAACGCACGCATATTTGACTATCAATAAATATGGCAAACAATTTTGTTTTTAAAATTATCGTGAATTTGTAACATTATTATTGTTATATACCGGCTATAATTCACGTACCTTTAGTCGAATTTTCTCGACCTAGGTTTCGAGCGAGTCAGTCGCTCTTCCTCGGGAGTCAGGTCACGCGGTGAGATTGCGATGTTCACTGTCGAGAAAATTCGACTAAAGGTACGTGAATTATAGCCGGCATATAACAATAATAATGGCAAACAATTGTCATAACTGACAGTATTTGATATTTTTTAAATCTACATGACATGAATTCACAAAAACGTGAAGAATGTTCATTCTTGACACTGGCTAAATACATTAATCGCGTTTTTTTGGGTCAATTATTCATTGTTTTTAAAACTTATTATCCTATCCCTGACAAAGACAATTCCATAAATACAAAAATCATAAAAATTGGTTCAGCCGTTCTTGAGTTATAAGTGTAGTAACTAAACACAACTTTCTTTTTTATATATATAGACGAGCTTTGCCCGAGCTATAAAAGTATCCTATAGCCTAGTCCATTCCATAGTACTGGCTATCCCTGTTAAAAAATTTTGCTAAACCGGTGCAGCCGTTTGACCATGAAGAAGTCCCTAGCAAACAAATAACAAACCGACTTTTGCATTTATAACATTGGTGTTTTGATCAATCTAAATAAAAATTTAAGTTGAAAAAATAACATACAAACATGCTTTGCGTACTACGACCATAGTCATCATGTGTAATGGAAAGTACTAATTAGGGATAACAAAACATTCCAGCTGCAATTTGACTGTTACCTATTATTTGCGTTTTGGGAATGTTCCAGTCCCAATTCCAGTCCCTAAATCCCAGCTCCATCATCAGATCAACTCATCATCATCATCAGACTATCTCTGTCCACTGCTGGACATAGGCCTCATCTATGACAAGACACTGAGCTCGATCTTTAGCTCTTTGTTTCCAGTCACTGGCGAGCTTGCATATATCAAATCATCTCGAGCATACCATCGTAGACTATTATCTTTTCTGTGGTACCATATTGTATTGTCAACGAACTTAACAAGCTAAATTTCAACTCAGTTGGATACAAACAAGTGGTTACATACATAAGATAAGAGCTTGTAATAGTAGTAGTGTTGGTGATGTTCTGATACCCCCCAAGAGTAATTGCGAGTGATACGCCAAAGTCAATTAGAATTTAGAGGTCGGTACCCATCACACGATTGATTTCACAAAATATACTAGTGTATACCTAAGACCCTGCCCAGATAACGCGTTTCACGCGCGATTCGAATCGCGCGTTTTGCTTCTCGGAAGCAAAACGCGCGGAATGAAATCACGTCATGTGAATGAACAGAATGTATAAACTTCGGAATGTATAATATTCAGATTTTGTCCATGAAGAATAAATTCATCGCTAATCTTTTCGCAAAAACTCTACGCGTGTTGGTGAGAGATACTGAGCATTACCTACATCACATTTACAAATATCGCTCGTTTTGCACGCAAGTACCTACTAATACTTGTTGAAATGTTTTTACATGTGCACGGACGTTGTACGCTCTTTCTGATGTCTGAGTGCCTAGTGGAAGTTGATTTAGATTTATTCAGTCGATCACGTTTAAGTTAACACATAATTATGTGTATGGAAATTACAATGTTACCTATTATGCACACTAGATGGCGCTTTTTAATTCCATACAAATCTGCGTTTACTGTAACGTTATCGAGTAAGTAAACCAATCTGTAAAACTGGCAATAGGCACTATGGACGCAACGAATGCGCGTATTACGCGCTAGTGATTCGCGGCCATTTTGTCCGTTCTGGACAAGGTCTAAGCCTAACTACTAAGTACCTACTACAATTAAACTGGTCACGGCATGCAACTAACAAGTGGCGTGGGACAATAGTTACCATTTAAGATTAAATCTATTTTAGAGAACTAGAACATGCCACTTTACTACATGGCATTTTACAACATTATAAGCACGAAGCTCGCAGTAAAGGCGTGGCATCTTTACAAAAGAACGGGCCCCCTAGACAAAATCTAATTTCTGTTTTCATTCACGCTAACGCTTTGAAATATATGGGAATTACAACTTTATTGCGGAAATATAAATGTAATTCCCATACATTTTGACCTTGCGTTAGCGTGAATGGAAACAGAAATGGGATTTTGTCTAGGAGGGCTACACGGAAACGTTTCAAACGTGTTTCATGCCCTCTTATTAACCGACATCACAAAAAGTAGGACGTCGGAACCTTTTTTTATTTTTTATGTATGTTCTTTTTTTTTTTTTATTTCTTTAGAACTGGAGCTTTTTCGCTCATGCGAATATGCCGCTCCGCTTAGTCAGAAAAAAAAGTAATAATTAACAATCTTAAATATATACATATACGTCTAAACGTCTTAACACTATCTAAAATTAAAACAATAGAAATCAATGTTGTTGTGCTCTGACCATCAGAGCTGTTTTAACCATGGCTAGCCGATTACTCGACGATACCTGAACCGATTTGGAAAATTCTTTTTTTGTTTCAAAGGGTACCCTTCCCAGGTAATCCCATTTAAATTTGAACGAAATCGGCAGAGCCGTTTTTAATATATCAACATTTTTATTACGACGCATTTACTTATCTCGACGACATACTACCAACTACTTCTTCTTTCTTCTTTGACTAGCGCCACAGAACAGATAATAATAATACCTAGCGCGACGTTTGAAGTCGGTTCTTTCAGTTTTTTAGACGATCTTAAATTATTCTTAAAGAATTAAAAACATTTTGTTTTGTGTAATATTTTGTTGGTTCGTTTTATTGATTAAAGTCTTTTTATTTACGTTTTCGTGTTTCAGGTGAATCAATAAAATGCTTCAGCTGTAACAGCGCCAACAACTCCGCCTGCTTGGACCTGCACCTGCAGAAGATGCAGACCGTGGTGCCGGTGGTGGACTGCGGACAGGCACTGCCCAGCATCATCAGCCAGGACTTCTTCTGCAGGAAGATGGTTCAGACTAGTGAGTATCTTGTACCTTGCGCTTGACCACTATCTCACCTGATGTTAAGTGACGATGCGGTCGATGATGTAGCGCGCTTACCCAAAAGATAACTTTTCACTCGCGACTTGAAGTTCTCTAAGGTGTATCTAATCGGAAACACAGACTCAGGCAGAGAATTCCCTTCCTTGGCAGTACGTATGATGAAAGAAGGGGCGAAACGCTTTGTACGCGTAAATGGTATGTCCACATTGAAGCTGTGGCGTCTCTGTATCTGATATCTGATTATAGAATGGGAATGGCGGAATCAAATTATGAAGTTTCGATGCACTCTCTCCGAAATGAATCCGATAAAAAACCGATAAGCAAGCGACCTTGCCACGATGCTCGTGACTCTGGAGTTTTTTGCTTACTAATTGGTCGTCGTTGATGAGCTTCTTGGCTCTCCTCTCAATCTGAATCAATTACTTCTTTCCGGATTAGATCCCGCAGAAAAACACCGAGCATAGCTCTTTTCATAGCTCGCCCAATTACTTTAAATTGGTGGACTAGTCGAACCGTCAGTGTCCACGTCTCGGCTCTCTTTGTCATGACGGGTAGGACGCACTTTTGTCTTTAGGCACTGTGGTAAAGGCGACGAGAAGACTCAAAAGAGTTTCCCAGTTTTGTGATTTTATTGCTGCCGATTTGAACAGGTTGATATTAAATACCCATGAACTATATAATTATATCGTATTAATCCTAGAATGTAAGATGAGGCACTGGACAACAGACAACTGACTTCAGAGTAATTTACACAACACAACTAACTCAATCCATCTTCCAAGCTGACACCACTGAATATCATGCCGATTCACCATCTTGGCAAACCTATCTCCATAGGTTATAGGTATACCTCCGGTAGAGGCAAACCTATAGAGGGTAAATGCACACCTATGGAGGGTAGAGGCAAACATGTGGAGTGTAGAGGCAAACCTATGCAGGTGAAAGGCAAACCAATTAGGGATATGTCACTGTTGCTGATAAGTGGCCTTCTTTTATCGGGGCTTCTCAGGTTTTATTAATATAGTATAGAACTCTTTCTGGAAAGATTTTCGGTGTATGTTTTATTTCAGTAGTACTGACCTAAATATGTAGGTACTCTAATATAATTAGCGGTCCAAGCTTGTCTTCCAAATAAAGGAAGAGGAAGCTGTCCTTTCAATATACCGCATGCCCATTTCCCTGAGTGAAAACTATGATGATAGTAACAAAAAGATATATAACATCTATGTTTGTTTTGCACACGTACTGGGTGCACCCGCTGCTTTACCCGCGTTTAATCCTGGTTATAAACCTCCCTCTTGAATCACTCTATTTTTTGCTGAAAACTGCATCAAAATCTGTTGCGTAGATCTTATGATCTAAGGGTATAGACAGGGGGAGCGATTTTGTTTCATTCTACGTAAACATTATAAGACTAGTCTGTAGATATAGATCTGTATAGTGGTTACTGACATTACCATATGGATTGTACTGCGACAGTATCATTAAATAGCACACAACCAGCCTACATCCCGCCTAGATTAGCCATAGAATTAAAATAAAACACAGTGTGTGTTGGTCTGTGTGATGGACAATCGACACGGTGGGTCGACGGGAGTCACGGACGCCCATTGTAGTGTTAGGTGATTCAGGCCCATTGAGAGGACTGTATACTGTAACCATTGTTAATGATGCGCCAACTACTTAATGACACACTTTTGATTAACAGTGCGTGCACGGACTTATTCTGGACAAATGAAACAAGTTGTTTGAAAAATCGAGTTTTCGTAAAAGGCAGTTCCGATTCTAAGGATTACGATCTGGCTACAAACTAGTATTAAAATTGAGTTCTTAGTCTTTATGATTTATATTTGTTCGCATTGCTTTCCCAACCTACCTACACCGAACTAATCTTAGAGAGTAAACACAGTTTCAAACATTTTTAAATAAATATGTACTTGCAATATAATATATGTTAGTGCATTTGAAGTATCCCCAGCGTGGACTAGTATAGGCGGATGATGATATCTGTCAGTATTCTTAATTACCTTATCTAATATTCCCTCGCAGATTAAAGTTACGTGCTCTTTTTTGCAATTTATTTTTCATATAGCATATAAGCTAGCGCATGACCACTATCTCACCTATGGTAGCACGCTAACCCTAAGATGGGAACACGCAGATAACCATCCTAACACCCCATTAGATACTTGGCGACAGATTTTCTAACTTAAGGGAGTTAGCTGGAAGATAGCCAGGCAGACTAGGCAGTGCCCAGCCAACATGCAAGATTAAAATTACGTGCCATTTACGAGCAGACTATCGTCAGAGTTTTACAATCCAGTCATATTTAAACCTCCTGATCTGATTGCTACGCGCTATAAGTTCACTAGCACACTTCCCACAAGTGTATAGATTTCTCTCTCTTCTATTTTCAGTCCTTCACGTGGATCAAACGCCCGAAGTCCGCGTGATGCGAGGTTGTGGCTGGGTGAAGCACAAGCGGGCATGCTACAAGGCAGACAATGCTGACCATCTAGAGACGGTGTGTCAGTGTTTCGGAGACATGTGCAATGCTGCCACGTCCTTACGACACGTCAAACTGACAGCGCTGGCAGTTGTCACCTCTCTACTGGCTGTGTATCGGAGTTGGCGAGGTTATCTTCTGTAAATAAATGTTAATCTTTCGAATGCGGCTTTGTTTTAATTATTCCTACTTTTAAGCACGATGAAACAGAGAAAGATACTTATGTGTAAATGGTTCTTTATCTAAAAAACAATGTTTTAATTTGTTACACACAATCCAATATTTCATCGTACCGACGGGATTCGAACACGCTTCTCCAAGGAAACATATCCTGGCGCTGTAACCAACTAAGCCACAGAACGATCCTATCCACTATGGGTAGGGATAAACTAATGGGTTGCATTACATAACTCTTAAAGAACTTTTAAAATTAATTATAAAAAAAGAAATAATATTTGATTTAAGCAGTGCGACCTCTCTCGTCGGATCTGTAAACTGTAATGATTTCATCCGAATTATTAACTTCAAAATAGTTGTCACAGATGACGCCACCAATGCATAATTGGATAAAACCAAATGGTTAAAACCGAATGGGTAAAACCAATTGTTTAAAACCAATTATGCATTGGTGGCGTCATTGCATTTTAATGCAATCCATTAGTTTCGTCGTATTGATAGGTCGTATTCTTTTATAGTGTTATCACACGCAAAAGAACGCCGGCGTGGTGTTTTTAAAAATGTTAATTTTGTTACTTGTACCTAATTGTTGACGCCTAGGTGCCCAAAATAGTGACTGACTGCATCGAATATGTAATAAATTGATGAGTTTATTTGATTCGATGAGTTACTGCAATTTCATTGTATGCAGTCAACACAAATGTATATTTTATAAATAGTTACTTGTTGTACTTAGATTTAATTTCGTGCATAGATCAGATGTGATCTAAACACTACCTAATGTACCTATATAATTTTAGGGAAAATCATAAGAAAATTCTAAAGAATCTCCCACTTCAGTTGAGTACCTAAATTATTTTTTCTTTATATGCAAGCGATTGTCCTATATGGGCTCCATGTCTCCTGACTGTGTGACGAAAGATGTAGCACGCCTGCCTATTCAGTATTCACGCGCGACTTGAAGACCCTCACTCCCCAGGTGGTAGTTTCCTGGAAACAGACTTGGCTAAAGAATACCTCTCCTTGTCAATGTGTATGATGAATGTGGAAATCTGTTATTTATTATTATCTTTTTAATTATTTCCAAATGTCAGAGCCGTATTAACTAAGTCACTAATTAATTTAAATTACGCTAACTGATATGGTAAATGAATCCATTTAACAACACGTAAATAATACAAAAACAATGCAGTAATATTCTTGGCTATCATCATCATCATCAGCCTGTATCAGTCCACTGCTGGACGTAGGCCTCTCCCAGGATGCGCCACTGAGCCCGATCTTCGGCTCTTCTATGCATGCATCCCTTGGGAGGGATATGCCCTAATCGCCATGCTGGGCAGGCGTGTTGGCGATCGCAGGACGTAGCTTTTTGCACCGGTGACGCTGCTGCCCGTCACCGGCCTGTAGAATTTGGCTACGCCATAGATATGAAATGGTTATACCGCCATTTGTCAGTCGCCAGAGCCCCGTCTGTTGGTCAGAAGGATGCACCACGGACAGGTGAAGTTGGCTGGGAGCACCGAGGTCGTATTTGTGCTCCCTTACATTCTTGGCTATCCATTTAGTTATTTATATAAGTCCAAAAATCATATGATTTACTTAGACAAATAAACATAAGTACTTATCTGACATAACAGCTGTTGTAACTCCTCGAATATGGTACAAATTATTCAAAATTTCACGGCTATTGAATAAGATGACGGTTTCCGAGTTTTGCACGCCAATCAGCGGTGTTCTTCAAATCCTGCATCTTTTGATGAGCATCAACAAACAGACAATATCGACTACCTAGGCATGTATAGTACGTATTAGTAGGTATATTAAGCTGCGTTTACACCACAGAAATATTAATGATGTGAATATTTCTGTGGTTTAAACTAGAGATGTTACGGAGTTCCGGCTTCGGTTCCGATTGATTTGAAGCGGAGGTTATACCGAATAATTAGAGCATTGTTTTATTCATTCATTTTTATTCTCGCGTGACCCCAACACTCCGTGATTCCTCTCCGGTTCCGATTTCTGTTTCGGTTCCGGTTCCGCTTTCGATTCCGATTTTCAAATCTCCGGTTTCGTCTTCGGTTCCGATAAAACCACCTCCTTTACACCAAGAGATGTAAGTATGTGAAAGGAAGCTAAGCGGTGCCTAAAGAAAAGAAAAACATATAGATTCACTTCCAATTTCTAGTTTTGTTTCTAGTTGTTTCTTTTTTTATATCTTATAGGTGTGACCACTATTTCGCCTGGTGATAAATAATGATGTGGTCGAAGATGGTGGGCATGCAAGGCCTAGAATACTCTGACCATAAAGGACTGTGTGTTGCCGGAACACCGTAAGGTTATGGCGGCAGATTTTCTTTTTGACAGTGGTAAGTTACTTTTAGGTAGCAAGTCAGGCGAAACATTGGTATAATATGCTCCTACTACCTGCGGGAGAGGTTCGCTCAGCGCAGCTCTGGTGGAAAAGGGATTAGCGGAGCGAGCTCTTTGTACATACAGAACAAGCGATGAATATGTGCGAGAGACGTGAGCTAAGAATGTGTGCGAGCGATGAAATTAGAGCGATGAGATTAGAGATTATTTGCATGGTGTAAGGACATTGTCTAGTGTCCGCCTGGCCAGCACCACCCTCAAGTTACAAAATCTGTCGCCAAACATTTAAAATTCCGGCAGCTATCTTTGAGAGCCAGTTACCATTCTAGGCCTAGCGTGCTTACCATCTTCGACCGCATCATCACTTACCACCAAGTGAGATAGTAGTCAAAGGCTAGCCTATAAGATATTAAAAAAGAGGGACGCAAGCACAGATTATATAATAGTTACTCAGTAAACGCAAGCGAGGAATGTGTGCGAGGGACGCAACAGACAAGCTAAAATGTGTATCTCCGCTCCCACTGCACAGCACACCGCCCTCATATTGGAAATGTGTACGATACGCATTTTCACACAGCTCATCTGCACACTGGTTCACAGCTCCGCTACGTATCCTCGCACCGCTCAGCTGTCTCGCACATCTCTGGTGGAAACGCGCCCTTAAACATCATATGTATAACGGTTAGCTAGGTAGGAATAAATTGTTCCTTTGAATTCGTATACAATGGGTAAAACTATCAAAAGGAGTGAGAAATACATAATTATGTATTTTGACAGCATGGCCAATCGGATTGGTCATTGGTAGTGGACGAATTAGTGGAGAGTGTTTACACTGAGGTGGTATGTGATATGAATAGGTACGAAATAAAATAAAATAATTAGTATATTAAAGGATTAATAATTACTACTATTCAATGGCATAGAGCAGGGCTTCCCAAACTGTGCGTCAGGACGCCCCGGGGCGTCGTAACTATGTCCCAGGGGCGTCGTGTGTCGACTCACGAGTGGCGGACAAACTGTTTGAATGTTGGAGCTCAGTTTTTCATGAATATCGTGCCATCGGGACTGCAGCATAAAAGGTTCTATTATCATTTGCGACTTCGTACTTGTGCCAAACAGTCTTTTCTGCAGTTGCAGTAATAAAGAACAAATAATGATCGGTGATTTGTCTTTGTACGGTGGGTGGTTCGAGCCAAGATTGAAGCCTACCACCACTGGTCACCCATTTATCACCATCCAGGGTTCACGTGTAGGGTAGAATAAGTTTTAAGCCGCTGGACGGTAGCAATGATATTCCCGTGGCTGGCAATTGGCAATAAGAACAGAAATTGACCCTCAAGGACATCTTTCGGCAGTATCGGAACCCACTGATAGATGTTACAACAACTTTTGGCATCTTGTAGCTAGCTAGGCGGACACTTGACAGTGACTTGCCACCATTCACAGCGATAATTTATTGAATACTAAGCTTGCCTAAAGGTACGGCCACACCGCGGCGACCTGCGATCTGCGGGCGCGATCTCAGTACTTTTCAATTGTTTTGTGATCGCGTTTGGTGTGAACCAGTCGGTACAAATACTACTGCGCTATCTGATCGCCGCCTAGATCGCGCACGCAGGACGCTGCGGTTTGTCCGTAAGGCACAAGATATTTAAATAATCTTAATGTCTAATACTTTGATACTTGCTAAGTACGTAGTAGTAGATCCATAAAGTAACTAAGAGAAAGCCATAGAATAACTAGAATAAAAGCCAAAATAGAATCGGCATCGTAAAGTTTAGAATTCCGGTAAACTTCAAAAAAATCAAAAAATTGTCGTCATTATCACAGAACACAGATATGTCATTGTTTCACCATTCGTCGTTAGTGTTCACCATCTTTGACTACATCATCGCTTACCACCAGGCGAGATAGTGGTCAAATTCTAGCCTATCAGATACATAAGATGGAAAGTCGTATACTTCGCATCATTTCATAAAACAATATAAAAATACACGACGTTCCATCGCCCGCCACCGAATCACCCGACGCAGTGTGAACATGCTGCACTGTCAGAATAAGCCGCTTGAGTCGAATGGTCGCGCTTCCGAGAGAAGCTTTTGTACGACAGTCCATATGTTTCACTCACTCATTTGACTCGTACTGTGACAAATACACATAAATAATAATAAATATTTATTTAGTATAATTACTTACATTGTGATAATGGAGAAATATTTAGTTGTGGCGCTTCTTGCGATCTCCGTTCGTTGTGGTACGTATACTATACTAGCAGCATCTCGCGTTTTCACCCGCGTAGTCCCATTCCTGTGAGAATACGTATATAATACAGACCTTATAGAAGTCAAAGTCAAGTCAAAGCATTATATGGGCAAAATAAAAATCTGCACTTACAAACGTCAAATAACATTAAATAGATCATATCAATAATAATTATTCTAAATACATAGCGCATAGTTTTGAATTTAAAAAAAAAATTAAGTAATGAGCCATTCAGCTGTCATCTAAACGTAGAACGTCACACTTAAAACAAATGTTTAATTCCCCTGATTAGTGTAGGGGTTGCCAAACGTACTATTACGTGCATCACTGCATCCCCAATGCATGTTTCAGTACTTCAGAACATTTTTATCCAAAAAATTGTGAAATAATAAATAAACATATAGCAAAATATATAGCTTTCTAGCTGCGCCCCGCGGCTTCGCCCGCGTTAAAAAGTATCCTATAACCTAATCCATAAATTTTTATATATGTCGACGTATTGATAATACAGACTATCCACATGCAATTTAAGCTAAATCGGTCCAGCCGTTTGACCGTGAAGAAGTCCCATACAAACCTGACTTTCGTATTTATAATATTAGTGTTGATGTTACTAGCTCATAATGTAGCTTTCCATTAGTGAAAGATTTTTGAAGTTAATACTTCTTTAGCGGCGTTGGGTACTTTTCTTGAGATGGGTAAAAATGTTAAACTCGCGTCAGGTCACGTGTCCTGTTCGAAAATTTGTAAAACGAAGCGCAGGGCACTTGCGCGAGGTGTCATTCCAAAATATTCAAAAATGACGTGTAAAAGTTTTCACTTCTGCCGGCACTCCGGGAGTGCAACCCGTTGTATTTAGGAACCCAAAGGGTACCAACGGAACCCTATTACTGAGACTCCACTGAAGTCCGCTGTCCGTCCGTCTATCTGTCTGTCTGTCTGTCTGTCTGTCTGTCTGTATGTCCGTCTTTCGCCGGGCAGTTAACAAATTTAAAAATTTAAGGGGGTCCCCATACAAAAAACGTGTTTTTACTATAGCGATATCTATGCACGATTGTTTTAATAAGGTATTAATAATATTAATTACTAACACCTTTGTGTTAACGTTCACTTAGTTGGTGTTAGAAGTTCGTTAGATTGCGTTCGGGACCCTCCGTGTGCGGTGCAAAAGTCTGACTCGCACTTGGCCAGTTTTATTTTATATAGGTACAGTAGTGTTTGAGTTTTTAAATCGTAACAAACAAAGAATGAAATCTTTCCTCTTTATTATATTAGTTTAGAGTATAGTAGTAGTGCCTTAAGGCTTCGCACACGTAAAAATATCTAATATAAATATAATCCTAGATATGTCTTAATCTGCCATACTGGCTGTCCCTATGCAAAATTACAGTCAAATCAGTTCAGCCGTTTAGTAATGAAAACATACCAAACCGACAGAGGGACAGAGAGACTGTGTTACTATCGAATGTTTATAATTAAATAGTATTGATAAATTAATGGGTTTAGATTGAATTTGTCTTTGACCTGGCGATAAGGTTAATAAATGCAGCTAACTGATATAAACTACAGAACGGTTCTTATCGCGCTAGAAGCACTAACATTTTATATATGTCGACGTATTGATAAAGTTGCATTAATCGTTAAGAGAAGACTAATAAAATGTTATTGTTTTTACATAAATACACAAAAAAACACGCCTTTTTCCTGTTGGGGTAGACAGAGACTACTTCTTTCCACATGCTACGATGCTTGCTGGTCGTAGCATGTGGAAAGTAGAAAGAAGTATATTTTGCAGAAAGAAGGATGTCCTGACATATCAGAACATTCCTACTTTCGTTTCTTCCACTTTCATAAGCGCATATACATGCTACAAAACACACTCACATTGTGAAAGTCCAAAATGAAAAAAAAAAACAAAAATCGACTGCAAATACAGCGCGAATTATTTTCAATGGATTATATGTAGGTATATATGGATGTAGGTATATCTCCATATCTCTAAAATATACCCATTTATAACATTTTTGAATTTAAATTGAACTTCGACTGAACTTGAACTGACCCTAACCTTCGACACTCCATCTGTAGTGATGCCATTAAGAATGATCCGAAACTCTTCCCGGAACTCTTTAACAAATGCCTGGCATACCATTATTTCCCGAAGCTACGGAATCAAGCTACTGTGGTCGTGCTAAGGAAGCCGGGTAAAGAGAAATATAATGTCCCCAAATCATATAAAGTCTATATGGTGGTTCCTAACCAGTGCTCCACTGACCACCGGTGGTCCGCAAGAACCTAAAAGATTTCAAACTGACGAAACAATAATTATGGTATTTATATAAATAAGCAAAAATATCCCCCAAATCAAGAACTGGTACAGAAGATGCTAGGTCACAAATTTAATTAATTCAATATATTTTTTTCTCTGCCTGTACTGTCCCACTGTAGTGCAAAGGTCTCTCTTAAAAAACTAAATTATCTACTGAAAAGTAGATTGATACTGTTTACTTTTTAACGTTGTGGTCCCTGCTACTAAAACTAAACACTAACTGGTCCCTGGTCACAAGAAGGTTGGGAACCACTGGGTCAAATTTCTATTTGCAATTGGTTGGTCAAAAAAAAGCAAATTATAGCGGCGTAGCTACAGCAGACCATGATTTTTTGTAGAAACAAATTTTGCTCTAGAAGTATTTACCAGAAACATTATATACATTTGTATGGAAAACTGCACCCCGCTTTCCTTCTTAATAACTTTCGATTTTTAACAGCCTCGGGGGCGCAGTTAATCTGAAATAAAAGTAGCTCTTACAAATAAAATGTAAGTGCCACCAGCTTGTGAGTTGCAAAACCACTTTAAACCCTTCACAACAAAACCCATTTTCCAGCGTCAGCGATCCACTGCTACGACTGCAATAGCCAGAACAACTCCATGTGCCTGGACCCATCCGCGTACGATGCAGACACTCTGAGGAAGTTCCTCCCAGCCTCCGAGTGCGGGCGAGGGATCTACGCCCCCGACCATGGATTCTTCTGCAGGAAGTTGATACAGACTAGTAAGTAAATAAGATCGTTGAAAAAACTAAATAGAACCGACTTCAATGCCGCGCTATTAATTTTTAGTACCAATTTTGAGGTGTTTATCTCCATATCTCTGGAGATACTTATCGGACCTCGATAAAATTACCATGGTACCACACTTGGGATATCTCCTTTCCAACAAAAAAAAATATACGGTCGAATTGAGAAACCTACTCCTTTTTTTGAAGTCGGTTATAAAATTAAATTTAAATCTTCTTTATTCATATTTGCAATGGATACGGTCGTTCTATATCTATTCTATCATTCACATTACATCACTGTCCTTGAGTAGCACCATCGATGTATCCTTGCACCCACACTAGGTCTCTTATGAGCCTGTATTGTGGGTTGCAATTACTTTCTCCGGCCTATCCCACACTTGTAAGCAGGTTGGCTAAAGCCAAATAAAACATTACCTACTTATCTATACTAATTGTAACACTTACTTCTATTTTAAAACTTATACAAAATGCTTCAGACTATTTACTAACTATTTGCTGTTTTTATATACAGATAGTCCTTTCAGCTTGTAAGCCACAAATGGCGTTTGACCATAGGTACTATCTTCACTAATTTTATTATCTGCGAATATCTTAGCCCGAGTTAAGGGTCAATTTGAAAATCAGCGCTGCGTATGCAATAAACTGCGAACGCAGCATATGCTGAAATTGATCCTATTGTCACGAATTTTATGTTAATTTATTTTTAACCGACTTCAAAAAAAGGAGGAGGTTTCTCAATTCGACCGTATATATATATATATTTTTTTTTATGTTTGTTCGCGGATAACTTCGTCGTTTATGAACCGATTTCGATTATTCTTTTTTTGTTCGAAAGGAGATATCCCAAGTGTGGTACCATGGTAATTTTATCGAGGTATGATAAGTATCTCCAGAGATATTGAGATAAACATCTCAAAATTGGTACTGAAAATGAATAGCGCGGCATTGAAGTCGGTTGTTTTTTAGTTTTTAAACGATATTATTTAAATTATTATGCGAATGCAGTATTGAATTGGAAGTGATAAAAAAATATTTTTATTGTTATTCTCGCGTGTAGGTAAGTGACGATGTGGTCGAGGATAGTAGCACGCTAGCCCTTGAACGGAAACTGGCTCTCAAGGATAGCTGTCTGAACAGAACACACTACTTACACAGAAATAAACTCCATCTGTTCTGTAAGATCACACTAGATTTTCCAACGTAAGGGTGGCTATAGCATAGGCTAACATAAGACAGTGTGCTGTGCTAGCAACATAAGTACAAACATCTCTATTTTTTGCAAGTTAGAGCCAATTCCCTTCGAATGCATCAAGAACTCGCCACCGTTTCCGCAGACGACCCCGCACCTTAATTATTTTTAATACATAATACGTAGTCAAGCGTTACCACTATTCTCATCTGATATATTATTGACGATGTAGCACGCATGCCTAGTAGAAGATAATATATGTACGAGTACCTACCTGTTCACTCGCGATTTGATGTCCCCCGGATCTCTTTCTGGCAGGGAATTCCATTCATTCGTTGTGCGAATGAAAAATGTGGATGCAAAGCACTTTACAATGCAATTAAAAAAAAATGTTCTGTATTGGCAAACGTAGTATAGGACCACAGAAAAAAATATATTTTTCTGTAGCAGAACGCCCTCACACATGGTAGAGCGATTTTATTCGTAAGGTGGCTGGCAAGAGCTGAATGAGAAAAGCCAAGAATGGTGCTCAGCGGCGTGCAATTGGATAGGCTACCACCGTAGCCGTACCAATATGTATACTATGTGCTATATCCCTGGTGCATAAACAAAAGTTCAGTTGTAAAATTACATGTTTACATGGAACACCTGATCTCGTAGGTCATTACGACAAGTGTAATCTGTAAATCATTGCAGGTCAGGTCGTCAGATGTTATCTCTATATAGTTGTAAACATTTTAGTTTGCTATTGCAAATATTCAAGCACGAATATTGTAAGACAACAATGCCGGTATTGTAGAGGAATACTCAAGCATAGTCCTTGTACTATTCATTATTCTGTGGCATAGATAAATGGCACCACTTCGTGCCAAGAGCGGCTCTGTGCTCCAGTATCGATCTAGAATGCCGGTGTCAAAGCCATACGTTCATCCAAATACGGCAGAGTGCCCTAATAGTAGGCAGCAATGCCTCTAGTGCTGTAGTTGTCCATAGCGCTAGTGACCACTTCCCATTATCCAGTGGACCCAGCGACATCACATCAGGATGTCGCTGGGTGGACCAGTTGCTTGTATCATCATTATCAACACAGCCTATCTCTACCCACTGTTGGACGTAAGCCTCACCTAAGGCACGCCGATCGAGTATTCTAGACCTAGCGGGTTCACCATCTTGACCACATCATCGCCTAAGCGAGGTAATAGTCGTTAAACGCTAGCCTAAAAGCTATAAAAAATCTTCAGCTCTTTGGTTTCAAACGCTGCCAGCCAGCTTGCGTATATCATCGCTCCGTCTAGCTGCAGGGTGTTTCTACACTTGCTTGTATGCTCTGCCCTCTAATTATGAAATAAGTAATAATTAAGATCTTCAATGCCCCGCGAGTCAATTTCAGTAGCAAGTTTGAAACGTTTATCGTCATATCTCTGGAGATACTTATAAGATCTCGATGAAAATAAAATGGAACCACCTCGGAAACGTACTCTACCGATTACAAAAAGAATAATTCGAATCGGTTCTCAATTGACGGAGAAATCGCGTAACATACACACAAAAAAAAGAAAAAAACATATAGACGTATTGAGAACCTCCTTCTTTTTGGAAGTTGGTTGAAAATAAACGTTTTATACAATATGGATTGAATTTAAATCCGAAGACTAACGTGTCCGTTATTCCCCAGTTTTCCACAAAGGCTACGAGCCAGAAGTTCGCGTGACTCGAAGTTGCGGCTGGATCCGTCACCACCGGGACTGCTACAAAGCTGACAATGAGGACCACCTCGAGACAGTCTGTCAGTGCTTCTCTGACGGATGTAACGCCGCCCCTGGACTCAGAGCGGGGATACTGGCCGCCATTCTCGCGGGGTTCTTGGTTAAAGTGGTCCTGTAGAGCGTGGTTCATTAAATGTTTATGTCGAGATCTCATGGAATGTTATTTGCCTTTCTTTTTTTTTGCATTTTAGTGCAGCACGTTTAAGGTAATTGATTTGTCAGCATGGATCTGCGCCTATTATGCAAATAGTATAGTCATGTTTTTTTTATGACACAAAGTACAAGCCAAGTACAAGCACAGACCAGCAAATTAATCCATTAGAAACCATTCCGATTAAAATCACTTATTTTTAGGGTTCCTTCACTCAGAAGGAAAAAAGGAACCCTTAAACGATCACTTTCTTGTCCGTCTGTCTGTCCGTCATTCCGTCTGTCCGTCTGTCCGTCTGTCCGTCTGTCTGTACGTCTGTCCATCTGTCCGTCTGTCCGTCTGTCCGTCTGTCCGTCTGTCCGTCTGTCCGCCTGTCCGTCTGTCCGTCTGTCCGTCTGTCCGTCTGTCCGTCTGTCCGTCTGTCCGTCTGTCCGTCTGTCCGTCTGTCCGTCTGTCCGTCTGTCCGTCTGTCCGTCTGTCCGTTTGTCAAGACCCTATTTTACTCAGGTACGCGTAGAGGTATCAAGTTGAAACTTATATTAAATACTCAGTCTACGGCATCTTTCGGTTGTGAAAAAATCAAATTTTGTAAGTCAACATTATCAAAAGATATGAAAAGATAGGATATATTTGTGTAATCTAAACCAATGGGGTACTTCACGGGCAAGAAGCAAGGTCTAGAAGCACTTATAGATGAAAAAATCTGAAAACCTTAAATATGTAGTTTAATAACAAACAAGTGAATTATTTTAGGAACAAAAACCCGACTGCTTCATAAGAATTAAGTGATTAAAAATTATTCCAAGCCAATAAAACATATTGTTTTACTAATCTCAATTTGCAAGTTTGCGATACAAAAGACTTTAACGCGTGGCTTGTTTTTCTTCCGAATAGTCGAACCGCAATGTTCATCTTGTTATTTTGAGATTACTTTTTAGCGCCAAAAATACTAACTTTTGTTTTTTTTTTTAATTTTGATGTACCCAGTGTCACTACTTACTCTCACGACTAAGACGAATCTATTCCTAGACCTAGACACCACTCACATAAAAATACGACAAGCCGTTAAGGCTCTAGGGCGTCCCAAAGAAATATACATACATACGTACTACAAATATACATACATACACTTGAAAAACATAAACCTCCTTTCGAAGTCGGGTATAAAAGCGTACTTACTATTATATTACAAATTTATTATTTGCGGTTGGTTTATTAACAGTATCTAGGGATCGAACTGCAAATTTAAGTTTGTTTTGACAAGTTTGTACAGAAGCCTCGGTGCGCGAGTCAACTCGCCCTTGACCGGTTTTTAGGGTTCAGTTCGTTTGGCCAATTTCACCGGTTCCTGATAATGCGTTAGATAGTTATCAGACACATGACGCCATATAAAACCTGTCAAAAATCTGTCAGATTTCTTCATATTAGCGCTATCAGGAACCGGTGAAACTGGCCCTTAAGCTCCTTACTCACATTCGGTATTACTCGATAGTTTTACTCTAAAACGAGTAAATATTAACGTGTGGACCGCAAAACTCACAGCTCGAAGGATCGCACCTACTCGAAGCGAGCCGTCGAATTCGGTTCGGTTATACTGAACGGTGCGCGTCACTCGATTGATTAATGCGAATGTGTGGACGTAAGCCCATGCCATGGTTTTTATTCGACATGATAGCTCGATCGAGTAAAACCGTATGTGACTTGTGAGTACGGAGCTTTATAGGGGCTCCCCATACATGCAATTGAAACTAAATTTAAAAAAATCAAACCTATACGTGCGGATTGTCTATAAATAGGTCTTTAAAAATGACATTGAGGTTCCTAAAACCATTTTTTCTTAAAGTCGATCATTTGAAAGATAGACACTTCTAAAGTGGTAAAATGTGTGTCCACCCCCCTCCCCCATCTAACCTTTAAAGTAAGGGAGTGAAAAATCAAATACTTTAAACGGAAATTGGTTTGAACGAAATATAATCGGCAGTTTTTGAGATATAGCAACCGCAAATCTAACATTGTTTTTCATACAAACACTATAAGGGCACAGAATAATGAATAGTACAAGTAATAAGGGTCAGTTCACACCGCAACGCGACGCGACGAGGCTATTGGTTTTGCGCGGCGCAGCACGGCGCAGCGCGGCACAGCCCGACGCCGCGCGACGCAGCAAAACGCGCGACAAATTATCTCAATGCAATGTGTATCGTATTGTGTAGTTAATTAATAAAGTTCAATTGTTTATCACCCGGCTTCCCGCTGCGCCGCGTGGAGCAGCCAGAAGCCGCCGAACTAATTCAATGAAATATGTATATTTTTGTGTAGTTAATAAAGTTTTTTTGTAAAATCATCTTAATAAGTGCACTCCGCGTCGCGTCGCAACGCGTCGCGGTCTGAGCTGACCCTAAAAAAATTAAGTTATTTTTTATCTGGCAAAAAATTGTAGTTATAAAATATTCTACTGTGTTACGGAACCCTATGAGTGCGAGTCTGACTTGCACTTTGCCAGTATATTTTGAATTGAAATTTATAAAGTTTTCGAATTTTTATTGTGAATTGCAAAGATCAGTCGGCTTACTGACTGAGTCGAGAAGAGGTAGGTACCAGCCCCCTGAATCTCAAATATTCGAAAACCTATTCGGAGTCAAAAAGTGCGTCATTTTCGACTGAGATCGTGAAATTGCGATTCTCAATGCTCCGATCGAAAACTTTGGACATTTCAATTCGAAAAGTCATGTGACTAAATTTGAAAAGCGTTCCTCGAGCTGGCGGAATCATTCATATCTGTGATACATTTTTTTGATCTATAATATCGTTTAAAAACTAAAAAACAACCGACTTCAATGCCGCGCTATTCATTTTCAGTACCAATTTTGATATGTTTATCTCAATATCTCTGGAGATACTTATCATACCTCGATAAAATTACCATGGTACCACACTTGGAATATCTCCTTTCGAACAAAAAAAGAATAATTGAAATCGGTTCATAAACGACGAAGTTATCCGCGAACAAACATAAAAAAATATATATATATATATATATATATACGGTCGAATTGAGAAACTCCTCCTTTTTTTGAAGTCGGTCAAAAAGTGTTTTAAAGGTTTACTATCCAATAATTACGACTTCATATTTGAGACATATTAGAGATAATATCGTTTAAAAACTAAAAAACAACCGACTTCAATGCCGCGCTATTCATTTTCAGTACCAATTTTGAGATGTTTATCTCAATATCTCTGGAGATACTTATCATACCTCGATAAAATTACCATGGTACCACACTTGGGATATCTCCTTTCGAACAAAAAAAGAATAATCGAAATCGGTTCATAAACGACGAAGTTATCCGCGAACAAACATAAAAAAAATATTCATTTTCAGTACCAATTTTGAGATGTTTATCTCAATATCTCTGGAGATACTGATCAAATATCAATAAAATTACAATGGGACCACACTTGGGATATCTCCTTTCGAACAAAAAAAGAATAATCGAAATCGGTTCATAAACGACGAAGTTATCCGCGAACAAACATAAAAAAAAAAAAAAAAAAAAAAATATACGGTCGAATTGAGAAACCTCCTCCTTTTTTTGAAGTCGGTTAAAAATACTGATTTGGATTGGGCATCGAATTGGATTTCTAGTCATTGTGCCTTGGAGGTACGTAATCTCGATGTTTTGTAGTACAGATACAAGCAAGGAGATCGTCTGATGGTAAGCTACGCATAAAGTGTGACAAGCAGAGCTCTGGTTTGATAGAATTTTACGCGCCCTACGCTACACCCACGGAGAATAGACTCTACTATGGCTACACCCATTACATTGATTGACACAAATCTTCGTAGATTACATGCTCTGTAATTTTTGGACATTATGGCAAGTGAGCCACGTCCCATACGGACTAGAATTCGTATCACCACAAAAAATTATGTATAATAGCGCCATCTAGGAACATAAAATGTTACTAAATAGATATTGAGCCTACAACATTTTTCAATTACCTATGTAATATGATGTTGATTTCATTCGTTACTATGCTAAGTCATTTTGATATACCATAAATAGGTGCCAACATTTCGCTAGTTTCAATATTGAATAGAAATAGAAATATAATAATTGGGGCAAATAGTTCAATGAATTAGTTCGTTGGGTAGAGTTAAACTACCTAACTGTTTTTAGTTTTATTATATTACGGTATGGTTTTGTGTAAATGTAAAATGAAAGCAACATAAATGTATTGTGTCCAATCTGAGTCAGATGGCGTTTTAATAAATGCACAAACATTTTGTTAATGACGATGTACACTGTATAAAAAAATATTGACTGGGTCTGAGATACTTCTTATAAATTATTTTTATTTAAATAAATTAGTATAAAATTTAAATAAACAATTTATTTGAGAAGCTAATATTTACTACTAAGATTTTTAAATTCAAAATATAAAAATGTCTATCGACAGTTTGTCAGGTGTGGGGTTCGAACCCACGCTCCCTCTCGGGAACCAGAGCTTAAATCTGGCGCCTTAGACCACTCGGCCAACCTGACTTGAAACAATGCGGCAAAATATTAGTACACTTTGTAAATATTATAATGAGTGCATAGTGAAGTGAAATACGTTATTGTGAATTGAGTGGATATTTTTGGCAATAATATTGAACAAAATAATGCAGAATTTTATTATGGTAAGAAGAATTATAAACAAACAATCAAATTAAATTATTAACTTAGTATAGTACTAAGGCATATTAGGCCGGAATCATAGAAAAGATAATAATCCTAGCAGCCCTCCCCGGCTTCGCACGGGTGAAATTTATACATAGTGATTCAATTTTGTTTTCGCGGAACTCTATTATTTTTCTAAAACATAATTTTATGATAGCACAAGACAAAAAAGACGAAAAAACCGGCTTCACATACCGCGATTGTAAAAGTAATAATCATGTCATCAAAAAGTATACAAATTCGCTTACATTGTTTATCTCCATATCTCCGGAAATAATTGTCAAATCTCGATAAAATTTGTATGGGACCAAACGGGAGGCATAATCTCTCAAACAAAAAAAAATTTACTTAACAAACATAAAAAATACACCTCGTCCTTTTTTGTGAAGTCGGTTAAAAAGTAGCCTAAGTTACTCCTTTATAACATCTGGCTATCTGCCAGTGAAAGCCGTGGTCGTAATGCTACTTTGCAGAATGTATTGTTTTGTTACGGTAGGTGACACGCAGAAATAGGTGACATACGACCACGGTTATCCTCTGAACACCTCTTAATACAGAATATGTATGAAATACATTCAACTATTATGTGTTTCCGATTAAGTACAATATGGGGGTCTTCAAATCGCGAGTGAATAGGTATCTTCTGGGTAAGCACGCTACATCATCGATCGCATCATCACTTAACATCAGGTGAGATAGTGATCAAGTGCTACCCAGTTCGGTATAAAAAAAAAAAAAAAAAAAACTATTATTAATTACAATTCACTGATGAAAAACAATAAAATATTTATTGTAGGTACATAGCGATCTCAGATGAGAATATTTTCATGTTTAAATTTAATAATTAGTAATATTTACTTTCTATATAGCGTGATTTGTCAGTAGTCAGGTTTTAGTTTTTAAACTTATTGTTTATTTAAAGTAAGTATTTTTGGGTTTTTGCATAAATGTATACATGCATACATGTCGACATACTTACATACATACATGCGATCAACAAACACATAACCCTCCCTATTGCTTCTTTGCGACGCCGTGGCGTGGGGTAAACATTAGTTTTCTTGACTTCGACGGGATATATCTCGCAAACGCTACGCTTGACAAAAATATGATGTAGCAAGCCCTACCTTTATTTTAAAATCCCTATTTATCGATACCACACACGATGGGGTGTGGTGAAATTTTTTTTTTAGTTTTTTAACAAAAAAATAAATTCACCCCAACTCTATGTGTGTGGCATCGTTAAATAGGAATTTTAATGCATTATAATCATAATTTGACAGATGAGGTGTCGTTGGTAGTCGTTGTAGTCATTGTCCCAGATAAAAGCTTGTTATTAAAAATATTTTTAACTTTTAATTTATTTTAGGTTAGCCGTGTGTAGTACCACAGAATAATGAATAGTACAAATAGTACTACTACTTTACCGTCTGCCCCCGAAACATAAAACATGGGGGTAGATAGGCATAAGAGTATGACCACAGTTTTACAATCATATTATGATCAATATGATGAATATGATATCAATATGATTGTAAAACTGTGGTATGATCGTCTGCCCCCGAAACCTAAACGTGGGGGTGGATAGGTCCGTATGCCCCCACATGAGGGCAGTCTTCGGGGGTGGACGGGAATAAACCAAATTGTCGTGGGTAAAACCGAATATTCAAGAAAAGTCATATTCTCATGGAATTATTAACTGCGCAATAAGACAATGCTGATAATAAATTACAAGCAAATAAATTTATTTGGAAAATTACCAGTATACAAATCAGTTTGGATAATTTTATTAACAAAAATAACTTTACGATTGCAATATCTCTTAACCTGCCGAGATAACGTTGAAATTCGAATAAAAAGCAGAGCTCGCATTTTGCTACACTGTCAACGGATATTTGTAACACACACGTACAGATTATGTGAAGACAGTATCTGACGATATATCGCACACCTGTGTATGTGTGTGTATTGAACTTATTTGGCATATTATTGTTGTTTACAAAACTATTTTCGGAGTAGGTGATAATGATCGTTATGGACAAAAATAGCTTTAATAGGTATATTAGTTTAGCGGAGACTTGGACAACTACTGTCATTCTTCCGCTGATTTTACTTTAGTACCTACCTATAGTTCCAAAATTCGATCACTGTCACAAAATAAATATAGTTACTTCGCTGTGCCCGTGCAGTTAGAATCCACTCTCATCATATTATATTCCCTACGGCGCATTATAGATAAAGATTAAGATCATGATTTGATTCCACCATCCCCATTTTATAATCAAACATCCAGAGATACTCAAAGAATCAAAGAATCAAAGCATTTATTCAGTATGTAGGCAGTATAAATATACGCACATATACACGTCAAAATCATAAATCATAAAATAAATCATAACCAATTATCAAGTAAACATAGCAAAAGCAGAATTTAACGCTTTGAATTAGAAAAAAAAAGTAATGAACCATTCAGCTGTCATCCAATCGTTTACGTCAGAATATTTAAAAAAAATTAAAGTAGGTTAAAACCAACCATACATGTAAGTGTGTGTTTCAGTACTTCAGACAATTTTTATATAAAAAAAATAAAAAAGTGAAATAGTGAAACACAACATAGAGAAACGCATACCGATCACAGTACATATCATGATCCAAATGGAACTGATAGTCCGTCTGTCAGCTGCATAATATTGTTTAAATAAAAATAAAAATGGCAAGCCTAGAAAGAAAATCTGCGGACAAAGGGGGAAAACTGAATGGCTGTTGAATCTACCGGTGTTTCGGAAATACTCCCATCAGAGAAGACTAAAAGGCGCCACCGATTTATGGTGGATATACCATTTACCCGAACGAAACGATTTGCTTCTTCGTTCATCATACGAACCGCCAAGGAATGGAGTACCCTGCCTGAGTATGAGTTTCCGGTAAAGTACAATATGGGGGTCTTCAAATTGCGAGTGAATAGGTATCTTCGGGGTAAGCTAAGCACGCTCCATCATTGCATGCATCATCACTTAACATCAGGTGAGATAGTGATCAAGTGCTAGTTAAATGTAAAAAAGAAAGATGACTAGGTACTTACGTAATATTTATAAACACGGATCAAATGCTATATCAAATGCGAGTATACATAAGAAAGTAGATACTTACATCCATGACCTGAAAGTGCCTGAACCTCAGGTATTGATCCTATGTTCTTGAAAGTGACTCACCTTTTCGCTTAACTAAGGCACAGAATAAGTAATAGTACTATGGTAGGAGCGGTGACTGCGTCATTGTTTGACTGCCTAGGTGCCTACTTAGTTTTTAGTTGTAGTGGGTGATTATTCCTCGGAGTATTATGAGAATTCCGGCGGAATTACATGGAATTTTAATTATACACATAGTTGTATGATCTTTTGTTTACATCCTCGAACTGATTCACGACAAGTTCTCCAATAACGAGAATGCACTATGCTTCACTGGCAACGATCTACATCATCTAGTAAAACGTATACTAGGTATCTTTTATTTGTAATAGTATACATATCATTACTTATGGCAAACCTTGCAGTTCGGTAGAAACAACTTCGAGAAGAAAACTCCAGAAGGATACAGATGGGATGGGCAGCATTTGGTAAACTTCGTCGAGTCTTCATATCGTCGATGCCACGATAGTAGTGTAGCCGGTGTAGGACACATAAAATTCAAATGAAAAATCAACCCGAAAACTTTTTTTCTATTGAACATTTTTTGAAAGCACCGTGGCTTAGCCCAATTTATCATAGTGAATCTACTTTACACAGCTGAGAACCTAAATGAAACGAGTAGATATTCGCTTCATCTAGGTTCTTCAGAACAATAAATTTAATCTATCACCATTGCCATGCGTGCCCGTATCATACGTACATTTAAACAAAAGCACGAGGCACGAGGCGCAGGCTTATCAAAACATGTGCCGCTAGCACGTGAGCCGTGGATAGGTACAAAACCTTTCACGTTCAAACAGTACATATACCATAATTTATGGATCAAAGCCTTTGATTATCTACTGAAGATTCTCAAAGCTCAAACCATGCTAAATTGGATGATTGAAATCATTGAGGTACACCATTCATATTGATGATTGAAATTATTGATCCCGTTGTCATGTGTAATTACAAATTATTGCCACTAAATAATACATACATACATACATACAATCACGCCTTTTTCCCGTTGGGGTAGGCAGAGACTACTTCTTTCCACAATATTATTATTATTACACCTATATTATTTACTTAATAATCTAAGTAGATAATACTTAGAGAAAATTTCTTCATTAGAATAATTCGTCGTACTATTCGGTGAAACCATAATAATGCCTTTATATTTTGGTTAGTAGGTATTTTATTTTGTTTTTCATTTGACATTGCTACTTGCATGCTGTTGGTCCATTATATACCTACATTATCTTATCACCATCCAGTTGCTTATAGCGTGATTGACATAAAATAATCAAAAACATACGGTTTCAGGTATCTCTTATTAACTACATGTGTAGGTGGAAAAGAATAGGTTGAACCTTTGATACGATTAATTTGAAAATGTGAAGTGAGAAAAATTGTGAATTTATGAATTTATGGGTGACAAACATAGATAAAAACGGGTGACAAATACCTACTAATAATATATAGGTAGGTAATTAATATAATATAAGTTAAAATATAATATAGGTTCAAATATGGTTCATTAACTCTTCTCAGTTAGTTGATTCATTTTTTTATTTTTTAGGTACATAAAAATGGAATAACCTTCAGTCAAATCACGTCAATACACTGAAATCATCTATGTGTGCGTTTTGTTTTGACGCCTGAACTCACACATGTAATAAAACACACACAACAACGCAATGACGCACTGCAAATAACTGTTCACGCACACAGCCGTAAAAGTGTATTTTGCTCGAGTGAATGACGCATGAGGGGTGCGGTAGCGTCGGGGGAGAGGGAGGGGGTATAGCATTTGACGGTTTATATAGAACGCGGGGACGCTAACCAAACCAGTTTCCTTCTAGAAGTAAACAAAGTCACACCTCCCAGAGGACAATAAAGTTCTGCACCCGGCCAAGGCCAAGATGGGTACGTTATCTACCCTATTTTTCTTGTTTCAGCCTGCTTCACTGCACTAACCCAGTTCATCATAGCACCGATAAACTTACTAATATAATTAATGAAGAGTTGTTTTTCATTTACTTCCTTCCGTATTTTATTTTAAATCGAAAGATTCGATTTTATAAACTACAGAATGGGCGTCACAAGTATTGATGATTGAACAAAACTTAAGTCCCTGTGCGTTTGCACAAGGCGTACTTATCTCGGAATAAATCCGACGATAAATCGAGATCATTTGAGAAATCACTTGCTTTGCTTAATTTTGGCATGCACAAAAATCTAAGCCATTCCTAATCCTATTTATTCTCTACTAGTAAAAGGCCGCATTGCATGTTGCATGTTTTTGTTGAAATATAGCTGTGAAAACTTAACATTTATTATTATTTCATAGTTACTAAATGAAATGCTTAGTTCTGTGTATAAACCATGTGCAACTTAAAAATGTGTATATTCGTATGACCTTCAGTAGTTTCCATACGAACAGTTCGATCGATGTCCATGATCACCTCACGTGACTTTATAATGCGTCATCAGCAAACCAACTCGCGTGATCCACTTAACTAATTGAATTAGTTTGTGTTCTTGTATACTATCTAATCTTAGTAATTACATTGTACTTACTTACTTAATGCTAATGGTTCTTTTGAACAATTGTACAGATGTGTTTTTCAATGACTACTTTTGATTATAATACCTAGGTAGAAGTCTTTTACTTCGTGAAGTGAAGTTTCATCACAGTTTATTATTCATATATAATTAGTAATTCTCAGACTACTTAGAGTAGTCAGAGGGTTACATTTTCAAACATCATTCGTAACGCTTTATATTCCGTTAGGGGTAAACCCATGTCGTCATTTCGTATCATTGCGTCATTCCGATATTTTCAATGCTCTATTTTTGCTAGGAGGCAACCATTCCTGGTTTGTTCACTTTACCCCTTCTGTGGTTTTCCCATATCCAATGCACCTACCTATTGAATTTCACTACGCTTGTCGGCGGTCCAGTAAGTGCTATAAACATAAATAGCAATAACGTCTGGAAGCTGGAAGTGATGAACCAGATGGCCGTTATCTGGCGTATCGCCATATTCCACATACAGCCGTATCTGACGCACAAACTTCACATAAATATCAGAAATATGCGTCCATCCACGAAGTTTATATTATACCTACTAATTATTGTGGCTTACAATTTTATTACTAGGCCGTTATTTACTTAATTATGATTACGAACCAGTTTGATGCAGTTTGATTTACTTTTAAGGGGTTAAGAGTAAAGTCAATTAAAGTCAAATTAAATTTATTCAACAAAATAATAATTACATTATTTTTGTAATCACTAATGCGTGACTGAGTCACTAATGAATGACATATTATAGGATATGATGCATATTGCAAATAAACATTTCATGCTTTGCTTTATTCATACCATACCTCCATTATGATAATTTTATTTTTTTATATGTACCTACTCTCATCTGATTTGAACCATTAAATTAACATAAAGATGTTTGAACTTTCCAGATACGTTAAATATAAAACCGTTAAGTAAGGACGAGTGGTCTCCAGTAGCGCCGGTCGGCGTGGGGACCACTGGGGCAGGGTTGCACGGTCAGGGCTCCGCCGTGCCTCTCGTCTCCACCTCGAGTGAGGAGCGTGCCATACGCCGCGTTATGGGCCGCTGGGGCGCCGAATGGTTGAGCTGACTCGGCACCGAGAACAAGCCTGCCGCCGGCCCTCAGTGGCCGGCAGACCACCCCCTGCCGCCACCGCGGTGGGGGGCACCACGCTCGGCTTTAAACCTCTCCCTCCAGAAATACGAGGAGCTGGTCGCTAAAGCCGAGGCGCTGTTGAGCCGTCTCGTCGTCTCAGAGAACTATGACTCTGTCAACAACTTCATGAGTCTCTATGACGCCTACATGGCATCACCCGACCAAACACTGGTGGAGTACTTCCCCAAGTACAATCCGCCTATCCGTGCCCACAAGCACACTTGCGTGGGCCTGGGCATGGAGGTGATGAAGCGTCTGAAAGTCCTAGAGAACGACTTCCCCGGTATAACCAAAGCCATGATGCTGGTGTCGTGCGATGAGAACATTCAAGATTTGGTGGACTACACGACCTCATTTCCGGGACCGCAAGGATTCTTGATCGAGACGGAAAAGGATCACGTCATGTTGGCAATTCACGTCAGGGTTGGTGGAAGACCTGGAATATTCCTATCAGATTTGGGTTACCACATCTCTCGAGTCGTCACAGTGATGGCTGACCGCTGCTACCCACACACTGGTGAGTTAATAATTACAAAACGAAAAAAACCGACTTCACATGCCGCGATAGTGAAAATATTCACTAGTCATAATTTCATGTCATCAAGGTATCAAATTTGTTTATATTGCTTATCTCCATATCTCCGGAGATTATTCTTATTAGATCTCGATAAAATTTGAATGGGACCAAACAGGAAGCATAATCTTTCAAACAAAAAAATATTTATTCAAATACGGTTAAGATTTTACGGAGTTCTAAGGTAAAAAATATTTTTTTTAAACCTAAAAAAATACAGTCGGATTAAGAAGGAAAGGAGAAGTTCTTTTTTGTAAAGTCGGTTATAAAGACATCGAGTTGTAGTAACTACTTACAATTCCACCTACTTCCTTAATTTACAAATTCTAACAAAACCTATGTGAAAATTTCCAGGCTGGTTCACGCAGTCTGACGAGCCTCATTGCCGCAAGGAATACAACTACCAGATGAACGTCCATAACAGCAACTATGTGGAGTGGCACGAGCGTGAGACCAGGGGTTCCGTGATCAAGGAGCGTTTGTCTCTCATTTATGTGGCTAAAGCCTATCTGTCAGCAGTCAATGTCACTGAAAAGAGAAACTTGGTCTGGGATTTGAGGTAAGATTCTTGAAAAAGACGTAAAATATTTCGCAAGTTTTGCAGGGCGATGTCAGAGACAATTTTAAGGACAAAACAATATTAAATAAAAGCCTGTCACTATTATTAATTTATTACACGCCCTGTAAATAAGAGATGAAAGACGTTAATCGAGAGATTTCTAGAGAATAATAGTTATGATAATGGCAAAAACACAGAGTTATCTTTGTCCCTTAAGATGTAGATGTGGTCTTGGAAATCTAGACATCATTCGATTATAATATGTAAGTGCTTACAGATAACCTATCCCAACGACTGATAAAACTAATGATAAACATGGCAATTAACTACGTAAGGCTAGAGTCTAGACGGCATGAACATTTGTATTACATGTGTTGTTTGTCAAATAAACACTGATGTGCCAACAGCAGCCTGGCATTGTGATGAACATGAAACTTGTATAACAAGAACAATCTTAATCGTAATTTGAATGTCACCTGGAAAAATTTACCACTGTACCTATATCAATTATATTATTCTAAGTAGATCTTGGAGCAAATATTAAAACTTACAAACATTTAATATGTAGACATACTTTACGGACTTGAAGTTACCCTATAAACAGGCTTAATGTATTATATTTTTCTTGGTTTAAATAGTTTTATTGATATCAACGTTTATTTCAGGAGTCTACTCGCTAGGGACCCCAAAGGTCGTCTAACTGCCGGTATCTACTTCCCATTGAAGCCGAAAGATAATCAGTTCACCATGTTCTTCGACGGTACCAATGGAAAGATCAGAAAGAAGCTCAAATTTGAGACCTTCATGGAACTGCAAAAGGTAATTTGAGAAAATATATTTTACGCTATACATGACAAAATACTTTCAAAAATTTTATCCAGACAATAAAATTATACAACATGTAAATAATTTAAACCTTTATCATAGACGTCGTTCCGTCATGGAAAGGGCCAATGAATTGAAACTAAATATATGATTAGATTGTAGCCTAAAAAAAAGAGAACTTTAAAAAAAATCCAGACTTTTTCATTTCCAAATTTATTTCAGTTGTCGAAGTATTTCACAGTTTAAAAATATTTAATAAGTTTCCTGACTGACTTTTTAAAAACTTTTTATACAATTTTTGAAGTCAATAATATCAAATCAATTCTTTCTTTTACAGATACCAGACGAAGTTGTGGAAGAAGTAGAGCAATGTAACGATCAGCTACGTCTCAGAGATGGGGAACTTCTGTCTATTCTGAAACGTCTCGCCACCATCGTCTGTGATGAAGAGTACATGGCTGCACTACTCGACATCAACAACAAAGTCGTTCAACTTTCCGCTGGCAACTAAATCTATCAAAACAAATAGAATATCATATTAGACCGAGTGGTTGATACTATGCAGACGTCCCATGAAGTTGAAATATGCACTGTTTAAACTTTTAGCCATTTTAGACATCACCGCACTGTTGTAGAACCTTAGGTTATCTAGGGATATAGAATCATCGTCACATTACTTGTTCACTATGTTTATTCTACGATCATTTATAAACCTGTGTCGTTTTAGATTTTATCTAAAATTTGATTTGTTATTAACTGTATCCTTACTGTAATCTCTTAGCTTCGTAGCTTTGTAGTTGTAGTTTTCACTCTTTGGATTTAATGTGTCTGAGACATTGACGAGACGCAACTCAATTGGCAAATAAATATTACAATATTACCAAACGATTTTAATTTACACCTCTTATTTTGCATTCTATGATTTAAAGGAATAATTTCACAAAGTAATTAACTATATATACAAATTGTGTTTTATAACTATATATACAATATAAACTACTCCTAAAACTATAATACAGACTATATAAAATCTACAAATAAAAAACTGAATTAAGGTCGCTGTCCGCTGGTAAGGTACCCAAAAAGCTGGCGACATTACCTCTTTGAATGGCAAGGCTAAAAAAACGATGTTTTAAAGGAATTAAAACATAGAATGCACAATATGAAGTTCATACGAGTAGGTAGAGATTTCCGTTGCATGTCGGTTTTTGTAGGTACTAAAAGCATAATTTATCCTAGGTAGGTCCTAACCACTAGATGGTAACCGATTGAGCTGAAGTTTGACAAAAGTGAAGTTTGAAGTTTTTTTTTTACTTTATAAATCGGTTACAAATTATGGTATCATAGTGCTGATCTGATTATGGAGCCATGATATAAGGACTAGGACTCCCTGATAGCAAATAGTACGAAAGTCCTACTTGGGCTAGTATGTTTTGATATTATTAGTGCTTTCCATTAAACATATTGATGAGGGTCTTTACACAAAGCTTGTGTTTAAAAAATGTTTTCTTTTAATGATAAAATTGTTTTAAATGCGTATTCACCTAAGTTTATTTTAGTAATCAATTTAATTTTGGGTTCTTGGACACTAAAATAGACAGTAAAATAGTTCAACAGCATCTTTAAACTTAATATTTCTAGGCGTCATCCACAGGAATAAAGTTAAAATTGAATTGCTATGGCGCCTGTTCTGTAATTCAATTTATATTGGAGTTACAAAACAGGATGAGAGTAGAAATAGATGAATTTAATCTAATTATAGTTAAAATGTCAAAGTACGATTTAAAGTTTGTTTCCTGATATAAAAACGCAACTACTTCGTATTCCCTAAGGACGAGTACCTAATCATAACGTAGCGGTAGGTGGTACATAATTATAATTATTAATAAGTTGCCCTAAGTAAGTGATTATAATTAATCATTAACGTATTACTGTGGATTTACCACTCTTCAAGGAAATGTCAATGCTTTGGGTCTTTAAAAGATATTGACAGTTGTTATAATAAAAACAAAGAGTATAATAAAGCTTTATTATTACCCAGTGAGTAATAGTTTGTATAGTTGGGTTTTCTGTATTTCCTATAAAACTTCATTACTACTAAGTATACCAATGTAACCTATATATTTAAGCTATGAAAAGAAGGAAAAATACATTGTTAGAGAAGAACAATGTAAGAACAATGAATGACAATTGATAATAACATTATTGTTTTCGGATGCAATAATCCGATAAAGGTACTTATACTCTATTATTTAGAAATATTTACATTATTCGGAAATCCTTATCCGCTTTTAATATATATAATGTCGCAGAAATTAACATCAGAAGCGATTACTATTTACCAGAATTACTTAAGTTAAATAATAGTCCTCTTTCGCTGAAGGAATAAAAGTTGCTGCATATAATCTTAATGTCGACAAGCAAATAACTCAATGCCTTCTTGCTATTCAAATCCAATCAAACTTAAATCATTTAGGTATTTTATATATATAAAATATAATGCACTCATTATAAAAGGTAGGAACTAAATAGATTCACAACAATTGTAGTCTAAATAAAGCGAACGCATAATGTAATACTTTAGGGTCAGACCGCAACGCAACGCAGCGCGCACTTATTAAGAGAGTACTTAATACAAAATAGAACTTTATTTACTACACAAAAAGATTTCGGCAGCTTCAGGCTGCGCCACGCGGTGCAGCTCGACACCGTGATCGATAATTTTTCAGGTTTTTGCAGGGTCATCACAGTTCTTTTTGCAATTGTTTGGTCTAAAAAAGCAAATGACAGGGGCGTAACTACGGAAGATTTGTTTTTTTGCAGAAAATAATGTTGCTCTAAAAGCATTTTCCAGAGAGGAAACAGGGGAATACATTTGTATGGAAAAATGCACTTCGCGTTCACTCTTAAACAGTGCAATATCTCGGATCTTCGGATTTGAAAATCTGTAAAGATTTCATACGAGTAATTTACTTCTAAACAGTGAATAAAGATGGATCCACCAATGCATAATTGGTTAAAAAATACATCATATTACGGGTCATACTGTAGCTTGATTGGTAGTAGAGCATATGGGCACAGTTTTACAATCATTAATATAATATGATCATATTATATTAATGATTGTAAAACTGTGATATGGGTATGTTCCCGGGAGGTCGCGGGTTCTTGTCTCGTTGGTACGGTAAAATTTTGAATTGTTTATAAAAGTGTGCAAATCTATGCATACAGTGATCGCAACATAATATAATATTCCAATTCACAATTGTAACTGATCGTCTGTCCGTCCGTTTTTATTATACTTTCATGAGAATCTGTTTATGAAAGTAGACCTATTTTGAATTTCTATCAAATGAACGTGAACATTCTATGCACGTCAATGTTCGCTACAATCTCTGTAATAAAATATAACAGAATTGTGACTCGCGCCTGTCCTTAAAATCAATACAAGCGTTCCGCGCGGCACCGCTCGGTACGTACGTAAACACGCGATAAACAACAACGGGCTGCCCTCGTACAGTATTTTAATTTCATCTTCTTACTTGACAATCTTTCTAGTTTTTTGTGATTGTAAATATTATATATTTATTTAATAAAATGAAATGGAATATATATATTATATTTATCCGGAGCTGGGTACTGAGTGCGTACCGAACTCGCGGCGCGTAGGCAATACTTGCGTTCCGACCGTTTGTATGGAGTCACAATACTGTTATATTATATTACCGTGCTACAATGCTACAATCATCCACACGTGTTTATAAATGTGCGCCTAGCCTATTATCAAAATACGTAAGCGTAAGTTGCGCAACGTAGGCACATTGTGATGATTTCATAACTCACCACACCACCTGTATGTTAAACTATGTTTTTTTATCTTGTATTGTTGTAATATAGGAGCAATATAGGAGCAATCACCTACATAGATTATGTATTGATGAACTGATATAGACATATTGGTAATGTCAAATGCTGATACAGTGCAATTAGCATACTCAAAAGGTTATTGGTGCGATGGCAGGCTTTGATTACATATAGTGTACAACTAGCTGCGCCCACGCTTTGACCCGCTTGAAAAAGTATCCTATGTCCTAATCCACTATACTGGCTATCTGTGTGCGAAATTTCAATCGAATCAATTGAGCCGTTTGGCCGTAATGAGGTCCTAAAAAAAACAAACAAATATACAAACTCACTTTTGCATTTATAATATTGGGGCTGAAGAACAAAGACTTATTGCCAATCAGTTTTCTGAGTTCTGGAATGATGTTCAGTACCAGCCAGTTTGGAAGACAGTTGCAAATAGATTAGACATTATGTCGATTTTCCAGCGCCGCGACATCCTTTAATCTGTGTACTGTACTTTTCCAATTCCTGACAAGCACCATGAAGCGCTCGGCTGTTCGCAATCAACACATTTAAATAAATCATTCTGTAGCCCAATGTATTTGGAGTCGGCGCAAAATTCTGTCTCTTACAATTTCAAAGTTATAATTTTTTTTTTTTTTTTTTTTCCGTGGGAGGGGGAAATCCATCATGAGATACCGCAGAGCTCGGGCTCTGCAATTATGTCAGACTCCTACTGACTAAAACCCCCTCCCTTTCATTACCATAGACACGAGGTCCATGCTTTTTTTTTTTTTTTTTAGTTATAAATATATTAAGTCCCGTATTTTAATATTTATAACTATATTTTCAAATCGCGAAAGTTTAAAGTTTACAATCTTACAATTTCATCTGCAACTTTCTTCTCTTTCTTATAATTTAAACTCAAAATCTTCCATCTTTTCTTTAGTTATTCTTCTACTATTTTATTCAGTTTTATCATTGATCACATAACACTTTGAATAATTTACTTATTAGTGTTGTGATGCACTGAACGATGAAACATCAGATGTGATTGCTTATTCTGATAGTTTACATCACCAAACTCTACTGCTATAGATATTGCTAAAACGCCGAGAACTTAGTGTGATTTTTTTTCACGCTGTGGGCTAAGTGTGAATTTAGCCTTTTCACAGAGTAATAATAGTGCCTTATTAGGCTATGAGTCATAATCATACATCATTCATAGGTACCTATTTTATATACCTATATATACCTATTTAAGTTAAAGCAGTACCTGATAGTTGAGCAGCGGAAAAATGCTGATGTAAATAAAGATATGTCGATCATATAAGACATACACAATATATTCTCGCTCATCTTAATAATTTTATTTATTTAGTTCTTCTGCCTTCCAAATGACCCAGCTATTCCTTTCTAAATTAAAAGCCTCCAAATGTTGTTCCTTTCCTAATTAACCTAAAATACATATTTATAAGTTTTATTATATTTTTTCGCTCCGACATATACAATTTTATACATATATTTAGTATCTAATATCTATATTTAATATTATTAAATATATTTATATTTAATATCTATCTAAGTGTACCTATTTTATCTATGTATCAATTTATTATTTATTTTTATTATTTTATTTATAAATATTTCGCATTTTTTTCATCACCCGCAGGCTTGTCTGAAAATCAGCGTCCAGGTGTAAATCTAGACATAATGTGCTGAGACAAGCTTTTTTGACACCTCACATTGTTTCTTGTTTTTTCTTGTTTCATTGTTTTAGTAAGTATTTTCATGTGTTATGTCAAATAAATGATTTTTTTTTTTTCTTTCTTTCTATTACGTAAATGAACACTATGGGGGATTACATAGTATATTAGACAAGTTAGTATCATTCAACAATTTTCTAAGAAGGAAAACCACTTCGGGACACATAAATTGACAAACAACTTGCGTCATAGAAATAATGTTACAATTTGGTAAGTGCGGTATACACATGAAAGTCGTCTAAGTATCTTAAACAATACATTTTAAAAATCAATTTACGTTTGTGTAGTCAAAGGATAATATTGAATGCATTTTCAACTTCTTTGTTTTTCCAACTTTTGAGGGTAAAACAAGTAATTAGCATTTCCTACTTATTAGATGTCTGATCACAGAAATCTGAAAACTACAAAAATATAATACAGGTAATTTTAGTCAAAAATAAAACTAAAAACTAATTGAAAGATGAAAAGTGCCAAAAATAAACCAAAGTTAATTCAAATTCATTCACGTATGTAATAGAATATATTATATACTATGTAAATTTAATCACCTTTAAAAGCAGCTGTAGCTATTATTAAAGATAATAATTATTTAAGGCAATGCAAAAAACTCTAGCAACACAGCTACAAAACAATACCTGTCACCGAACGTTGATAAGTACTAGGTACCTATGTAGGGATGCAAATGTCGTGTTAAGATAATAAATAATTTTATTGACATATCATAATAATAAGATCTTGGGATAAAATTAATCTATTGCCAAACTGTCAACCTTACTGACAATTTGCAAATCGGACTGATTATTATCAAGATTCAAGATACCAAAATCTTTATTATTGAATTATTATACGACTTCATTTCATTTTTATCCTCAAAAAGGTTTATAAATCCGAAGCAAATAAAAAAACTTATGAATGGAAAGATTTTGTTTACATGCTGCTTACAAAGTGTTTTTACTTTCAGTCCCTAACCACTTGAACAAAGTTCGTATCAACAAGTACCAGTAAACCTGCCAAAAAGAGAGAAATCAATATTTGGTAACCACAGATTTTTCCTTTGATAACAACCAGACCACGTAGGTACCTGCTGTGAGGAAGACAGACATTAGCGTAATGATAAACAGCTGATACAATTACTATCGCAGTATCATATTCTAAATGCTGCTAATACTCAAAACACGGCTCACGTTGCTCTAAACGTGAGGAAACAATGGGACGTCTCGGCCGGCCCTAATCGATCGATATTGTTTTGTAAACTGAATTAGTGCTCTTCTTCTCAGAAAGGCTTATGTATGAATTAATTACATCCACGTGTAGTCTTATAATCGCATGAACTTTGTCCCCTCTGCATCGTGTATGAGTTATTAATGAGTTGTAAAAGGCATCCCCCTCTCTAGACACATGACTTGCTGTCAGGGTTGGGGGTAGGGGTTGTGAAGCTGTCATGCGCAGTCCTCATGACGCTACTAAGCCACGTGCTTCGTGCCATAGACTTTTAGTGTAAATATTATATTCAGTAGCGGGTTTGAATAATAAAGCTGGATTATCTCTAACGGTAACTGAAAAATAACATAGTCCTGTGAATAGGTGAAATAGCATATGAATAGTTGATAATATGCATTGTATACCTACAGTATAATTTAATTGTATTAATATTGACACTTAATATCCCAATAAAACTTAAAAGCAATTTATTTTATAGCAATACAGTTTTGAAAACGCTACAAGGGAAGACTATGTATAATATATGTATTTACCTTACTAATCTGTCAAACATTTCATTCCATTAAAAAGTTTGTCGTCATTATCTGCACCAAAACTGGAACCTAAGCGGACCGGTATAGGCTAATCACGTTATACCAGTTAGAAGCAGTTACTGAATATAACTTAAATCGCAGACTGTGACCATCTCTACAGCTGTTACCGCAAATATATTAGCGAGAGCCCAGCTCTACTCAACGATTAGTTTGTCGGTCGTGATCGCAGGGGACGCACGTTCGGATAGCGCGGGCCAACTCACGAACTATTTTTCTTTTTTTATTTGGCTTCTAGCCGTTGTATGGGTAAGTGTCTTATACACTATTATTCGTATATCACAGTAAATCCCTAGAAATTATATATAATAAAATAAGGCTTTTATTAACACACGCATAGTAAACGGAGGATATACAATGGTGTCATTCACAGTATGTGTATCCAAACATAAACAATACACCGCGTGGAAATTGGACTCGTTCTACGAACACAGATATTTCTATAACATATTCCTGTAATAATATATCCCTATTTTATTTAAATTCTCATAATAAAAATAAGTCTGTGCTTAGCAAACGTTTTGAGGCAGCCCTGTGGAAATATTTCGTGTGAACTGTTCGTACGTATTATATTTTCGGTGGTTATCGTACAAAGATCAATAGTTGTGATATTGCGCACCATTAATAAGCAATTAAAGTTTTTTCTTCTATAATTTACACGTGTTACTATCGTTATTTCAAACGTTTGGAAATGCGTTCAATGTCCGCTGTCTGCAGCAAGTTTGCTTTGTTTAATTTCTTTGTCATTGCGAAGTATTGCAATACCTAAGCTCTAATCGTAAGTTAGTTCTCAGCTAAACATTATTTTTATTTATTTTCTACATTATTAATACTGATATATGTGAAAATTATTTGTATAGATGAAAAAATATAGGTTTTTTTATTTTTATAATTGCATTCTGCACCTACTAACCGCTCTTTTTTGTTAATAAGATAGAGGTACCTGCTTAGGTACCTATGCATTTGATTAAGTGTCCACAAATATTTACTTTAGAATAATTTAGTAATTATTTTCTATCATAAAAAATATTAAAAATCGTACTTTAATCAATGTGATCGATATATTATATCTCGATCTATATCTCGCGACGCTGCTCCTGTGTGCATCTGTCAATTTCTATTCTCAAGAATTTGATTAGGTATCATGTGTACCGATTACTATCTCTCTCTCTCTCTATTCACTATGCAATGTAAAATTGGTCGGCAAACGTAGTAAACAAATATAATAATATTATAAAGAGAGAACATTTGTATTTTTGTATTTTTGTATGTTTGTAATGAGTAAGCTCAAAAACTACTGAACCGATTTAAAAAATTCTTTCACTAATACATAGAATGGACTTTCGGAATGAAAATAGGCTATATATTATCCCGTTTAAGTCAAAGGTACATTCGTGGAGACCTAATTTGCAACCTAAGTCGGCAAATAAACGGTCGAAAAAACACGTTTCTTACGAACGAACTTAAGGTTGACTCACAATAACCATTTTAATCTTAAAATTTTTGTTAAAAAATATTACATAACTTCCAAGGCTATTTTCAAGTATATAGTATTAATCCTTATCCAAATAATGACGTTAATTAGCTTGGCCACATATTATAGATTAAAATTGTCCTTTACAGTATATAATTCAAATGAAAACTAGAAGATATCACAAATTTCACAAACTCGCATCGCAAAATTAATAAAATATTTGCAGTGAAACCACAGATTAGGTCATAGTTACTACGAAAATATTATTATAAGCTTAGCTATGCTGTAGATCCCCACCGATCGCAATCAATTTGAAGTCAATATAGTATAATAATATGATCTTTTGTATAAAATAATATTCATCTATATATATTTTAAACCACCCCGACTGATCTATGTATAATAGCTTTTTCCAATGACTCTAAACACGATATTTAAAATCTGAGCTGTAAGTTGTTGAGGATTTGAGTATTCTGTAGAGTCCAGGAGGCTTCCATGTTCTTACAATATCGTTGAAGAAGAAGATTTTCGAATTAATCCGACCTATGAAAGTTGATTTCATAGCGCAATTAACTAGAAAAAAGCTCATAAATTTATAACGATTGCACGAATTTTCATGAATCAAAGCTAAGAAAACTCTCGATGAAGACATCTATCAAACAAAAAAAAACTATCAATAATAAAAACAAAATCGGTTCATCCGGTTAGGTGCTAAGATGCTACAGACAGACACACAGATACACACGTTAAACGTATATTACCCCTACATTTTGCGTCGGGGAACGCCGTAAGGTTACGGCGGCAGATGTACTCCTTGGTGGTAAGCTACTTTTTGGTAGATTTAATGATTCCACTACCACTGTACGAAAACTCATGATTCATGAATGCACATAAAACTTTCATTGGTAGGTATATAGCTAGGATTAGAACCAACGACCGTCGGGTCAGAATCAGGGTAACTATCCTTTACGCCAAAGGGCCGTCCAATATCAATACGTAAGTATTATAAAACAAAGTTCATCACTGCGTCTGTCTGTCTGTTCGCAATAATCTCAATAGCTACTGAATGGATTATCATGCGGTTTTCACCAATAGCCAGAGTGTTTATGAGGAAGGTTTAGGTGCATAATTCGTTAAGGTTTTGTGTAAATTGGATGAAATATGACGATGGTTGTTAAATATGTTCATATTTTATATTCGATGCAACAAACTGATGCAAATTTTGTAGGCATATATGTTCTACCCGTGCGAAGCCGGGGCGGGCTGCTAGTAAACAAATAAAACTGTGGCGATACATAATACCTAGTCGGCTCGGCAGTTTATCAATAAACGTTTTTGTTACCTATTGAAACAACAACTGAAAAGGTTCTAAGTAGGTAGGAAACACCTTCCTAGTACCAGTAGTTCCTAGGAGCTTACTTGTAGGTACTATTATTTAATCTGTGCCCAAAGGTTCCAAAAGTATCTACTTCTTCTTATCTAAATTAGATTTTTGTTCTTATTACTTTTTACCCGACTGCCCAAAAGAAGGGGTAATGTTTTGAGGAGAGAGATCACTGATGATGAATAACTTTAGACTATTGATGATTTATAACATGACATATGTGATGTAGATAAGTACATAACATGGTACAATACCTTACTGCTACTGTACTGATGAGAAAAAATATCTCAGTGTCTTTATAATATTCGTTCCACAGTCATGTCTGTTTGTTTGATGTTTGCTAGCTCTAATCTTAGCGACATGGCTTGGTGTCATGTTTTTGTCCGGTAAGTGGTTGGTTGAAGCTACGGCCGGCCTAGCACCAGTGGTCATCGATTTAGCACCACCCAGGGATCAGGTTTAGGGTAGCTTAAGGTCTAAGCCTACGGACGCAGGAAGGCATCAATGACCACCCCCTGGGTAATGCATAAAAAGTCTTGCCTAATTATGTCCAACGAAAGTATAAATCCTATTATACCTACATCTATATCTATACTAAATGAAACCCCCATGCATTACAGATATGAAGTGGGTGTAAGGTTAGATAGTCTGACGGTTAAACCACATAATAATTAATGTTAAACTTTAAAGGTCAACCTCTCGACAACTATTCATTATTCTGTGCTCTCGACTCGATTCAATGTCAAAGGTTGTGTGATGTAGGCGGTGAAAGGTTAACTATTTAATTTTGATATACTTAGATCATCTAAACACGTCTAACAAATATTATGCAATATTTATGCACGATATAGTAAATGGTACTGATTCTATTGCTGCGGAACTCTCTAAACTCATCGATATGAATGTACTACTAAAGTAAATTTGACAGCACCACAGATAAATAAAGTATACTCAAAGGACAGCACTAACATTCTTGGCGTCTCTATTTTACTTGGAAGGTAGGTATGAGTTATGACCATTTTAGTGATATAGAATGGAATAAGAATGTTCTATATTGCATAAACTGTGAAGTAAGTCCATGAGTACAAGGTCTTATGTGTAGTAATAGTAACGTGAACAACAGTTTTCCCATTTCGGGCGTGCAATGTAAAATTATAAAATGTAAAAATGATCTCTAAAAGATAATACCTATTCTAAATGATGTCAAGTTAAGTTAAAGCCTTATGCAACAGAATGAAACCAACTATCTATCAACTAATATTTATTAAATTTAGCGCTAGTTTCACCGTTACCCGATATAATTTCAGATAGTTAACTGATATAATATAGCGCCTTATAAAACAGGCAGATAAGTTTTAATCACGTTTTCATCCCCCTGATTCTTGATCATTCAAAAACCTATTCGGAAGCTTCATTTTAATTTTGAATTATTGATAAATCCGTGAGCAATTTTGTTGCGGAAACTTTTCTAATAAGAATCACTGATTTTTACAAATTTTTACAAGCTTTCGAATTGAAATACATATTAAAAGTGACAGATTGGAGCATTGGGAATTGAGAAGATCCAAGTCAAAATAAAGACAGTTTCTGAATCCGAATTTGTATTCGAATGATTGCTAATTACCCTGCAGAGGTGGTCCCATTGTAAGTACTTAAATTCGAGATCTGTTGAGTAGACTGAGATATAGAGCTAAACACACCTCAAACTTGCTACTGAAAATGACTATCATTTTTTTTAAATGATTGGGTCTATTAAATATAGGTTTACTTAGTATGTAATTTTCTGTAGCTGGACGCTGCCACGGTTCATTATTCTGTGGCAACGGATTACCGTATGTACATTAGTACATACTGCATAGCATGATACTACCGTAGCTACGTAGTATACCTGTGCCGTAGCTCTCACTGTGAAATGAGCCTTACAAAAAAGGAAAGCCTCCTTGAAACGTGCTTCACGTAGCCAAAGAAAAAATCAAAACAAAGTAATTTAATAACAAAAGAGTACTTTTTAGGGTTCCGTAGCCGAATGGCAAAAAACGGAACCCTTATAGATTCGTCATGTCTGTATGTCTGTCTGTCTGTCCGTCCGTATGTCACAGCCATTTTATTCCGAAACTGTTAGGACTACATAATTGGAACTTGGTAGGTAGATGTATTCTGTAAACCGCTTTCCGATTTTTATACAAAAATAAATAATATAAAATTTTAAGGGGGGGCATCCCATACATGGAACTGAAACAAAAAAACATTTCTTCAAACCTATACGTCTATGGATAGGTCTTTAAAAATGACATTGAGGTTGTTAAAATTTTTTTTTCTCAAAGTCAATCATTTGAAATATTGGCGCGTCTAAAGTGGTAAAATGTGTTCTAAAAAATATATATGCTGTAGATCTCAATAAAAACTAACAACGAAAATTGGTTTGAACGAGATACAGTCAGCAGTTTTAGAGATATGGCGACCGCAAAGATAACTTTGTTTTTCATACAAACACTAACTGTGTTACGGACCCCTACGAGTGCGAGTCCGACTTGCACTTGGCCAGTTTATTTTAATTTTATTTTGTTTTCATTATTTATTTTGCAGATTTTTTTATTGTAGGGCCATTGTGCCATGTGATTTATGTCACAGTCAAAAGGGTATAAGTAGATAATTTTAGTTTTAATAATCAAAGACTAACGTAATATATGTTTTAATATTTTTATCGGAGCTCATTGCACCAATGAAAAGCTTTAAATGACCAATTAATGTTTATCCTTTTATCGTGTTTATATTGATAATGGCAATTTTGGCATAGACTATACATAGCAAACAAAAATGATTATTGTATGTTTTGATCACAGAAATATTAATAATAAAATCTCTGTGGTTTTGATGAATGTGATGTCAACTTTGAGTAGACTGTATACAGTTGGTTTATTTATCTGAGGGTGTCAATGCTGTCAAAGCGATTAGGACGTAAGTAGGTTAATATTATGGTCCGGCTCTCAGAATTCGGGAACACTTACTCGTAAATGTGTATTTTTTAGTTAGGTATAATGCGTTCCACAGTACCTATCTTTTATATGCAGACGTTATCAGTTACCACAGAAATAGGAAATTATTCAGTCATTCTGTGTCAGTTACAGTTTAGTAATTTTTAAATTTCTTCTTCATTCCACGAATATAAGGAAGTGCGTAGAAAGCTACGCGTTACAAGTAAAACTTCCTTCACATTGAAATATTGACAATTTAGATTTATGTGTAGGTTGTACTATTCATTATTCTGTGGTGTAGGTAGGTACGTCACTTCCGTTGCATTCGGTAGTACGTTAGTACGAGTTTTTATACCAAACTCGATATCGTATATCGAACAAATTTTGTATGAAAAACACGTAGATGGATAATTAATAGAGTTGCCGCGAATACTCGCTATTATTCGGTATTCGGCATTACTCGTCATTTTTTTGATATTCGTCGTATACCGAATAATAGCCAGTATTATTCGGCATTCGGCGAATAGTCGTCGAAAATAAACTTTTAACGAACAAAAGAACTAATGAGTTAAACATAATCATTTTTTAAATTATTTTCCTTAATAAAACAATACACAATATCAATTATTATCTGTAATATGTGCCTGTGCCTATCATATTCATGAAATTAAATTAGTAAGGCTTTTTAATTAATATTTAAAATCCAACAGAGGCAGATTGTGGTGCAAAAAAACAATTTTTTCTGCACGTTCTGGAGTAAGTCGGTTTCGTTTTTCCTCGTAAATTAAACCTGCCTCGGAAAATACTCTTTCTGAATAAACAGAGCTTGCTGGTGTGATTAAGTATCGTTTAGCAAGCTTACTTAAAATAGGAAATCTATTCTTATTGGTACTCAAAGCCCACCATTCATATGGGTTTATTTAAATTACTACATATATGTAGGTATGTATAACATGAAACAGATTTCTTTAACTTTATTGTTTTCTTTTCTCACAACCTTAGAAGAAATTAGAAATATTTTTAATGTGTTTAATGTTTTTTTTAACCGACTTCAAAAAAAGGAGGAGGTTTCTCAATTCTACCGTATATATATATATATATATATATATATATATTTTTTTTTTTTGTTTGTTCGCGGATAACTTCGTCGTTTATGAACCGATTTCGATTATTCTTTTTTTGTTCGAAAGGAGATATCCCAAGTGTGGTACCATGGTAATTTTATCGAGGTATGATAATTATCTCCAGAGATAATGAGATAAACATCTTAAAATTGGTACTGAAAATGAATAGCGCGGCATTGAAGTCGGTTGTTTTTTAGTTTTTAAACGATATTATTCTGTCAAATAGTAATGTGTAATGAGTTATTCGACTATTCGCCAAAGTGAATGGCGATTAATCGGTATTCGACTATTCGCTATAAACACTATTCGCGGCAACTCTAATAATTAAAAAGATCTGACATTTGGTAGGTTTGGTAGGTAGGTGGTAGGACACTATCTAGTGTCCGCCTGGCCAGCTACCACCCTCAAGTTAGAAAATCTGTCACCAAACATCTAATGTGTTCCGGCAGCTATCCTTGAGAGCCAGTTCCCATTCTAGGCCTAGCGTGCTTACCATCTTCGACCGCATCATCACTTATCAACAGGTGAGATAGTGGTCAAACGCTAGCCTATAACGTATAAAAAAAAAAAAAAATTTAAATAACAATAATAATGTGAGAAGGATAAAACTATACAATCACTAGTATGAGTGAGCGAGACTGACAACATTTTTTTTATCGTTCTCGCGTATGCAATTTTATTGTTTGCCACCGCTCTGCCCCCAGCTCTAGCGGCGCCTATTGGCTTTCACCCGGTGTCATATATAACCCGACCAAATAACGTTGTTCATTGTATAGCCGGCATATAATATATGCCGGCACAACACGTGATATATTATATCACGTGTTCATCATTTTAGTCGGGTTATATCACTATAGCTATTTCATCGTATACGCTAATGTCTTCTCCATTTAATTATCCCTCCACGGAAAAACAGTACAGGGCTTCGATCACGTCCTTCGGAGAAGGATTTTTGATTGTTTTGCAACTCGCTCGAAGGTCCGGAACGACCACGGGTGTTTTTCACTCAAATTGTGACTTTGACATTTTGCGCAGACTCGAATTTCGAGGTTATGTTCATTTATTTTTCTATTTCTAAATATTTTCCGTTTGTTTTTACGATTAATGTCTCGTCATGTCACGTCTTGGTCTCGACAATGCAAATTTCTTCTGATCCCCTTAATCTGTAAATAAATACGGCTTTTCCCGCCAAATTTACTGTCACAAACGTCAGAGCGTTTTATTACCATCGAATTTGATGGTTAAAAAGTTGCAACTGGAGTGAAACAACCGAGGTCGTGAACGACACAGTTGCTACAACCGAGTGCGACGCTCTGAGGTCGTGAACGGGGTTAGAGCGTTTGGGTGCACTCCGAGCGTAGGTCGTGAACGCAGCCCACCGCCTCTAGTGGTTATACTGCACTTCACTAAATTTAGACCAATCAGAGAGCCAGCATAAGCCGAAAACTGTGTGAGATCTGTCAAAAGCGTTTACGATAAAAACTCGTACAAAGGGTACGGACCGAGACGCTACGTCACATCCGTTGTATTGTATACCCCAGTACGCCTAAAGAAGCCCCTTCAAAACTCGTGAAATGTCGATAAACCATTTACAAAATGTCATAATACATTTAAATTTTGGTCATATCATAACATTGCGTTGCCTTGCGTTATGTTGCTTGACCTATTTCGAGTGCCAACTTCTAGCGTGTGGCTTGGCACCCCAGTTTAGGTACTGCTGTCTATTCTTTGCCTCCTTTGCGGATACTGCAGTGTATATTATCATCATCATTATTATATAGGTAACCTACCCATAGTTACTTATGGCTAGCTACTATGGCTAGACACCAATTGAGAAAGATATTATTAAATCTACTAACGGGATATTTAAGTTCTAATAAAACCTTAAATATTTACCATGTTTTTTATTATTTACTAGCTGTTCCCCGCGGTTTCGCCTGCGTTAAAAACAACTTTCATTTGTTTAAATATTTTTTTTCATCAGAACCATCTCTTGACGATAAAAAACACGACAAAAAAAGAATTAGCGAAATCGGTCCAGCCGTTCACGCGTGATGCCGTAACTAAGGGAAATTGGGATTAAATTTTATATACAAGGTGTAACATAAGGGGGTAGTAATATTTAAACTGTGTATACCTAGCCTGATGTATAATCTACCGGCAAAGTCTCGCTTTCCTCAGCAGCATGGATCCAGAGTTATGACAAGTTAAACTTTTCCAAAAACTTCGCTATTTTTAACCCTAATGTCAGCTGATTAGCAGACGTAAACGCACAGAATAAATAATAGTACAAGTAGTAAACTTATTCATTGACTAAAATAATTTAAAATAAAATTTATTATTTAGGCCAAAGGAACCGACAAGCCATAAATCATTTTTTGTGAATGCCGCTCACCAATTGGGTACGGAAACGATCACTTCTTTGAAATACCGCGGGCCAATCGAATACGAGCGCCATGTCCTTGAAATACGGCCAGCCAATAGCAGCACGAAAGAAAGGAAGAGAAGAAAAATAGATAATACAAAATACGAAATAAATAAAACAGTTAGGGTTGTCCAAAATATTGCGAAAAATTAATTTTCAAACTTTGTATGGTGAAATAAAGTTTCGATTTGAAGTTTGATATTTAGGTATAGGATTCGTGACATGCTATACATACACACCTTTCAATATTACTACACCCTTATGTTACACCTTGTATAAAGATGAGTTTCCGATATTTCGGCGTTGTAGCAAGCGCCATGATCATCAAAACATGGTAAATATCGCGTTAATAGTTCTAATAATATTGTCAGTGACCATGGAAACCTAAAAACTTAAATTGGGAAGGAGGCTCTCAAACCAAAAAATAATTTATTATAATCGTTTACAAAACGAAGAAAACTGACTTCAAATACCAACCTTGTCAAGTCATTTTTAGTACTAGCAGTTCTGTGAGGTTTATCTCCATAACTCTGGCTGGAGATACTTATAAGATCTCGATGAAATTACGCCTACCACCTACTTTGGAGATGTACGCTACCAATTTAAAAAAAATCATTCGAATCGGTTCACGATTGGCGGAGTAATCGTGTAACAAACATACAATAATTTATGTAGGATACAAAACGAAAAAACCGACTTCACATGCTGCGATAGTCAAAGTACTGGCTAGTTATAATCATGCCATCTAAGTATACAAATTTGCTTATATTGTTTATCTCCATATCTCCGGAGGTAATTGTCATAGCTCGATAAAATTTGAACTGGACCAAACAGGAGACATAATCTGTCAAAGAAAAATATAATTTTTCAAATCGGTTAAGATTTGACGGAGTTTTTAGGTAACAAACAAAGAAGAAAAAAACAGTCGAATTGAGAACAACCTCTTTTTTTGTGAAGTCGGTTAAAAAATAATTTAAGATCTATAGATGAGATCAATCCCGAAGCATAAATTGGACGAGATCTCACGATATTGATAGACGCATTTCGGGTGTAACAACACTGACAACTGAGCACGCGACAAGGGGTCAATTTTTACAATTTTAAACAGACTTCAAAAAAGGAGGTAGTTCTCCATACATGCTGTATTTTTGAAAATGAAATGATTAATGGCTACTTATATCTTCATCATCGAATAGGTGTCATATAAATGGTCTTAATATTGGTAGTGACAAAGTGTACAAAATTTTAAGATGACTCCGCGAAATAAAGTTGAGGGAAATGCGATATTTTATTAAGATTTTATTATTATACTAGCAGCCCGCCCCGGCTTCGCACGGGTAGAATATATATGCCTACAAAATGGGCATCAGTTTGTTGCATCGAATATAAAATATTAACATATTTAACAATCATCGTCATATTTCAACCAATTTACACAAAACCTTAACGAATTATGCACCTAAACCTTCCTCATAAACACTCTGGCTTTGGTGAAAACCGCATGACCGTTCAGTTGCTATTGAGATTATTGCGAACAAACAGACATACGCAGTGATGGACTTTGTTTTATAATACTTACGTAGTGATATTGGACGATGGACGGCCCTTTGGCATAAAGGATAGTTACCCTGATTCTGACCCGACGGTTGTTGGTTCTAATCTTAGCTATATACCTACCAATGAAAGTTTTATGTGCATTCGTGAATTATGGGTTTTCGTACAGAGGTAGTGGGATCAAAAAGAAATCATTAAATCTACCAAAGCTGGCCAAGTGCAAGTCGGACTCGCACTCGTAGGGTTCCGTAACAGTAGAGTATTTTATAACTTTAATTTTTCGCCACCAAAAATTAACTTTAAAGTTATCTTTGCGGTCGCTATATCTCAAAAACTGCTGACTGTATCTCGTTCAAACCAATTTTCGTTGAAAGTTATTATTGAGATATACAGAATATATTTTTCTAGATTTTTCACTCCATTATTTTAAAAGTTAGAGGGGAGGGGGCACACATTTACCACTTTAGACGCGCCTATCTTTTAAATGATAAAAAAAAAGATTTTATGAACCTCAATGTCATTTTTAAAGACCTATTCATAGATAGGTTTGAAGATTTTTTTGTTTTGTTTCAGTTCTATGTATGGGATGTCCCCCCTTAAACTTAATCTACCTACCAAGTTTCAATTCTGTGGTCTTTATAGTTTCGGAATAAAATGGCTGTGACATACGGACGGACAGACATGACGAATCTATAAGGGTTCCGTTTTTTGCCATTCGGCTACGTCATCTGCCGTCGGGCCGCAGCGTTCCCCTACGCAAAAAGTAGGGGTATTATACGTTTAACGTGTGTATCTGTGTGTCTGTCTGTAGCATCTTAGCACCCAACCGTATGAATCGATTTATATTTATTATTGATAGTTTTTTTTTGATTGATAGATGTCTTCATCGAGAGCGTTCTTAGCTTTGATTAATGAAAATTCGTTCATTCGTTATAAAACTATGAGCTTTTTTCTAGTTAATTGCGCTATGAAATCAACTTTCATGGGTCTGATCAATTCGAAAATCTTCTTCTTCTTCAACGATATGGTAAGAACATGGAAGCATTGATCTGATGCTGGGACATCTCCTGGACTCTACAGAATACTTAAATACTCACCAACTTACAGCTCAGATTTCAAATGTCGTGTTTTGAGTAATTGGAATGCTTTTAATAAAAAGATTATACATATATCAGTCGGAGGGGTTTAAAAATATTATATTATTATATATATCGATCAATATTATTTTTGTACAATAGATCATATTATTATACTATATTGACTTCGTCGATTAACGTAATTATTTGGATAAGGATTAATACTATATACTTGAAAATTGCCTTGGAATTTATGTTATATTTTTTAACAAACAATTAAAGATTAAAATGGTTACTGTGAGTCAACCTTAAGAGATAGACATATGCTGTCGCGGACTTTTTTGTAGTTCTTATTAAGTTGTACAACTCTTCCATACAAAATATTCTTCCATCTATTTTCAATTGAGCAGCGTTCGTAAGAAAAGTGTTTTTTCGACCGTTTTTTTGTCGACTTAGGTTGCAAATTAGGTCTCCACGGATGTACCTTTTATTTAAACAGGATAATATATAAGCCTATTTTCATTTCGAAAGTCCATTCTATGTATTAGTGAAAGAATTTATAATCGGTCCAGTAGTTTTTGAGCCAAATCATTACAAACATACAAAAATACAAATGTTCTCTCTTTATAATATTAGTATAGATTTTATACTTATTTTTAAATTAAGATAATGAAAAAAAGTTTACATCTCCGACTCACAAACTATAGGTACCCAAGACCCCTGCAAAAAATCACGAATCATCCTTACCTACCCAACTTTTACCGAAAAGACTTGTCGTTCGTCTCGCTAAAACTAGAGAACGGCTGGCCCGATTTAGCTGATTTTGGTTTTGAAATGTTTGTCGTTGTCCAGGGAAGGTTTAAACGGTGAGAAAATATGGAAAAATTTAATTTTGAATTTTGATGGTTGTCCCAGGATGTCATTGTTGGTTTGGTTCGTTGAGAAATGTTTGTCATTGTATTGAAATATTTTGATGGTTGTCATTATGGCGCTTCCATACATTCACTATTTATATATATTTTTACAGGGTATTCACTATTTGTGTATAAAATACCGATAAAAACAAAACAAAATTAAATAATAAAGGGGGTATTACCCATACAAAAATGTATTGTACGTGTGTATTGGCTGCAAGATCAAATAATAAAAACTAAACTAAATTCAAAATTAAAGGGGGTTCCCATTCAAGAAACGTATTTTCCCGGCAATATTGTTCAGTCGGAACCCTGCGTGTGCGGGTATGACTCGCACTTGGACAGTTTATTTATATTCGCGGTACGAAGTTCGCCGGGTCAGCTAGTGTTTGTTACATAAATCGTGCATTGTAAATTAATGTGCAAAAAATAAATCGACAAGAAAAAGCATTTAGTTACTGCTCACAACATTTCTCGATCGGTTGAAAAATGCGACGAGTAGGGGAGGACAACCGGACATCCGAATATGCTTAAGCATATTTGTCCAAGCTGTAACGGAGACGCGACTCTTTGGTTTGCTCCCAACGACCCCCACTAAAATGGGCACCAGTATGGGACGTTAGGACAAAGCGCTCGCGCTTTACGCTTGAGAACGATTTTAGCATTTCCAAGCAAGCATAACAATGTTCGCACGCAGGTTATTTGGTATCGTTCACGTGAATTCGACACGTGACAAATAATTATCAGTCAAATAACATCCTCGACTCAACGTGAAGAGCACACACCTCAAATATATAATAGCCTATAAGATCGTTTAATAATATCGTTTAAAAACTAAAAAAGAACCGACTTCAATGCCGCGCTATTCATTTTCAGTACCAATTTTGAGATGTTTATCTCAATATCTCTGGAGATACCTATCAGACCTCGATAAAATTACCATGGTACTACACTTGGGATATCTCCTTTCGAACAAAAAATAATAATCAATATCGGTTCATAAACAACGAAGTTAAAAAAATAAAAATATATACGGTCGAATTGAGAAACCTCCTCCTTTTTATGAAGTTGGTTAAAAAACTAAAAGAACCGACATCAAATGCCGCGCTATTAATTTTCAGTCCTAAGTTTGAGGTGTTTATCTCCATATCTCTGGGGATACTTATTAAACCTCGATGAAATTACCATGGACCATATTACCATTTAGAATAAAAGCTTTGATTATATACATGTCCAGATACCGTATTGAACAAACGTAACTTTCTTAATAAAAATATACCATATATAGTAGATTATCTGTTTACTAATTACTTACAACAGTGAACAGTGACACTTGAATAACCGAGCGCGCGGAGCTCATGAAAAAATAATAAAATATGCCGGTTTGTGCTGTGCTATTATGCCACAATCATGCAAGAAAGCATGATATTATTGAGAAGATTAGTTATCATCGGTAAGTTTCAATATTTCTCAATCGTTGGGTATGAAAACACGATTTTAATTTTTAATTTTTCGTTGGTTAGTCGGAGTGGTCAGTGTTGTCAGTTTAATAGTGGGGTAATTATCCAAATATTTGGGAACTTATTTTTTGTGTATAACATTATGGTGTACAACAGGTCACAACTATTATACAATTATTAACGACATTATATCGCTTTAACCGACTTTGAGAAAGGAGAAAGTATTCAAAGAGTATGCTTATTTTATTTTGTTGTCACCTCAGATTGAAATCTGAACCGATTATTATTAAATTAGACTAGTTGTGTCCCGCGGCTTTGCCCGCGTAAATGAGTATTCTATGTCCTATTCTACCCATTGGCTATGATATGACGCTTGCCGCGTCTGCTCGTGTTCGGGTCGCAGAGACAGTGCGCCACGCAGATCTCTCACACGCGTTCTATCTATACTAATACTATAAAGAGATAACATTTGTATTGTTGTATGTTTAGATTTTTGTATTTTTGTATGGATGTTTGTTTTGACTCTAAAATAACTGAACCGATTTAAAAAAATATTTAACTAATTATATAGAATGGACTTTCACAATGAAAATAGGCTATCAATTATACGATTTAAATCATAGGTACATTAAACGCAAATAGTTATAAGAAATGTGTCTATGTAATATTTATACGACTTAATAAGGCCTATAAAAAATCCGCAATAGCATATGTCCATCTCTTAAGGTTGACTCACTAATTTTTAATAAAAAAACATTACATAAGTTCCAAGTCTATTTTCTACAATACTGTATTAATCCTTATCAAAATAATTCTGTTAATTACCTTGGTCACATATCAATATTAAAATATATATTACTAGCAGCCCGCCCCGGCTTCGCACGGGTAGAACATATATGCCTACAAAATTTGCATCAGTTTGTTGCATCGAATATAAAATATGAACATATTTAACAATCATCGTCATATTTCATCCAATTTACACAAAACCTTAACGAATTATGGACCTAAACCTTCCTCATAAACACTCTGGCTATTGGTAAAAACCGCATGATAATCCGTTCAGTACCTATTGAGATTATTGCGAACAGACAGACAGACGCAGTGATGAACTTTGTTTTATAATACTTACGTAGTGATATTGGACGGCCCTTTGGCGTAAAGGATAGTTACCCTGATTCTGACCCGACGGTCGTTGGTTCTAATCCTAGCTATATACCTACCAATGAAAGTTTTATGTGCATTCATGAATCATGAGTTTTCGTACAGTGGTTGTGGGATCATTAAATCTACCAAAAAGTAGCTTACCATCAAGGAGGACATCTGCCGCCGTAACCTTACACCGTTCCCCGACGCAAAATGTAGGGGTAATATACGTTTAACGTGTGTATCTGTGTGTCTGTCTGTAGCATCTTAGCACCTAACCGGATGAACCGATTTTGTTTTTATTATTGATAGTTTTTTTTTGTTTGATAGATGTCTTCATCGAGAGTTTTCTTAGCTTTGATTCATGAAAATTCGTTCAATCGTTATAAAACTATGAGCTTTTTTCTAGTTAATTTCGCTATGAAATCAACTTTCATAGATCTGATCAATTCGAAAATCTTCTTCTTCAACGATTATAACATGGAAGCATTGACCTGATGCTGGGACATCTCCTGGACTCTACAGAATACTCAACTCCTCACCAACTTACAGCTCAGATTTTAAATGTCGTGTTTAGAGTCATTGGAATGATTTTAATGAAAAGATTATATATAGATCAGTCGGGGTGGCTTAAATTACTATATTATTATATATATAGATGAATATTATTTTATACAATAGATCATATTATTATACTATATTGACTTCAAATTGATTATGAATGAATTGATGATGAAGCTTATAATAATATTTTCGAAGTAACTATGACCTAATCTGTGGTTTCACTGCAAATATTTTATTAATTTTGCGATGCGTGTTTCTGAAATTCGTGATATCTTCTAGAGTTTTCATTAGAATTATATACTGTAAAGGACAATTTTAATCTATAATATGTGGCCAAGCTAATTATTTGGATAAGGATTAATACTATATACTTGAAAATAGCCTTGGAAGTTATGTCATATTTTTTAACAAAAAATTTAAGATTAAAATGGTTACTGTGAGTCAACCTTAAGACATAGACATATGCTGTCGCGGACTTTTTTGTAGGTCTTATTAAGTTGTACAACTCTTGCAAAGAAAATATTCTTCTATCTATTTTCAATTTAGCAGCGTTCGTAAGAAACGTGTTTTTTCGACCGTTTTTTTGCCGACTTAGGTTGCAAATTAGGTCTCCACGAATGTACCTTTGATTTAAACGGGATAATATATAGCCTATTTTCATTCCGAAAGTCCATTCTATGTATTAGTGAAAGAATTTTTTAAATCGGTTCAGTAGTTTTTGAGCCAAATCATTACAAACATACAAAAATACAAAAATACAAATGTTCTCTCTTTATAATATTAGTATAGATAATAATCAATATTAAAATTGTCCTTTAAAGTATATAATTTAAATCAATAATTTAGAAGATATCACAGATTGAAAATTATGCGTCTCGAAAAATAATAAAATATTTCCAATGAAACCACAGAATAGACCATAGTTACTACTTAAACATTATAAGCTTAGCTATTTCTGTAGATCCCAACCTATATAAATCAATTTCATGTCAATATAGTTTGATCTATCGTATAAAACTAGCTGAGTCCCGCGGCTTCGCCCGCGTTTAAAAGTATCATATGGTCTTATTTCTTAATAAGGCTATCCCTGTCCAAAATTTCTGCTAAATCCAGCCCCTGTCTAGCCGTTTGACCGTGTCTTCACGGTCAAACGGCTAGACAGGGGCTAGACAGTTCCGAACAACAAATATACAAAGTGACTTTTGCATTTATATGACTTTGGTATTGATAATAATAGTCAAGGATGGCGAACACGCTAGGCCTAGAATGGAAAGACTCCCGAGCGCTGTGCTGCCGGAACACCGTAAGGTTATGGCAGCAGATCTAGCCGTTTGACCGTGTCTTCACGGTCAAACGGCTAGACAGGGGCTAGACAGTTCCGAACAACAAATATACAAAGTGACTTTTGCATATATATGACTTTGGTATTAATAATAATAGTCAAGGATGGCGAACACGCTAGGCCTAGAATGGAAAGACTCCCGAGCGCTGTGCTGCCGGAACACCGTAAGGTTATGGCAGCAGATCATCGATTTAATGATCCCACTGCCTGTGTTCGAACACACATGATTCATAAATGCACATAGAAACTTGAGAAAATCAATTGGTATATAGCTAGGATAATATCCGATGACCGTCGGGTCAGAAGTCAAGGTAAGTAACTATCCTTTACGCTTACGGGCCGTCCAATATTATGTATCAATTACACCAAAATTCCCCTGAAAATCTTAAGTAAAGTCAACATCTTTACTGATGGTATGACTTGAACTGCACTTAGACTTCTGTTTGACTCGAAAGTTACTTTAACTCGACTTTACGCCATGAATCTATGAAAAGTTGACATATTCTAATACTTGACACTGGCTAAATACAAAACCGTGTAGAGTCATCATAAAAATAAAAATGTGTAAATTGGTAGCGACAACTTTAACAGCTGGCATCCCGAAACAGGCACGTAAAGTCAAAATTTGACAGCTTTATGACAGAGTCACACACACACAGAGCAAAATTTGGGCCGATTTTTGAGTGACTTTGAAATGTCATGTTACATCTGGACGAGTTTATAATCAAAGAATAAAAGTTTTTCCTTGAACCTTCGTCCTTAGGCCTTTGTGTTTTTAATACGCTTTTATTAGCTTCAGACGTATGTATGTTTGTATGTTAGTATGTAACGAAATCTTTGAACATAATTTTAACCCTCTTCAAAACGTCGGATTAACTCGAAATTTGGCATACTTATTAAGGACCGATGACAATAAATAAATTTAAAAAAAAATAAAAATAAAAAATTCGACTAAAAAATGAAAAATAAATAATAGTTTAAAAAAATCTAAAAAAATACGCTTTTATAGAAAATCCAACTAAAAAATAGAAAATAAATTTTAATAAATTTGAATTAAAAATAGTGTAAGAAAAAATGATTTTATTGTAAAAAAAGGGTGGGGTGCTTTTCAGGATATTATCAAAATAACCTTTCTAGTCATATCTGTTCATAAAATATTTGGAACTATTGATACCATGCACCCCACACTTTTTTTTTACAATAAAATCATTTTTTCTTACACTATTTTTAATTCAAATTTATTAAAATTTATTTTCTATTTTTAGTTGGATTTTCTAATGAAGTGTATTTTTTTAGTTTTTTTTTTAAACTATTATTTATTTTTTTCTTTCTTTTTGTGTGTATGTTACGCGATTACTCTGTCAATTCTGAACCGATTCGAATGATTCTTTTTGTAGTCGGTAGGGTACGTTTCCGAGGTGGTTCCATTATAATTTCATCAAGGTCTGATAAGTATCTCCAGAGATATGACGATAAATGTCTCAAACTTGCTACTGAAATTGACTCGCGGGGCATTGAAGTCGGTTGTTTTAGTTTTTAAACTATCTTAATTATTCTTATAAGTGTCCTAATCGAGAGTGTTTTTAGCTTTGATACATGAGAATCCGTTCAGCCATCCGAAGAGAATAAACGAGAATACTTAATAGTACTACGTAACTTAGGCTGCCAACATTTGCTGTATAGAGTCTGTGCAACGAGAGAACCATTGTTTGAGTTTTTGTTGCTTCGACAACTATTGCTCTGTCATTGCCAATACGACTTAAAATTCTTGATACCTTGATAGGTACCTACTCTTATCATTATCGGGTAGTACTAGGTAGCAATATACCTTCCTTCCTTATCTTTGAATGTTAGTTCATCCTAAAGCCACGAGGTTCTCTTTTTGCACAGTCTAGTTGTGGCACTTGTAGCCTAGGTCGCGTGTTGCGTATCGGCACACTGGCCCAGTTAGGTAACGTGGTCGGGTCACGTGGGAACTGGTACGAAACGCCACAGAATTAATAATAATACTGCGTAGAATGGCACGCTTCCTACCCCACCCCCACCAACCGATCAGTATGCGCCAGCCTTCTATTCAATGAGCCTGGGTATGCGAAGTAAAAGGCAGCTTTTTTGGCGCAAGGTAAAACTGCTGTAAGGCTGAATGATTGTCTTGGTATCTACGAATAAATCATAAACTCTAATTCAGAACAAATTCCACACAAAAAGTTTGCCTGCCCTCCTTCAACCCAAAACGTAAATTCAAAATAAGAATCATTTTCGAAGTTACAAATGATTAATAGAATAGAATAGAATATTGGATTGGCTTGGAGATAGATTTAAATTCGGAACGAAAGCAGGGATAAGTTCGCGCATGTGCTGCAATGTCTATTATGACAGTTGAGTCAAACAAGACAAATGTCCGACTAATGACGCGCTGGACACGACTTTTAACACCGCCTGCTTGGACACGACTTTTGTTGGGTCATTTTTATAAAGCAGTTACTTTTCCTGACTTATGATCTATTCGTAGCTTGGTATTCTAAAGTCAAAATAACCATTCATCACAAACCACAGAATATTAGAAGTAGAAAGAAGAGAGTTTTGGCGGGAACTTGGAAAACTGTGTGTGCTCTCATTGTATGTTTTCCTAAAACTGGTATTCTTCCGCGAGTGAATGTGTAATAAATTTGGATTATTAACCATTAAGTGCCGGTGAATGTGTGAGTGTAGGGAAACAGCACAATGTTGAAAAACATGCTATTTGCGTTCTCACCAAAATTCCACTGAAAATCTTCAGTAAACACCACATCTTTACTGAAGGTATGACTTAGACTAGACTTTTACTTTAAAACTGACATGAAATGTGACTGACCCATCTAGAGATGGGTCAGTCGTAAACGACTAAAATTCCTAAAAACTTGAAAGTTGGAAAATACATTTCCAAAATCGAACTTTGTCTCAACTTATCAGCCATCGAATTATAACCTACAGAAAGTAGGTTTTCAAACAACGCTTCGCTCGGAAGCTAGGCCGAAAATTCGCTATGTGTGCGGAACTGCGCTGTGTTTACTTGCAGTGTCACACACACAGATATATTATAATGTTGCCAGTAAGAAAGACTTTTCGCTAAAAGTTGGGTAAGGATGATTCGTGATTTTTTGCATGGGTATTGGGTACCTATATACCTACCCCGTGTGATTATCGGGATAAAAAGTACTCTATGTGTTATTTATATGACATACATCGCAAGTTCAATGAAAGCGTGTAAAATAGTAAAAAAATATCGTATTTTCCCTCAACTTTACTTCGCGAAGTCATCTTAAAGTTTTGTACACTTTGTACCTATTGTTTTACTACCAATATGAAGACCATTCATATGACACCTCACATATCAAATTCCATCAAGCTGTTTAGGCTGTAGGCATGTCATAGAAACATCATACATACATACACTCGAAAAACATTACCCTCCTTGCGCAGTCGGGTAATACGTTCACAATCGACAAAGATATTGTGGAACTGTTCGAGATAACTAAACTAATAATAAAGTAATAAACTGAATTATTCATTACTATAGGTAAAAACGGTAGTTTAGTTAAGTCTAGTTTAAGTATATATATTATGTACCTAATACATTTTTTGTTATTATATTAAGTAAACTAGCTGTTACCCGCGGCTTCGCCCGCGTTATTTGTGTCTTTATGACCATTGAGGTCTAGATCGATGACCTCTTAGGCCAAGTCATCATAGATGACCCTCAAAGTCGAAATCAATATCCTCTATTGTTAAAGTCATTAATCATTTTGGTTGGGTATACGAAGTTGTGCTGTTTGAATGTTTGACTCAACACAACAGTTCTTGAAACATTTCTTCTTACCCGCGGCTTCGCCCGCGTTATTTGTGTCTTTATGACCATTGAAGTCTAGATCGATGATCTCTTAGGCCAAGTCACCGTAGATGACTCTCGAAGTCGAACTCAAAGCGAAAATTTTTTACGACTTTTTATGACCCTGACAGTTGTTATGACCTACTGAGTCAGCACCGATGACACAAAGGTTAAACTTGATATCCACTTATTTTAAGATTAATCATTATTATGATTATTGAAGGTTGTACTGTTTCAATTTATAAACTCGTTTTGATGCATGTGGCTATTAGAATACAAAAAATGCAAAAATATTACCTACAAAGTAGATAAAACAAAGGTTTGCGCGAGCGTAGAGAAAATTTTTACGTCTTTTTATGACTCTGACAGTTTTTATGACCTACTAAGTTCACACTGATGAAGCAAAGGTTAAACTTGATATCCTCTTATTTTAAGGTTAATAATCATTATGATTATTGAAGGTTGTACTGGTTCAATTTATGAACTCGTTCTGATGCATGGTGCTATTAAAATACAAAAAATGCAAAAATATGACCTATAAAGTAGATAAAACAAAGGTTTGCGCAAGCGCAGCGAGCGCGAAAATGTTTACGTCATTTTATGACCCTGACAGTTTTTATGACCATCTAAGTGAACACTGATGACAAAAAGGTTAAACTTGATATCTACTTATTTTTAGGTAAAAAATCATTATGATTATTGAAGGTTGTACTGTTTAAATTTATAAACTCGTTTTGATGCATGTGGCTATTAAAATACAAAAAATACTGAATTATTTCCTACAAAGTAGATAAAACAAAGGTTTGCGCGAGCGCAGCGAGCGCTTTTAATGCGCGAGCGAAGCGAGCGCGAAAATATTTACGTCATTTTATGACCCTGACAGTTTTAATGACCTACTAAGTTAACACTGATGACGCAAAGGTTAAACTTGATATCCTCTTATTTTAAGGTTAATAATCATTATGATTATTGAAGGTTCTACTGTTTCAATTTATGGACTCGTTCTGATGCATGCGGCTATTAAAATACAAAAAATGCTAAAATATTACCTATAAAGTAGATACAACAAAGGTTTGCGCAAGCGCAGCGAGCGCGAAAATGTTTACGTCATTTTATGACCTTGACAGATTTTATGACCATCTAAGTTAACACTGATGACAAAAAGGTTAAACTTGATATCTACTTATTTTTAGGTAAAAAATCATTATGATTATTGAAGGTTGTACTGTTTAAATTTATAAACTCGTTTTGATGCATGTGGCTATTAAAATACAAAAAATACTGAAATATTTCCTACAAAGTAGATAAAACAAAGGTTTGCGCGAGCGCAGCGAGCGCTATTATGCGCGAGCGAAGCGAGCGCGAAAATATTTACGTCATTATTATGACCCTGACAGTTTTTATGACCTACTAAGTTAACACTGATGACGCAAAGGTTAAACTTGATATCCTCTTATTTTAAGGTTAATACTCATTATGATTATTTAAGGTTGTACTGTTTCAATTTATGGACTCTTTCTGATGCATGTGGCTATTAAAATACAAAAAATGCTGAAATATTACCTACAAAGTAGATAAAACAAAGGTTTGCGCGAGCGCAGCGAGCGCTATTAATGCGCGAGCGAAGCGAGTGCGAAAATATTTACGTAGTTTTATGACCCTGACAGTTTTTATGACCAACTAAGTTAACACTGATGACACAAAGGTTAAATTTGATATCCTCTTATTTTAAGGTTAATAATCATTATGATTATTTAAGGTTGTACTGTTTCAATTTATGGACTCGTTCTGATGCATGTGGCTATTAAAATACAAAAAATGCTGAAATATTACCTACAAAGTAGATAAAACAAAGGTTTGCGCGAGCGCAGCGAGCGCGATAATTTTTACGTCATTTTATGACCTTGACAGTTTTTATGACCATCTAAGTGAACACTGATGACAAAAAGGTTAAACTTGATATCTACTTATTTTTAGGTAAAAAATCATTATGATTATTGAAGGTTGTACTGTTTAAATTTATAAACTCGTTTTGATGCATGTGGCTATTAAAATACAAAAAATACTGAAATATTTCCTACAAAGTAGATAAAACAAAGGTTTGCGCGAGCGCAGCGAGCGCTATTAATGCGCGAGCGAAGCGAGCGCGAAAATATTTACGTAGTTTTATGACCCTGACAGTTTTTATGACCAACTAAGTTAACACTGATGACACAAAGGTTAAATTTGATATCCTCTTATTTTAAGGTTAATAATCATTATGATTATTTAAGGTTGTACTGTTTCAATTTATGGACTCGTTCTGATGCATGTGGCTATTAAAATACAAAAAATGCTGAAATATTACCTACAAAGTAGATAAAACAAAGGTTTGCGCGAGCGCAGCGAGCGCGATAATTTTTACGTCATTTTATGACCTTGACAGTTTTTATGACCATCTAAGTGAACACTGATGACAAAAAGGTTAAACTTGATATCTACTTATTTTTAGGTAAAAAATCATTATGATTATTGAAGGTTGTACTGTTTAAATTTATAAACTCGTTTTGATGCATGTGGCTATTAAAATACAAAAAATACTGAAATATTTCCTACAAAGTAGATAAAACAAAGGTTTGCGCGAGCGCAGCGAGCGCTATTAATGCGCGAGCGAAGCGAGCGCGAAAATGTTTACGTCATTTTATGACCTTGACAGATTTTATGACCATCTAAGTTAACACTGATGACAAAAAGGTTAAACTTGATATCTACTTATTTTTAGGTAAAAAATCATTATGATTATTGAAGGTTGTACTGTTTAAATTTATAAACTCGTTTTGATGCATGTGGCTATTAAAATACAAAAAATACTGAAATATTTCCTACAAAGTAGATAAAACAAAGGTTTGCGCGAGCGCAGCGAGCGCTATTAATGCGCGAGCGAAGCGAGCGCGAAATTATTTACGTCATTTTATGACCCTGACAGTTTTTATGACCAACTAAGTTAACACTGATGACACAAAGGTTAAACTTGATATCCAATTATTTTAAGGTTAATAATTATTATGATTATTGAAGGTTGTACTGTTTCAATTAATGGCCTCGTTTCGATGCACGTGGCTACTAAAATAAAAAAATGCTGAAATATAACCTGCAAAGTAGACAAAACAAATGTTTGCGGAAGCGCTGTGAGCGCTATCACTGCGCGAGCGAAGCGAGCGCGAAAAAATTTTATGTCTTTTTATTACCCTGACAGTTTTTATGACCTACTAAGTCAAGACCGATGACACAAAGGGTTAACTTGATATCCACTTATTTTAAGGTAAAAAATCATTATGATTGTTGAAGGTTGTACTGTTTCAATTTGTAAACTCGTTTTGATACATGTGGCTATTAAAATACAAAAAATGCTGAAATATTATTTACAAAGTAGGTAAATGAAAGGTTTTCGCGAGCGCGAAAATTTTTACGTCATTTTATGACCCTGACCCAGTTTTTGTGACCTATTAAGTCAACACCAATGACCCTACGGTTAAACTTGATATCCATTTATTTTAAGGTAAAAAATCATTATGATTATTGAAGGTTGTACTGTTTCAATTTATGGACTCGTTCTGATGCATGTGGCTATTAAAATACAAAAAATACTGAAATATTTCCTACAAAGTAGATAAAACAAAGGTTTGCGCGAGCGCAGCGAGCGCGATAATTTTTACGTCATTTTATGACCTTGACAGTTTTTATGACCATCTAAGTGAACACTGATGACAAAAAGGTTAAACTTGATATCTACTTATTTTTAGGTAAAAAATCATTATGATTGTTGAAGGTTGTACTGTTTCAATTTGTAAACTCGTTTTGATACATGTGGCTATTAAAATACAAAAAATGCTGAAATATTATTTACAAAGTAGGTAAATGAAAGGTTTTCGCGAGCGCGAAAATTTTTACGTCATTTTATGACCCTGACCCAGTTTTTGTGACCTATTAAGTCAACACCAATGACCCTACGGTTAAACTTGATATCCATTTATTTTAAGGTAAAAAATCATTATGATTATTGAAGGTTGTACTGTTTCAATTTATGGACTCGTTCTGATGCATGTGCCTATTAATATACAAAAGTTGCTGAAATGTTTCCTCCAAAGTAGATATAACAAATCTTTGCGAGACCGGAGCGAGCGTTTTCACTGTGCGAGCGTAGCAAGCCCTATCACTGCGCGAAAAAATTTTACGACCATATAGTACTCTGACAGTTTTTATGACCTACTAAGTTAACACTGATGACACAAAGGTTTAAATTGATATCCACTTATTTTAAGGTTAAAAATCATTATGATTATTGAAGGTTGTACTGTTTCAATTTATGGACTCGTTTTGATGCATGTGGCTATTAAAATACAAAAGTTGCTGAAATATTACCTTCAAAGTAGATCAAACAAATTATTGCGCAAGCGCAGCTAGCGCTATCACTGCGCAAGCGAAGTGAGCGAGATTTTTTTTACTTTTTATGATTCTGACAGTTTTTATAACCTACTTAGTCAACACCGATGACCCTTAGGTTAAATGTGGCTGTTAAAACACGAATGCTTTTGAAATACTTCCCATAAAGCAGATTGGGCGAAGCACGTTGGGTGAGCAAAACCATCGCGTAAATTTTGATGACTTTTAATGACCCTGACAGTTTTATGGCCTTATTAAGGCACTTATTAAGTTTAGTCATTATCCATAAACCTAAGGTCAAACTTTTATGATTATGCAAACTCTATGTTAAGTTAGAAAAAAATATAGGCCCCACACTTAACTGCCGAAAAAAAGTATTCTTTGCCCTTTTATGCCCTATTAAATGTATGTGTACAAAATTTCATCTGAATCGGTCAAGCCGTTTGGCCGAAAAGAGGCCACACATTTACAAAATTCTGTAATAAAAATATAGACACCCGAAATTTCCACCCAAAAAAAAATATTCGTTGCCCTTCTATGTCTTTTTGACTGTCTGTGTACAAAATTTCAGCTTAAATGGTTAACCCGTTTGACCGAGAGTAGGACACACATTCACAAAGTTCAATTTAAAAATTCTTGGCACCTGGACTCGACTGCCAGAAAAAAAGTATCCTATGTGATGCTATGCAAGATGAACTGTAATATACATAAAATTTCAGCTGAATCGGTCAAGCTGTTTAGCTGATAAGAGGCCAAACATTCACAAAATTCAATAAAAAAAATCTAAACACTCAGACTCGATAGCCAAAAAAAAAGTATTCAATATCCTATTCTGCCCCATGACATGTATTCATTCAAAATTTCAGGCAAATTGGTCAAGCCGTTTATTCGAGAAGAAGTCTTATATTTACAAAATTCAATTAAAAATATCTGGACCCCCTAACTCGATAGCCAAAAAAAAAAGTATCCTATATCCTATTCTACCCTATGAACTGGCGTCATACTACATTTCAGGCAAATCGGTCGAGCCGTTTATTCGAGAAGAGATCTTATATTTACAAAATTCTATTAAAAAAATTTGTACCACCTGACTCGATAGCCAGAAAAAAAGTATTCTATATCCTATTCTGCCCTATGACATGTATTCATACAAAATTTCAGGCAAATTGGTCAAGCCGTTTTTTCGAGAAGAAGTCTTATCTTTACAAAATTCAATTAAAAATATCTGGACCCCCCAACTCGATAGCCAAAAAAAAAAGTATCCTATATCCTATTCTACCCTATGAACTGTCTTCGTACTACATTTCAGGCAAATCGGTCAAGCCGTTTATTTGAGAAGAGGTCTTATATTTACAAAATTCAATTAAAAATATTTGGACCCCCTGACTCGATAGCAAGAAAAAAAGTATTCTATATCCTATTTTGCCCTATGAACTGTCTTCGTACTACATTTCAGGCAAATCGGTCAAGCCGTTTATTTGAGAAGAGGTCTTATATTTACAAAATTCAATTAAAAATATTTGGACCCCCTGACTCGATAGCAAGAAAAAAAAAAATCTATATCCTATTTTGCCCTATGACATGTATTTATACAACAGTTCAGGCAAATTGGTCAAGCCGTTTATTCGAGAAGAAGTCTTATCTTTACAAAATTCAATTAAAAATATCTGGACCCCCTAACTGGATAGCCAAAAAAAAAGTATCCTTTATCCTATTCTACCCTATGAACTGTCTTCATACTACATTTCAGGCAAATCGCTCAAGCCGTTTATTTGAGAAGAGGTCTTATATTTACAAAATTCAATTAAAAATATTTGGACCCCTTGACTCGATAGCAAGAAAAAAAGTCTTCATTATTCTTTTCTGCCTTATGAACTGTCTTTATACAACATTTCGGGCAAATCGGTCAAGCCGATTATTCGAAAAGAGGTCCTTTAGTTACAAAATTCAATTAAGAATATCTGGACCCCCTGACTCGATAGCCAAAAAAAAAGTATCCTATATCCTATTCTGCCTTATGTTCTATCTTTGTACAAAATTTCAGCCAAATCGGTCAAGCCGTTTGACCGTGAAGAAGTCCCAAACAAACAAACAAACAAACAAACAAACAAATAAACAAACTGACTTTCGCATTTATAATATTGGTGTTGATAAATGTTGTTAATGAATGTGTAAATTAAACTAGATCAATTTCAAACCACCCATCTGGCAACACTCCGCTCGTAGTTCGTACTAAGAGCTCGTTATTTTGATTCACTATTTTTTGTTTTATTACACAATTTACGTAATTAAATGTTTCTCCTACCTGTGGAATGATACACCAGAAACCTTTTGATCCTTTTCCGATGAATTGTGGCACAAAATCACCGCACAACATGGCATATTTCAATAATTTTGCGGGAGACGCACTCGCTTCCTTGTGACACGGACCACTAATTACGCGGGCGTCGATTGGGTCGGATTCCGACTCAAATTAACGGCGAGTATGACGAGCGCGTCTGGAGGAGCCGTCTCACTTGGTTTCTGTAGGTTATAATTCGATGTTATCAGCACTCGTAGAATAGAATATTAATAATATTAATATTTCTGTGATTGCAATATTACATTGTCACATTTGTCACCAAGCCACATCATAGATAATAGTAAAAAGTGGGATACCTACGTCCTGTCATCGCAAACGTCTGCTAGAAAGAGATGCAGCTAGACGGTTGTTATCTGCATCTCTTTTCGTATCGACGATTATCGCTCGACATTCATCGCTATGCATGTACACTGCCGGCCCTGCTATAGTCATATAGAAATACATCGATTAGTCTAATTTTGTATTAAACTAGCTGTGCCCCGCGATTTTACCCGCGTAAACATCGTTCCCGTGAGATTATCGGGATAAAAAGTATCCAATGTGTTTATTCCAGGGTCTAGACTCTAGGCTATCTACATACCAAATGTCAGCTCAATCGGTTCAGCAGTTTTAGCATGAATAACTTATAAACATACACACATACAACACACCAACTTTCGTCTTTATAATATAAGTAGGATTTTCCGACTTTGGAGACGACTTTCTGGCAAAATTGACTCGTAAATATTAAATTATTGTTATTTTATTCATAAATATAAATACGTTACTTCTAGAAAAATAAATATGAAAGACACGAACAAAGCCGCCAACGAAACAATGCATTTAGCCGCGTAGCTTGATGTTTTCGACACAATTTCGATAACAATAAATACAGGTTGGCAAAATAGAGTATAAATAAATAGGGGCGCCACTATTGCGCGTAGGTTACGGAAAATATTAAAATACTACTATTAAGTTGCACAAAAAAACTTTGTTCATAAATTTTCAGTCACTGACCACAGTTAACATAGAACATTTTATCACAGATTAGATTATTGCCAGGCCAGAAAAAAAATTGTTCCGTTTCAAGACGTTTTTGCCAACATATTGTATGTGTTCATGTCCGGCAAGTAAAACTTGGCGTGCCTGTGCGCCACTGTGCTTTTACTTTGTACTTTGATAACAGTTTCTCTTAAACCACTTTTAATTACTTTTGGCATTATTGAACTATTTTAATGTAGCAGATTTATCAACAATAATGTCGCGGTAATCTCTCAAACGTCAAACTCACAGTTTCAATTAAAAGAATTAGTTCCAAAAACCACCACCGCCAAGTTATACTTGTGGCACTGTATCTAATATCTATTCAAAAATCTAATAAAAGACCGACGACATCATTTGTAAATATTGAAGTAAACGACCATTGAATTAGTGAACGACCTTGTTTTTCGCTAATTGAATACACACCTAGCAGAGCCTCTTTGGTCTTTATTCTTTGTTTTGTTTTCTGAAGAACAACTTCAAAGTGTGGAAGCTTTCTAATCAACCGACTTCCAAAAAGAAGGAGGTTCTCAATTCGTCTGTATGTTTTTTTTAGTGTATGTTACGCGATTACTCCGTCAATTCTAAACCGATTCGAATGATTCTTTTTGTAATCGGTAGAGTACGTTTTCGAGGTGGTCCCATTTAATTTTCATCGAGATCTGATAAGTATCTCCAGAGATATGACGATAAACCTCTCAAACTTGCTACTGAAATTGATTCCCGGTGCATTGAAATCGGTTGTTTTAGTTTTTAAAGTCTTAATATTTTTTTTAAAGAACTTTCTATATCTAACATATCATTGTCAGAAATATATGAGTCATATCATGTCTTCACAAATCTGACAGCAAACGGGATTAGTAAAGTAACCCTAATTATTTTTTAACCGACTTCAAAAAACCTGGACTGATTTTGAAAATTCTTCTATCGTTCAAAGGTATATAAACTTCCCACTCTTCTTAGGGGGTTCCATTTAAATTTCATCAAGATCAGCAGGGTTATTCTCAATCATTCGAAAGCAAATTCGGATTCGGAAACTGCTGCCTTTCCTTCGACTTGGGTCTTTGCAATTCACAATGCTCCGATTGGTTACTTTTGATATTTCAATTCTAAAAACTCAGTGATTCTTATTGGAAAAGTTTCCGCAACAAAATAGCTCACGGATTTATCGATATTCAAAATGAAAAATAAAACTTCCGAATCCGGATAGATTTTTGAATGATTGAGAATCAGGTTACGTAATAACTATTATATAATCTGTGATCAGGGGTGATGAGTATCTCCAACTCCAGAGATAATGGAAATAAACACCTTAAATTTAGTATACCTATTGAAAATATATTTACTAGCACGACATTTAAAGTCTCATATTTTAGTTTTTAATGTTATGGTTAAAAAAATCCTGAGAAATTAGCTTTTTACCAGTAACTGACTAGAAATATTTTACAACAACGATACTAAAGTACTTACTTACAAAGATACCTATCTAAATATTATCTAGATATATTTTTGCTGCACTTCTTCTCACTCAGTCTTCTCACCAAAAAAGAGTTATCAAATGCAGCAATTTAATCATAGAATTCAAAAAACAATAGATTAATGTTCTAAAACCTAAGGGTCAGCTCATACTGCGACGCGACGCGGCGCGCACTTATTAAGAGAGTGATGCAAAAAGTACTCTATTTACTACACAAAAATATACACATTTCTATGAGTTAGTTCGGCGGCTTCAGGCTGCGCCGCGCGGCATCTGGCTGCTCCGCGCGGCGCAGCGGGAAGCCGCGTGATAAACAAATGAACTTTTTAAACTACACAATAAGATACACATTGCATTGAGATAATTTGGTGGACGCGCGTTTTGCTGCGCCGCGCGGCGTCGGGCTGCGCCGCGCTGCACCGCGCGAAACCAAAAGCATCGTCACGTTGCGTCGCGTTGCGGTGTGAACTGACCCTAAGCGTCATTGCATTGACACAGTAAATATTCATATATCATATCCAAGATCATATCATGATCATTATATATCACTCATCTGACAGAGCTCCGCTGACGACTGACGTGTTCTGGTTTATGAACTCTGATTCATTGAACGGACCGAACGGCTGGTGTTGGGAACTTCCGAATTCCTTCCCAGTAAACGGTCGATTATTTTAATACATGAGTAGTTTGACGTCATATTAACATGTTGCTTTTTGTTGAAGATGAGTCAAACTGATACGGTATGTTTTGTGACGTCATACTAGGCCAAAGTTATTGTCTTGGCAGCGTCGAATTTGAAAGTTTAGTAGTCTTCGTGGGACTTGAGAAATGTGTGTATTCTGATTGTATTTTATTCCTAAAACTTGAGTTCTTCCGCGAGATAATGTGTATTATTAACCGTTAAGTGATTGTGAATGTGTAAGAGTGTAGGAAAATAGCACAGTGTTGTAGAAAATGCCATTTTGCGCTCTCAACAAAATTGCACTGAAAGCCTCTAAGTATAGTCACAGAATAAATAATAGCGCAAGTAATGTCCACATTTTAACTGAGGGTATTGACTTGGCCTGGACTATGTTTTCAACTTGACTCGAATGTGGCTTTGACTTGACTTTACGACTTGTATCTACTAAAACTTGATATATGTATATTACATTGTTTAGGACACTAAAATGCCACATATACACATGTCAAACTTATATAGCACTTTGTGTCGGGGTTAAAAATGCATCTGTATTGTTGATCCGTATTCATAGAGTATATATGTACTACAAATAATAAATAATTATGTAGGACCTACCTACCATGGAGGATAGAAGTAAGTTAACGTAAAGAGAAAGGCTAGCCAAGGTTGTATGAGAAGCTAGATTATCTCTCACCTTGTTATATAAAGGCCATACAATAGCCTTCTTTTTTAACCGACTTCAAAAAAAGGAGGAGGTTTCTCAATTCGACCGTATATATGTTTTGTTTTTTTTTTTTATGTTTGTTCGCGGATAACTTCGTCGTTTATAAACCGATTTTGATTATTCTTTTTTTTAGAAAGGAGATATCCCAAGTGTAGTACCATGGTAATTTTATCGAGGTCTGATGAGTATCTCCAGAGATATGGAGATAAATACCTCAAGGCGGGTTTTAGTGTCACGCGTAGAGACGCGTACCGTCAGCGCTGACAGCCGAAATGTATGAACTCGTCAGCGTTGAGAGTCGGCGTCATTCTAAAACGCTTCTATAGCAACCATACATTATATAACCTATCAGCGCCGACGGTACGCGTCTCTACGCGTGACACTAAAACCAGCCTAAAATTGGTACTGAAAATTAATAGCGTGGCATTGAAGTCGGTTGTTTTTAGTTTTTTAAACGATCTTAACTTGTCTAGTGTGTTGTAAACACGACCTCTTTAATCTAGCACAAATACACCGGACAGTTCATAAACTGCATTAAAGTTCAGGATTACTTGAATGGTTCTTTCCGAGTCCGTCAGTGTACAAATTTAAATTGAAACCTATAGTTTGGTTCGTTAATTTCATGACATCGTAGCATCATATACTAGTATATGTTTTATATACTAGAAAGAAAGTTTATGAGTCTGTGAATGTATATTAATTTCGTTCCTGCCAAAAAAAAAACTCAATGAGATTTTTTTCACGTAGCCATATGACAAAAAAAGTCAATTATTGTTAATAATTAATTACAATAAATTATAGACCAAATCAATTATTTTCAAACGACATCCAAAAAGGTGGAGGTTTTCAATTCATCTGTACCTATTATATATTTTTTCTTATAGTTTTATAAATGTTTTTGATTTATTCGATTGAACCAATTTGAATAATACTTTTTATAGGTATGGTTAATATCCTCATACCCACAAAACTTAGAATATTTTAAAATCAATTGGACTGAAAACCCCAGCCCGGAGAGGGTTTCATGGAAGGCAGGTTTTCATAGAGGGTTTAGTTTAGACGTTTAGAGGGACACAGCAGGTTAAGAATAAAATAATATAAATTATTTAAGATCGTTTACAAACACACGAAAAAAACTGACTTCACATGCCGCAATAGTGAAAATATCCACTAGTCATAATCTTATCGTCAAGGTATCAAATTTGTTTATATTGTTTATCTCTATATCTCTGGAGATAATTGTCATATCTCAATAAGATTTGGATGGGACTAGACGGGAGGCAAAATCTCTTAAACAAAAAAAAAAATTCAAATCGGTTTAGCTTTGACGGAGTTCTGAGGTAACAAACATAAAACAAAATACGGTCAATTTGAGAACTTGCTTTGTGAAGTTGGTTAAAAATTAATTCACAATAAAATTGGCCAAGTAATTGCGTAACAAAAAATACACAAAAAACAGACTAAGCAGGAAGTAAGTTAGACTAAGTTTTATCTCTATTGTAAGTAGGTATATTGTTTCAAATTGGATTTAAATATAATTTAATTTACTTTAATTAAATTATTAAACAATAAAATATGTGTATATTGCCCGTCACTTTCATATATGAATTGAAATGAGTCGTAAGTCGTATTGAGGGCCCGGTGGCGTAATCTTTAGCTATCCTTGAGAGCCAGTTCCCATTCTAGGCCTAGCGTGCTTACCATCTTCGACCGCATCATCACTTACCAACAGGTGAGATACTGGTCAAACGCTAGCCTATAAGATATTTAAAAAAAATCAAGGAAATCGATTTGTACACGACAGTCAGCCGTGTTCGATAGTTGTTGGAAGTATTCCAAAAGTTAACAGTTTAGTTATGTGAATGCTAAAAATGTGTAAACAGACTATTTTATTTAGTATCCGTCCGTATCCCACCATACGTTATCTAGTTATTCAGGGTAATTCTACTTGCTTACTTAACAACTTCTTATGTGTTGCCGTTTCACGGTTAAACGGCAAGAGCGATTTAGCTGAAATTTTGCACTTGGATAGCTGGATAGATAGAACTATGTTAGACAACTTTAAAGTTTCGCAATGTAAACTAATATATTAGAGAGGAAAGATTTAATTTTGTGTTTGTTTGTTACGATTTAATTTGAAAACTACTGGTTAGGACCGATTTTAAAAATTCTTTCACTTATGGAAAGCTACATTATCAGCGAAAATATAAGCTATCTATTATCCCCGTATTCTCACGGGGACGAGATCTCCGCGGGTGAAACCGCGGGGTGCTGCTAGTTCTATACAAAGTACGTTTATAATTAGGAGTTATTTAATTATGTATGCAATGTCGCGGGACCGGCAGTACCAGTACGCACACACGCTTGGTGGTGCATTGTAAATACTTTCACAAATACTTTCAAACGTTTTTGAATTTTGGAGGGGCGGGTCATGTTATCGTAGAAGATCTATACCTAGGTACCTATCTAATAGAAACATACATAAAAATAATAAACGTCAATTCGATACTTTACCAAACGAAACCCCTCAGAAAATCACATCGCTTCAGGCAGGATCACTAAACATATTTTCAACCGACTACCAAAAACGAGATTCTCAATTCGTCTTTGTTTTTTTTTGTATGTATGTTACGCGATTGCTCCGTCGATTGTAAACCGATTCGAATGATATTTTTTTTCATGGGTAAGGTGTCTCCACGGTACAACTCTCATACAAAAAAAAACATGCACGAATTGAGCATTTCATGTGTACCTATATCTAATTAGATATACACATATTGAAAGAAAGAATGGAAAGAAGTAGTCTCTGCCTACACCAACGGCAAAAAGGCGTGATTGTATGTATCTATGTACAATACATATTAGTAAGTAAAATACAGTCTGTTCAATAAAACGAATGAATGTGTTATATTACGAGATCCCCGAGCATCGTCGTCCTATGCGTCATGCAATAAACATAAACTACAACAATGGATGACGAATTCAGTAATGAGTACCGAGTACCGGAAGAAAATACTCGATCACTCCATACCCTACTGTAGTACTATTAAGTATTCTGTGCTCTACTTACGTAACTAATAGATAAATAATAACTGAAAATATTTGCTTTCTACAAACTTGGCGAATATTAAGGAGGTACGTTTTCCATACAAAAGTATATCATTATCATCATCGTCATCATCATCATAATCAGCCAGTATCAGTCCACAGCTGGACGTAGGCCTCTCCCAAATCATGCCACTGAGCCCGATCTTCGGCTCTTTGTTTCCAGTCTTCTGGAAACAACTTCTTTGTTTACAAAAGTATATGTAATGCACAAATATATGACTATTATTCTTATTAGGCCTTATTCAGTATGACCATTTTAAAGTCTTACCGTGCCGTGTTACGTTATCTGCGCGTTATGGTATTCTCTATGCCAATTTCAAGTACGGTAACGCGGTAGGGTAAGGTTATGAGCGCGTTTTGAGATATCGTGACATATGAGGACGTGTAACGCGCGCGTTTTGTATAATTTACCTATCGTGTGGCATACAGAATACAATTTTTCAAAAACGTAACGTGGCGCGTTAAGGAACGCGTTGTCTCATTGATCATACTGAATAAGGCCCCTGTTAGTAGTAGCACAGAATAATGCATAGTACAAGTAGTATTTACATATGGAAAATTATATTTACCTAGCAACCAATATTACCTGCGGATTTGATAACAGGGGATGTCCATAAATTACGTGAGGTGTTTAAGGGGGGGGAGGGGGTCGAGTCAAATCTCATCTAATCTTACGTTGGAGAGAGGGGGGGTCTCGGCAAATATCACGCAATTTTTTTCTGATTGAAACAAAAAAAATGTATTACACTTATAATTAAACTCTCAGCAATATTGATTACTAGTCTTAACTAGTCGTAAATAAAAGCACGGAGCAAATTTTAATTTAAGTAACTTTAATTTAAATAACAATCCAACAGGTTTACGTAAGAAACCCATGTTTTGCAAAATCTCACATGAGATTTGGGGATGGGGGAGGGGGTTGAATAAAATCTCACGACATCTCACCAGGGGGGAGGGAGGGACAGAAAATTAAAAAAAACACCTCACGTAATTTATGGACGCCCCCATAGAATAAACCGACTTCAACAAAGAGGTTCGTCTGAATCTATTTTTAGGGTTCCGAACCCAAAGGGTTCCAACGAAACCCTATTACTGAGACTCCGCTGTCCGTCTGTCTGTCTGTCTGTCTGTCCGTCTGTCACCAGGCTGTATCTCGTGAACCGTGATAGTTAGACAATTGAAATTTTAACAGATGATGTATTTCTGTTGCCGATATAACAACAAATACTAAAAACAGAATAAAGTTAAAAATTAAAGGGGGTCTCTATACAAGAAACTTTTTTTTTCGACTGTATTAATTATATTAATTACCTTTGCGTTAATTTTCACTTAGTTGGCGTTAGTGTTTGTAAGATGGCGTTGTACTGAATAAGCACGCGGCTCCTGTTTTAATTATTGTTTGGAATTGACACGGTAATATAATATAATAATATCTGGATGACCGAGCTTTGCTAGCAATTTGTTTTTGGTAAATCGTGTTTTATGTAATTTTTTGGCTCACAATAATAGTCTTCTTACAAAAGAACAAACTTGGAAAAATTAATCATCTCGTCTGGACTCGAACCGGGGTCCATCTGATCGCCATCCGAACGATCTCCCACTGCGCTATTGTAACAATTTAGCAATTGCGAAAATTACCTACATATTCTAATTATATTGTAGGAGATTTTCATTACCTAGAAACAGGGATAAAACAACATTTTCTGAAAATGAAAACCTAGCTAGATCGATTTATCCATTTATTACAAGAAACGTGATTTCTTTCAGCATTTTTTGCTCGATTTTATAAAATATTGTAGTGTGGTACGGAATCGGAACCCTACGAGTGCAAGTCCGACTTGCACTTGGCCAGTTTATTTTGTATGTTCCCCATTTAACTAGATGATTCAAAGACTACAGGGCCGATTTGAAAAAATCTTCTTTTGTTAGAAAAAGGGTTCTTTCACAGGTGGTCCCGTTTAAATTTCATCGAGATCTGATGAGTAGGTATCTCCAGAAATATGGACATAAACACTTTAATCTTGTTCTTTTGGTATTTTTAAATGGATCGCGTGATAAGTTTATCATAATGATACTTCGCAGAAAGATAACGCATTAGGCTTTTCGGTCACGCGGTTAATTGGAACGATGCGATGACGTCAACATAATATTACAACTAATCTGTGTAACGAGTGTAGTGAAAACATCGAGACTAATATTATAAAAACGTTTGTAACTGTGTCACTAATTCTCTGTCTGTTTGTTACCTAATCACACATACAGTGCCACAAGTATAACTTGGCGGTGGTGGTTTTTGGAACTAATTCTTTTTATTGAAACTGTGAGTTTGACGTTTGAGAGATTACCGCGACATTATTGTTGATAAATCTGCTACATTAAAATAGTTCAATAATGCCAAAAGTAATTAAAAGTGGTTTAAGAGAAACTGTTATCAAAGTACAAAGTAAAAGCACAGTGGCGCACAGGCACGCCAAGCTATACTTGCCGTACTGTAAACGGACCATCCGATCTTATTGAGACAAGGAATAACAACAAGGATACCTATACTTACTCTATACTATAGCATGCTTGGTGTACGGTCTACGTGAACGAAGTCGCGGGTATCAGTTTTACTATAAATTAGATGCACTACGCCTGTTATATCAAGTTAAAAATAAAACGTATATTTTAAAAACTTTTTTATAACAATTTTTTACATATCTAGGACATCTATTCTAAGTCGAGACAAAACCGACGAGACTAAGGGCCGATTTCACCAGTGAATATAAACGCGATTAGGTCGACTTGAACTCGATTTACGTGTTAACTGAGATTAAACCAACATTTTGCATTTTACCACTACAAACTGAACGCAGTTACAGTCGAGGTTTAATTCTGAACTACCGATTTTGGACGTTTAGCGCTTTTGATCCCGTTTACACTGTTAACAGCCACTGTCACTCGTATTTTCCGCGTTCGTTTCCGTGTCCGTGCATGGCGTAACAAGACGAGATGTCTTGTTATTTAGTTATTAAAATTATAAATATTTTAATTCCTTTGCCTACAATTTAAAATTCGAAATTCACGATTCAAAACACAAAAATATATACCATGCACGGACACGGAAACGAATTTGATAATATTAATTCGACAGTTTGACTATGCCAAAACAATCTATGACGACATTTACAGTCCGGCAAGTATAACTTGGCGTGCCTGTGCGCCACTGTGCTTTTACTTTGTACTTTGATAACAGTTTCTCTTAAACCACTTTTAATTACTTTTGGGATTATTGAACTATTTTAATGTAGCAGATTTATCAACAACAATGTCGCGGTAATCTCTCAAACGTCAAACTCACAGTTTCAATTGAAATAATTAGTTCTAAAAACCACCACCGCCAAGTTATACTTGTGGCACTGTACGTTCCATTGTGCGTAATAGCACAGAATAATGAATAGTACAAGTAGTAATAGAATAAAATCTTGGTTTTGGTAAACACGATCAAATGAAGCCTCATGGGAGGTGGTGAAATCAAGTACGCGTAAATCAAGATCAACATCGACGTTTAAACACGTTTTAGTATAACTTAGTTCAATAAATCTCGATTAGTAGCATAAATGGTGAAATCAACCCTAAATACGACGGGCTTATTATCTATGTAGTTAATGAGTTCATAAGGCCTCCTTCCGGCTCCATCATCAGACGAGCTCGACGGTGATATTACATTGCATTTTCACCTGATTTACATATTTATGCGAAATTTTAACTCAATCAAACACCGGGAAGTGGGTCAAATTGGTTTACAAATATTTTTAAACTCACTAGTTACTGCCTAAAATCTACATTATTATCACCTACTTACCTGTATAATTTACAACTACTTACCTATATATAACTACGTATATTTTTCTCTCATAAAATGTTATCAGGGGTGGAAGTCTCTACATTGATACGAGTAGCGATGCGTCTTGTCATCGCAAACGTCTGCTAGAATGAGATGCAGCGAGACAGTTGTTATCTGCATCTCTTAGGCATTTCATCTTCTGCATCTTCCCTAATAGGCAATATGCATGAAGCTCAGATTTATTGGAATTTTTTTTTTTCGATTCTTTGTTGTCCTGGAGTTATATGTAAAACTTTTTTTTTAATTAATTCAATTTTATTTGCTTAAAATAATAAATTAAAAATTTAATTTAAGCGAGGGAAATTTAAGTTTGTAAAACAGGTCACCATTGGTCGAATCGAAAGTTGACGTCATTATGCACTACTCCACGTGATAGAAACATTGAGCGCGAAACATTGTATTTATTTCCAAATATTGTGTTTGCCGCGTATTATTGTGCAAAAATGTATATAACTAACCATTGAATATATATAAAAATTAGTACGAGATTAGAGAAACTGTATAATTTTATAAAAACATGCCATTGGCTAAATAAAATAATCGCGCGGAGTCTTAGTTAAAGAAAAAAAAGCTAGTTTGCTTCAAGCGGCGTGTGTCTGACGTAAGTGCGTGACGTCACAATGCACTACCAAAGAGCCCGGGAAATGATGGCGTTTAAACTGCTCAAATTTATTTGTATATATGAATGTTTATTTAAAATATAATTAGACTAATTCCAGCAGTATTTTATTTTTTTATTATGTTATATGGATGTAATGAGTGAAATAAAAATATTTAAAAAAAACATGCATATTCCCTATATTCATGATGCATGTAGAGACTACCGGCCCTGTGCCGGTTTCAGTCTCTCGGTTAATCTGCGGTATATAGCCTGTGAGCACAGAATAAATAATAGTACCGTGAGCAATGGTTCCAGCATATGGCATTGATTGCAATACGAGGATTGCGTAATGCATGATAATGACTGTGATAATGACGCGCTAACCAAAGTAGATGCAGATAGATATCATAACGCCGGTGTTTACCTTAACTCCACTATAAGCCGGAATAATATAGAATGTTAGAATTTGGTAGGTATGTTAGATGTTGTTTGTTATGAACTAATGTTATGATATACCTGAGTATGTTCCAACCGTTTACTATGCAAGTCTTGTTCAATATTTTGATGCTATCTATAGATAGATACGTCAGCTAATATACCTAAGTCTTAAGCTTTCAGCTTTAGTAAATAATTTACTGAATGATAGAAAATCATACTTAAATTGTTTCATTGTTAATTCCAGAAGTTAGTTAGATCTTACTTATCATTCTAATAAGTCTTCGTAATTTCGCAGAGCGTGAAAAACCTACATCATTGTTGTTGGAGAGGCAACGTGAAGCGCTCGCGAAGGGCGCTGACGTTGCGTCCGAGCGACGGCGTGATGACGCGCGACGACACGACGACGGAGCGGGGGCGGAGGCCGAGCCGGCCGCCCCCGCCGTGGGCAGGTGGGGCGCAGAGTGGCCGAGTTGACTCGCTTCGGACGCCGACCGGCACCTGACCAGGCAACCCCTGCCGCCCGCGCGCTGGGGCGCCCCGCGCCGCCCGCTCCACCTCTCGCCCTCGCAGCACGAGGAGCTGGTCACGAGGCTCGAGGCCATCCTGCGCCGGCTGCTCGTCACGGACAACTACGACTCCGTCAGCAACTTCATCTCGCTCCACGACGCGTTCGACAAGTCGCACCGGCCGCTGTACGACGTGTACGAGACGTACGCGCCGCCGATCCGCAAGAAGAAGCACACGTGCGTGGGGCTCGGGCTGGAGCTCATCAAGCGGTGGCGCGCGCTGGAGCGGCCGTGGGCGGGGCTGGCGGAAGCGGCGGCGCTCGTGTCGTGCGAGGAGGCGGTGGAGCGCGTGCGGGAGTACGTGTCGTGCGGCGCGCCGCCCGCCGTGCTCACGGCGGAGAAGGAGCACGTGATGGCGGCCGTGCACGTGAGGGTGGACGGCCGCGCCGGCGTGCTGCTGGCCGACCCCGGGTACCACGTGCCCAGGATCGTCACCGTCATGGCCGACCGCGCATACCCGCATACCGGTTAGTACCGGGAACTCTAATACCGACTTTTTTTTTTTTTAAAGTACCTACTTGACGCTGAAAAAAAGTCTGATCGATTTCAATGCTTGGTTAACATATTACCTACATCTAACACAGTTACACACACACTACAGTAACCAATTACGAATTCAGCCACTCACCCTACTCTACATATTGCATTCCCCTACATCCACCGCCTACCACACCGTACAAGGCTTCCTTAATTGCAAAAGAGCAAGTATTTACCACCATCTCACCCGATGGAAAGCAATAACGTGATCACAACGTGTAGCAAGTATGCCGGAGTCGATACATTTTCACTATACCTACGTGCAGACTCAAACTAAACTAACAGATTGAACTCCTTCCAGGCTGGTTCACACAATCGGACGAGGCGCACTGCCGCAAGGAGTACAAGTACGTGTACTGCCCTCACAACCCGGGCTACGTAGAGTGGCAGGAGCGGGAGACTCGCGGCACGCTCGTCAAGAACCAGACCTCGCTGGTGTACGTCGCTGAGCCCTATCTCGACGGAGTCAACGTCACGGAGAGAAGGAATTTAGTTTACAACTTCAAGTAAGCACCCCACTCAGACACTTTTTGTTATAGTGTACGTAACGCGATTACTCATACACACGCACGCAAACACACACACACAAGCACACGCGCACACATACACACACACAACATTCAACTCTAGCTGGAAATTTGAGTTGAACAAAGTCATTATTATTTGTTCTGTGACCTAGCCAAGCCATCCTATAAATATGTATAATTGTTTTCCCCCAGGAGTCTGCTGTCCCGTGACCAGAAAGGTCACGTGGTAGCCGGCCTCTACTTCCCGGTCGGCTCACAGACTAAGGACGCGCAGTTCACTCTCTTCTACGACAATGGCAATGAGAAATGCAAGAAAAAGTACAAATTTACAGACTTCGCTGATGCTAAGAATGTAAGTCCTAATCCCAGGTAAACACGCATTGCACACACACAAATCACTTTAACGATCCCGCACACTAGCTTGAAACACGCACACAGTATTATAAATACAGCGTAGTAATACGCACGCTCATATGGCCATATGGCCAGCAGAGGGGTACGCCTTGCGTTAATATCTCCATTGGTAAATGCTCGAAGCACTCCACTAATGAGGCGGTTTCTTAACTAATATTATAAAGAGGAAAGATTTTATTTTTTATTTGTTTGTTTGTTACGATTGAACTCAAAAACTACTATATCGATTTAAAAATTCTTTCACTAATAGAAAGCTACATTATCAGTGAGTAACATAAGCTATATGTATGTATCCCCTAATTCTCACGGGAACGTGAACTACGCGGGTGAAGCCGCGAGGCGTTGCTAGTTGTAAATTAAAAACATATTAGTTCCTGGAGACTCGACAGATGGTTTTCAAAATACGTAACGGTCTGTTACTGTCATACTGGATAAATCCATCGAGCTAGAATATATAGTTCAAAACTAGGATGATGGATTATAATGGATGGCGTCAAAACTTTGGCAGCATGTCCATTTTCTGTTTGTGTTAGTGTCTAGAACTGCTAGAGTGAGCCTGAGTAGGGAAGTAATCACTAGTGTAGAACATATCGATAAAAAGGTGAAAAATGTAGAAAACTAAAACTTATGTAAAAAGAAAACAATTTATGTGATAAAATACGTAGTTACTTTATTGAACTTATGGAAATTAGTTATTGATAAAAAATGCTACAGTACTTAACTGTAATTAGGCAACCTTAAATCTGGCGGTATAGATTTCTTAGCTTTTCTTAAACACAAATCTTAAATGTTTTTGCCTTTTCAATACGTCAATTAAATATTACAAATTTGAGCTACAAAGCTATATATACTTCTATACTAATATTATGAAGAGGTAACGTGTATGTTTGTATTGAGTTAGCTCAAAAACTACTGGACTACAGGACTATTATTTTTTTCTCTCATATATAAATCTATATATGGTCTTTTAGAATGAACATAGGCTATATATTATCCTGTTTAAAAGATAGGTATATTCGTGAAGACCTATTTTGGAACTTAAGTCGCCAATAAAACGGTCGAGAAAACACGTTTTTTACGAAAGATGATTAATCTGAAAAAGATGTAAGAAAGTATGTATCGAAGAGTGGTACAACATAATAAGACCTACAAAAAAGTCCGCGATAACATATAACATATGTCTATCGCACAGACTCACAGTAACTATTTTAATCTTTATTTTTTAATAAAAAAATGTTACAGAACTTTCAAGGCTATTTTCTTCAGTATTAATCCTTATTTGAATAATTACGCTAATTATCTTAGCCCAATATCATAGATTAAAATTGTCCTTTACAGTATATAATTTATATGAAAATACTAGAAGAGCCCCGCGGCTTCGGTCACGTTAAAGACTACTTTTATTTACTTAAAACTTTTATTTTCTGAAACCTTTCTATCATAAAAGACATCAAAGAAGTAAAAGCCAAATCGGTTCACCGGTTTTCAAGTTATTGCGTGACTAAGGGAAATAGGGATTCATATTTATAAAACCCAAAAAACCATATTGACTGTCAGACTTTTTTACCAACCCCTTGCAAAAATCTTGAAACACGTATTTACTTATTTATTTATAGAAGTACTTACGTAAATCTATAAGTTTTTATATATATAATTATAAATAATAAGTAATATCCGCGGGGAATTTTTAGAAAATGCTTTCTCAGCGGCAACCTACGTCATATCAACTATCTGCATTTTAAATTTCAGCGCAATCCAAAACAGTATTGATTTTCAGACTTTGTTACCCCACTGCACCCTCTTAGGGTGGCATTTTGAAAAAGCCTGAAACTCGTATTTACTTATTTATTTACAGAAGTACGGTTTGTGTGAAATGTCGAATAAAATGACTATCCAAACTTTGAACCCCCGTTTCATCCCCTTAAAGAGTGAATTTTGAAAAATCTTTTCTTCACGGATACTTATGTTAAAACAACTATCTGCATGCCAAATTTCAGCGCAACCCGAAACAATATTGGTTTTCAGACTTTGTTACCTCATTTCACTCTTTTAGGAGTGGAATTTTGAAAAAGCTTGAAACACGTTTTTACTTATTTTTTTACTGAAGCACTTGTATGAAGTTTCGAATAGAAAAGACTATCTAATCTTGTTTATTCATACAAACTTTGAACCTCCAATTCACCCCCTAACGGGGTGAATTTTGAAAAATCCTTTCTGAGTACACCCTTGCGTACTAAGACAAATATACTCTTTAAATTTCAAGTCTCTACGACCAGCGGTTTAGGCTGTGCGTTGTCTGTCAGTCAGTCAGTATGTCAGGACAAAGATTCTTATAGTATTAGATAAATTATCGTATAAAACTACGCGCATCGCAAATAATAAAAAAAATGCAGTGAAACCACAAATTAGGCCATACTTACTTTGTAAACATTAATCAGCTTTTTTATTGTAAAAGGTAACAGGACAAGCACGACTCTCACTTGATGGTAAGCGATGACGTCTACCTATTACAGATACAGCGATACAGGAAAATTCTGGCAGTCCAGAATTTTGCACGTCACTCCACTGCGCCTGTTACCTTGAGACATAAAGATGTTAAGTTTCACATGCCCTGTAATTTCACTGGACACCTTGCCATTTCAACCGAAAAACATTCCTATGAAAATTAATTGGCAAAGTGGTGGTACCGGTCCAGGCGGACTAGCAGAAGTTCTACCACTACAGAAAAATTAGCACATCTCTTTTGTAAATGCTAACGATATAAAGTAATTTGATGTCAATATAGTATGATCTATTGTATCGTCATCATCATCAGCCAGTGTCAGTCCACTGCTGGACTGTAGGCCTCTCCCAAGATGCGCCACTGAGCCCGATTTTCAGATCTTCTTTTCCAATCACTGCCCACCGCATTGCGTATGCCGTCGCTCCACCTGGTCACAGGACGTCCTACGCTACGTTTGCCGTTTCGCGATCTCCACTCTCCAATACTCAAAATTTGAAATCACCCTGACTGATCTATGTATAATCTATAATGAAAATTAAAAATATTCCAATGAGTCTGAATACGACATCTCAGCTGTAAGTTGGCGAGGAGTTGAGAATTCAGCAGATTCCAGAAGATGTCCCAGCATCATGTCAATGCTTCAGTGTCCTTTGTCGTTGAAGAAAAGGATACCGAATTTCGAATTAATCACTATGAAAGTTGATTTCATAGCGCCATCAACTAGAAAAATGCTCATACTTTTACAACGGCTAAACAGATTTTTATGTATTAGAGCTTATAACACTTTCGATTAAAACACTTTCAAAACCGTTTCATCATCCTTCATTGCTCGCAGAGGAAGACTTATAGGAAGACTTTCTATCTTGACTCCACTAGCTTCTATTCTTTTCCGTTTCCTCGGTGTCAGTTCCAGCTTGATTGATAATCTAGTAGGTACAAAATTGATTTTTCAAAATGTTTAGAATAAAGTTTGAAGTGTTTAGTTGGATCCTAATTTTCACGCCTTACTGCCTTTATCCACTTGATTGGATTTTCGGACATTTTGGAAACCTACAACAAAATGATATAATATATTAATGTGGTAAACGCTCAGTAGTCATAATTAGATTAGTTTTAGACTAAGTTATAACTATTGTACATTGTTTTTGCAAATAAATGAATAAATAAATACACTGTGACACATTTTTCATAAAAATATATATAATGGCATTATCATAAGTAATAATAGATTGAATACGAGTAAGTATAAGTGCTGATAATATAATTAGGTACCTAGTTACTACAAATTTTGCGCATAATTACTTTGATCACTTTTTATAATATTTCAAGATCGTTCACAAAACGAAAAAACCAACTTCAAATGCCACGCTATCCATTTTCAGTATAAAGTTGGAGGTGTTTATGTCCATATCTCTGGAGATACTTATCAGATTTCAGAAAATGTACAATGGGACCAAACGGGCAGAATAATCTATCGAAAAAAAATATTTCCAATCCGGTTAAGAACTTGCGGAGTTATGAGATAACAAACATAAAAAAGGCGAACTGAGAACCTCATCTTTTTATTGTGAAGTCGGTTAAAAATGTTCAAATTTCGTTCTAATCAAGGCCCTAAGCTAACCGTTCCATCCTTAAAAAAAATCTTCATATTATAAATCAACTAGCTGGGTCCCGCGGCTTTGTCCGCGTTTAATGACAGCGGCAACATGCGCGTGGGCTGTGCGCGGTAGAAAACACTGCTTAATTTGCACATTAACCTTCCCTATTTGAATCAGATATTGTTCCCTATTTCATTAGCTTCAATTTTGATTTCGAGGAACTTTATTTTTTTCTAAAATAAAAGTAGCCAAGTTACTTGGTAGTTAATATTTTAACATCAGCATTTTACTAGTGAAAGTCCCGTTAAATTGGTCCAGTCATTTCAGAGATAAACCGGAACAAACAGACAGACAGACAAAATTTAAAATTTTGTTTTTTATGTAAGTACCGTATATTCTTTCATATGCATTTAGTGAAAAGCTGTTAATCTGGAATTACAAACAGACACTTCAATTTTTTTTATATGTATAGAATAAGTGTAAAATGTATATAAACGATTTATATATTTATATAATGTAATATTATAATATTACACTTAAAGGAATTTATATATTCCTTTTTATAAGGGTATCAACTATATTTATCGACAAAGTTTTGGAGGGTTCTCGTACATCACTAGCCGGGTGGCGTAAAATAATGTTTGTTATTTACATAAATTAAAGCTTTAAAATGATAACCATTTACCACCTCGGTAGTTATATGACGAAAAAGATGTATATAATGTAAGCAAAATAAATATTTTGATGTAAAAAGTGGTTATATATGAGAATAAATGCCCACAAACACTTACGTGTGAAATGATAATTCTGGATCTTTTACGCCTCCTTTAGTTGTTCTTGATGGATAAAACACAGCACAACACGACATAATTTAACCATGTAACAGGGTTTCAGTCTTTAAAGCTATGTTTCTATTAAATTTTTAATTTATAAGTATGATGCGTCGCTATATTATGGTCTGCTAGCCGGTCAAAAATGGACACGCTCACCCATGCGCGAGGTTGTCAATTTGATATTAGCTTTCTCGTTTACTCTTATCTCGCGATCCCTCTTATAGAAAGGATAGGACAATGTGTTGATAGAATGAAAGTCGATGTGACAACGTCACATGGCTGACATGGCTCCATCCATTGTAATCCATCATCCTAGGTTCAAAATGTATAAATATGACTAACCTCATGTTTTCTTTACATTTGTTTTCGATTGATGTCTAGATAAGTACCTACCTACCGCTTCAATTTTTTGTTTCTATCTAAAATTTGTAATTTTCGACTATATTTCCTTTAGTAAAATATATTCGCTAAAAATAATACATAAACGATTATTTTTGGCGCTTTGACTAGACATATCTGAGGGTTCGCACTTCGCATCAAAAGCCGTCTAGCGAGTGTAATTGTTTTATTATGTGAAATTATTTTTTAAAGATTTCTATTACTAACAATGTGGGTTGCACATTACTAGTTGTAGTCTTGTTAACCCCTCCAACTACGCTAAATATGCCTTTGTCTGGACTGAGTTCACGACAATAGTGCAATCGGTGGGATCGAACCCACGACTCCTCAATCGCCAGGCCGACGCCTAAAACATTAGCACAGAATATTTAATAGTACTATGTACCATTACGCTATTGCCGCTTATAAAATAATAATTGTACGTATTTCGATGTTAGATTTTGCTTTATGTAAGTAGGTAACTATATATATAATTTTCAATACAATGGCGGAGAGTTGAACACTTTTGAGTAGGTACGGGTATATTATATTATATATAGGTATTGGTAGGTAGGTAGGTATATTATATTATAGGTATGTGTTTATTGTATCTTGATAGGCAACAATGACGTGTTACAGAAGCTAAGCCCAGCATTGGGTATAGGTACCTACAGATAGATACAGATGTCTCTAAAGATGGTTGTTATGATTAGATTTGAATAAAAAATGTAGGCACCTATCTGAAAACGTTCTTCATATTTATCTTCATTCTATATCTAATCACTGGCTGATCTGATAAAAAACGTAGTTTTCTACTTTTACAGCAAAATACGTTTTGTGTACCTAGGTATACTAAATAGGTAAATAGGTGTATACCCTGTATACTGTCCTACATACCAGAGCTAAAGTTACTTTCCAAGGCTCTCTGAAGCCTATAATCTACGATCCATTATGTTATATGTATTTACTATCATTACGGATTATTTTCCTAATAACCTAATATACCATAATTTCGCTTCGTCATTTGGATTGGAATTATCTATAATTCAACAGCAAACTGATGGTTCAGTAAATTACGTACATTTTATTGACTGACGTGACAGCGGTAATATATGATCCCCACTCTTCAGTATAGGTGGTGGTAATCAGGTACATTTTGATCAAATATATATTTTCAAAGATTGCTCGCAATGCGGGTTGCACATTACTAGTAATCTTGATAACCCCTCCAACTAAGCATCATTTTTTTTAAAAATTTTCTAAAGGTAATAATTACTTGTCTTGCAATGTGGGTTGCACATTACTAGTATTCTTGTTAACCTCTCCAACTAAGCTAAATATAGTTGTGTTTGGAGTGGGTTCACGTCAATAGTGCAATGGGTGTTGGGGTGGGGATCGAACTCAACCTCAAGATCGCCAGTCCGACACCTTATCCATTGGGCTATTGCTGCTTATTAAAACTAAGCGGCCCCTCCAACAACTTGGTTAAGGTTTCTTTGTGTTGCCCCACCCGTCATAGAGTACTTCCACTCCGCGGTCCCTAAAGGCAATTTACTATAGTGCTACCTACAACTTAAAGTCCCCGTCACGAGAAGCTATAAATTATGTAAACAAGTGTTCAGGAGTTCACAACATTTGGACCATCAAAAAAAAATGAATTTCGTACTCGTACGCATTCGAAACTCGAATGACGCGTTTATTTCAAAATGGCGTCCCGATAGTTTACAATCCCTGCGTCCGGTACCAAGAAACACAAACGATAGCGCTTTGCGTCGTTAAAATATGATCCGACTAAATTAAATAGGTTGTTACTTTCATATAACCCGTCTATATTTCATGTCGATTGAATATGGTCAATTTATTATTATCTCGCAGTATAAAATGTTTACTTAGTAAAAGATGTTTGTTTACATAATTTATAGCTTCTCGTGACGGGGACTATAGGTATTTTGATTGTATTACTATAGTTAATGGACAAGGTATTTAAAACCTCAGTACTCCAAACTCCTCTGACACCATAACGGCTATAAGCGCTATCTAGCCATAACCTTTCCTTTTACATCTTATAGCTAGGGTTTGACCATAATCTCACCTGTTGGTAAGTGATGATGCGGTTGAGGATGGTAGCACGCTAGGCCTAATGGGAACTGGCTCTCAAGGATAGAAGCGGAACACATTAGATGTTTGGCATCAGATTTTCTAACTTGAAGGTAGCTGGCCAGGCGGACACTAGATAGTGTCCTACCACCATGCAAATCTACGGAAAAGTGGTACCTACACAAATAAAATTCCTGCCATGTGATTAATGTTTGTTTTTATTTTTTGCAGGTTCCTGAAGAACTATCGGAAGAGTTACAGCTGTGCAACGCGCAGCTCAACTACAAAGAAGGAGAGCTTCTCAAGATCGTATGCAAGCTCGCTCGGGTCATGTCAAACGTAACATTCATCGAACAAATGCTAGAAATCAACGACGACATCTGCCGCATATGCATTTGACAGGACTCCGGCCTAAACATGGCCGACCAAAACAAAATGGCCGACAACAAGATGGCGGGAAACGAAAACAATGAAATAACACCTCAAAACCCAACTTAGTGTCGCCCTCCTTTATTTATTTTTGCAAAATTATTTCCCTAGCTTAATTTACGATATATAATTTATAAATAATTATTTTATTAGCCGTAAATTTTTGGTTCATGGGATCTTATTTGGTATTTGTGTAGGTAAGGTTGATTAGAATCTACGTTCAATCATTTGGAACGAGTAATTAATTGTTTACTTAACTTACAAAACTTTATGTACCTATTAAATGGTGATTATTTTGTGAAAATTAGTTTTATTGAGAGAAATAAAAGAATTTGTATAACTCACTAGTTTATTCTAATTTCACCACACATTAATGAGAATTCTTGTATCTTAAAAATAAATTACGTCTAAAAATACTATATCTATGGAGGTCAGATATAAACAAATCGAATGGAAGGGTAAAATATACTTTATTAGAGGAATGAGCGTAACGGCCTAGCACCTTGAATTTGTGCGACAGACTGTCATACACAAAGACGAGGGAATTTATGTCTAAAATATTTATAATTTAGGGTACATTTTTGCTTGATTGCGATTTCATTTCAGGAAGATATTTCAAAATCTTGCATTCGGATCTCACGACAAAATAGCTTCGAACAATAATTATCGTCGATTACTATATCGATCTCTAAAGCGCCCTGTAAACGATCAAATTTGCTTGACAAATTTATTTGTCAAACTTTACGTTTTCATCAAACAACAGCGTAGACGATCAAACCATTTGTCAAACATTCCACAAACACAACATCAATCCAGATTTTCATCAAACACGTAGACTGTTTGACAAACGCGTCAAACACAGCTGCACACTATCAAATAATTTGACAAACACGTAAAATTTGACAAACAATTTGATCGTTTACAGGGCGCTTAAGTTTACATATATATTCAATTTTTGAATACAAGTACATCGGTATACAAATACGCAAGCTGTATTTTTTTTATATCTGATAGGTTAGGGTACTACTATACCGCCTGGTGGTAAGCAAAGAAGGTGACTGGTGGTAAGCAAAGAAGGTGACTGGTGGTAAGCGAAGAAGGTTTCGTCTCAAATCTATCTGCTGTGCAAACACCAAAAATGCACCCCGTGTGAAAGCATTACAATCTAACCTGAACTAGCTAATTCTAATTTAAGACCACTTTAAAAACTTGCATTTTATTACATTTTACGTTCAACAATCAATTTACGAGGTAGGAGTTAAGGCTCAAAGCTAAAATGCCGCTTTTATATGAAAATTAATGCTTTTACGTGCCAATAACCACTAAGAACCTTAACAAATATTATTATAATGAATCTATGCTACTTATACGTCTAAGTTTGTGATATAGACTGCTAAAACTATACCTGTCTCTTTCTATTTAGTAGTTTCTAATGTTTCTATTTCTTAAGAAAGAGACAGATATAGGTCTAGACTTCTCAGACATTGGGGCACTATCTTATTACGAGTACATTATCTACTAAAACACAATAATAAAATATTATGTTTTAGCTATTATGGCTAACCATATTTTCAGAATAAACTAGAATTTTAATTTAAAGTTACATAAAAAATGTTGTGACCTTAGCTTCAATTTACATTGCCAATCAATACAATTTTACAAATAAGAATTACAATTATTAATAATAACCACACAAGTAAACTATTAATAATAACCACACAAATATATTACATCCTTTTCATTTTGCTCATGCATTATCATATTGTCTCTTTCACAGAGAGAGAGAGAGAGACAAAATATGTTAAACATCAATCGTTGCTGTTCATAGTACATATTTATTTAAAAGATGTTTTATTCTAGATTGGATTATTTATTCGATTACGTTGAAGTAAACGCAGATTGGCATAGTACGTAAAAAGCGCCATCTAGTGTGCATAATAGGTTTACGGTACAATTCTCAGAGTACTATTACTTGTTTATTTAGTCCTCTTCAGAACTTCCAAGTAGAATCACCACCGATTATGTAAGATGATGATGATGATGATGATAATGGTGAATATTTTGGCGTATACGAACATCCAACTCTTCCGATCTAGTTTCATTGTACGTCTCACCACTGTCCTCCTTACGTGCAAAGGTCATTATCACCGCACCACTCACGTACAATCCAATTATATTATTATTTGTTGTTATTGTAGAATCTACCTTAAGCCCATATTCGAAAGTTCATTTTCAATTTTGCGATGAAGATAAACTACGACCATAATGAACACATTTACACGTAAGTTTACTTCGTCCATGCATGTCATATATTTAGGCAATTAATTACATGCTTTTAGTTATGTTGTCTCGTTCAGGCACAGCTAAGTATAATGAGCCGGGATCTTATTCGATATAATACATTTATTACTTCATTAAGGCAGTTGCACACAAACCAAAATGTTAGAATGACAACCTCGACAAGTTGAAGAAATTGGTTTTAACTTATATAAGAAAGAGAATCACAATTATTTATTTGCGAGAGGTAGGAATTAAGCAATAAAAATAGAAACTTCTCTAGGCAAGCTTTATTAGGCGTAGTAACTTGTTGACATAAAACAAAGTAGGTTTGGATGTACCTAGGTCTACGAATAAATAATATGTCACGAAATGTAACTGCGTTAAAAAAATGATACAACAAAAGTTTTGTTCAAGAAGGCGAGGTTAAAAGTCGTGTCCAGCGCGTCATTAGTCGGACATTTGTCTTGTTTGACTCAACTGTCATAACAGACATTGCAGCACATGCGCGAACCAATCCCTGCTTTCGTTCCGTATTTGAAATCAATCTCCAAGCCAATCATTTGTAACTTCGTAAGTGATTCTTATTTGGAATCTACGTCGTTTTGGTTTGAAGGAGGGCAACTTTTTGTGTGGAATTTGTTCTGAATTAGACTTCCTGACTATTTATTCGTAGATCAAGGTACATATACATTGCTTGATGTAAAATATGTTTAAGTAGCCATAATGAATATGCATGTATTTTTTTATATTTTTATTTAATTGATAAGATAACATCCATATAACATAGTAAAATAAAACGACAGAAAATTTTAAATTCAAATTATGCTACAAAAAGATAGTTCAAGTATCAAATAAATACGAGGTGTGTAAAACGCCGCTATATTTTCACGCGCCTAGGTGACGTCACAACACAACATACCCTGCTGTCACCACAGATTAAATCTTTGTTATAGAAATAGTATGTACTATCGTACACACATTGATTATGATTTATGACAAATAACGAATCTGTGGTGACAGCGGTGAATGTTGTGACGTCACTCTAATTGACAAGTGGTGATCTTATTATAAAAACTCACGTTCATTTTAAACTTATAGATTTAAAAACGGGAATTTAACGTGACTTACGCGATGTCGATATAGCGATCGACATATGTTTCGGCCTCATCCGGAGGCCTTCTTCAGGATCTTGAGTGCGGGGCGCTCGTCGACGCGTCAGTCAGTGCGAGGTGCGACGCGTCGACGAGCGCCCCGCACTCAAGATCCTGAAGAAGGCCTCCGGGTGAGGCCGAAACATATGTCGATCGCTATATCGACATCGCGTAAGTCACGTTAAATTCCCGTTTTTAAATCTATAAGTGGTGATCTGTTTTACAAATTAATATATCTATCCCTCGCTTACTTTGCATTTTTCATTATTACTTTAAACAACTAAAAAGTAATTCATTAACAAAATTGTTTCCCGTGTTATATGAACAATAATGATTTGAAATAAAAAATATTTCAAGTAAATTTAAACCACATGCATATTCCCAGTTTAGAATAGTAAGTCTTTAGTTTATCTGCAACTGCCTTTACTTATAGTTTAAATAACTTACTTTAATTTCAAGCTGACAACCAGTGTCGTTAAATTACCTACAAAATTAGATTTAAACAATAATAAATAAAACGGAGTCCGAAAGCGTCTTAACCGTAAACAGAGTATAAGGAAATAGACCTAGGCATTAAAATAATAATACGAGAAGGATACTCACTAGTATGAGAGAGCGAGATGGACGTCAATTTTTATCCTTCTCTGCATATGCGATTTTATTGTTAAGAGCCAGGCTCTGGCTCCCAGTTCTAGTGCGCACATTGGCTACCCGCTGTCATGAAGATATGACCCGACCAAATGCCGTAGTTCATTTTATCTTATAGCTGGCATATGTATCACGTGTTCATAATTTTATGCGGGTTATATCTCAATAGCTATTTCATTCGCATACGCTAATGTCCATTCAATATTCCGTCCACGGTCTTAACCGTTGTTAATCAAAAGCTCGTCGAAATAAATTAATTAATAGAAGCTAAGATTTTTTTTTTTTTTTAATAATTTTAAGAAGTTATATTTTTTTGAGTCCTTTTTTTACACGACGTCAAAGCGAACATGTTTCTCGCGTAAAATAACGCTAGGTCTTTGTACTAATCCTCGCGATAGTACGCCTTCTATTTGACAAAGCCTTTATACAGCCGGAACCTAATGTTATACAAGATTCTGCAATTATAAAAGTAATTGTTTCCACCTTTAAAAAAGGTGTACATCTACTGCTTTATCAATATGCGGGTTCAACATGACAAAGAAAAATAGTATTTATGTTAATAATAAAGGTAATAAAAGGGAAGTCTCCTTAAAATCAATTTTTGCTCGCATCACATCGTTTGATGTTTTGCCGTCAAGACTACAGAACCTTTTATGTCTTCATGGAAGGTTGCCCATCGACCCTCCCGGCCATAATTAAGAGGAGACGCGGGGTGCACTTTTCCATACAAATGTATTCCCCCGTTTCCTCCCTGGAAAATGCCTCTAGAGCAAAATTTGTTTCTACAAAAAATCAAGGTCTGCTGTAGCTATGTAGCCCTATTATTTTCTTTTTTTGACAACCAGGCTGCAGAAGTTCTTTCGTAACTTGAGTGTTTTCTTAAAAGTTGGCCATATGAACAACTACTTTGAAAAGGTAACATGTACACGCGAGCTGTTAAAGGAGGTGTAAATGTTAAATTATAACTTTTTATTAACCTACAACACATACAGTGTTATTCACCGTCTCTGTTATTTTTTTTAAATTGACAAACCTTTTATTACTCTTAATATTGGACTGACTGACTTAACTTGACAGCTGTATGTATCTCTTTCTCACGTCGTAGATGAGAAAAGAATAACATACAAAATGGCTTCAGAAGTTACTTTAAAAAAATAGAATAAATTAGCGAATAAAAATATGAATCAGATGTTTATTTTAAGGATAAACACTATATTACAACTGTCAGATTAGGTTCAGTTAAATTTGATGCACATACAAATGTACAACAATGTCATACAGAATTGTCGCTATCTTAAATAGGGCGGCCACTCACATTCGGAATTCCGTTTCGAAAAATCTAATGGGGGCGAATGCCTTAAAATTATCACACACATACTTTTACCTTCAAATCGGAGAAAACTTCGAACGGAAAACTACTGTCCGTATGTGACATGTCCCATAGAATTGGATGGATTGACTGCGTTCGAAATGTCGAACCGATATTCCGAAACGGTTTTTCGGAACGGAATTCCGTATATATATGTGTGGCGGGCCTTAAACAAAACAATAGTATAGTCCCGCTAAAGTTGTCTAGTTGTAGCTGTAAGATGTTACATCTAAGTCCCGTATTAGTCGCATGTTGTCGCAAGTCGTCTAGTTGTCGGCGTGTCGCGCGTGCGACTTGCCGTGCTTGTGTCGCTGCCGCTGTGGCTGCGACGAGCCGTACACTTCGCGCACGCTCGAGCTGAAACGCCACGTGTAAAGGTTATTGTCGGTACGTGTAGAGGGTATCGTGATGCTTGATGAATGCTTACAAAGCGTGGGCGTTGTTTTGTCGTGGATTTGTATGTAGTTTATTTATTAATGTTATTCGTAAAATTACAACATTTTAATAACTAGATGAAATGCTTGGTGCAAGTTTTAAATATTTTTTGCAAAATAGTAAGGAGTGTAATTGTTCTATATACAATGTTTTATATATTTTTTACTAAGTACATAAAAATATCCCGTCGCTATTTATTATCAACTACAATAACTGTTTTTTTTAACAATTTTATATTTGTATTTGTTTATTGTCACCAATTTACAAAGCAAAAATATACAAAATTTGGATTTCATAAATTAATGGCACAATAGGGACGTCTTATCGTAAAAGCGATCTCTTTTAGACACCCTTAAATTATTATTTAAAAGCAAATATTATGTAGTAGACAAAGTCTTTATATAACTTGTACTGAGTGTGATTGTGTTTAAAATGAATTAATTGCAAAATCCCTCAAACCAGTTTTCTTTTAAAGCGAAATATCAATCAAACTGAGCTAAATGAAGCCGCACCAATTAAACTTTATTTATTTACAAAAATTATACACATATTAGCTTGGAGCGACAAGTAAACAAAAATTAGATGAAACATTTAAAACGCAAGACTCCATTTTATATTTAAATGTAATATTATCTAGTAAATATATGTGTATTCATACAAAATTCTGCAACTTGTGTGAACAAATCCTTATCGACTAAAACACTGAGATTCCCAAGTAAATTATACAGCTATATAACCCTATATTATGGCGTCCAAAATCCGCCATTTTGAACTTTTCAATTTTTTATGTTATTGTTGTTAGCGCTGGCATGGCGAATCTAACGACGTGTCATTTACCAAAATCGGCCCACACGTTTGGTCTCTAGATTGCCACTAACAAACATACATACATAGACTGATAATGATAAACACATTACCTCTCCTTTGCGTCGCGCAGTCGGGTAATAATCATAATAAAGGAAAACACTATGATTATGTTAAGATAATTTAGAAAGCTAATGCGTTCATGCTAGGTACTACAGCAATAGACATAGAACATGCTAGAAAACCGAAAATATAACCAAACAAACCATAGCAAACATATTTACAGCCTCGAAATAATAAAAAATGTAACAAAATAGCAACAAATAAATATTTTACGATATTTTAATAGTAGTATCGCCTCCTCCAGTATCTGGAACTGTTCCAAATAGAAAAGTTTCGTTAAGTTCAGTTCAGCAAAATCTTATTAAATTTGTATGGTTACGGTTAGGAAATGTGATATTAATGCATTATTCTAAGGGCCAGTTTCATCGGTTATACATATACTTATTGAGAACTTATCTAACAGATTTATGAAAACTAATAAATTACTTGGTTTTTTAGCGAGAACGTGAAAAAGTGTGTGTGCTCTCGTTGTATTTTTCCTAAAACTTGTGTTCTTCTGTGACTTAATATGTAATAAATATGGATTATTTACCAGTGAGTGCCGGTACATGTGTGCGAGTGTAAGGAAACAGCACCATGTTGAAAAATATGATATTTGCGTTCTCACTAAAATTTCAATCATTTCAATCAGTAAAGTCCACATCTTTACTGAGGGTATGATGACTTGGACTAAGACTATGACTTCAGCTTGACTTGAAATGTGACTATGACTCGATTTTACGACTTCAATCCACGATAAGATTGAAAATATTCATATACTTTGACACTGGCTAAATACGCCAATCGTGTGGAGCCATAATGAAACTTTAAAAACATTATCTGACAGATATTTGCCGACTAATATACGGCTTTGTGTCAGAACTATCTGTCACTTAATCATAAACCGGTGAAAATGGCCCTAAGTAAGTAATAATACAGAAATATTGGTTTAGTTATATTTTACTGTCAGTAGTGAAACAACTGCGAAAGATCCATAGATACAAGCTTGTTCTCGCGCCATTGGAACATGGCGTTTCTAGAACTATTTTTTTAAATAGTTTACTCAAACTTTGTAACTAGGTTATAATAATAACTCGAGAAACACAAAGGCCTTTGCAATTGTATTGTTTCTCATCGCTACTAGTTACTACACATTATATTTTAAGCACTCTAGTAGTTAGCGTGAGTGCACGCAAATTACGTACTAGTACGTAGTAATGTGCACATATGTAAATACAACTAAAATTTGAGTTTATCAGTATCATTAATTAAATACTGAGATTATGGGTGATATAGCGGCCATGTGCTTGTATATCCCGCATTAAATGTAAATATTATGGGTTGTTTATACTAAACTAGATTTTACAGAATGTGAAATGTAGGATCCAGTCTTGATTAGTTAACCTTGTGACTTCAAGGCCGTTGTTATACGGTGAATTAATTTGATAACCAATATGTAGATGGCGTCATTAGTAAGTGAAAATCTGTTGGTATTTTAGCACATGAAAACTTTTTGTTAAAATTAAATTTGCCGAAAGATACATTATATTGTCAAGGTGTACGTTAGGTGGTAAATAGTCATGAAGGTTTTATTGAATATCCATTATATGCAATTCAAAATTTCACCGCGCGGCGGGACTCGAACCCTCCCCTCTTAGATAATACACCCAAGCGCTGTAACCAACTTAGCTACGGACGACTGGCACCGGGTTTGAGTCCCGCCGGTCAGCGAAATCTTGGTTTGTATATAATAATACACCAAAATTTAAACTGTAGATAGCAATTAAAAGAAACGTAATATTTTATTGAATATACTACTTCGTTATTATGTACCAAATATTATAAGTGATTTCGAGGATAAAATTGAACTCGTATTTGTAAAGGACTAGCTGTGCCCACGACGTCGTCCGCGTGGAATAGTGTCTTTGGGTAGCATTTTTAATTATTTAGGCTAATTATTTTACAAATAAGACACATGCGTCTCTCTCCTACACCGCACCGTACCACGCCGCGCTAATCCCCGCTCCCCCTCACCCTCCCCTCTCCCCTCCCCTTTCCACCACTTAGCCCTCCCCTCCTCTTCCCCTATCTCTTCCCCCACTCCCATCCCCTCCCTTACTCTCACTGCCCTCTCCCCTCCACATTCCCCCCACTTCGTATGTATGATGTAAAATAAACATGTTCACGGCCTAACGATTTAAAAAATTCTTTCACTAATACATAGAATGGACTTTCGGAATGAAAATAGGCTATATATTATCCCGTTTAAATCAAAGGTACATTCGTGGAGACCTAATTTGCAACCTAAGTCGGCAAAAAAACGGTCGAAAAAACACGTTTCTTACGAACACAGATAAAAGAATACGAAAATAGATAAAAGAATATTTTCTATGCAAGAGTTGTACAACTTAATAAGACCTACAAAAAAGTCCGCAACAGCATATGTCTATCTCTTAAGGTTGACTCACAGTACCCATTTTAATCTTAAATTTTTTGTTAAAAAATATGACATAACTTCCAAGGCTATTTTCAAGTATATAGTATTAATCCTTATCCAAATAATTACGTTAATTAGCTTGGCCACATATTATAGATTAAAATTGTCCTTTACAGTATATAATTCAAATGAAAACTCTAGAAGAAATCACGAATTTCAGAAACACGCATCGCAAAATTAATAAAATATTTGCAGTGAAACCACAGATTAGGTCATAGTTAAGATGCTAAGATGCTACAGACAGACACACAGATACACACGTTAAACGTATATTACCCCTACATTTTGCGTCGGGGAACGGTGTAAGGTTACGGCGGCAGATGTCCTCCTTGATGGTAGCTACTTTTTGGTAGATTTAATGATCCCACAACCACTGTACGAAAACTCATGATTCATGAATGCACATAAAACTTTCATTGGTAGGTATATAGCTAGGATTAGAACCAACGACCGTTGGGTCAGAATCAGGGTAACTATCCTTTACGCCAAAGGGCCGTCCAATATCACTACGTAAGTATTATAAAACAAAGTTCATCACTGCGTCTGTCTGTCTGTCTGTTCGCAATAATCTCAATAGCTACTGAACGGATTATCATGCGGTTTTCACCAATAGCCAGAGTGTTTATGAGGAAGGTTTAGGTCCATAATTCGTTAAGGTTTTGTGTAAATTGGATGAAATATGACGATGATTGTTAAATATGTTCATATTTTATATTCGATGCAACAAACTGATGCAAATTTTGTAGGCATATATGTTCTACCCGTGCGAAGCCGGGGCGGGCTGCTAGTATTGAATAGTTTGTAAATAGCGATCTCAGATGAGAATATTTTCGTTTCATACTTTTTAGAGCGTGATTTTTAGTAGTCGGGTTTTAGTTTTAAACTTGTTTTTTATTTACACAATACATCTACGGAACGTTTGTTCATAAGTGTACCTTGAATACTTATATGAAAAATAAATTCATTGAATAGAATTGAACTATAGTCATCATGTGCTAAAACCAATTGATCTTACTGCGTGAGATACATTACATGGTATCGATCTCAGTGGAGTTAACCACACGTCAAGTGAGCGTTGGAGAGTCAATGTGATGATGAGATGTGACGTCATACCTGTGCGTGATAATATGTGACGTCATACCTGTGTGTGTGATGATGAGATGTGACGTTATACCTGTGTGTGATGATGAGATGTGACGTTATACCTGTGTGTGATGATGAGATGTGACGTTATACCTGTGTGTGTGATGATGAGATGTGACGTCATACCCGTGTGTGATGATGAGATGTGACGTTATACCTGTGTGTGATGATGAGATGTGACGTTATACCTGTGTGTGGTGATGAGATGTGACGTCATACCTGTGTGTGGTGATGAGATGTGACGTCATACCCGTGTGTGATGAAGAGATGTGACGTTATACCTGTGTGTGATGATGAGATGTGACGTCATACCTGTGTGTGGTGATACGATGTGACGTCATACCCGTGTGTGATGATGAGATGTGACGTCATACCTGTGTGTGGTGATGAGATGTGACGTCATACCCGTGTGTGATGATGAGATGTGACGTTATACCTGTGTGTGATGATGATATGTGACGTTATACCTGTGTGTGGTGATGAGATGTGACGTCATACCCGTGTGTGATGATGAGATGTGACGTTATACCTGTGTGTGATAATGAGATGTGACACGTCATAGCTGTGTGTGGCAATGAGACGTGACGTCATAACTGTGTGTGATGATGAGATGTGACGTCATACCTGTGTGTGGTGATGACAGGTGACGTCATACACGTGTGTGATGATGAGATGTGACGTCATACCTGTGTGATGATTAGATGTGACGTCATAACTGTGTGATGATGAGATGTGACGTCATAACTGTGTGATGATGAGATGTGACGTCATAACTGTGTGATGATGAGATGTGACGTCATACCTGTGTGTGGCGAGAGGGCTAGCGCTGGTCCTCAGAGGTCGTCGAGCACTCGGACGGTGGCGGGAATGGCGCTCCTCAACGTCGCTGTAATGTTAGCCTACGGCTCAGACCACATATGAAGTCAACACAGAGACCCACCGAACAACGCACTGAGGCCGGTTAAAACTACGCCTCGCCGTGTACATACAAAGTTACACGCACACACATATAACGAAACTACGCCTTACCTTGTCAGGCGCGCGGAGTGTCACGCTATAATAATTCGCAATTTGAGTTGTGTTGTGAAAGGGTGTACAACCAATAGAATAAATAGAAATAAAAAGCAGGATGGAATCACATTTTCATACCATCATCACAAAAATTTTAATGCACAAAACCGGCCTCAGTGCGTTGTTTGGCGGTGGGGGTTGACTTGACTTCTTATTTGGTCTGAGGCCTACGGTAGTACGCCCGACCGAATATCTGATCTGATCGGTGCTGAGCGGAGGATGGTAGACTTCTGGTGGAACTAACTCGAGCTAACTGCTCTCGTGCTGTTTTACGTGCTTTTACGTTTGTATGCATTGCTTCGAGTCAAATATGAGTCGAGTTGGTCCTTTGCTGATCATATTTATCTTTTCGATATTTAACAAACTGAACTTTCCTTTTTTTAGATCATATAGAGTAGCGTTTGACCACAATCTCACCTGTTGGTAAGTGATGATGCGGTCGAGAATGGTAGCACGCTAGTCCTAGAATAGGAACTGGCTCTCAAGGATAGCTACCGGAACACATTAAGATGTTTGGCGACAGATTTTGTTCTTGAGGGTGGTAGCTGGCCAAGGGGACACTAGATAGTGTCCTACCACCATGCAGGGTTTGGGGGTTTCTTTTTCCTTCACCGAAGGGCTACTGTGAAAAGCGCACAAACTTTTCGATAGAAAAATCCATTGGTGCACTGCGGAGATTAAACTCGGTGCCTCTGGCGTCAAAGCCGACCATTCTCCCACGACACCACCGGGCCCTCGAAACTTTTCTTTTAAATGATATGTTTTATTTAATTGATTTCGTTTCTAGTATCTTTTATATATCTGTGCTCGTATGCTCGAACACCAAGACCTTAGTGAAACTAAACATTATATCATTTGTTTTTAGATCTTTGTAACCTAGGACCATGAGCTCAATAAATTTCATTTCATTTGAATATACATTGACATAAAAAACATTTAAGTTACGTTCGTTGAGGAAATATGTAAAAACAAATTCCGTATGCATATTTTCAATTTTAACTTGCAATATCTTAAGAGTGTTCAATATGCAATTTTGTTGTTTGACATCGTTATTTATCTCAGAATCTGTGAAAGCTACATCTTAATATTTAGGGAAATTATACTTCAAAACTTTTATCTTGGATTTGGTGTTTTCGAAAACACTATGGGTGAAAAATGTCTCGAAAGTATTTTTTTTTAGTATACATATTTGTTTTGCACACATTTTACTTTTTATCTCAGGAACAGTACCCTATTTTTGGTGGGTTTATGTTTTGTCAGGAAACCTAAAAGTATTTCTTTAGTTACGTCTTTTAATTTTTCGATATATTGCTTAATTAATTTGCAATAAGGTAAAAACCGTTTTAGTGCTTACGGCGATAGAAAATTGCGTTGCGCGTCAATCGCTCTGTACTTTTCACTCTCATGAAAAACATTATTGTCGTCTCGCTCGACACTTTGTTCGAAATCCGTCTCGTAGCGGGCTGTGTTATTGACACTCTTAAATTTTTCACATAATTCAAATGAAATCATTACAATTATGGTTGGCACAGCGAATCCATTAGTTTCCGTATCTACCAAAAATAACGAAGGAAAGGACAAATGTTCATTAGGGATAAATAAATATTTAAATAAAAATAAATATATAAATGAAAGTTATTAAAATTATATTAATAATTAAAATTTTACGGCAATAACTTTAAATTTGTCTTATTTCTACTTGAAATTACACCTGAAATACCTAAATTTTATTTACAGGCGTTATTAAATTTTATAATACTGGAGAAGGTAATTAAGACAAGCTACTTTACAAACTAATAAACACTTGTAACTAACTTAACTTAAATTACTGACTACCATCTACCACCTCTCCGCAAATAAAAATAATAAGTACACAAAAGTAAAAATACAGACAAGAGAAGCAAAACTATTTATATTACAACGATTTTCTATTAGTGCAAGCACAGTCATGCGCCATTACGACTACAATAATAGCTAAATATACATATTTTTTCTTCTAAAAAGCTTTCTGGCAATGTGGGTTGCACATTACTAGTAGTCTTGTTAACCCCTCCAACTAAGCTGAATATGCTTGTGTCTGGAGTGGGTTCACGTCAATAGTGCAGTGGGTGGGGGATCCAACTCACAGCGGAAAAAACATTTTTTTTTTCCATAATTTGCTTTTTAGTTTATGAATAACCGGCCAAGTGCGTGTCGGGCCATGCGCAGTGTAGGGTTCCGTAGTAGCATGTTATTCAATGCAAGTCTTTACCCGTTATAAACAAGCAACTAGGTACTCCGTCTTTGTCACTTTAAAGGATTTATTCTAAGGATTTTGTATTTGGTACATAATTATCTAACATCCAAATTCATCGACTATTACTGCTAAACTAATAAAGTTATCTTAACCGCTATAATTTTCCTTTAAAGTTCATGAAATATTATCACGAATTTTTCCAGACTTTTCAAGCGAGCAGTTTAGCATTTAGAGGGGGGGGGGGGGCTACTGGAACAAAAATTTGCACTTAAAGTTTAATATTTCGTAAATGGAGCATTCAATCGAAAAATGGTATTAGCAACCTCGAAGTCATTTTAAAAGACCTATTCAACGATACCCCACACGATGGGGTAGACCATGAAAAAAAAAAATCATCCCCACTTCTCATATAGGGCCCCACACGATGGGGTAGACGATGCAAAAAAAATCATCCCCACTTCTCACATAGGGGAGCTAACCTAAAAAAAATATTTTTCGAAATTTTATTTCAGCACTTTGTCGGCGTCATTCATTTACATACCCCTACAAAATTACAGCTTTCTAGTATTAGCGGTCTCTTAGCAAAACCTCGGACAGACAGACGGACATGACGAAACTATAAGGGTTCCTTGTCAGGATTACGGAACCCTAAAAGCTATTAATAATTTAAGATCGTTAAGTTAACAAAACGAAGAAATGCCGCGCTAGTCATGTTGACTTTTTGGAGTTGACTGGAAAAGAAGAGCCGCATCTTGGTAGAGGCCTACGTCCAGCAGTGGACGAACACCGGCTGATGATGATGTTGAGTCATTTTCAGTACCAAGTGTGAAGTGTCCGTATCTCTGAAGATACTTATCATATCTCGAATCATATCTCGATAAAATTACAATGGGACCGAACTCTCTCAAATAAAAAATAATATAAATATTAAAATTTAAATAATTTCCCAAATCTATTAATAAATGACGGAGTTCTACGGTAAAAAACTTTTTTTTTTTTAAATATAGGCGAGTTGAAGTCGTTTAAAAATTAAGGAAATTACAGTTGCTCAACCAACTTACGTAGGAGCTGCATGTTGTGAAAACCAGTGCAATTATCAGTTGAAAACCAATGGGAAAATAAATACTCATTGCGTGGTAAACCGCAGGTTCATTGACCGGACTTTTTCGATAGAACCTAATGTTACTTCAACTTTTTTTATACTCCGTCGAAACATTTATTTCCTTTTTGATAGCTCCAGGGTTGGATTTAGGTTCTAAGAAAAATATCGACTTCTAACTAACTACTAAGACTAAGAGACAAAGTATTTCGTCTAAATGGATCGTACATCACTGGTTGTAGATTTACGGAACTCAGTTACTAATTATCATGGACGGCACGAGGTGTGAGTAAATTGTTGCGCATCGGTACTGTCGCGTGATGACAGCGCGGGAAACGCGGGCGGTTGTGATTGGCCCGTCAGCGCGGGAACTGTCACTGACGGACCAATCACAGCCGCTCATGCGACGGAGTGAGCGCAGGGAACCAAGCCACAAAGCGGGGGGTTGATAGCAGATCTCCACAGACTAAATCACTATTATTTCAGTCTTACTCCACTAAATATATTGAAAAATGTGTATACACATTCCTAGAAAGTATGTCCCCCCATTCAAGAGTGTGTATTTGTAGCAGTAAGGGTGAGGAGATAAAGAGGCAGGTTCCCAGCGCAGTTAACCGGTACCGATCCATACTGGTAAAATATTCCATTGTTTGATCATTTTCTGCTACCTGTTTCTTTAAGTGCGAGCACATATTATAATAACGTTGGAATATTTTACTAGTACGTATCGGTACCGGTTTGTCTGCTCCAGGAACCTGCCTCTTTATGTCCTCACCCTTAATGAGCTACCGTTCCAGTAGGACTTATATACATACTTAGGTGTAGGCGGCGCGGGCAGCGCGAGGCGCGGCGGGGGGGCGGCGCGCAGCGCGGGGAGCGCGGGGAGGACGGCGCGGCGCGAGGACGCAGACGCGGTGCGGTGCTGGAACTCTCTGGAACGTTCCAGACAATACATGATACACAACACATTACTGGATAACAATACATTCGATTGATTATGAATGCTGGCTGAAACATTGCTCTTACGACATTTAACCAGGCCTGTCTCACCCATGGACTTGCCGCGGTAACGTGAGTAACGTTCAAAATACGCTACACCGCTACTGACCGCTAGGTACGCCGGCAGGCCTTAGCGGTATAGCGCATATTTTGAACGTTCATAATCATATATTTATTTCCAAATACTTAACAATATTTATTGTATAGGAAATCTTAACTACATTAATCACATAGTTACAAATTTCATATATATATACATAGATAGACAAGTGTTCGCGCCAAACGCCTATAAAAACTGTGTAGTATACATCGATATACCCGGAATGTCACATTTTTTTTCTTACATTTCTCTAAGATTACCTCCTATTGAGTCACTAAAAGCTGTACAAGAAGAATATACCATCAATAATTCGAAAGCATTTTAATTATCTACGCCTGATTATGAAACTCCCGTTCAACAAGTTAAAAATAAACCGGCCAGTGCGAGTCGGACTCGCGCACGAAGGGTTCCGTACCAATATCTATAAAAACGGCAAAAAAAACATTTCCGTTGTATGGGAGCCCTACTTAAATACATTTTATTACAAGCTTTTATTTAACTTGCAATGTATGTATATATGTATGTCACTATGTATGTTCAGGTGGAATCTTGGAAGCTAAAGTAGACCCACTTCTCGATGTCCGATTGGACTCAAATTTGGTGAACTTATGAATCTTCGGTGACAACAATGATATGGTACCATGGAGCTGGTCTGATGATGGAGACGAAAGGTGGCCATGGCATCTCTGTGATAAAACAACATAAACCCACCGAGTTTGGGCTCGATTGATTGGCCACGGTATCTCTGCGATAAAACAACATAAACCCACCGAGATTGGGCTCGATTGATTCGTCATAAGGAGAACTTTACACCTAGATCTAGGGTCTGATGATGAAGCTAGAATGTGGTCACGGCATTTTTAATAAGAAGACGGTATTTATTTAACTAGTAGGTACCTATTATTTATATTTATGCAAATTGCACAGTTAACTAACTTACGTAGTTAGTTACGCAAATAATATCACCTAAATACTACAAAGTTTCTATTAAACCAGAAATAACCGAAATTTCAAGTAGCAAATTGCTAACTTATAGGCAGGGTTTCGAAGCGCATCCGGACAGCATGACGACGCTCGCGCGAATACGCGCGGCTATGGCTCGCTGCGTGATGTTACGTTACTCCCCCCGCTACCCGAACAAGCGGCAAGCAGGAGCAACTAATTATTATTATTTAGGTACTTTTCGAAGGTAGAGTCACCACAATAATTTCATCAACATTTTCACGAAACATCTATAATATTATAGGTAATACCTTTAAAGGAGAAAACCTTGTTTATATATGTATATAATCGGGATCTCGGAAACGGCTCCAACGATTTACATGATATTTAGTATGCAGCGGGTTTCGGGAGCAATAAATCGATCTATTTTTTTTAGAAAACGTCATTTCACCCGTGTTTTTAGGCATTGAAAAACTGCTACAATATCATTAGAATACAAAGGGTAATTTCGGCGTATTTTAAGACGTTATGATAGCTCGGTGGAAGATCGATGGGTCGGCGGTTTGGAGGTCCCTAGTTCGATTCCAGATAAGGTGACTAACTTTCCATTTTTTTATCAAGTTCTTTTCTTTCTTTTGTGAGTAAAACTACTATTAGGAGCAAAAAAAAATGCAAAAACACTCGATTTAACAAAAAAAAAATATATATAATACCAAGCAAAGCTGGGTCATCGATATATTTTTCATTTAAACTTAACATTTATAAAATGTTAACGAGTTATGGTTGCGACGCTATATTCGCAAAATTACCTTCGTAATGAATATTTATTTTATTAGACAGTAGGTACCTGTATCACCATGCTTTGCTCGGTGTTATTTTTTTGTAAATCGTGTTTTTCGGCAATTCTTCGGCTCCCAATAATAAAAGAAGGAACTTGTAAAAAACGTAAAAATGACCATCTTGTCTGGACTCGAATCGGGGTCCTCTAGCACATAAAATATAATATACCTAGTCCCCTCTAGTTTCGTGACCGGCTTTGTTTTCTTATCGAGCTAGCCTTGTAGAAAGTGGCGAAACTTACCTTCGTATTCTAATAATATTGTAGCAGTTTTTCATTGGCTGAAAACACGGATGATACGACGTATTCTAATAAAACTGGCCAAGTGCGAGTCAGACTTGCGTCTCACACACGTAGGGAGGGCTACAAAAATATTAATGCCTGTAAACACAGTACAATACGAAACATAACAGAGTTACGTAGTATTATTATTATCTTTTCTATGACAGAGTTGTGAACCGCGTGCTTGTTTACTTTAACGCCATCTAACGAACGCTATTATTAACACAAAGTTGTTGTTCGGTTGTTGATCTCAGAGTAACTATTACTAGAGTCACTAGAGTTATTTAAACATGTGTTTTAAGTGTGACGTTCGACGTCTAGATGAAAGCTGAATGGCTCAATACCTTTGTTTTTTTTTGTAAATTCAAAGCAATAAGTTATGTTTCTGTTATATCTATAATATTTTTTATTGAATATGATCTATTTAATGTAATTTGACGAGTGTAAGTGCAAATTTTTAATTTGCCCATATACTGAATAAATGCTTTGACTTTGAGAGTAGTAATAGCATTGAGGTAAAACCATAGACGTATTAAAAATGATGGTGCACTGCAGATGTTTTGTCAAATTCAATTTAATCCGTATGCTTTAACGATAAGGTTGTAATTGCTTTGTAGAACCCAATTGAGAGACACCAGGATGGGAGTGTTTCCTTCTCTAACAACCTGATAGTCCTATATATGTTCTATACTATATATATGATATATATGTAAGTTGTCCATACAAAAGAAAGGGACAAACTCCGTTCAAGGTCGTTCTCATGAAGTCCGGTGTACGCGATCGAGTTTAATATGTAGCAGGTCTGTGGGTAAAACAAAGAGTTGTCATCCCGAGCAAATAAATTTTGTCAAACGGTTATCATTCACGCGGGGGCACGGGGGAGTGGTTGCCGCCGCCGGTTGTGACTAATTATAGATTAAACATATATCGCCTTACCGTCCTTACCGACAACGTCCAATGTATTTTTATTAAGAGAAAAGGATAGAATACGATATTATATAAAATGGCACCAATCATCCGTAAGTACTTAATACGCATTCAAATAAAAAAGATTTTTCCAAATCGGTTAATAAATTACGGAGTTATGCGTTAACGTAACACACATTCAAAAAACACAGTCGAATTGAGAACCTCCTTCTTTTTATGTCGGTTTCATAGAATAGTATGAATAAAAAAATAAACAAAACTAAATTAAAATCCGGTCCAGTCACTTGGGTTGGGAGCTAAGATACCACACACATGTCAAACTATTTTCTTCAAAATTTAAAAATAGGCAATTTCATTTCGCGCTATAATGTCACATCTGTTTACATAATCTACGAACATGGCGCCAGTAAACATGGCGTCGCGTCGTGAAGTGTCATTACAAATTAACAAAATAACGTTTTATGTATGCGGGTTTTAATTCGAAAATCTGAACTTAATTGTGAAAAGTGACTCCGTCGTCTCAGTTTGTTTTTCCTGACTGGTTTTTGCAGTATCTGAGGACACACGATGGCATTCCGGATACGCAATTTTTAACATAAGCGCGTGCTGTTGTTTCGAGTGCCGAGCTACGTGTGAGCGAGAATATGCCAGCCAGCTTACTCGCGGTATTCGACAATGCCAGTTCGAGATGTTCCGTCTAGTAGTATATGTCTACGAGTAATAGTTACTCTGAGGTTGTTAACACGCAGATGACACCTTGACCAGATGGCGCTATACAACACACAACAATACACGTTTTTTGTATGGGGACCCCCTTTAATTTTTAACTTTATTTTGTTTTTAGTATTTGTTGTTATAGCGGCAACAGAAATACATAATCTGTGAAAATTTCAACTGTCTCACTATTATGTTTCATGAGATACTGCCTGGTGACGGACGGACGGACCGACGGACCGACGGACCGACAGACAGACGGACCGACAGACGGACGGACGGACGGACGGACGGACGGACGGACGGACGGACGGACGGACGGACGGACGGACGGACGGACGGACGGACGGACGGACGGACGGACGGACGGACGGACAGACAGACAGACAGACAGACAGACAGACAGACAGACAGACAGACAGACAGACAGACAGACAGACAGACAGACAGACAGACAGACAGACAGACAGACAGACAGACAGACAGACAGACAGACAGACAGACAGACAGACAGACAGACAGACAGACAGACAGACAGACAGACAGACAGACAGACATAGACAGACAGACAGACAGACAGACAGACGGACGGACGGACGGACAGACGGACAGACAGACAGACAGACAGACAGACAGACAGACAGACAGACAGACAGACAGACAGACAGACAGACAGACAGACAGACAGACAGACAGACAGACAGACAGACAGACAGACAGACAGACAGACAGACAGACAGACAGACAGACAGACAGACAGACAGACAGACAGACAGACAGACAGACAGACAGACAGACAGACAGACAGACAGACAGACAGACAGACAGACAGACAGACAGACAGACAGACAGACAGACAGACAGACAGACAGACAGACAGACAGACAGACAGACAGACAGACAGACAGACAGACAGACAGACAGACAGACAGACAGACAGACAGACAGACAGACAGACAGACAGACAGACAGACAGACAGACAGACAGACAGACAGACAGCGTAGTCTTAGTAATAGGGTCCCGTTTTACCCTTTGGGTACGGAACCCTAAAAAAGGTCAAGTTGTGTTCATATAGTACTATTATTTATTCTGTCATTTAACCCTCGATCCGTCGGGTGGGGCTAAGTAGTTAGAATCCTCTAAATATTATTATAAAATGATTTAAAAATAATTTTACAGTAATAGCCCACTTAACTTAAAGGGATGTAAGAGAGCACAAATACCACCTCAGTGCTCCCAGCCAACCTCACCTGCCCATGGTCATCCCATCCTGCTGACCAAAAAACGAGACTCTGGAGACCGACATGTGGCGGTATAACCATGTCAAATTATGGCGTAGCTAAATACTACAGGCCGGTGACGAGCAGCAGCGTCACTGGTGCGAGGAGCTACGTTCTGCGATCGCGATCCCGCCTGCCCAGCGTGGCGATTAGGGCATATCCCTCCCAATGAGCCGAAGATCGAGCTCAGTTGCGTATCTTGGGAGAGGCCTTCGTCCAGCAGTGGACTGACACAGGCTGATTATGATAATGATGATTATGAACCCACTGAACATAGTTATATTATGTTTTTTTCTAACAAAACAGTGGAGTGTACATGGGTAGGTGCAATAGGCATACCTGTTAAAATCTTCAGCCTCGTCCTCTTCAAGGTTGATGAACTCCTGACGCTCTTCAGCATCACCAGAATACACGTTCTGCTCGCGCTCGATGACGTGAGCTCGCTCCCCGATGTGGTGCCCTGCAAAATTGGATGTTTTAGGATTCCGTACCTCAAAAGGAACAAGTGAATTATTAATAACTAGCGACCCGCCCCGGCTTCGCACAGGTTCAATGCTGATACTAAATATACTACAGAATGTCTTTATATACAACGTTCACAGCTTTTTTTGTCATTAGACAATACAAATTTGTTTTCTTTAGCGGTTAGTGCGTTGTCAGGCTGAAAAGCACGTTTTTATTAAGCAATAATTGTTATTTGGAAGAAATCGCTTTTAGCGATAAGACCGCCCATTGTACCTAGCATTAGTTAGTTAAGTCCTATTAATTATGTATTTTCTAAATTGGTGTCAATAAAGAGTATTTGTATTGTATTGTATTTTCCTCGTTAAAGAGCTTCGATAAACGCGTGCGATCGCTGCTTATCATAAAGTTCTAAAGGGCGAAACGCGGCCTTCGACGGCCGGTACCGCCCCAAACGGTTTGGCCCTGCCTTTAAATCTGTAATATCTTCGAAAATATTCATTCAAATTACATGCTGTAAAGGGCCATATTGATCTATATTCGATGCACAATGTACCTAAGGTACTTAATTGGATAAGGATTAATGCTGTATTGCTTAAGATCGCTTCGTAACATAGCCATTATTTCTCGGAAAAAGTAAAGGATAAAAAATGGTTATTGTGGGTTACCCCTAAAAGATAAACCATATATACCATCGCGTCCTTTTTGTACAATACCGTAGTACATTATTGTTGATCTATCTCGTAGGTTAGCAATGTAAGCGCAAAAAAATGTTTATTTACAACATGACATTAGAAACCTCTAAAATTATCAGTGTTTCTCTACTATACTATGCATTTATTATACATATTATAAACCTTTCTCTTGAATTACTATCTATTAAAAAAAACCGCATCAAAATCCGTGGCGTAGTTTTAAAGATGTAAGCATACATAGGGACAGCCAGCGGGAAGCAACTTTGTTTTATACTATGTAGTGATGATACTTACATTTTAAATTTAAAACCACCCCGACTGATTTGTATAAGTATAATTTGTTCATTAAGACCATTTCAATGAGCCTAAACACGACGTCTCAGACGAGGAGTTGTGGAGATTCCTACAGATTCAAGGTGATGTCTCAGCATTAGGTCAAGTTTACCATATTCTTGCAACATCATTGAAGTAACAGGATATTGAATTTCAAATTAATACATTTGATTTTAATAATGTAAACTACGCTTAACATATTGTAAATAGAAATATGACCCTTCAAAAATCTTAAAGAGGAGATTAGAAAGAAGGCATATACGAGAATATCTTATCGTATATCTTTTTGCAATTGGTTGGTCAAAAAAGCAAATGATAAGCGTAGCTACAGGAGACCTTCATATTTTGAGAAACAAATTTTGCATTCTAGAAGCATTTTCCAGGGTGGTAACGGGGGGAATACATTTGTATGGAAAAGGGAACCCTTCGTTTTCTCTTAAGCGGTCATCGACGTTGCTATGACGACGATGTAATCGGTTATATCTTATGATCGCGTTCACTTACAAGTTTGATTTTTTCACAGCCGAAAGAGACCGTACACACGAGTATAAGGTATAAGTTTCAACTTGATATCTCTACGCGTTCCAGAGAAAAATGGGTCGTGACAGACAGGCAGACGGACAACAAAGTGATCCTATACGGGTTCCTTTTTTCCTTTTGAGGTACGGAACCCTAAAAACGTATAAATCAAAGTAAGTTTGCATCAAAAGCCACCTAGCGAACTTTTTTATTAATAAAAACGGAAAAAAAACAGACGGTAACCAAATTTTTCAGTCTATACGATCCAAAACTTCCAGACGATTATAAAAACACCGTTTCATTAACTTTTCCATCGGTGTATTTATAGGCGCGATGTAATCACACTCTAGTCTCGGCAAACACACAAAAAAAGCAAACAGTGACGTCATACCACAGTGGTGTATGTTGAACTGGAAGCTGTGTTGAGAGGCAAGTACTAATATAATTTAGACACTTAGCTCTATCAAACTAGATATAGTCTGTGCAAAAAGAGAACCGTCGTAGAAATCGTGGACGTGTGTGTTGATGGTTCAAATGTACTGTTTTTGATAGTGTTTTTGTTGTGTTGACAAGACTGCTCTGTCATTGCCAATACGAATAAAAATTTTGATATCTTGGTAGGTAACTAGTCTTATGATTATCGGGTAATACTAGGTAGGTTACCTTCCTTCATTACCTTTTCAATGTTAGTTTATCGTAAAGCCACGACGGTTGTCTTTTTGTACAGACTCTAGTAAGATATTAGGGTTAACAAGATGAAGTTTTGTTGTGTTCTGGAGCCCCGCAACGGTGCCAAGTAGATCGGCGATACGTCCAAGTGTTGAGAGGTCTGTATGACGCCGCGACTATGACCGTTCAAGTACAAAATCAACAGACTGAACAGTAAACATATCCCCTTACATTGAAGTGGACAAGGGAACCTTATTAACCGACTTCAAAAAAAGGAGGAGGTTTCTCAATTCGACCGTATATATTTTTTTTTATGTCTGTTCGCGGATAACCTCGTCGTTTATGAACCGATATTGATTATTCTTTTTTTGTTGAAAAGGAGATATCCCAAGTGTGGTACCATGGTAATTTTATCGAGGTCTGATAAGTATCTCCAGAGATATTGAGATAAACACCTCAAAATTACGACTGAAAATGAATAGCGCGGCATTGAAGTCGGTTCTTTTTTAGTTTTTAAACGATATTATTTCCCTCAAACTGTTCACAAACGCTCTAGCTAGATAATTCGAGACGCTGAACCAGTAAGGACAGAGCATAAATAACAACGATGACACCTCTCACACCTGAGATTTTCTGACGATATCGTCATCATGGCTGAGCTGAAAGCTGAGTGTTAGTTAGATATATCGAGTGATATGCTGAGTACTCTAGATGATTATTCTGCACGCATCGGTCTCTGGATGAACTTGGATAAAACCAAGATCATGTTCAACAAACATGTTATTCCTGAACGGATTGCCTTAAACGGAGTACGGCTGGCAAACGTGTCATCAATATCGAAAGCTGTTTTCAGAGCATTTTGAGAGTCATAGGAGTACAGTACAGATCTTCAAGGGCAAACAGTGGCGTGGAGAGATTGCCTATATTTGAGTTAGATATTGAGTTTTTTCTCAATATTGTTGTCTTAAAATCAAGCAAAATACCTGTCATTAAGATTAGCAATAGAAAGAAGATGACACGCGCCGTATGTGAAGTCGCCCTCTATTTTAAAGATTTTGCACAATAATATCGACAATTCAGAGAAATTCAGCGTACTACGTACGACGGACTCCTTATGGGCAGTTGGGGGCCTTATTTAATGCTATGATGTGCTAAGAGGCTAGACCAGGTAAAAAAAGCTGGCCAAGTGCGAGTCGTACTCGCTCACGTAGGGTTCCGAGTTCCGATTGAACAAAATTTACGGGAAAAATAAGTATTTTGTATGGGGACGACCCCCTTTAAATTTTAATTTAATTTAGTTTTTATTATTTGATGTTATAGCAACCATTATAATACACACTATGAGCAAATGTCAATTCTTTTCTTTATTTAGAACGGTGTGTAAGATCGAGCATAAAACGCCTGAAAAAACACGTTTCTTGTCCCCCTTTATTTTACTTTATTCTGTTTTTAGTATTAGTCATAGCGGCCATAGTAATACAATCTTTGTGAAGATTTCAAGTCTTTATCATATACAGTGTGTCTGGTCAAGGACTAGCGATATTTTAGGTACTTATATTTCGAAATTTTTTACATCAAAAAACACTATATAGAGATATTCTAGAGAATATCTCTATATAGTGTTTTTTGATGTAGACGAGAATGTTCAAGAATGTTCGAAACCGGTCGGAGTTAATTTTCCGGTAAATAAAAATATTTTACGTGATAATAGCCGTTACAAACTTTAATATTCTCTACGTGTTTACAAAAAAAACATATCTCTCAAAGTTTTGATCCCACTAAGATAAATAAACTGGCCAAGTGCAAGTCAGACACGCACTCGTAGGGTTCCGTACCACACTACAGCTTTTTATAAGATCGAGCAAAAAATACCACTATAATTTTTCGCCAGCAAAAAATAATAATTAATTAGCATTTTATTTCCTCTAACGCCTTCTAACGTATAACAAAGGTGTTAGGGATCGGCATTTCAATATAACCCCATCTATGGACGCTTAAGTAAAGCGTTCATAGATGGCGTTATATTCAAATGCCGAAAAAAAACACGTTTCTTATATGGGGTCCCCCTATTATTTTTAACTTTATTCTGTTTTTAGTATTTGTTGTTATAGCGACAACAGAAATACATCATCTGTGAAAATTTCAACTGTCTAACTACCACGGTTCATGAGATACAGCCTGGTGACAGACGGACGGACAGACAGACGGACAGACAGGCAGACAGACAGACGGACAGCGGAGTCTTAGTAATAGGGTCCCGTAGTAGTCTTAGTAATTGGGTAGGGTAACGGAACCCTAAAAATGGGCTTAGTCGAAAGGTAACAATATTGCCTATTGTTAAAAAATACGAAATAATGTTTAACGTTACCGGATTTAAAATAATAAAATGAAATATTTTAAAAAAATAACAAAAAATTATGCAATTCGACAAATTATTGTAAATTACTGCAAAAACAGCGTTATGACTCGTATTATTTTATTACTAGATCGATAGATTTAGTGCTAAGCTACAATACAATATTAAATTTACGGCTTTATGTTAAATTTTGTTTTTACTTTAAAAAATATTGTGATAGCGAATGCGCAAGCACAAAAGACGTTTGTTGGAATCCAAAACATAAAACCAATAAAAACACTTAACCTTTTAAATTGTGTTTTTTTTATATAAAAAATGTCGAAATATAAGTACCTAAAATATCGCTAGACCTTGACCAGACTACCTACTTCGTGAAAGTTTCAAGTAACTACCTATTACGGTTAAGGAGATACGGGCCTGTGAAATGCGGACAGTAGTCTCAGTAATAGGGTTCCTTTGGTACCCCTTGGGAACCCTAAAATTGACACACGCCGTATGTGAAGTCGCACTCCATTTTAACCGACTTCCTAAAAAGGACGTTACTCAATTCGACCGTAAACATTTTTTTAAATTTTTTTTAAATGTTTGTTTGCGGATGGATAACGTCGTCGTTTATGAACCGATTTTGATGATTATTTTTTGTTGAAAAGGAAATTTCCCAGGGGTTGTACCATAGTCTGATTGGTATATCTAGAGATATGGAGATAAACACCTCAAACTTGGTACTGAAAATTAATTGAATTCGGTTATTTCAGTTTTTTAAATGATCTTATAAAGATTTCAAACTAGATTCAGTCAGAGCATTTCAGCGTAATACGACGGACTCGTGCGCATTTTCACAGTTAGGGGCCTTATTTAAGGCTATTATTGGCCGAAAGAGGCCAGGTAAAATAACTAAGGTACGAGCAGTGTCTGTAACTGACAGACCGACATGACTGTTCATTTTGCTATAAATCTAGCCTACACTCAATCGAATACAAGAAATAACAAACATTACGTGATATGACATAATGTTACTATTTCGGCGACACTGAAATTCCACACAATTATCATGTGTATATTTTTGTTACAGCATGTGTAGACATATAATATAGGTATGAATATAAGGTGAAAAAGCGTGGGAGATTTCCGCTATGAGCTACAATTAGGTAAAATGGTGTTTTGTGCCAAACAATTTTTAATTTGCACAAATCTGATACATACATTTAACTTTTTATGTTTTTAGGGAATCCTTTGATATCTAAAATTCTTTGTTTGAGAATGAGTTATGGTTTTAAAAAGCTATAAAACACACTTACATAAGAACTTTTTTTAGGGTTCCGAACCCAAAGGGTACCAATGGAACCCTATTACTGAGACTTCGCTGTCCGTCTGTCTGTCTGTCTGTCTGTCCGTCTGTCTGTCCGTCTGTCACCAGGCTGTATCTCATGTACCGTGATAGTTAGACGGTTGAAATTTTCACAGATGATGTATTTCTGTTGCCGCTATAACAACAAATACTAAGAACAGAATAAAGTTAAAAATTAAAGAAAAGTTTAAAAAAAGTTTTTTACGATAGCGCAGCGCCACCTATCTAGTTGCTAAGATGGCGCTATCGTCTTTACCTTAATCTGAATCTCGGAAGCGGCTCGAACAATTAAATAAAATTTAGTATACCTACAGGTGATTTCGGGGGCGATAAATCGATCTAGCTAGGAGTCATTTTCAGAAAATGTTGTTTTATTCGTGTTTTCAATAATCAACTTTATTGATAATCAACTTAAAATATGACTCTTCCCGACATCTATTGGCGAGTAGAAGTACTGTATCAGTAAAGCAGTTAGTTGCTCTCAATTTAAAAAAATAGTATTATTATTCGTCAATAGATGTCGGGAAGAGTCATATTTGTCTGTTTAAGTGGCAAAAAATACCGAGCAAAGCTCGGTCAACCAGATATTTAATAATATTAATTACTACTATTACTATTACTACTATATAATACTATTCTACCTTTGTGTTAACGTTTACTTAATTGGTGTTAGAAGTTCGTTAGAAATTCGATAGATGGCGTTCGGAACCCTCCGTGTGCGGGACAAAGTCTGACTCGCACTTGGCCAGTTTTATTTTCATAGGTAAATTTACAGGAAGATTTTTTTTTTAAATTGCAAACTGTGCAACCGTATGGTCCATATCTTAACCGATGGTAAGTGACGAGTCGAGGATGGAGATGATGATCATGAACGCAGAACCAATTACATTGTAGAAAATAATAGCTTAGACATAATTAAGATCGTTTAAAAACTAAAACAATCGACTTCTATGATCCGCGAGTCAATTTCAGTAGCAAGTCTGAGACGTTTATCGTCATATCTCTGGAGATACTTATTAGATCTCGATGAAATTAAAGATTCAGACAAGACATCAACAAAAATTAATTAACATTTTCATAATACTATTATTTTTCCTTTTATTCAATTGAAATTTGACATTAAAATTTATTATCGACAAGGTTTATATGGTTATTAATTATTATGTTATATTATTTTGACAATTTGCAATGTGATTTTATGTAATTTATGATTGAGATAATAACATTATTAATTAATTAATTATTGAATGCCATTAAGGCTGGATACAGAGAGCAACTATCTAAATAATAATATCATCTTTATAACTTACCTGTATTCTCAATAAATGATTTGATTGATTGATTCATTGAAAAAAAACATACAGACGAATTGAGAACCTCCTTCTTTTTGAAAGTTGGTTGAAACAGCAACATAGATCTTTTGCGGCGGGTCCCAAACTAGACATAGCCTGTATCTTGGGAACCCTTTCAGTACTTGAAACTAAAAATCAGACCTGGGTCCCTCATCAAACCGTCATTACCAAGCCCAATTTGTCAAAACGAATCATATGAGCCTAATAAAGTCTAAACTATATAGGTATCTTCTGGGTAGGCGTGCTCAATAAGTAGTCAAGTGCTACCCACTACAATGTAAAAAAAAAATCGAGTGTTTTACCAGTAACCACGGAAGAGTTCCACTATCTGCCTCCTAGCTCCATCATCATATCCGCTGCATTTCTTTTCGATATGACAATAAGAAGTAGATTGGATTGACTACCAACATTTGATTATTTACATTGTTTGTTACAAGTGAAGCTAATATAAAAACAGCTTGACCGATTTCGATAAAATTTAAATGGGACCACCTGGGAAGGATACGCTTTGAAACAAAAAAAGAATCTACCAGATCGGTTCAGGCATCTTCGAGTATTCGGTGAACATACATAAAAAAAACCGACGAATTGAGAACCTCCTCCTTTTTTGTGAAGTCTGTTGAAAAGGGTTTTTTTAATATCATTCAGGCTAGCGTTTGACCACTATCTCATCTTGGGTTGGGTGGTAAGTGATGATGTGGTTTAGGATGGTAGCACGTTAGGCCTAGAATGGGAACTGGCTCACGCCAGTAAAAAAAATATACGGTCGAATTGAGAAACCTCCTCCTTTTTTTGAAGTCGGTTGTGAAAAAGGAATGTTATTACTACATCTACAACTACTAAGTTCTTATCATACTCTCTGCCGACACTAGAACCATTCTGGTTGTTTTTGGTCAAAAAAGGAGGAGGTTTGTTAACTGTTTGTTACCTCAGAATTCCATCAAATCTTAACAGATTTGAAAACTTCCTTTTGTGTGAAAGATATGTCTCCAGTTTGGTCTCATTCAAATTTTATTGAGATCTGATAATCATCTCCGGAGATATGGAGATAAACAATATAAGCAGATTTGTTTACTTTGATGACATGATTATAACTTTACACATGATTATAATATAATGGCTACTTTAGACTATTGTGGCATGTGAAGTTGATTTTTTCATTTTGTAAGATCATAACATATAACTATAATTTACCACATTTTCCTGAAAACTTTCTCAATATGACTGTCTGAGAAATTGTTTGTCCTTGTCTCTACCCTCCCTAAATACAGACTTACTTACCAATAGACATCTTCTTAGTCCCGGTGCGCGAGTCCTGTAACGTCTCGCGAGTTTCCTTGACTCCGTTGGGGCCAATTTTTGTACTGCTCGACGAACTGTACACCTGGATAGATAAGGTTTATATTATAGTAAAATACGGGCTAATTACTGAACATTGATGGTAATAGGGATGCTGCCTGGGTAAAAAAAATTTAATTCTTTTTAGTCTATCAAAATTTGAAAAAAAAATTGGATTATCAAAAAATATTGGACACATATTTTTTTTTACAAATCAATAGAAATTGACAAAGATAAAGAGCTTTAAAGTTTGGGATTGGGGGCTCAAGCCATCACAAGCCGCGAATAATAAGATTGTTTAAAAAACTTAAAAGAACCGACTTCAATACCGCGCTATTAATTTTCAGTACCAATTTTGAGGTGTTTATCTCCATATCGCAGGAGATACTTATCAAACCTCGATAAAATGACCATGGTACCACACTTGGGATATCTCCTTTCCAACAACAAGAAAAGAATAATCAAAATCGGTTCATAAACGATGAAGTTATCCACGAACAAACATAAAAAAAAAAACTATTGAATTGAGAACCCTCCTCCTTTTTTGAAGTCGGTTAAAAAGTAGTACAATTTTTAGCGGTTTGTGACGTCACGCGGAATTTCAAAGCTGTGTATTTTCATATTTTTTTGTTTAATTGACAAATAAAAAAAATATGTATCCAATATTTTTTGATAATCTAAATAACGGACTAAAAATATTTTTTTTGTGAACCAGCCTATTGTAAGAGACATGCAGCATGTATAAAGATGCTAAGCAACATCTCAAATTTTCCTAAAGTATGTTTCAATTCCCTGGAGAAACTTGCAATGTGCAATGCTTTCTGGTATTATTGGTTATTTCGAGTATTGATAAATCTGTGAGCTATTTAGTTGAATTTAAAATATCCAAAGTATCCAACCGCTCGCAGCATTGTGAATAGCAAAGATCCAAGTCGAAATAAAGGCAGTTTCGAAATTCGAATTTGCTTTCGAATTATTGAGAATAACCCTGCAGGTCAATCAGTGGCATCAATCTGTTTTGGCTTGCTCCGAGCTATGGGACTAGTGAAATTCGCTTGGGAGTGGATTGTTTTCTTTTTTTTTTACATCATATAGGCTAGCGTTTCACCGCTATCTCAGCTGTTGGTAAGTAATGATGTGGTCGAGAATGGTAGCACGCTAGGCCTAGAATGGGAACTGGCTCTCAAGGATAGCTGTTACCTATTGTAGTAGCTTACTTACTTGTTTGCTTACTTAGTGTAGTACTTGTTTTTATTTGACTGTTAATTTGAGAAACCCAATAGTTTTGTTTTCCTAATCTATATAGTTTTCGTTTTCCCCTTCTATGTTTTTAAAGGTCAAAGTAATAATTAATAACCTGTGGTTTCCCGTTAGGTCCACTCGACATCACCACAGTGCTGGAACTGAAGGAACTGCCAGAGCTCATGTGACCTCCATCCAGATCTGCATAAACACAACAAACATTTCATATATGTTTAAGCGCCTATAATGCTATTAGAACTCAATGTGTGTTTTGTAATACCAACAATGATGAATGATAACTATTTTCACAATATTTTGTTGATAATCCTTTAAAAGACAAATTTTTTTAAATTTTTTTTATAGGCTATCTTTTGAACACTATCTCACCTGCTGGTAAGTGATGATGTGGTCGAAGAGGGTAAGCATGCTCAGCCTAGAATGGGAAGACCTCTATCTCACCGGCTGGTGATAATGTGGTCGAAGATTATTTTGATTTTAGTTTTATCACCCTTTCCCACCTGATTGTACTTTAAAGTCTAGGTCTTGGAAATAGTACTTCTAGGTATAATAAAAATTTCTAAAAAAAATCTGTTTCCTTTTACCTACCTTATTATAATAATAAAGTTCAGAAGCGGAAATTTGTTAAAAAACACTACCCCATGGGGAAAGAGTTAACTGATCGGCTAGCTTTTGACAACTACCTTGCCTGGTGGAAAGCCATGATGTGATCATAGATTATAAACATGCAAGGCCTAGGATGGACACCTAGTGCTTTGTTTGTAAAAATCAGCTCTCTGTGCACAGTATGACATCTGCACCACTCTGCCACCGCAGCAGTTCAACACAAAATGCTTAAATTGAAAGAGACTGAATTGATAAGGGTATCAATTCAGCCATGAAATAGGAATGTTTATTGATTTGAATCACAAGGTGTCCCAAAGTGTGACAAAATGTGAAATCACAGGGCATGTGAGACTTAAAATCTTTTGTCTTAAGGTAACAGGTGCAGTGTAGTGAAAGCCAAAATTCTGTCTATCTAGAAAAGTCAAAAGTCACAGCATTTATTCAGTAGGATTTTGGATTATTATTTTATAATATGAAAATGTCCTGTCCATGTATTATGAAAATCGAGATAATTATGAAGTTGTACAGTAGAAGTAGTGTTGCAATAGCTGAAATATTTAAACAATACACATACCTGTAAACAATCTGTTCAATGACGGCATCTGAGGCATGAATGGCATGAGGGCTCCGCCGTGCCTCGGGCCGCCCATCGCCATCGGGCCGCCGCCGATCGCCAGAGGACCGCCACCGCCGAGCATCCCGAACGGGTCAGAGAACAACGAGTTCATCATATTGTTCATTTGACGCATATGCCTCATATGAGATCTGAGAAAATGACATGTGCGATGCAGCAAAACAAACAATTTAGATGCAGATTTAGCTTCAATTTTACTCTTACATGACTCATTTTTATTGAATAACAAATTAATACTCATAACAAGATAATCCAGCAACACACTAAGCAAATAACTGGAGCTAATAAAGCAAAAATTTACCCGAAAAATGGATCATCCTCCACGTCGCCCATTAGAGATCCAAAAAGCGACATGTTTCTGCGTTCAATAGACGCACAATCGCTTAAAATGTTTGAACCAAAGCAAATTTAACAAGTTGCTGACAAATGCAACTGTTTGTAAGATAAATAGACAGCTCGATATTCGTTGTTTCGGAATATCAAAAAACAAAATCGTTGATCGAAATCTCTAGCAACAACCAACTCGCGATTGCGAACACAGATCACTATATGTGTCAGAGAGTTGCGAATTGATTGTGAAAAAGAAAAATCCAATCCATTGTCAATTTGATTTCTTGATTTGACAGAACCATAGACTAGAAAGTCACAGATTACAAAAACCATCGACAATATCACTTGCTATGCTACATAGCATTTAAACCCACAGAGAATAGTCTGTTTATATCCGTGGCTACACTATTAAATTTTATTTCTATATTCGCAATGTCGGGAAAGAAAAGAAAGAATTTTGAGGCCAGCTTTAGCGGGAACATGAAAAAGTGTGTGACTGCGTGTGCCTTCTTTGTATTTATTAAATTTTCTTTCGAGAGTGTGTGTAAATAAGGATCATGTGGATTTTTAACCATTACGTGTCGGTGAATGTACGCGAGCGTAGGGAAACAGCATAATGATGATATATTGTTTAATTCGTAGGAAACTTAATGATAAATCTTAAGAAGTAAAAAATATCCAAAAATACATACTTTCGATCTAATAACAATGACTTCTAACGTTGGTTTTTTTTTATAGGTGTCTTATTGAGAGTGTTCTTGGCTAAGTTGTACATTACCTGACATCGAGTTGGAGGCCAGAATTTTTTTCACAGAAAGATCTTATTGCACGAAGGCTTTGTGTGAAGTTTTAACTTGCGGAAACTTATACTTTTCGAGATATAAATATTTCAAAATCGGAAAATACGCCTTACATTTTTGCATTTTAACAGTTTATATCAATCACAGATTACTTATATGAGTACAGCTAATCACAGTGAAGTTTTAATTTCCGGAAACTAACACTTTTTAAGATATTAATGTTTAAAATCGGAAATTTCGCACATTTTTACGTTTTTACAGGTTATATCACTACCACAGATTACTAAATACTAATATGTGTATAGCTAATTACAACAACGCAAATTTAACGTTTCGTTATACCCGCTATAAAGTTAAGAAATTTAAAAGTTCTACGTACGATTTTAGTTCTACACGAATCGATTTTAGGGGTGAGAGGTAGGGAGGGGGTGGGGGAAGGGGTAAAGCCCCACCCCCTTCTAGGAAATGTTGCGGAGACCCCCTTTTCAGAGATATGATTTTTTTTGTTTTGAACATTTAACAATAAAATCATCTAAATAAGTGAAATATTGGTAGGAAAACATTAACTGACATCAATTTTAGGGGGAGAAGGAGGCGGGGGGATGGGTAGAGCCACCCCCTGAAGGGGAAGTTGCAGACAGATATGTTTTTTTTTGTTTTATAACCAAACTTTTTAAAATTTAAAAAAAATTGCTGAAGTAGGATATGGTAAGGGTGCGTTGATGGGCTGGCACCGACTTCAAATAGAGACGTGGGTAACGCTTATAATAATTTTAGGTAAATTATTTTTCGCTTTTGAGTGCCTTTTTGTGGTTATGAAGTCGGTTTTATTTTTTTTGAAAAATAACTTATTTTACCCTTTTTAGTGCAAAAAAAGTTTTAATGAAATTACATGCATCTATTAAATTTCGTGTCTGGGCCGTTATACACTGACGGATATATACTTTTTGAAAATTTCAAGTGTGTACCTATAACGGTTAAGAAGATACAGATCTGTAAAGTGCGCACATATAGACACACGGATGGACGGACGGACGGACGGACGGACGGACGAACAGACAACAAAGTCTCAGAAAGTGTTCATTGGGTAGCCTTTGGGTTCGGAACCCTAAAAAAATTGACTTTAAATGCCGCGCTAAAGTGAAAATATTCACTAGTAATAATGATGTCATCAAGGTCTCATAGGACAATGTCCAAAATGGCCCTGTGCAATAAAAGCATCTGACACACGATAATTAATTGTCTATTTTATTACAATAATTCCAAATACTTTTATAACACGGACTAGTTGTATTCCAAAATGAATATAAAAAAGTATTATTTGCGATTATTAACATTAATTGCCGCCATATGGCCAACAGGGTACTGAATCACTCTACTACGTTATAAGAGGCACTTCCCTATATTGTGGATACCCGAATTATGTAAGCACTGTGTAGCCAACCTAACAACGGAAAGTATTATTTACGTAGTAACTATTATATAATATGTGGTTTTATGCTTATAATTTTTTTTTGCTGTGTTGATTGGTACAAAGTACGTTCATGATTCTGAGTTATTTAATTATGTATGCAGTGTCGCGGGACTGAAATGGCCGCCATCTTCGCCATATGTCATGTCATGTCAAAAAATATTAGGTATGTTTAAAAAAGTTTGCACTCTAACAAGACTTTGCCCGGTAGAACATTCCTGTGAAGACAAATTATTTATATTTATACATAATTATTAATTATAATTATTAATATATAATTATTTATTGAGGTGGCGTAATTGGGAGAACAGTCGGCTTTGATGCCGTGGTACCGAGTTCAAACCGCCGTGCACCAATGAATTTTTCTATCGAAAAATATATGTGCGCTTCTCACAGTGGCCCTCCGGTGAAGGAAAACATCGTTAAGAAACCAATAACCCCCGCATGGTGGTAGAACATATCTAGTGTCCGCCTGGCCAGCTACCACCCTCAAGTCAGAAAATCTGTCGCCAAACATCTAATGTGTTCCGGCAGCTATCCTTGAGAGCCAGTTCCCATTCTAGTCCACTTCTCTATCTTCGACCGCATCATCACTTAGCAACAGGTGAGATAGTGGTCAAACGCTTGCCTATAAGATATTACAAAAAAAAATTCCCCACCTTTATTTCTATCTCGCTCACAGTTACCGTAAGAATATCTTATATGCAATAGCAACCTCCATTGTGTATAATCTTCTTGGGACTCTTCTACTAAAACTAGTACAATCTCCTATGTTTGGGGTATTTATCTCCATATCTCTGGTGATACTAATCAGATCTCGATAAAATTAAAATGGGACCACCTCGGAAACGTATCCTACCAATTAAAAAAGAATCATTTGAATCCGTTCACAATTGATGGAGAAATCGCGTAACATACACACAAAAAAAAAAAAAAAAAACATACAGACGACTTGAGAACCTCCTCCTTTTTTGTGAAGTCGGTTAAAAATTAGAATCCAGACTAATATTATAGTAAACTGGCCAAGTGCAAGTCGAACTTGCACTCGTAGGGTTCCGATTCCGTACCACACTACAATTTTTTATAAAATCGAGCAAAAAATGCTGAAAGAAATCACGATTATTGTAATAAATTGATAAATCGATCTAGCTTGGTTTTCATTTTCAGAAAATGTTGAAAGAATAGTTAGAATATGTAGGTAACTTTCGCCATTGCTACATTGTTACGATAGCTCAGTGGGAGATCGATAGGATGGCAATCTGAAGGACCCCGGTTTGAGTCCAGAAGAGATGATTAATTTTTCCAAGTTTGTTCATTTGTAAGAAGACTATTAATGGGAGCCAAAAAATTGCATAAAAAACGATTTACCAAAAAAAAAATTTCGAGCTCGGTCATCCAGATATAATTATATTATATTACATCACCGTGTCAATTCCAAACAATTATCAAAACAGAAGCCGCGTGCTTATTCCGTACAACGCCATCTTACGAACACTAACGCCAACAAAGTGAAAGTTAACACATAAGTAATTATAATTAATACTATAATAAGTAATTAATACAGTCAAACATTCATAGATGGCGTTATAGTAAAATACCGACAAACACGTTTCATGTATGAAGACCCCCTTTAATCAGGGCGAGCGAAGCGAGCCCTAACACTATCCCACAACCTGAGCACTTTTGTGGTGCACTTTACTGAAAAACTATCACGCCTATTGATTTGTGCTTTCGCATAATAATTTAAATACACATGTAGATGTGTTATCAGTAAAAAAATATATAATTTTATTAACATTAAAAATAGCCGGCCAAGTGCGTGTCGGGCCACGCGCAGTGTAGGGTTCCGTAGTAGCCTGTTATTCAATGCAAGTCTTTACCCGTTATAAACAAGCAACTAGGTACAATCGCCTTCATTTGTGCGTATCCACCTTAAGGAATGAATCCTGTGGACTCCTATTGAATTGGCATCTTGCTTCTGTCTATGTAGACATTGTTGACCAATGACAAGAAGGGACAAAGCCAAAAATTATATTTTGTTTTTGGTTTTGGCTCTTCTGATTGGTTAGAAAAATAATCGACACCTGCAACCGAAAATGTTTTGAAACTGGATACGCACAACTGTACGCGATGGTACTTCGTCTTTGCACTTTAAAGGATTTATTCTAAGGATTATGTATTTGGTACAAAATAATCCAATACCTAAGGTCAACGACTATTACTGCTAAACTGATAAAGTTATCTTAACCGCTATAGTTTCCTTTAAAGTTCATGAAATGCACTAGTATCACGAATTTTTCCAGATTTTTCAAGCCAGCAGTTTAGCTTTTAGGGGTGGGGGGGGGGAGACCATTAGAAGATCAAAGAATTAACTTCGCTGCGAACATAATGTTTGGTTACTAACGCCATCTGTTGGAAATCTAAAGAATTTACATCTGTCATCCAAATGACTTCTGGTATCAGTGTACCATTTATGGCAGATATATGCCATTTAGGCAGATTTAGGACCTAAATTGGACGTAGTTTAGCAAAAAGGATCCAATCCACACCACCCCAGTTTTTCAGTATAGCAGTTTAAAGTTTGACAGAGTATTTGTCACTCTGATGTTACTTAAAATTATTATTTTATTGTGTTGCAAGTTAAGATATTTTTTATGTTTTTTATTATGTATGCTTAATTAAGTATACTTTGTTATTGTTCGAGATATTTAAATAAAAGTGCATGTGGATCCTTTTTGTGAAATTATATTTTTTTAGTGCAGTATCTCTTTTTCAATTTCACGATAAACACCCAAACAATAAAATTGTTGATTTAATAATTATATTTTATAAATAAAACTGTCAAAATTATTACAATTTTAAATTTATTTTCATAGAAACTCAAGAATATTATATCAATAGGCATCGAGTGGCTTAACACAGTAGGTAATCATAATCAGTCTAATATTTTAATATATCCATACTAATATTATAAATGCGAAAGTAACTCTGTCTGTCTGTCTGTTAACTTTTCAAGCCACCGCTAAAACAGAACAAAGTTAAAAATTAAGGGGTTTTAAACAAAAAACGTGTTTTTTACGATAGTGCCATCTATGAATCGTTCATAGATGGCGCTATCGTGTTTACCTTAATTTCGGAATCTGAATCTGAATCTCGGAAACGGTTCCAACGATTAAATAAAATTAAGTATACAGGGGATTTCGGGGGCGATAAATCGATCTAGCTAGGATAAATTTTCAGAAAATGTTGTTTTATTCGAGTTTTCAATCATCAACTTTATCGATAATCAACTTAAAATATGACTCTATCCGACATCTATTGGCGAGTAGAAGTAGCTTTAGTGTTATTGTGTCGTTAAAGCAGTTAGTTGCTCTGAATTTAAAAAAAATAGTATTATTATTCGCCGATAGATGTCGGGGAAGAGTCACATTTTTCTGTTTAAGTAGCAATAATAGTGGCAAAAAATACCGAGCAAAGCTCGGTCAACCAGATATTTAATAATATTAATTGCTAACACCTTTGTGTTAACGTTCACTTTGTTGGTGTTAGAAGTTCGTTAGATATCCGTTAGATGGCGTTCGGGACCCTCCGTGTGCGGAACAAATGTCTGACTCGCACTTGGCTTTTTTTTGTTATTGTGCCAAAATTGTATCCTGGTAAAAAATTATATATAAAAATATTTTTTTAAATTTTTCTATGATGCTATGATGTTATAAAGCTCTCATTTTTTTATATAATATCTATTATTAGTCGTAAAGATATACAAAAAAATTGGATTAATTGCTGCAGTCTGTCTTGAAAAATTTTTTTTTTCTGTTTTTAACATTTTCTGCTTTAGAAAAAAAAACAATTGAGTTACTTTCAGAAAATAAATATTTTTTTAGAACCTACATGTTGTATAAATATCAATCAGATTTCTTCCGGGGGCACATTTTATTAGCTTATATATTAGCAAGGGCCTTTGTAAAAGTTTGAATGAGAAGGTAAACTTTATTTTTAGGGTTCCGTACCTCAAAAGGTAAAAAAGGTACCCTTATAAGATCACTTTCTTGTCCGTCTGTCTGTCTGTCTGTTCGTGTGTCACCACCGATTTTCTCAGGAGCGGGTGGACCTAGCAAGTTGAAATTTATACCAGATACTGAGATCTATAATCCCTATTAGGTGTGTAAAAATCAAGGTCCTGAATGAACACGATGAAAAGATATGGGCAAATTTAGATTTTCGCGAAAACTTGTAAGTACCAAAATGTACCTTCATTTTCAACATTTTTTATATTTTGGAATTTTTCCTTTACTTGCACTATAAAACCTTACTTTTAACCAAAATTGACAATTCTAGGTCAACCGAAAGTGCCCTATAGGTTTTGGGTCGAAAACCTATAGGGTACTTCCCTTTGACCTAGAATCATGAAATTTGGCAAGAAGCCAGTTCTCATAGCACGAATAAAGGAAAATAATAAAAAGAGTTGAAAATAAAAGGGTGTCCCCATACATACATACATACATAGTTCACTCCAATCAAGATAGGCCTCTGAGTTATATAAGCGCTCATACAATTTAGAGGTCCAGCTTAATTGGTACCAACCAACGTTGGTACGGAAGTTTCGGTGGGCGAGTCCAACTCGACTTGGCCGGTTTTATTATGCCTTATTTTATGCCATAATTCAATGATATGATGGCAAATTTTATGCATTTGTTGGAGTGGTTGGTGTTTTGGCAATTTTTTTGCCAGTGTGGGGCAGATTCGCTATTTAATATAAAAAAAACTGCCTTAAAATTATTACCAGGCAGAAAAACTACGCAAGCCCTCACAAAGCTCGGCTTTTAGCTAGTTTTTAACTTTATTCTGTTTTTAGTATTTGTTGTTATAGCGACAACAGAAATACATCATCTGTGAAAATTTCAACTGTCTGATTAAACACATAGGTAATTAATATAATTAATACAATTAAACGTTCATAGATGGCGTTATAGTAAAATGTCGAAAAAACACGTTTCTTGTATGGGGACCCCCTTTAATTTTTAACTTTATTCTGTTTTTAGTATTTGTTGTTATAGCGGCAACAGAAATACGTCATCTGTGAAAATTTTAATTGTCTAACTATCACGGTTCATGAGATACAGCCTGGTGACAGACGGACAGACAGACAGACAGACAGACAGACAGACAGACGGACAGCCGCGGAGTCTCAGTAATAGGTTAGGCAATATTTAATGGAGAGCAATAAAAATCTACACAAGCGCCATCTCTGGGTTTTTATTTGTCATTACTGTTAAATGCGAAAGTATGTGTCTGTCTGTCTGTGTCACTTGTCACGCCTAAACTACTGAACCGATTTAAATGATATTTGGTACACAGATAGTCTAATGCCTGAGAAAGGACATAGGCTACTTTTTAATGCGAAAAAAGGGTTGTAAGGGGTTGAAAGATGGGATGAAAAGTTGTATGGAAGTATCGTCATTTTCAAAGCTAGAAGCTTGAAACTTATTTCTTAGACTGTTGTTTCGATATAAATAAATTTGACATTCAAAGTTTGTAAAAGTTTTACCCTCAAGGTTGTAAAATAACAACAGTGGAGGGTGAGGGTAGGGGGAGTTGAGGGGGAGTGGAGGGGGATGGTAGGGGAGTGGAGGGGGAGGATAAGGGGAGTGGTGGAGGAGCAGAGGTGAGCTGGAGGGGAGGGGGAGGGGATGGGGAGGTGGAGGGGATGTGGGAGTGAGATGAAGGGCGAGATGAGGAGAGGGGGAGGATAATATGACATTCAAAGTTTGTGAGGGGATGGGGGAGGGAGAGGGGAGGAGGATTTGCGCGGCGTGGTACGGTGCGGTGTGTGTGTGCGGTGGTGAGATATTACAATTGGCTTAAATATTTAAAAATGCTACCCAAAGACACTATTCCACGCGGACGAAGTCGCGGGCACAACTAGTTTAAAAATATTCATATTTCCATCAAGGGGGGAGGTTTAACCCTCCTCCTTTTTTGAAGTCGGTTGAAAAGGAACCCTTATAGGATCACTTTGTTGTCCGTCTGTGATGTGGGTGATGGGGTAATGAAAAGCAAAGAGTATAACTCGGCCGACGTACTTTAAATCCTTCGCTCCGCTATGGATTCAAAATAGCGGCCTCGCTTGGTTTTTAGGGTTCCGAACCCAAAGGGTACAAACGGAACCCTATTACTGAGACTCCGCTGTCCGTCTGTCTGTCTGTCTGTCTGTCTGTCTGTCTGTCTGTCTGTCTGTCTGTCCGTCTGTCACCAGGCTGTATCTCATGAACCGTGATAGTTAGACGGTTGAAATTTTCACAGATGATGTATTTCTGTTGCCGCTATTACAACAAATACTAAGAACAGAACAAAGTTAAAAATTAAAGAAAAGTTTAAAAAAAGTTTTTTACGATAGCGCAGTGCCACCTATCTAGTTGCTAAGATGGCGCTATCGTCTTTACCTTAATCTGAATCTCGGAAGCGGCTCCAACGATTAAATAAAATTTAGTATACCTACAGAGGATTTCGGGGGCGATAAATCGATCTAGCTAGGAGTAATTTTCAGAAAATGTTGTTTAATTCGTGTTTTCAATAATCAACTTTATTGATAATCAACTTAAAATATGACTCTTCCCGACATCTATTGGCGAGTAGAAGTACTGTATCAGTAAAGCAGCTAGTTGCTCTCAATTAAAAAAAATAGTATTATTATTCGTCAATAGATGTCGGGAAGGGTCATATTTGTCTGTTTAAGTGGCAAAAAATACCGAGCAAAGCTCGGTCAACCAGATATTTAATAATATTAATTACTACAATTACTATTACTACTATTACTATTACTACTATGTAATACTATTCTACCTTTGTGTTAACGTTTACTTAGTTGGTGTTAGAAGTTCGTTAGAAATTCGATAGATGGCGTTCGGAACCCTCCGTGTGCGGGACAAGGTCTGACTCGCACTTGGCTAGTTTTATTTTAATTCGTAGCCTGGCATAAACGTATATAAATCTATATTAATATTATAATGAGAGAGTATTTGTATTTTTGTATGTTTGTAATGATTTGGCTCAAAAACTACTGAACCGATTTAAAAAATTCTTTCACTGATACATAGAATGGACTTTCGGAATGAAAATAAGCTATATATTATCCCGTATAAATCAAAGGTACATTCGTGAAGACCTAATGTGTAACCTAAGTTGGCAAAAAAACGGTCGAAAAAACACGTTTCTTACGAACGCTGCTCAATTGATAATAGATAGAAGAATATTTTCTATGGAAGAGTTGTACAACTTAATTAGACCTACAAAAAAGTCCGCGACAGCATATGTCTATCTCTTAAGGTTGACTCACAGTAACCACTTTAATCTTAAAATTTTTGTTAAAAAATATTACATAAATTCCAAGGCTATTTTCAAGTATATAGTATTAATTCTTATCCAAATAATTGCGTTAATTAGCTTGGCCACATATTATAGATTAAAATTGTCCTTTACAGTATATAATTCAAATGAAAACTCTAGAAGATATCACGAATTTCACATACACGTATCGCAAAATTAATAAAATATTTGCAGTGAAACCACAGATTAGGTCATAGTTACTACGAAAATATTATTATAGGCTTAGATCTATGCTGTAGATCCCCACCGATCACAATCAATTTGAAGTCAATATAGTATAATAATATGATTTATTGTAAAAATAATATTCATGTATATATATAATAATATAATATTTTAAACCACACCGACTGATCTATGTATAATCTTTTCATTAAAAGCATTCCAATGACTCTAAACACGACATTTAAAATCTGAGCTGTAAGTTGGTGAGGATTTGAGTATTCTGTAGAGTCTAGATGTCCCAGCATCAGGTCAATGCTTCCATGTTCTTACAATATCGTTGAAGAAGAAGATTTTCGAATTGATCAGACCTATGAAAGTTGATTTCATAGCGCAATTAACTGGAAAAAAGCTCATAGTTTTATAACGATTGAACGAATTTTCATGAATCAAAGCTAAGAAAACTCTCGATGAAGACATCTATCAAACAAAAAAGAACTATCAATAATAAAAACAAAATCGGTTCATCCAGTTAGGTGCTAAGATGCTACAGACAGACACACAGTTACACATGTTAAACGTATATTACCCCTACATTTTGCGTCGGGGAACGCGTAAGGTTACGGCGGCAGATGTTCACCTTTTTTTTTTAAAATATCTTATAGGCTAGCGTTTGACCACTATCTCACCTGTTGGTAAGTGATGATGCGGTCGAAGATGGTAAGCACGCTAGGCCTAGACTGGGGAACGGACTCTCAAGGATAGCTGCCGGAACACATTAGATGTTTTTGGCGACAGATTTTCTAACTTGAGGGTGGTAGCTGGCCAGGCGGACACTAGATAGTGTCCTACCACCATGCGGGGGTTGTTGATTTCTTAACGATGTTTTCATTCACCGGAGGGCCACTGTGAGAAGCGCACATAAATTTTTCGATGGAAAAATCCATTGGTGCATGGTAAGGTTTGAACTCGGTACCACGGCATCAAAGCCGACCGTTCTCCCGATTACGCCACCGGGCCCGGGCTCCTTGGTAGTAAGCTACTTTTTGGTAGATTTAATGATCCCACTACCACTGTACGAAAACTCATGATTCATGAATGCACATAAAACTTTCATTGGTAGGTATATAGCTAGGATTTGAACCAACGACCGTCGGGTCAGAATCAGGGTAACTATCCTTTACGCTAAAGGGCCGTCCAATACTACTACGTAAGTATTATAAAACAAATTCCATCACTGCGTCTGTCTGTCTGCTCGCAATAATCTAAATAGCTACTGAACGGATTATCATGCTGTTTTCACCAATAGCCAGAGTGTTTATGAGGGAGGTTTAGGTGCATAATTCGTTAAGGTTTTGTGTAAATTGGATGAAATATGACGATTATTGTTAAATATGTTCATATTTTATATTCGATGCAACAAACTGATGCAAATTTTGTAGGCATATATGTTCTACTCGTGCGAAGCCGGGGCGGGCTGCTAGTATTATATATATATAAGCTAATATTTCTACCTCCATGGGCTGAAGTATGACTTCTACTTGACTTTCCTTCTATCACTTTTTTTAATGATATAGGTAGCAAACAAGCAACTGATGGGGAGTGGTCACCGTCGCCTGTGACCACTTCCACTCAACACTTCCAACAGTAAAGGTGCGTACAGACTATATAACATAACATGCATTGTTATTTTACATGTTTCAGATAATGTGGACACGGAATGTAATATACAACATGTTATTATAACATGTTGTCATATCATGTCTTATAACATTCCGTGTCCACAATATCTGAAATATGTTAAATAATAATATTATTACATAGTCTGTACGCACCCTAAGAGGTGGCACTAATGCGTTGCTGACCTGTCAAGATTCTTTTCACGCCCCTTTTGAAAAAACTCCATGTTGTAGGTCTGCGGGAAAATAGCAGACGGCAGTCATCAGCATCTCTTTCAATTTTATGATGGTATTACCACAGTAATGTCTGTCCATCCCGTCTTTCACAGGGCTTGCACTAGGAAGGTTGTTTATTCAATAGCTCTTGTCACTGCGCTCTGCGGTGTACCTGTACTAGAGGAGTGAGTTCTTGCCGTCATGGCATGCTGTCTTTGATAATATACATGTCTTTATAATCGAAGCATGCTGTAATGACTACCAAAGCGGGGCGATCACTAAAATATCCATTGATTGATCTTTTTCCACCTTCATATCCACTTTAACCCATTATCCACTGATTTTTGCAAAGTGGGTTTATTAGAACTAACGAGTGTCTGAGAGGAGAGGTGTCGACTGCCAATACATCTTCGCTCAGAAGGGCTATTCTATAAATTAGTTTACGCATCTCGCAAGCGGAATTCGCGGCGAGTCGTATTCGAAATTCAAATCGTAAAACGATTGTAATACGGTTGAATTTCGTAATTCGTAATACGAAATTCAAATCTCACCGCTTGCGAGATGCGTAAACTAGCCTGTAGAATAGCCGTGTGCTGCTCTGCCGCAGAGCCACTATAGTAAATGCCCTACAGATAGCACTCTTTAGGTTTTCTCTACTCTTATTAACCGACTCCACAAAAAAGGAGGAGGTTCTCAATTAGTTGGAATCTTTTTTAGGGTTCTGAACCCAAGGAGTCGGTTCGGAGTCTCAGTAATAGGGTTCCATTGGTACCCACCAATGGAACCCTATTACTGAGACTCCGACTCGAAATCCAGTAATAGGGTTCCATTGGTACCCACCAATGGAACCCTATTACTGAGACTCCGCTATCCGTCTGTCTGTCTGTCCGTCTGTCACCAGGCTGTATCTCATGAACCGTGATAGTTAGAAAGTTGAAATTTTCACAGATGTATTTCTGTTGCCGCTAAAACAACAAATACTAAAAACAGAACAAAGTTAAGAATTAAAAGGGGTTCCCATACCAAAAACGTGTTTTTACTATAGCGCCATCTATGAACGACTTTTTAACTTATTAATAAATAATATTAATTACCTACCATTGTGTAAACGTTGGCTTAGTTGGTGTTAGAAGTTCGTTAGATATTCGTTAGATGGCGTTGTAGTTAATAAGCATGTTTGGTATTGACACGGTAATATAATATAATATTATACTTATATATTATTATACTGCGGTTCGGAACCCTCCGTGTGCGAGACAAAAGTCTGACTCGCACTTGGCCAGTTTTATTTTTTAATGTTCACCTATTACTCGAAGATGCCTGAACCGATTTGGAAAATTCTTTTATTAGATAATTTATTAGATAAAAAAAACAAGCAAAGCAGGAGCAACTAACATGTATAGAATTTGTAGTAAAAATGTATTAAAAGTTGGGAGCTGTTCCGGATAGTGGGAAATAATTTCCCACTTAATTATATTTTGCTTTGAAATACCGGATAATGGGAAATTATTTCCCACTTTGTTAAACCTAAGAAAATCCAACAAATATCAATGCTACGAAGGCAAAAATCGAAAAAGGCAATCAGAAAACATGTCTAGTTTACAAGAATATTGTGTTTATGCACTTACCAGATTTTTTTTCTTCAAAAACTTTCAAAACTCCCACCAGAACCGGTCTTTTCGCAAAATATTTCAAACTGTGTTTTTGAAATTGACATACGATGACAGTTCGCGGCTTCGTATAAAATGTTGCAATTAGATTAGATTTAAAAAATCTGTAGGATAATTTTATGCCTGAGGTTGGTACTAACTGGAGTTACCAGTAAAGAAATAAAACAGAAATTTGACGGTAGCGTCAAGTGGGAAATAATTTCCCAATATTTGATTAAGGGTTAAACGACCTTAAATTATTTACCAACAGGTATAAGTAATCACTTTCCAGAACAAACTCTCCACATACTCTAGCAAAATTGTATGATTAAATATTAAAAAGGGAGAATACTCTAAATTAATTTCAAACATTATTTATTTCATATCATAATAAAATTAACGTCGCATTAACCAAACAAAACAAAATGAAAAACGACAATTTAACAGTTACAGTCACAAACAATCTAGGTACTTCAATTTTACAAAACCATGAACACCAATGTAAATAACACTGAAATAGGCACCGCGCAGTTCAGCCACAATTTCAATTACGCCCGAATACGGGACCGATACGAGTATCTATTATTAAATGGTTGCCGTTCTCCATGGAATGTCCATGCTGCTGAAGTCGGATATGATGTATAAACCACATCTTGAAGACCATTGTTACGTGAGCCATTTCGATACCCTTCGTATTTCGGAGAGTCCTGAAACATGTAGTACCTAAATTAGAATTGCATTGCAGCAGGGCTAGCAATTAGCATGGCCTTATCCCCGGGGGAAAGACAAAATATTTCCCTGTTTTTTGCCACTGACAGGAGATCAACACAACAATTTAAACGCTCGAAAGAATATCGAGTTGGTCACAGAATAATGAATAGTATGAAAACTCGTACGGGTCGGTTCGTCAAGAGATTGTTATTGACATAAGACTTGATAGTAATCGTTTCGAGGGTCGTAACGTAAGTATAGTAGTATGAGGGCCCAGTGTAGAGTTCAAATCCCCACCATGCACTATCTTTGACCTAGAGATAGTGGTAGCATATAGCATATAAATAATTTAAGATCATTTACAAAATGAAAAAAAATGACTTCTCATGAGTCATGCCGTGATAGTGAAAATATCCTTATAGTCATAATCATGTCATCAAGTTATCAAATTTGTTTATATTGTTTATCTCCATATCTCCGATCAGATCTCAATAAAATTTGAATGGAACCAAAAGCGAGGCATCATCTCTCAAACAAAAAAAAAATCAAATCGGTTCTGAGGTAACAAACATTAAAAATACAGTCGAATTGAGAACCTCCTCCTTTTTTGTGAAGTCGGTTAAAACGAACCACAACTCTGTATATAAATGATAATTACATTATGGGTAAATACTCTTAAAAAAGTTTGATTGACTTGCCTTAGCTGGAGCTATATCACCATGAGGCTGGTTATCCACCGGCTGACCAATATTTTGCATAGGTTGGCCCTTTACATGAGTTGTATTCGATATCACATTATTGTTGTGAGCAGTATCTCCTGCCACTCTTTCTACAGGTACTGCCTTGGCCCGACTTTCATTTACCAGCTGACCACCAAGTTTTCCTTCAGAAAATGATGATGGTTGAACGGGAGTCCTAATATTTCGATTGGTATTAGATTGGGAACCCTTATATTGATGATAGATGTTTTGTAATTGAGCTCTACTTGGAACACTTCCGACTGTCCTATTTGCCATCAGTGATGTCTTACTTATAGTTGACTTTACGTTGAATCTTGCTATATCTTTTCGTAGTTTACCCGAAGCAGGTTCAGGAGATAATGTCTGGGGAAGATTCGCTATATTGTTTTCGGTTTTAGAGTGATAATATTCAGCTGGGTACATATCCACAGGCTGCCCCAAGGTATTATATTGATGATAGTTGACACGTCTCATTTTATAAGGAAGATGGAATTTCGAGGTATCTACTGGTAAAATGGGGTCTTGAATCACCATTTGACCGATTGGTTTTATGTCATCTTGTGGTGGCTGCGATTTCTGGTGTATTTGTTCTTCTTGATAGGAGTTTCCTGTAGCTCCTTGATTTGGCATATTCTCTTGTTGCATAGTAGCATGATTGGCGGGTTCAATTGGCTGTTGTGGCTCGTTGTGGCTCGGCTGCTGCTGAGATTGACCTTGATTCATACCAGGTTGATTGGCATCATACTGTTGATTTTGACCTGCTGGTGCAAGGTTTCCTTGGGCTGTGTTTGCTGCTGCCGTATTTGCACCATTTACTGCAGTTGACATTTGAGAAGCATTCCCACTCATCATTTTCTGTATAGCATCTATCGCAAACCTTTTTTGGTTTTCAGGGTTCATTTGTATGGCTATGGCCATTGGGTCGAAACCAAGACCTCCATCTGTGCCTTGCATTACACCTGGGAACATCTCGTTGAATTTACTTATTCCTGGGGTGTGATGTCCATAATTTGTATTAGCCTGTTGAGGCGTTTGATTTCTATTACCTGCTGGAATAGAGCCAGGGTTTTGATTACTTTGTATCTGTCTAGCATTCATCGCGGTATTATTTTGTAGATTAGGATTAAAACCACTCGTCATATTTGCACCAGTCACGTATTGAGTAACTGGAGTGTACATATTTTGTTGATTGGGATTATTAGTTAATTTGCTACCATAAAGTTGTCCCTGTGTCATACCAGCAGGAGAAGGCGTAACCATTGCATTACTATGAGGCGGTTGCGGAGCATCAGTCATCGCGGCTCCAGTCATCTGGTTTCCTTCTGCTGTAAAACTCATAGGTTTATTTCTATTTTCACTTTTCATCATATTAAGTATCCCAGGCCCCATTCCACTCATACCTGACATTTGATTTTGTTGCATGTTTGTATTTCCTTGCATTTGCGTCTGATACTGAGATAAGCCCATGTTGTCTTGCACGGGATATCCCATTCCTTTTACTTGCATTTGATTACCCATATAGTTTCTCGTCATGTGGTTTTGTGTCATACCATCTCCTGACATTGAATTATGAGCTGGCATGGAATTTCCTTCAAGCGTAGAACGTCCCGTCATCATTGGGTGACCTCTATGCATCGTCATACTTTCTTGCGTAGGCATACCCCCTTGCATGGGCATACCACCTTGCGTGGGCATACCACCTTGCGTGGGCATACCTCCTTGTATGGGCATACCGCCTTGCGTGGGCATACCTCCTTGTATGGGCATACCGCCTTGCGTGGGCATACCACCTTGCGTGGTCATACCACCTTGCATGGGCATGCCACCTTGCATGGGCATGCCACCTTGCATTTGCATACCACCTTGCATTTGCATTCCTCCATTATTCTGCGTACCTTGCGGTCCAATGCCCATTTTACTAGCCATAGCGTTATTCATAACGGTATTTTCAGGTGTAATACTACTTAAATCGTTATAAACTTCCTTGACCACAGGCTGCATTAGATTTTGGTTTAAATATTGGTAAGTATCAGCATAGACTTTACGTGGATTACACTGGCCCATGCAGTTGTTTGAAAAGGGATCCCCTGTACCTCCACAGCCAAAATTTAAGGCGGTGCCTTGACCGTGACCACAGGTACGCCTGCATCCACCGAATGCCCCGTAACCTCCATTTTGTTGGTTACAAGAAGCTCCTTCCAGTTGATTGCAAGATCCACTTTGGTTTGAAAATAGTTTTCCCATACAGCCACTGAAAATACAATGTCGTTTATATAGATAAATTAGGTAGGTACTAGTTAGAGGGCACACACATTAAATAGCCTTCAGCAATGTCAGATTGTTGTGCTTGGCTAGCAATCATATCATTTACTCAAAGATACCTACCGTTAGTAGTAGTCTTTATCGTGGGTGGACTCATACATCTATTGCAGACGATTTGGGCAGTGTGTTTTCACAGCAGTCGCGTTAGTGGCTGTTTAAGCCAATTTTAAACTTTAGTTTAAACTTTTAAACGTGAAGTGTGGGAGACCTTATCGTTAATATTACATACTCAAATAAATAATCAAGTATGTTATGTATTAAAACATGATATTACTTTCTTGCTTTCCTTCGGGCGCTTTAGCCAGACCGTTTAATGATAGGACGTCTTTTTCATATAGGACTAGCTGATACCTACGACTTTGTTCAAGTAAACCAAGAATTTAGTAGCCTATGTTCATACTCATGCTATAAAGTATCTTCTTGTTCAATTTCAGTAAAATCGGATAAGATGGTCCGTTTAGGCGTGATTAGGTAACAAACAGACTAACAGACTTACAAACGTTTTTATAATATTAGTATATATGTATATATAGTATCATACTATCCATATCCAAATCCATCCATTAAATAGTATGGATGGATATGGATAGTATCGATGGATTCTTTTATAACTAACATTTTGGAAAAGTAGGTATTTGTCACATTTTTTATTAAGGCATCCGACATTATACAGATGCTTCAAATGATAAGTTTGTAGGACCAGTCCCCGTATCACGAAAACCATTGAATGAACGAAATGAACTAAATGATGGGGACGGAGCTATACAGCCTACATAGCTGCGTCCCCGTCATTTCGTTCATTTCGTTCATTCAATGATTTTCGTGATACTTACGGGGGCAGGGGGCCTATCACGAAGTTTGATAGGGATTGAAATGAACGAACATGACAGAGATGGAACTATACAGCCTACATAGCTGCGTCCCCGTCATTTTATTCATTTCGTTCATTCCTCAAACATTCGTGATAGGCCTGCTGCACTGGAGTGAAGATACCTCTGGTTCTTTATTTGCTACTACGTGACTATGAAGTGATGGCGATAAACAATACAAAATTATAAAGCCAATCTCGTTACAATACTAATATTTAACAATTAGACAATATTCCAGGGCTACCGTAGGATACGAATAGTGGCCCCTAGATGGTTTCTACTAATAAACCGCGAGCTGTGAAAAATTGTCATGGCAACCGCACAACATCCACACAAAGATATCGAGTTGAACCTCTGACATTCTAACATATCAGGGCATATCAGGCGTCGTTGAGAACCACTACACGTTCTTGCCTTTGAACATTGTCGCAGTCTTGTAATAACTTCAGGTTTTTTAGTTACCGATAGGCAACGTTTCGCTATGCTATAAATTCTACTTACACAATGGTATCTGACACAACAAAATCAAAAATTAATCCTATATGCAGATAAATTATACATACCAATCAGCGCTTTGCAGTTGATTCATAACACTACCTAATTCGTTTAATAGTCTATTTTTATCCAAAGCCATTGATGCCTATTCCTTTAATTTTTCAGTATAAAAAAACTACATAAAATTTTCGGAAATTTTATCTCTAACTAAAACTTGGATTAATTTACAATTTTGACTTAAATTTTCAAATGATTTGATTGATAACTTGAATTTTTTAAAATAACATTTTTGAAAATAGAATGTACACAAAAAAGTTTTATCTAAAAAGAATATTATCGAAATACTAATGTGAAAGCTTTTATCACATGAGTAAAGAAGGAATATAATCTGTGGTATTATGCTTCTATTTTTTTTTTGCAGTGTTGATTGTTACAAAGTACGTTCATAATTCTGAGTTATTTATGTTTGCCGTGTCGCGGGCGGGACTGATATGGCCGCCATTTTCGCCAAACGTCATGTCATGTCAAAAAATATTAGGTGCTCAAAAACTTTGCACATTAACAAGACTTTGCCTGGTAGAACATTCCTGTGAAGACAAATTAATTCTCCCCACCTTTGTTTCTATCTCGCTCACAGTTACCGTAAGAATATCTGTCAATAATACTTAAATTCAAAAAATTAAAACCACCCCCGACTGATTTGTATATGTAATCCAGGTTTATAATCAAAGCATACGTATAACTTTGTACATTGAGACCATTCCAAGGAGATGTCTCAGAATTAGATCAAGCTTACCATATTTTTGCAATATCATTGAAGTAACAAGATACTGCGACAGGACCATTTTGATTTTTTGACGTCCACGGTCAAAGGACTACGAGCTTACGAAAGTTGCTATCGTATTTTTTTTAACCAAAAAAGAGCTGATAATTTTTAAACGGCTGAACAGATTTTCATGAAATAAAGCTAAGAACACTCTCGACGAAGACATCTATCAAACAAAACAAACTAAATCAAAATCGATTCATCCGTTTGGGCGCTACGATGCCACGATGACAGACACACAGCTACACAGATACACACGTCAAACGTATAACACTCCTTCGTTTTGCGTCGAGGGTTAAAAACCAAAATCAACGTGAAGAAAGATGTAAAAACGTTATTCAAGGTCATATTTTTTGTCTTCAAAAGTATATGCAAAAGCAACCTCCATTGTGTATAATCTTCTTGGGACTCTTCTTCTAAAACCAGTACATTCTCCTATGTTTGAGATATTTATCTCTATATCTCTGAAGATACTTATCAAATCTCGATAAAATTAAAATGGGACCACCTCGGAAACGTACCCTACCTATTAAAAAAAGAATCATTTGAATCCGTTCACAATTGACAGAGTAATCGCGTAACATACACACACAAAAAAAAACATATAGACGAATTGAGAACCTCTCTCTCTCTTCCTTTTTTGTGAAGTCGGTTAATTATCAAGTAAACATAGCAAAAGCAGAATTTTAACGCTTTGAATGAGAAAAAAAACAAAAGTAATGAATTCCATTCAGCTGTCATCCAATCGTTTATGTCAGAATATTTAAAAAAAAAAATTAAAGTACGTTAAAATCAACCATACTTGTACTATTCATTATTCTGTGACTATACATGTAACCTGTGTTATTGATTTGTTTACATCGTCAAAGTTAGGTGTAGTCCTATCTATTTTGGATATCAAGGAAGTATCATCTGCGAACAAAGCAATATCAAATAGGTTCTGTACGAATGACGGTAAATCATTGATATAAACTAGAAATAAAAAAGGTCCTAGGATCGATCCCTGCGGGGCTCCCATTTTTATGAGGGAACCAGATGACCTGACGCCATTGACTTCAACCATCTGTGTTCTATTACAGAGGTATGATGACACTAGATCAAGTGCCTTACCTTCAACACCGTAGTATTTTAATTTGTAAATTAGTGTTTCATGACAGACACAATCAAATGCTTTTGATAGTCATAGATATAGATTTTCCGTGGTCAATCACTTCTAATGTGGTAAAATGTGTGTCCCACACTCGCGTGGAACAAATTACATAGTTACCTAATTTTTAACTGACTTCACAAAAAAGGAGTAGGTTCTCAATTCGTCTTTATTTTTGTTTTATTTTTTTTGTGTATGTTACGCGGTTACTCCGTCAATTGTGAACGGATTCAAATGATTATTTTTAGGAGAATGTACTGGTTTTAGAAAAAGAGTCCCAAGAAGATTATACACAATGGAGGTTGCTATTGCAAGACATATGACCTTGAATAATATTTTTACATCTTTCTTCACGTTGATTTTGGTTTTTGACAGATATTCGTACGGTAACTGTGAGCGAGATAGAATCAAAGGTGGGGAGAATTAATTTGTCTTCACAGGAATGTTCTCCGGGCAAAGTCCTGTTAGGGTGCAAAGTTAGTTAATATTTTTTGACATGACATGACGTTTGGCGAAGATGGCGGCCATATTATAACGTAGTGATTCCGTACTCTGTGGCTCAGACTACACTGAATGACTATAGTTTGGCTGTATACTCAAAGCTAAAGCTCGATAGAGTGATTCAATTCTCTGTGTAGACCTAGGATGATGGATTATAATCTAGGATGATGGATTATAATGGATGGCGCCATGTCAGCCATGTGACGTTGTCAGATCGACTTTCATTCTATCAACACATTGTCCTACCCTTTCTATCACAGGGGTCGCGAGATAAGAGTAAACGAGAAACCTAATATCAAATTGACAACCTCGCGCATGGGTGATCGTGTCCATTTTTGACCGGCTAGCAGGCCATAATATAGCGACGCATCATACTGATAAATTAAAAATTAAATAGAAACATAGCTTTAAAGACTGAAACCCTGTTACATGGTTAAATTATGTCGTGTTGTGCTGTGTTTTATCCATCAAGAACAACTAAAGGAGTCGTAACAGATCCAGAATTATCATTTTACACGTAAGTGTTTGTGGGCATTTATTCTCATATATAACCACTTTTTAAATCAAAATATTTATTTTGCTTACATTATATACATCTATTTCGTCATATAACTACCGAGGTGGTAAATGGTTATCATTTTAAAGCTTTAATTTATGTAAATAACAAACATTATTTTACGCCACCCGGCTAGTGATGTACGAGAACCCTCCAAAACTTTGTCGATAAATATAGTTGATACCCTTATAAAAAGGAATATATAAATTCCTTTAAGTGTAATATTATAATATTACACTATATAAACATATAAATCGTTTATAAACATTTTACACTAATTCTATACATATAAAAAAAATTGAAGTGTCTGTTTGTAATTCCAGATTAACAGCTTTTCACTAAATGCATATGAAAGAATACACGGTACTTATATAAAAAACAAAATTGTAAATTTTGTCTGTCTGTCTGTTTGTTCCGGTTTATCTCTGAAATGACTGGACCAATTTAACGGGACTTTCACTAGTAAAATGCTGATGTTAAAATATTAACTACCAAGTAACTTGGCTACTTTTATTTTAGAAAAAAATAAAGTTCCGCGAAATCAAAATTGAAGCTAATGAAATAGGGAACAATATCTGATTCAAATAGGGAAGGTTATTGTGCAAATTAAGCAGTGTTTTCTACCGCGCACAGCCCACGCGCATCTTGCCGCTGTCACTAAACGCGGACAAAGCCGCGGGACCCAGCTAGTTGATTTATAATATGAAGATTTTTTTTTAAGGATGGAACTGTTAGCTTAGGGCCTTGATTAGAACGAAATTTGAACATTTTTAACCGACTTCACAATAAAAAGATGAGGTTCTCAGTTCGCCTTTTTATGTTTTTTTATCTCATAACTCCGCAAGTTCTTAACCGGATTGGACATTTTGTTTTTTCGATAGATTATTCTGCCCGTTTGGTCCCATTGTACATTTTTTGAAATCTGATAAGTATCTCCAGAGATATGGACATAAACACCTCCAACTTTATACTAGAAATGGATAGCGTGGCATTTGAAGTTGGTTTTTTCGTTTTGTGAACGATCATAAAATATTATAAAAAGTGATCAAAGTAATTATGCGCAAAATTAGTAGTAACTAGGTACCTAATTATATTATCAGCACTGATACTCGTATTCAATCTATTATTACTTATGATAATGCCATTATATATTATATTTTTATGAAAAATGTGTCACAGTTTACCACATTGATATATTATATCATTTTGTTGTAGGTTTCCAAAATGTCCGAAAATCCAATCAATTGGATAAAGGCAGTAAGGCGTAAAAATTAGGATCCAACTAAACACTTCAAACTTGGTTCTAAACATTTTGAAAAATCAATTTTGTACATACTAGATTATCAATCAAGCTGGAACTGACACCGAGGAAACGGAAAAGAATAGAAGCTAGTGGAGTCAAGATAGAAAGTCTTCCTATAAGTCTTCCTCTGCGAGCAATAAAGGATGATGAAACGGTTTTGAAAGTGTTTTGATCGAAAGTGTTATAAGCTCTAATACATAAAAATCTGTTTAGCCGTTGTAAAAGTATGAGCATTTTTCTAGTTGATGGCGCTATGAAATCAACTTTCATAGTGATTATTTCGAAATTCGGTATCCTTTTCTTCAACGACAAAGGACACTGAAGCATTGACATGATGCTGGGACATCTTCTGGAATCTGCTGAATTCTCAACTCCTCGCCAACTTACAGCTGAGATGTCGTATTCAGACTCATTGGAATATTTTTAATTTTCATTATAGATTATACATAGATCAGTCGGGGTGATTTCAAATTTTGAGTATTGGAGAGTGGAGATCGCGAAACGGCAAACGTAGCGTAGGACGTCCTGTGACCAGGTGGAGCGACGGCATAAGCAATGCGGTGGGCAGTGATTGGAAAAGAAGATCTGAAAATCTGGCTCAGTGGCGCATCTTGGGAGAGGCCTACAGTCCAGCAGTGGACTAATACTGGCTGATGATGATGACGATACAATAGATCATACTATATTGACATCATATTACTTTATATCGTTAGCATTTACAAAAAAGATGTGCTAATTTTTCTGTAGTGGTAGAACTTCTGCTAGCCCGCCTGGACCGGTACCACCACTTTGCCAATTAATTTTCATAGGAATGTTTTTCGGTTGAAATGGCAAGGTGTCCAGTGAAATTACAGGGCATGTGAAACCTAACATCTTTATGTCTCAAGGTAACAGGCGCAGTGGAGTGACGTGCAAAATTCTGGACTGCCAGAATTTTCCTGTATCGCTGTATCTGTAATAGGTAGACGTCATCGCTTACCATCAAGTGAGAGTCGTGCTTGTCCTGTTACCTTTTACAATAAAAAAGCTGATTAATGTTTACAAAGTAAGTATGGCCTAATTTGTGGTTTCACTGCATTTTTTTTATTACTTGCGATGCGCGTAGTTTTATATGATAATTTATCTAATACTATAAGAATCTTTGTCCTGACATACTGACTGACTGACAGACAACGCACAGCCTAAACCGCTGGTCGTAGAGACTTGAAATTTAAAGAGTATATTTGTCTTAGTACGCAAGGGTGTACTAAGAAAGGATTTTTCAAAATTCACCCCGTTAGGGGGTGACGTGGAGGTTCAAAGTTTGTATGGGTAAACAAGATTAGATAGTCTTTTCTATTCGAAACTTCATACAAGTGCTTCAGTAAAAAAATAAGTAAAAACGTGTTTCAAGCTTTTTCAAAATTCCAACCCTAAAAGAGTGAAATGAGGTAACAAAGTCTGAAAACCAATATTGTTTCGGGTTGCGCTGAAATTTGGCATGCAGATAGTTGTTTTAACATAAGTATCCGTGAAGAAAAGATTTTTTAAAATTCACTCTTTAAGGGGATGAAACGGGGGTTCAAAGTTTGGATAGTCATTTTATTCGACATTTCACACAAACCGTACTTCTGTAAATAAATAAGTAAATACGAGTTTCAGGCTTTTTCAAAATGCCACCCTAAGAGGGTACAGTGGGGTAACAAAGTCTGAAAATCAATACTGTTTTGGATTGCGCTGAAATTTAAAATGCAGATAGTTGTTATGACGTAGGTTGCCGCTGAGAAAGCATTTTCTAAAAATTCCCCGCGGATATTACTTATTATTTATAATTATGTATATAAAAACTTATAGATTTACGTAAGTACTTCTATAAATAAATAAGTAAATACGTGTTGCAAGATTTTTGCAAGGGGTTGGTAAAAAAGTCTGACAGTCAATATGGTTTTTTGGGTTTTATAAATATGAATCCCTATTTCCCTTAGTCACGCAATAACTTGAAAACCGGTGAACCGATTTGGCTTTTACTTCTTTGATGTCTTTTATGATAGAAAGGTTTCAGAAAATAAAAGTTTTAAGTAAATAAAAGAAGTCTTTAACGTGACCGAAGCCGCGGGGCTCTTCTAGTATTTTCATATAAATTATATACTGTAAAGGACAATTTTAATCTATGATATTGGGCCAAGATAATTAGCGTAATTATTCAAATAAGGATTAATACTGTATAGAAGAAAATAGCCTTGAAAGTTCTGTAACATTTTTTATTAAAAAATAAAGATTAAAATAGTTACTGTGAGTCTGTGCGATAGACATATGTTATCACGGACTTTTTTGTAGGTCTTATTATGTTGTACCACTCTTCGATACATACTTTCTTACATCTATTTCAGATTAATCATCTTTCGTAAAAAACGTGTTTTCTCGACCGTTTTATTGGCGACTTAAGTTCCAAAATAGGTCTTCACGAATATACCTATCTTTTAAACAGGATAATATATAGCCTATGTTCATTCTAAAAGACCATATATAGATTTATATATGAGAGAAAAAAATAATAGTCCTGTAGTCCAGTAGTTTTTGAGCTAACTCAATACAAACATACATGTTACCTCTTCATAATATTAGTATAGAAGTATATATAGCTTTGTAGCTCAAATTTGTAATATTTAATTGACGTATTGAAAAGGCAAAAACATTTAAGATTTGTGTTAAAGAAAAGCTAAGAAATCTATACCGCCAGATTTAAGGTTGCCTAATTACAGTTAAGTACTGTAGCATTTTTTTATCAATAACTTATTTCCATAAGTTCAATAAAGTAACTACGTATTTTATCACATAAATTGTTTTCTTTTTACATAAGTTTTAGTTTTCTACATTTTTCACCTTTTTATCGATGTGTTCTACACTAGTGATCACTTCCCTACTCAGGCACACTCTAGCAGTTCTAGACACTAACACAAACAGAAAATGGACATGCTGCCAAAGTTTTTTTTTTTTTTTTTTTTTCCCAATCCTGGGATTTTGGCGCCGCACATTCTGTGCATTTGCCAGAGTCATGTTTTAGTTTTAGCTTCTATCTTGCAGTGATCTTGCATGTTCATTTTTCATGAGTTGTTTTCATTTTACAAGATGGATTGGTTGAATTTCAATGACTTTAAAACGAGGGAAACAATAACAATGTAAAAAATAATTTAACAATTACGATAAACAAATAATTAGTTATCTATCAGGAGAGAAGAATGATAAATAATTTATGAACAAGTAAAAATAAACTATATACATTATAAAATATTTACAAGTTACATGCAGCATACAATTTACTATAATTTTATATTATTTATATCTATGTATTCAGCTAATGCTTTATACACATTTGGCTGAAAATCTGTGAGTAAGCAATTGATATTAGTGGGAAATTGAATCTTAAGATTTCTTAGAGTCTCATACAACATATCAGAATTAAATAGAGGGCATGATAGAATTAAGTGATTAAGGTCTGAAATAATTTCTCCGCATTCACAAGATGGCGAACTCACAATTTTAAGTCTAGCAAGATGTGCCGGAGTGCAGACGTGACCCAAGCGCATTCTTATGAGAGTAGAAGTTGCTCTTTTACCAAGTTTAAGAATAGTAAACCATGGTTTGTGTGAAATGGATTTTTGAATATTGAAATAATGTTTGCCTTTTTGGCGAGTGCTTTCAGACCAGGCTCTACTCCAAGATTCCTGGAGAGAAATTTTAGCTAAGGATATAAGATCATGATAATAGTTTTTATATGGAAAAATATCTCTACACACGACTGCTTCATTTGCCAAGCGGTCAGCAATCTCATTGCCTTTAATACCACAATGGCTTGATATCCACGCAAAAGACACGGTAAAACCCAATATTGTACACTGATACAATTTATACCTAGATTGTATAATAATAGGAATATGTACTTGTGATTTAAATGGAAATTTTGAAAGCGACTGTAGGGCACTAAGAGAATCACAAAAAATTATTGTTTTAGGGAGTTTCATCAAAATTATATATTCTAGTGCTTTTAATATTCCAAAACATTCAGCGGTAAAGACAGATGTTTCGGGTGGGAATTTAATTTTTTGTACAATCTTGAATTGTGGATGGTATACTCCAACACCGACACAATCAGAAGGTTTATGCTTCGATGCATCTGTGTAAATTTGATGCCATCCATCCCAATAGTTATTAACAACGGAATTAAAATGTGAGTTTGCATTAGGATCACTTCTATCAATGTCGATATTATAAACTATGTTAGGCGACATAATTAAACATTCGTAATCAACAAGATATATAGACAGTTTGTTGATGCGATGGGTAGGAGCCGTCAAATTATTGAAATTTATCCAACTGTAAACCAAGCAAGGGCGAGATTTGTGAGTCCAGTAGTCAGCACCTGAGACAATGACATCAGATAACAGTTGCAATTTCAAAAACAAAGGATGATCAGATAATCTTAGCGAACGATAAATAAATTTATCTGAAAGATATTGTCGCCGTAATTGAAGTGGTGGTTCACCACATTCAACCTGTAAGGCATTTATAGGACTCGACTTCATAATTCCCGAAATTACCCTCAAAGCCTTGGCCTGGATGGCATCTAGCTTCTTCAGTCCAGCAGAGCTACAAGGCTCTAACAAGAATGAGCCATAATCTATAACACTTCTTATCAAAGCATTGTAGACAAGCCTTAATGAAGAGGGATGCGCACCCCACCAAACTCCCGAGAGGCATCGCAAGAGATTGAGAAGCCTTTCACATCTGACACTAAGGTACTCACAGTGAGGTAGGAATGTCAATTTTGAGTCAAGTACTATACCTAAAAATTTTGTTTCATTACGAACGGGAATATTATCCCCGTTGTAAGAGATAGCAGGATGTAAGGGATTACGCTGTCTAGAAAATACTACTACATTACTTTTCAGAGCAGAAAGCTCAAGACACCCCACCAAACTCCCGAGAGGCATCGCAAGAGATTGAGAAGCCTTTCACATCTGACACTAAGGTACTCACAGTGAGGTAGGAATGTCAATTTTGAGTCAAGTACTATACCTAAAAATTTTGTTTCATTACGAACGGGAATATTATCCCCGTTGTAAGAGATAGCAGGATGTAAGGGATTACGCTGTCTAGAAAATACTACTACATTACTTTTCAGAGCAGAAAGCTCAAGACCGTTATTATCCATCCACAATTTCAAATTATTCAAAGCAGATGAAATGAGCAAACTGGCTTTATCAACGGAGCTATCAGCACAATAAATGAGCAGGTCATCGGCATATTGAAGGACTTTTACAGGGCTATCTATCGTTCTATCAAGATAATATGTGTATATATTATAAAGCAAAGGGCTGATGATGGATCCTTGCGGAAGGCCTTTCCAAACATATCTTATTTCATTGTAGTTGTCTAACTTAACTGATCTACCGTAAAGCATGTTTATAATAAAATTTGAAAGTGTTGATGGAACATTTACAGATTGTAATTTAGCGGCCAAAATTGGTAATAGTACGCTATCATACGCAGAATTGACATCGAGGAAAGCTGCAACAACAGATTCTTTACGGGAGAATGCCATGCGAATATCTGTTACGAAAATGCTTAAGCTGTCTAAAGTTCTTCTTCCTTTACAGAAACCATATTGTGATTCAGACAGAATAGCATGACTTTCTATAAACCATTCTAAACGATTTTTAATGAGGTGCTCTGCAATTTTTGCTATGACTGAAGAGAGTGCTATAGGTCGGTATGATGCTATGAGTGCCGGTGATTTGTCTGGTTTTAAAATTGGCAAAATAATTTGTGATTTCCAGGCATTTGGAATATTGTTAGACATCATTGCAGAATTTATTAAATTAAGGTAATACATAAGTGTCTGATCTCCTAAATTGCGCAAGAACGAATATGGTATACCATCTTCCCCTGGGGCTGAATCGCGTAAGTTCGAAAGAACCCCTTTAAGTTCCACTAAAGAAAAGGCCAAATTAAGATTTTCTGTATGAGATGGGGTAGTCATTATTAATGATTGTAAGGAAGGAGCAACGTATGGGGGCGCAAGCTTACTTAGATACAAATCACACAATGATCGAGGGAGAATGCAGCGGTTAGTATTAGACATTCCAGACTTGAAGCGCCTAATGTTGTTCCAAACAATAGACGGGTGTGTGTTTGGAGAAATAGACACACAGAAATTTCTCCAACTTAAAAACTTTTTTTTCTTAAAGAGCTTTTTAGATTCTTCTATTGTTTCTATAAGGGTTTTAAAATTGTCTTTTGTCATGTCATCATTATATACAATTTCAGCTAATTTCCGTTTATTCGCGGCACCAGTACACTCACTGTCCCACCATGGAGGAGAAGGTATTTTACCAATGGCTGCATTTTTCAGTGAAAAAATGTCATCTGCCGCTGACAAGATTGCTTTTGATAAAGCTTCAGAGCAATGACTACTGTTATTTAAGGTAATGGACGGCAGATTCAAGCATTTGTTATCTACACATGATTTAAATTTATCCCAATGCTTATCGTTTATTTTGTATTTGAGACGAGGTTGTTGTACGATCATTGGTGGAGTTTTCTTAAAACCGGAAATAATGATTGGGAAATGGTCACTACCAAAAGTTGACAAAAGTGTGCTCCAAGTAAATTTCGTTGCTAAATCTGGAGTACAAATTGTTAAATCAATGGCACTAACATTTTCATCAGGGTTAGTACGCCGTGTAGCGGCACCGGTGTTTAGTAAACATAAGTTATGTTTGTCTATAATATCTATCAAATCTTCACCGTAACCACTAGAAACAGAACTCCCCCAGGACTGATGCTGAATATTGAAATCCCCTAAAATAACAAACGGTTTAGGAAGCAATGATAGCAGAAAATCAAAATGATTTAATATATTTGATGAAGGTCGCGGAATATATAAGGAAACGTGGCAAATGCCATTTACTAATACGGCAGAAGCACTATAATCATCATGATGTGGCAGAGAGATTGGTTTATGGAAAAGATTACTTTTAAAGAGTATGGCTACACCGCCATATCCGTCACTCCTATCTTGTCGATAGCAAGAGTAACCATTTAATTTGAAAACAGAGCCTGGTTTAAGCCAGGTCTCTGCTAAGGCAATAATAGAAGGGTTAAATTTATTTACAAGGTAAATGATTTCGTGTTTTTTACTAATCGCACTTCGGCAGTTCCACTGCATCATCACACAATTGGTGCGATGCAGTGGAACCGCCGAAATGCGACTACAGTTCGTGGTCATTTGAGGGCTTAGATCCATTATGGATCTGTATGATTTTTTTTAGTAATTCAATTATGGGGGCAGCGTTGTCTGGTTTCAATAGGTTGGTCTGAGATAATGTGCTAATTAAAGCGACAATAATGTTTGTCAAAGATTGCTGTTCAGTGTCAGTACTACTTTGTGCTTTCAACGCACAACCATTGGCAGGAGGTGGCATATCATAGTCTTTTATGAGTTGTTGGTGAGCCGCTTGGTCATACCCTTTAGGGGGCTGACGGGCTGAACGCGGTTTTAATAAAACAGTTTTTCTATAAGTCATATTAGAAGAGGACGGTGGAGGCATTTTTCCGATCACCGGTGTTGTGCGACTAGTGGCAATGACATCAGCGTAAGACTTAGATACTTGAGGATGCAGTTTGCAAGCCTCAGAGTATGAAATGCAACATTCGGCCATGGATTGCTTGATACGCTTTTGTCGATCGAGCTCAGGACAAGACTTGCTAGTAGCAAAGTGCGAGCCTGAACAGAGGCAACATGAAGAACAATCCTCTTCAGTGCTACAACTACCCGCAGTATGTTCTTGACCGCACTTAAAGCAGCGAGGTTTAGACCTGTACTGCATCTTAGTATGGCCAAAACGGCAGCAGTTGTAGCATTGTATTGTCGGATAAGTGTAAAGTTCTACCGGCAGTGCATTGAAACACATGAAAATTCGCTTAGGCAGAACCTGCCCATCAAACGTGATTACTACTGTTTGAGATGGCTTCCAGACTGGGGACCCGTTGACAGTTGTCTTATAATTCAGACGTCTAATCTTAATGATTTTACCACATCCTACGGGAACATTGATATTTTCGGTAACCTCTTCCGGGGACCACTCATCTGGTACACCTCGTATAAGGCCCATGCGCGTCAAATTGAATGTTGGTATGAATGCTTTTAATTTATTTTTAGGCAAACTTTCGTGGCGTAGGAATGTGTTTGCAGCATCAAAGTGCGTGAAAGCAAGAGCTATTTTGTTTCTGCCTATGCGTTTTAAACTACCATTTACAATATTTGTAAATTGTTGCTTCTGTAATAATTTACCGAACGCGATGGGATGTAAAACAGTGTTGTCGTCAGGATTAGACTCCCTTTGAATGTGAACTAGGTATGGTGCTACATCTGTGGATTCGTAAAATTCCCTGCCGATTGGTGAGGGACGAGGATGTGTATTATCATTTGTGGAAACAGGAGTTGAAGCTGGTTTTTTGTCCAATTGTTTCTTTATCATAGGTGTCTCGGCAATTATTTCCGTTGTATTACAAAGGCAGTCATTTTCCTTTGGTTCTGACACTGAATTACGTTTACGTCTACGCTTATTACAGTGCCGGCACATTTTGCTAGGTCGAGATCGTTTTAAGGCTCTATTCCATCCTACGGAGCCATCGGTCTCCATACCAGACTCATTTGATGCAGACATAGGTGCTGTTGAATTTGGCATTACTAATGAAGAAGTAGATGCGATAGTAGTCTCAATAGTGATATCATTACCCACAGGAGGAACAGAGCCCCCGGGGTCGGGGGGCTCCTCCATCTCAGAAAAAAAAACAAAGAAAAAGTGCTTACCGACAGATAATTCAAGCAACTAATTAAACTATATACAATAAAAATTAAAACGATTCACAGTTTCAACTCTCCTGACCAATCTTTACAAGGTAAAATAATATTTCCAATTTCACAAATTTAAAACACGCCCGCAAAGTTGGAGAGTTTCCCGCGCTTTTTCTGCTGCCAAAGTTTTGACGCCATCCATTATAATCCATCATCCTAGATTATAATCCATATTATAATCCACCATCCTAGGTGTAGACTGTGTCTGTTCATTGACTGTGGTCAGTGACGTCTGTGACTGTCATAGACGTTGTGGTGTCTGTGGATAGAAGTTTATCAGAGACTAAGTATTTTAACATAGACTTGTCCTTAAAATAATAACATGAGAAGGATATAACTATACAATCACTAGAATGAGAGAGCGAGATGAACAACAAATTTTATCCTTCTCTGCGTATGCAATTTTACAAACTGGCTCCAAGATCTAGTGCACCCATTGGCTTTCACCCGCTGTCATGTATGACCCGACCAAATTACGTCGTTCATTTTGTCCACAGACCTGCTACATATTAAACTTGATCGCGTACACCAGCCCCCATGAGACCGACCTTGAACGGAGTTTGTCCCTTTCTTTTGTATGGACAACTTATATATATATATATATACCATAAATATTGTATACATTCTATATAGATTCTATACTATAGAACATATATAGGACTAGCAGGTACTCAAGACACACTCCCACCCTGGTGTCTCTCAATTGGGCCGTTTTGTTCTACAAAGCAATTACAACCTATTTATTGTTAAACTATACGAATAAATTGAATTTGTCAAAACATCTGCAGTGCACCATTTTTTTTTATATTACGTCTATGATTTTATCTTATAGCTGGCAATGGCATATGTATCACGTCTTCGGTGTTCATCATATTAGTCGGGTTATATCTCTATAGCTATTTCATTCGCATACGCAATATCTATCTATCTAGTTAATTTTCCCTCTACGAAGTTTATAGTTATAGTTATATACGTAGTATTATTATCTTTTCTATGGTTATAGAGAAGTGAAACGTAGTATTATATTCTCTTTGAAGTGACGTTATCGTATCGTAATTGCGTAGAAAAAAAAACAAATTTGTTATTCTCTCCTCTCTACTTCTTTGTCTACTTTGTGAAGTAAGAAGTTATATCGAATTATAATTCGATGTATTAGGTAGTTGTACTTGTTGTTATTAGATATTTCATTAGATTACTGTAAAGTGTAATCGTCAAATACACAAAATATTGTCAAATCGTATTTCTACGGACTAGTGACTACGGAATAAGTAATTTATAGCTCCGATTCAAGAACACCGCAAAACAACGAATCCCTCGTTATCAGCGCACAGTTTGTACTTTGTAGTGCCGAGCAAAGTTCACATCGCGATATCGTCGAGTGGCGTTTCGCCGATCGCTCGCTCAGTTCAGTTCCTCGGGTCCACTGCTCCCCGCCGCCGTCTCCGGAGGTAATTATAACTTTAGCACCATGGGTAGAAAAGTGTTCGTAGTCGGCGTCGGCATGACGAAATTCATAAAGCCGACCACCGGCGGTGACTACCCCGAGCTGGGCCAGGAGGCGGTGGTGGCCGCTCTCGCGGACGCGCGCATATCTTACGGCGAGGTGCAGCAGGCAGTCTGCGGGTACGTGTTCGGCGACTCCACGAGTGGCCAGCGCGTGCTGTACCAGGTCGGCATGACCGGCATCCCCATCTACAACGTTAATAACAACTGCTCCACGGGCTCCAACGCTATCTTCCTCGGCAAGCAGCTCGTGGAGGGTGGGCTGGCTGATGTGGTGCTGGCGGTGGGCTTCGAGCGCATGTCGCCCGGCGCGCTCGGCGGCGCCACCTTCATGGACCGCACCAACCCGCTGGACCGCCACACGCTCAAGATGGCCGAGCTGGCCGAGCTCTCCAGCGCGCCCATGACCGCGCAGTACTTCGGCAACGCGGCCATCGAGCACATGAAGAAGTACGGCACCACCGAACTCCACCTCGCGAAGATCGCGGCCAAGAACCATCGCCATGGCGCGAAAAACCCGCGCGCGCAGGGCGGCCGCGAATACACCGTCGAGGAGGTCCTCAACTCCAGAAAGATCTATGGCCCTCTGACGAAGTTGGAGTGTTGCCCGACCAGCGACGGCGCGGGTGCCGCCGTGCTCATGTCGGAGGAGGCTGTGATTAGGTACGGGCTCCAAGACAAGGCAGTCGAGATCATCGGTATGGAGATGGCTACGGACACCCCGGCTGTGTTCTCTGAGAACAGTCTGATGAAGGTGGCCGGGTACGACATGACCGGTCTGGCTGCGAAGAGGTTGTATGAGAAGACTGGTATATCGCCGAAGCAAATTGATGTTGTTGAGTTGCACGATTGTTTTGCCGCTAACGAGATGATCACATATGAGGGACTTCAGTTGTGCGGGGAAGGAGAGGCGGGCAAGTTTATAGATGCAGGCGACAACACGTATGGAGGCCGCGTCGTAGTGAACCCGAGCGGTGGGCTCATTGCTAAGGGCCATCCCCTGGGTGCAACGGGTCTGGCACAGTGCGCCGAGCTCTGCTGGCAGCTGCGAGGCGAGGCGGGAGACAGACAGGTTTGTCCTCAATGTTGATACAACTGTGGGCGATGCGGGTGTGTTAGTCCATATCTACTATATTTATATCTTGTGTCTACTACCACAAAAAAGATACAAATTTATGTGTCCCAAATTTTTATTTGCAGGAATTTTGTCTTTTGCTGTGGTTTTTGTGTATTGGTGATTGGTGTAAGTTTTTTACTTTTTCTATAAAAGGCCATGTTTGCTACATCATATTTTAAATGAATAGGCTAATTTTAAAAATAGGTTTCAGATACACAAAATATTGAAATTAATTTAGGTAAGTACAAGAAATTAATTTTAAATACAACATGCCTTATAATTATTAGAATAATCTATCTAATACTATAAGAAGCTTTGTCCTGATATACTGACTGACTGACTGACTGACTGCTAGAGAACAGCCTAAACCACTGGTCGTAGAGACTTGAAATTTGGAAGGTACATTTGTCTTAGTACGTAGGGGTGTACTAAGAACAGATTTTTATGATAATTCCACCCCAAAGTGGGTTAAATAAGGTGAAAACTTTTGTATGAAAGTTCTTTGTTTTTGAACTTGAAGCAAAGAAAATTCGTATTTGAGTCATTTATATCAAAAATTTAGTTATTAATATTTTTTTAGCCATGGGTGCATTCAGGTGGTGCAATGGGGATGAAATATTATGTCAAAAATTCTTTATTTATGAAGTTACACTGATTGAATTTAGCATCTAAAGTTCATTTATATAAAAAATTTAATTGTCAATATTTTTTCCCAGGGGTGCAATATGGGGTGGCAGCTCATGTCAAAAGTTCTTTATTTATAAAGTTTTACTGATAAAATTGGTATGGAAGTAATTCATCTAAAAATATTAAAATATATATATACATTACTTAACATGAAACCCTACTTCCCTTGGTCACGCTATAACTTGAGAACGGGTGGACCGATTTGGCAATTTTTTTTGTTGTGTGTGTAATTGTCAAGACAAGGTTTTTTTGGAAGATATGTTTTAAATGAACAAAAGTAGTTTTTAACGCGGGAAAGCCGCTGGGCACAGCTCGTTAACCTATATAATGGTTCAACAGGCAAAGCCATGCGAATCCACAAGTCATAAAATACATTTTTTGCCAAAAAATACTCAAGTCAGAGTCAAGTGAAAGTTTATACCAACATACCTCCTTTCACTATGCTTATACTAAAATTGGTGTCAAAGCAGTTATATTTATAACTTCTGTGAGGTCAGTAGTGTATCAATTTAGCTGCTTCATGATACTGATAAATAATAAACAGTAAAATATACAATATTATTGAGGACACAATAGAATTAATAATCTTGTGGAGTGATTATATTTCAGACACAATACTAAGGGGCAAGTATTACAAACGTTATAATTTATTTATTATTTTTAGGGTTCCGCACCCAAAGGGTACTGAAGGAACCCTATTACTGAGACTTTGCTGTCCGACTGTCTGTCAGCACTTTACAGGGCTGTATCTCCTTAACCGTAATAAATACATACTTGAAGCATGTACTATTGGAGATTAAACAACAAATATAAAAACACAAAATAAAATAAAATATTAAAGGGGATCCCCATACAAATAACTTGTTTATTCAACGTTTTTTGCTTGAACTTATGAACCATAATAGATAGAAACTTGAAATCACAAAGTATGTATTGCTATGGCCGCTATAACAACAAATATTAAAAACAGATTATAGTTAAAAATAATAGAGGGTCCCCATACAAGAAACATGTTTTTTCAGACGTTTTATGCTCATTCTTACAAACCGTAATAGATAGGGACTGGAAATTTGCTCATGGTGTGTATTACAATAATTGCTTTAATATCAAATTATAAGAGCTAAAATAAATTAATAAAACTGGCCAAGTGCGAGTCAGACTTTTGTCCCGCACACGGAGGGTTCCGAACGCCATCTATCGAATTTCTAACGAACTTCTAACACCAACTAAGTAAACGTTAACACAAAGGTAGAATAGTATTATATAATAGTAATAGTAGTAATAGTAATTGTAGTAATTAATATTATTAAATAACTGGTTGACCGAGCTTTGCTCGGTATTTTTTGCCACTTAAGCAGACATATATGACTCTTCCCGACATCTATTGACGAATAATAATACTTTTTTTTTTTAATTGAGAGCAACTAACTGCTTTACCGACACAGTACTTCTACTCGCCAATAGATGTCGGGAAGAGTCATATTTTAAGTTGATTAATTGATTATCAATAAAGTTGATTATTGAAAACACGAATAAAACAACATTTTCTGAAAATGCTAGGAGTCATTTTAGATCGATTTATCGCCCCCGAAATCCCCTGTATACTAAATTTTATTTAATCGTTGTAGCCGCTTCCGAGATTCAGATTAAGGTAAAGACGATAGCGCCATCTTTGATGCTAACTAGATGGCGCGGCGCTATCGTAAAAAACTTTTTTTAAATTTTTCTTTAATTTTTTAACTTTGTTCTGTTCTTAGTACTTGTTGTTATAGCGGCAACAGAAATACATCATCTGTGAAAATTTCAACAGTCTAACTATCACGGTTTATGAGATACAGCCTGGTGACAGACAGACAGACAGACAGACGGACAGCGGAGTCTCAGTAATAGGGTTCCGTTGGTACCCTTTGGGTTCGGAACCCTAAAAATTAGATGGGGTCCCAATACAAAAATATATTTCTGGCAAATTTTGTTCAATTAGAACCCTACGAGTGAGAGTCCGACTCGCTCTTGGCCAGTTCATTTTATAGTACTAGCTTTACATACGCTATAAGTACATTTTTTATTGACTATTAAATTCCATCCTACTATTTCAACCTCATAGGACATGTGAGATGAATTTTCAGAAATTTTTAATAACATATATTTGTTTTTTGATATTGTAGAGTACACTTGGATTAAGTATTAAATACCTTATACATGTACTATTATTGATAAATGATTTATTCGCTTATGGTTCTAGGTTGTGCATAATATGTGGTGTTAGTTAATTTCAACTTATATCGCTAGATCCGCTCGAGCTATTCTACAAGCATTTAACTTAAAATAACATTTAAAACTAGAGACAAATAATATCGTTTAAAAACTAAAAAACAACCGACTTCAATGCCTAGCTATTCATTTTCAGTACCAATTTTGAGATGTTTATCTCAATATCTCTGGAGATACTTATCATACCTCGATAAAATTACCATGGTACCACACTTGGGATATCTCCTTTCGAACAAAAAAAGAATAATCGAAATCGGTTCATAAACGACGAAGTTATCCGCGAACAAACATAAAAAAAAATATATATATATATATATATATATATACGGTTGAATTGAGAAACCTCCTCCTTTTTTTGAAGTCGATAAAAAAATGTAGAAAATAAGGATTAGAGTTCAAATGTCAAAAAGTAATAATTTTAAAAAAGCAGCTTTTAAATTGCATCTTATTGAACAGAATGATATGTAGAATTCATCAAGAGAATAGTAGGCCTTTTTTATCAAACATAATATTTAATATATTCAGATTACTTATGGGTAATGTATTTATTATTATTAATCTGTGCTTATACTTATACCATCTTTCAATCCCTACGTGGATGCATTTAAAAAAAAATCCCAGTGTGCCCACTTATGTCATATAAATAAAATGTCAAATGCGAGATCAGACTTGCACACAAAGGGTTCCAGACCGCTGTAAAATATATGAAACTAGCTGTTACCCGCGGCTTCGCCCGCGTTATTTTTGTCTTCATTGAGATTATTGAAGGTTGTACTGTTTCAATTTATGGCCTCTTTTTGATGCATGTGGCTGTTAAAATACAAAAAATGCTGAAATATTACCTACAAAGTAGATAAAACAAAGATTTGTGCGAGCGTGAAAATTTTTACGTCATTTTATGACCTTGACAGTTTTTATGACCTACTTAGTTAACACTGATGACGCAAAGCTTAAACTTGATATCCTCTTATTTTAAGATTAATAATCATTATGATTATTGAAGGTTGTACTGTTTCAATTTATGGACTCGTTTTGATGCATGTGGCTATTAAAATACAAAAAATGCTGAAATATTACCTACAAAGTAGATAAAACAAAGGTTTGCGCGAACGCAGCGAGCGCGAAAATTTTTACGTCATTTTATGACCCTGACAGTTTTTATGACCTACTAAGTTAACACTGATGACGCAAAAGTTAAACTTGATATCCACTTATTTTAAGGTTAATAATCATTATGATTATTGAAGGTTGTACTGTTTCAATTTAAAAACTCGTTTTGATGCATGTGGCTATTAAAATAAAAAAATGCTGAAATAGTACCTACAAAGTAGACAAAACAAAGGTTTGCGCGAGCGCAGCGAGGCGCTATCAATGCGCGAGCGAAGCGAGCGCAATAATTTTTACGTCATTTTGTGACCCTGACAGTTTTTATGACCTACTAAGTTAACACTGATGCCGCAAAAGTTAAACTTGATATCCACTTATTTTAAGGTTAATAATCATTATGATTATTGAAGGTTGTACTGTTTCAATTTAAAAACTCGTTTTGATGCATGTGGCTATTAAAATACAAAAAATAATGAAATATTGCCTACAAAGAAGATAAAACAAAGGTTTACGCGAGCGCAGCGAGCGCGAAAATATTTACGTCATTTTATGACCCTGACAGTTTTTATGACCTACTAAGTTAACACTGCTGACGCAAAGGTTAAACTTGATATCCTCTTATTTTAAGGTTAATAATTATGATGATTATTGAAGGTTGTACTGTTTCAATTTATGGCCTCGTTTTGATGCATGTGGCTATTAAAATAAAAAATGCTGAAATATAACCTGCAAAGAAGACAAAACAAATGTTTGCGGAAGCGCTGCGAGCGCTATCGCTGCGCGAGCGAAGCGAGCGCGAAAAATTTTTATGTCTTTTTATGACCCTGACAGTTTTTATGACCTACTAAGTTAACACTGATGACGCAAAGGTAAAACTTGATATCCTCTTATTTCAAGGTTAATAATCATTATGATATATGAAATATTATTTACAAAGTAGGTAAATCAAAGGTTTTACGTCATTTTATGACCCTGACCCAGTTTTTGTGACCTATTAAGTCAACACCAATGACCCCACGGTTAAACTTGATATCCATTTATTTTAAGGTAAAAAATCATTATGATTATTGAAGGTTGTACTGTTTCAATTTATGGACTCGTTCTGATGCATGTGGCTATTAATATACAAAAGTTGCTGAAATGTTTCCTCCAAAGTAGATATAACAAATCTTTGCGAGACCGGAGCGAGCGCTTTCACTGTGCGAGCGTAGCAAGCCCTATCACTGCGCGAAAAATTTTTACGACCATTTATTACTCTGACAGTTTTTATGACCTACTAAGTTAACACTGATGACACAAAGGTTTAACTTGATATCCACTTATTTTAAGGTTAAAAATCATTATGATTATTGAAGGTTGTACTGTTTCAATTTATGGACTCGTTCTGATGCATTTGGCTATTAAAATACAAAAGTTGCTGAAATACTACCTTCAAAGTAGATCAAACAAATTATTGCGCAAGCGCAGCTAGCGCTTTCACTGCGCAAGCGAAGTGAAAGCGCAGCTAGCGCTTTCACTGCGCAAGCGAAGTGAGCGAGAATTTTTTTACTTTTTATGTTTTTGACAGTTTTTATAACCTACTAAGTCAACACCGATGACCCTTAGGTTAAATGTGGCTGTTAAAACACGAATGCTTTTGAAATACTTCCCATAAAGCAGATTGGGCGAAGCACGTTGGGTGAGCAAAACCATCGCGTAAATTTTGATGACTTTTAATGACCCTGACAGTTTTATAGCCTAATTAAGGCACTTATTAAGTTTAGTCATTATCCATGAACCTAAGGTCAAACTTTTATGATTATGCAAACTCTATGCAAAATTAGGAAAAAATATAGGCCCCACACTTAACTGCCGAAAAAATGTATTCTTTGCCCTTTTATGCCCTATTAAATGTATGTGTACAAAATTTCATCTGAATCGGTCAAGCCGTTTGGCCGAAAAGAGGCCACACATTTACAAAATTCTATAATAAAAATATAGACAACCGAAATTTCCACCCAAAAAAAAAATTCGTTGCCCTTCTCTATATCTTTTTGACTGTCTGTGTACAAAATTTCAGCTTAAATGGTTAACCCGTTTGACCGAGAGTAGGACACACATTCCCAAAGTTCAATTTAAAAATTCTTGGCACCTGGACTCGACTGCCAGAAAAAAAGTATCCTATGTGATTCTATGCAATATGAACTGTTATATACATAAAATTTCAGCTGAATCGGTCAAGCTGTTTAGGTGATAAGAGGCCACACATTCACAAAAGTATTCAATATCCTATTCTCTCCTATGACATGTATTCATACAAAATTTCAGGCAAATTGGTCAAGCCGTTTATTCAAGAAGAAGTCTTATGTTTACAAAATTCAATTAAAAATATCTGGACCCCCTAACTCGATAGCCAAAAAAAAGTATCCTATATCCTATTTTACCCTATGAACTGTCTTTATACTACATTTAAGGCAAATCGGTCAAGCCGTTTATTTGAGAAGAGGTCTTATATTTACAAAATTCAATTAAAAATATTTGGACCCCCTGACTTGATAGCAAGAAAAAAAGTATTCTATATCCTATTCTGCCCTATGACATGTATTCATACAACATTTCAGGCAAATTAGTCAAGCCGTTTATTCGAGAAGAGATCTTATATTTACAAAATTCTATTAAAAATATTTGTACCACCTGACTCGATAGCCAGAAAAAAATTATTCCATATCCTATTCTGCCCTATGACATGTATTCATACAAAATTTCAGGCAAATTGGTCAAGCCGTTTATTCGAGAAGAGATCTTATATTTACAAAATTCTATTAAAAATATTTGTACCACCTGACTCGATAGCCAGAAAAAAATTATTCCATATCCTATTCTGCCCTATGACATGTATTCATACAAAATTTCAGGCAAATCGGTCAAGCCGTTTATTCGAGAAGAGAACTTATATTTACAAAATTATTTTAAAAATATTTGTACCACCTGACTCGATAGCCAGAAAGAAAGTATTCTATATCCTATTCTCTCCTATGAAATGTATTCATACAAAATTTCAGGCAAATTGGTCAAGCCGTTTATTCGAGAAGAAGTCTTATCTTTACAAAATTCAATTAAAAATATCTGGACCCCCTAACTCGATAGCCAAAAAAAAAGTATCCTATATCCTATTCTGACCTATGAACTGTCTTCATACTACATTTCAAGCAAATCGGTCAAGCCGTTTATTTGAGAAGAGGTCTTATATTTACAAAATTCAATTAAAAATATT